>WOXC01000602.1:0-676834 GCA_011680675.1 Gymnobelideus leadbeateri | reverse complement strand
GAGCCAGAGGGCAAAATACAAATGGAAAGAATTCACCAATCATCTCTTGAAAAACATCTCCAAAAGAAAACTCCTAGGAATATTATATCCAAATGCCATAGTTCCCAGTTCAAGGAGAAAATATTACAAGCAGACAAGAAGAAACAATTTGAATACGGTGGAAATAGTCACAATGACACAAGATCTATCAACTTTTACATTAAAGGATTGAAGGGATTGGAATACGATATTCTTGAGATCAAAGGAGCTAGGATGAAAACCAAGAATCACCTACCCAGCAAAACTGAGTATAATGCTTCAGGGGAAAATATGGTCATTCAAGGAAATAGAGGACATTCATGCTTTCTTAATGAAAAAAACATAGTTGAATAGAAAATCTAACATTCAAATACAAGAAGCAAGAAAAGCATGAGAAGGTAAACAGGGAAAAGAAATCATAAAGAACTTATCAAAGATGAACTATTTACATTCCTACATGGAAAAACAATAACTGTAACTCAAAACTTTTCTCAGTAAGAGGATAGTTGAAGGGAATATAAATGTGTATATATATATATATATATATATATATATATATATATATATATATATATATGTATGTATACACACATATATATGTATACATACATATGTCTATATAGGAGGGTATATGAGCATATGAATACATATGTGAGTGTGTGTATATATGTTTACAGGTATACATAGACAGAGGGCACAGGACCAACTGAATAGGAAGGGATCATATGTAAAAAGTGAAATTGATAGGTGAGAGAGGAATATAATGAGAGGAGATAGGGAGAGACAGAATGGGGTAAATTATCTCATATAAAAGAGGCAAAGGAAAACTGTTACAATGGAGGGGAATAACAGGAAGGGAAAAGGGAATGAATCAACCTTACTCAGATTGAATTTGGCTTAGGGAGGGAATGACATACAGACTAAATAGTGTATCTCACCCTACAGGAGAGTAGGGGGGAAGGGGATAAGAGGGGGGGATGATGGAAGGGAGGGCAGATTGCTGGGGAGGGAAGTTGGAAGCATACACTTTTGAAAAGGGACAATGTCAAAGTATAGTATAGCTCAAGTGGGGGTTGAGATAAGACAGAGGGAAATATAGTCAGTCTTTCACAGCATATCCACCATGGAAATGTTTTCTGTAGCTACACATGTAAAACCTATATTGAATTGCTTATCTTCCCAGCAAGTGTGGGTGACAAGGGATGAAGGGAAAGAATCTGGAATTCAAAATTTTAAAATCAAATGTTAAAAAAATTATTTTTTACATGCAACTTGGAAATAAGGTATACAGGCACTGGGTTATAGAAATCCATATTGCCCTTCTGGAAAGTTGGAGGAGGGATGGGGTAGGATAGAGGATAGAGCAGATTGGGGGAGGAGGTATACAGTGGGATTGCTGTTTTGGGATAGTGGATGGAGAAAGCCGGGGAGAAAATTTGTAACTCAAAATCTTGTGGAAATGAATGATGTAAAGTAAAAGTAAACATAAAATTTAATTAAAAAGTAGGAAAAAAAGAAGCAATAGTCCAGCTTACATTTAAATATCTAATGATGAAAAGTCATTATCTGTCAAAGCAGTTGATTCTATATTTGATTATATCTAAGTTACAAGAAAAATTTTTTTCTTTTAATTTCCAATACCAAGCCAAAATCTTACTCTCTCTGACTTCATTGAATCTAGTCCTTTGTACCTTTTGTGTACTAAGTATAACAAGCCTAATACTTTTCTACAAGACTACCCTTCAAATATTTAAATAAAGCTTTCATGTTCCCCTCTACTTCTTCTTACTTGAGACAAATTATCTCAGGTTCCTTTAACTGAAATCTGGATAACATGGTTTCCAGTTCTCTAACCAACCTCATTCTCCACATAATGTTCTCCAGTTTGTTACTGCCCTTCCTAGTATATGATACGTAGGCCTGAATACATGATTATTCATATACACTAAGATAAATCAATGTAATATAATGGGGAAAAACAACTTCTAGAATCTTGGGACCTGTGTTTAAATCTTGCATTTGATCACACTCTTCTTAATTTTCTACAGTTTGGCTTCTGGCCTCATTTTTCAGGTAAATTTGTTCTCCCCAAAGTCACCAATAATCTCTTAATTTTAAAATAAATAATAATCTTTCCTAAATTTTCATTTATTCTTGTTGAACTCTCTATTTCCCCTGGTTCCATCAACCACCAAATTTTCTTCAATACTCTCATTTCTCCAGGTTTTCATGACACTACTCTATCCTGGTATTTGTTCTACCTGCATGACCAATCATTCTTAGATTCTTAGTCTTTGCTGGATCTTCATCCACATAATTCTCAGTGACCATGAGGGTCAGATAAAACTCTGTCCTGTAACCTCTTCTCTTTTTACTCTATATTATTTTGATTTGTCCTCTCATTGGCTTCCTTAGATTCATTTCTAACCTCTACATCGATGATTCCCAGATTTATCCAGCCCTAATCTCTATCCTGAACTCCAGTCTTGTATTTTCAACTCTCATTAGGAATTAGGATGTCTCATAAACATCTCAAATTTGACAAGTCCAACGTAACTTATTACCTTTCCCTCCAAAAGCTTCTCTCTTTCTAAATTTCAAATTTCTATGGAGGGCACCACTATCCTTCAAGTCACCAAGGCTTGCAACCTAGATATCACCTTTAACTCCTCACTCTCATCTGCCTTTACCTTATATTGAATTAATTGTCTAGTCCTGCCAATTTTACCTTGATGACATTTCTCATACATGCCTCTTTTTTTCTTTACTCACTGTCACCAGTCTGGTATAGACACTCATCACAGGTCTTATGTATTTCAACAAACTTCTGTTTGATCACTCTGCATTGTTTCATTCCTGCCCATCTTCTACTTAGCTGTCAAATTGCTCTTCTAAATGGGTCACTCTGATCATCCTTCTCCTATCCCTTACCTCTCTTCAGTAAATTCCAGTGACTTCCTATCACTTCTAAGATCAAATATAGTCCATCGTAATCTCTCCCTCTCTTATATTTTTAGTCTTTTTATACCTTATTCCCTACTGTATACTGTGATCCAGGGAAATTGGCCTCCTTGGAAAAGACAGGTCATCTCTCAACTCCATGAATATCCTACATCAATAATTCTTTTCTTCTTATCTCCTCCTGTTAGCTATCTGGGCTTCAAGTCTGAGATAGATCTTCTACCTTCTTCTAAAAACCCATTTAATTCTAGGACATTTTAATTCTTCCATATAATGAACCAAAGTCTGTCTTCCTTCCCTCTTCTTCCCCGCCAAACTCTCTCTCTCTCTTTATATATATATATATATATAAACAGATAGATATATAGATATAGATATAGATATAGATAGATAGATAGATATAGATATATAGATATATAGGTATACATATATATACATATATGTGTGTATACTATATGTTTATTACATATACACACCCAAATATATAAAACTTTTTCCTAATAATTCAAGTACTTTCTTCTCTTGCCACAGCTTGCTATTTTGAATCATATTCTTTACTGATATATTTTTATTGCTTTCATTATTGAATTTATTACTCTGTCCTACCTCATCCAATAAGCCATCTTTTGTAAGAAAGAAAGTTGATTTTTTAAAAAGAAACAGTTCAACAAACTATCCAACATATCAGCCATGTCTGTTAGTATATGTGAAGAAGGGAGAGGTACATTTTTCAAATCTTATCAAGGACCAACCTTGATCTCTATAACTGTACATTATTTATTTTTTATATTTTTTCACACAGAATAAATCTAATATCCCTTCCACATGAATCCCCTTTATGCAGTTGAAAACAACATTTCCATTCTTCTTTGTCTTCATTTTTTTTTTGGTTTAATAACCAAAAGTGTTTCATATGACATAACTTTTAGGTTCTACATCATTCTGGACCTTCTAAAAAATCATCACCTCCAACACCTTCTTCCAGATAACTTTGCCCCCAAAACATGAGCATATGAGTCTAGATGAGGTCTGAACAAGACAGAGTAAAGTACTGCTATTAATTTTCTCATCAGGCCATTATGATGTTTCTAATATTCCTAAGATTCTGTTGTTACTTATATTCAGTTTATTGACAACTAAATTAAAAGAAGACTTCTGCCTTTCTCCCCAAATTAGGAGGTCAAACTATATCTGAGGTATTTTGTTCTGTTTTACCCATGGAGAGGCAAATTTTGTGGAGAATGATAGATCACAACTAGAAGAGTGATGGGTCTTTAGAGATTTTACCTGGAGAAGAGAAGATTCTGGCTAGGAGTAGGGAGCAGGGGTGGGACATAACAACTGTTTTCAAGTCTTTGAAGAGATCTAGTTTCCAAGAGAAATTAGACATGTTTGGTTTAGCCCTAGGGTACAAAGGTGGAGGCATTAGGTGGAAGTTGTAAGGAGGCAAATTTAAGTTTCTGCATATGAGGAAAAACTCAAAAAAAAAAATCAAAGGATCTGGGATGGCTTATAAAGTAACAGATTCTCCTCACTGGAAATAATCAAACAAAAAGGCTGAAGGCCACTTCTCAAGTATGTTGTAGGAAGGACTCTTTTTGGGGGGTATGACTTGGAGTAGACAGATAACAATGTGGTCCCGTTTTTTATTATTAATTCTCTAAATCTTTTAAGACCTTATAACTTGAACAACTTGTTGTCTATTCATAGTCATTCAGTCAACAATAAATGTTTACTAAGCACTTACCTTCAGGGCATAGTGCTAAACTCTAGGAGGGCAAAATAATCTGTTTTCAAGGAGTTCAGTATAATGAGGGAAATAGCATACAAACTAAAATAGAGGTGGCACTACAACCAAGGCGAATTAGGAAAGAATTCTTGTAGGAGGTAGAATTTTTGCTCAGATTTGAAGGAAGTCAGGAGAACCTGTGGGCAGAGATGAGGAAGGAGAGAATTCCAGGCATGGGAAACTGCTATTGATAATGTCTGGAGTCTTTTATGTAAAGAACAGCAAGGGGGCCAATGTTACTACATAACAGGTTACTTGGTGGGTATAAGGTATAAGAAGACTGGAATGGTAGGGGGTGAAGACTGGGAATTTCATAAAGGACATTGAACTCCAAAAGGAAGATATTTTATTAATCCTAGATCAATAGGGAGTCAATGCAGTTTATTGAATGGGGGTTAAGACCTGGTCAGACTTGCACTTTAGGAAGATCACTTTGATAGTGGAGTGGAAAGAGGTCTGGGACAAATAATCTAGGAGGACTAAATAGAGGATAATGGAATAATCCAGGTATCAGGTAGGGCAGTTTGAGTAGAAAGAGGCATATAAGAGAAATAGTAAAAAGGTAAAACTGACAGGACTTGGCAACAAATTAGATTTGGAAGGGTAAAAGAGTGTGAGGAGTTATGGTTGACATTGAGTTTGCAAAACTGGGTGGCTGGATAGTGGTATCCTCTAATGTAATTTGAAATTAAGGAAGAAGTGTTTAGAGGGAAAGATGTTTGACAAGACATCCAGTTTGAGTTGTCCAATAGTGGTAGCTGAATGTGAGATTGAAGGTCAAGAAAGAGGATAGAGCTACAGAAGTAATTTTGAGAATCTTCAACATAGAGATGATAATTGAATCCTTTCCCTGGGAGCTATATAGATGACCAGGTGAAAGGTTATAGTGCAAAAAGAGAAAAAGGCCTAGAACAGAACTTTGTAGTATATCTATGGTTAGTAGCAGTTGTAGGAATGGAGATCCAGCAAAGGAGACTGAGGAGAAATTAGACAGGGAAGAAGAGAAATATGATAGACTAGTGTCACAAAAATCTAGGGAACAGAGAGTAATAAGGAAAAGAGGGTGATCAATAGAGTCAAGAACTGCAGAGAGGTCAAGATAGATAAGGACTGATAAAAGGCAATTAGATTTGACCCACCCACCTCCTTCTGAGAGTAACTGAGAGGCCTCAGACCAGTTGATGAGTTAGGGGAATGTCTGCCTCAAGCATGTGAAGATACCGGTTAGCAGAGTGGGTGGATGAGAGAACAATTTGTTCCAATGGCCATGAAAGCAGCTGAAACAGGCACTTACAGTTTGGTCAGCCATCAAAGGTACCATGGTCATCCACTGCATCCTGGGACATTGCCATTTGTCCCTACTTTTGTCCTATCACTAGACTTTGACTCTGGAAGAGAGAGTGAGGCTGATGACTTTTTGCTGTCTGCTTCACTTAACTCCACTTCAAACACAAATTGTGACATCACACCATGCTGCCTTTGGTCCTCTTAAAAAATGAAAGAGGAACAAACAACTATGAGCTGGGGATAACAAAGAAATAAAAATTAAACAAAACAGTACTTGACCTCAAGTTTAAAATATAGTGGAAAATATAACATGCAAATAAATATATACAAACAAGTATATGCAATACCAATTGGGGAAAAAGAAAGAAAGAAGGCACTGAGGTTTAAGGTAGAGAGTTGGGGAGAGATTGTTCTCTCTATAGAAGATGAGACTATAGGAGAGATGTGAAGGAAGCCAGGAACAGTTAGGTGGTGCAGTGGATAGAATGCTGTATCTGGAATCAGGAAGATTCATCTGAATTAAAATCTGACCTCAGATACTTACTAGCTATGTAACCTAGGCAAGTCACTTAACCCTGTTTGCCTTAGTTTACTCATCTATAAAATTAGTTGGAGAAGGAAATGGTAAACTACTTCATCATCTTTTCTAAGAAAACCCTTAACAGAGTCACGAAGAATAGAATACAGGGGGCCGCCAAGTGACACAGTGAATAGAGCACCTGCCCTGGAGTCAGGAGGATCTGAGTTCAAATCTAACCTCAGACACTTAACACTTACTAGTGTGACCTTGGGCAAGTCACTTAACTCCAGTTGCCTCTTCCAAAAAAAAAGAAGAAAAAGAAGAATTAGAATACAAATGATAAACAACTGAACAATAACAACCAAAAGAAACCAGGGAAGGCAGAAGGCAGCGACAAGAAGGAAAACGATTTCAGATATGAGCAACAGTGAGTGAAAATGTGGAATCTGAAGATAGAGAGTGCTGTGTGAAGAACAGCAAGATAGCCAGTGCCCACTGGATCTAAGAGTACCTGGGGGATGTGTAAGTCATATGAAGGCTAGAAAGTCAGGAGAATAGCATTTTATAAAGGCCTTTAAAAGTCAAACAGATTATATGCTTATGGTTTCAAAATCATTTCTTCAGTAGAATTTTTTTGCACATGTTATATTATATGAAGTATCATTTGACTACATTGCTGTCCAGTTATATTGCAATACAGTTATCATAACATTAAAGAAACAAAAACAGAACAAGTTCATTCTAACCGCAGATTAAGAACCCTTGTATTAAAGGTTTATGAGTATCTCATTTCATTAAAATTTTTACCTTAATCTATTAGGGGACCAGACGGAGCTAGAACTAATCTCCTATATCTCACGTCTTGGATCTTCAAGTGGCATTTTGGTTGTTTCTGTACTTAGTCCCACTTTGGTGTTTCTGGCCACCTGCTACACGTGGAGTTATATTTGCCTCTTACTGCAGCTGACATTGTACATAAGTGTGAGGGATCCCCTCCCCAGCTTCCCAGTCATACTGCTGCTGCCCCTGCACAGCTAGGCTATCTCCATAGCTCTCTGTTGGTTTCTGAAGATTGTGTGGGGCTGACCTGAACCTGGTTTAACCCCTTGTGTCCTGGCATATTGCCTCACAACAAAACACTCTAGGTATTCCTCCTAGTTTTTGACCCACAGCTTGTCCAGACTGCCCTGCTGATTTATAGTCCAGCTTAAACTGAATTCTATGTCTGTGATCCCCCAGCATCATGCTGGCTTTTGATATTGGCCTACCTGGTGCAGCTTTCCCCAGCTCCAGCTGCTCATCTTAACACCTAGAGTCGAACTTGTTAACAGCCTGTTCTCTTTTTTTTGCTCAAAGGCCTTTGCTTAGTCCTTTGTGTTTATTTTACTACAGTCTGCTTACTATGTTATCCCTTGGTGTATTTAAGGCAGATGTACTTGATTTCAATTTACTTACAGTAATTCTCCTTGTTAATTCTATTACTTTTCACCTACTTCCTTCACGAGTGAAACCTTATTTTACTCTTACTATCCTATTTACCTAAAAAAAAATCATATATAGAACAAGGAGTATCACTGTGAAAAGAAATCTAGCCTGGCAGATAGTCTCTGCTCCAAATATATGAAATTAGATGTACATTTCCCCAGTTCACTCCACAGAGGTCCTCAAAACTGAGCTCTTACTCTTATCCCAGATGGTTCTTTTAAATCTCTGAGACTGACTTCTCCTAAATGTTGACAGCTGCTTACCTAAAATTAGTGTTCCTGGCAACCCAATGTGACGGACTGAGATCTTATTCTCCAGAAAGAGTAAACCCCGTTCTATAGCTAGGTCATTACTGTAAGTAGGACGGTCATTGAGTCTTTGTCCCTGAACACAGACTTGGGAAGTTGCTGAATTTAGAGAACCCTGAGAGCACCATTGCCTTAGGCAGCTCTCTAGGACTAAAAATTGTAGAAGATTTGCTAATCTGAATTCACAGCAGGGAATATCTATACTAGTAGTCTGATAACTCTGATGAAGGCCCTGGGGAAACAAAAGAAAAAGAAGCCCAACAAGAGACCCTTACTCTCAAGGAGTTTGCATTCTAGTGGTGGAATAAATCTAGGGAAAATTCCACAAACATCACTGCCCTTGGTGCCATGGTGGTTATTTATTGGTCAGTGCTCTATTAGCAAAATAATTCTCTCTCCTTAAGATAGCTATTTTGGACCATTGCTTTTTGAACTGTGCTTATGATGTCATCTGTTTGGGGACTTTCCAACACCACTGCAGATGTGCAACTCTTGTGTAATTCACAAACTCACAAAGAGTCCAACACAGATGAAAGATGACTAACAACAGTAACAAAAATGTTATCTGGGGTCACTGAGTGAATTGTCTGTGATCGCACAGCTAGTAAAAGTCAGAAGGAAGACTTTAATCCCAGTTTTCCTAAATCTAAAGCCAGCTCTCAATCCACTATGTCACATTAGGTTCCGGCTTAGTCACATACTCAAATAGATCTATGGTGCCACCTATTTAGGAGTTTTCCAGTAATGCATGTTCCAAGCTAACCATTCCTGTTTTCCCAAATGTTTAACAAGAGAAGTTCTCAATATACTAGAGATCTCTCTTGCTTTTTCCCAACACAGTAAACATACAGGTAGAACACTGGCTAATTGTCAAAGGAGATACTTGCAAAGTGCTCAGCATATAGTTGCCAGGGTGTAGCAACAAGCACCCCAACATCCCCAGGGTGGCTGCCAACACGGGTTCTTAGATCTGCTTTTCTAAAGGAAAGTAACTCAAAATGGGTTAACAAGCTTACTTTAATCAATCAAACATATATTATTTACCTAGTTCAGGGGAAAAAGGTCAGCACCTCGAACTTCAGAGTATACAGACAGAACTTACAAGACAGAGAAACAAACAGATCAAGCAGACAGGCTTCCAAACTGTCCAAACATTACATCAATACCAAATCACAGTTACCAGAGAGGGAAGTATCAACATCTGGGTTTTCAAAGCCGGGGGGGGGGGGGGACTCTCAAAGGCTGCCCAGAGCCTCATCTGGTCAAATCATACAACACTTCTCAAAGTGAGCCCCAAAGCAAAGCCTCACATCAGGGATTATATATCCTTCTCCTGGCTCAGAGAAAGTAACAACCTTCTTGACCCACTGCCCAATCACAAAGTATCAAGGTGTGGGTGTTCCTGAAAAACAAGCCTCCCACCAGAGGCTCCAGGTGCACTTAACCTAGGGGCAGGGAAGATCTTTAAATTTGCATTTTCATTACACAGGGTTGATGGGTTATTATCTTCCTTTCTTGGAGAGGACCAAAATGGCATCACTAAGTTCCAGTCAAGTTACAGGATGTCCAACTATGGTTGATCAGACCAATACAAGCTCAAAATGCTCTATCACAGGTTGTACATAAATAGTCCACATGAACATTTGGGGTAGAGATGTTTCTAAATTTACACAATTTATGTTTCTTTTGAGTTACTGCAGTTCTGCTTTGCTCATGGAGCATAGCACCTTTTGTTATATGCCGTTACGTACTTGGTAGTCCTTTGCCACAATCTCCCATGTCAGGGATCAATTCCAAAGTTTTTCAGAGATATCTTGAAAATATCCTCATCATTTTTTCTGCCCACCACATTCTTTCCTTGTGTTAGTTCTACATAAAAGTCTTTGAGGCAAATATACATTTGGTATTTCAAACAATGTGGCCAGCCCATTGAAGCTGGGCTCTCTGCATTAGAGTTTGAATGCTTGGCATTTCATTCAAGAAAAGACCTCAGTGTCTGATACCTTATCTTGCCAGATGATCTTCAGAATCTTCCTAAAGCAATTCAAATGGAAGAGATTCAGTTTTTGGTATGATGCTGGTATGCTATCCAGGTTTCATAGGCATAGAACAGTGAGGTAAGCAAAATGGCTCTGTAGATCTTCAATTTGGTAGGCAGTCTAATTCCTCCTCTCTCTCACACTTTCCTTCAGAGCCTCCCAAGCACCAAGACCACTCTAGCAATGCATGCATCAACCTCACTATCATTTTGTATATCCCTGGAAAGGATACTGCCAAAGTAAGGAACTTATCCACAGTATTCAGAACTTCTCCACTTGCTGTAAACAATTGTTTCACTTGTGGATGGTGTGGTGCTGGATGGTGGAGAACATGTGTATTTTTGGTATTAGTCAGGACTAGTGTTATTTGGCACATAGTAAGCACTATATAAATGCCTGTTCTGCTACTCCTTTCCTAATTGTCATCCCTTCCTTTTACCATATGACCACATGGTATCAATCTGCCTTCTTTACCCCATTTAGGGTCCATGCTTTCTTCTTTATCTTCTCAATTTTTACTTTTATAAGATGCATAGGAACTGTGATAACAGTTTAAGTGTGAAAAATTTAGTATCTTTTGTAGAGAAAAAAAATTGTTGCTTTCCTCCCGAAGTTTTTCCTATTTTCTTCTGTTTCTAACCACCACCAGCCCCCAAGCTTCCATTTTAATATGTGAATGTCCCTGGACTAATATGGATAGCTCCCAGAATTTTCTTTAAATTGATTCTAACTTCTTATTTATGCTTTATGAGAGGATAAGCTCATAATCACCCATCACTCTTTCTTTTTAAATACTTTTATAAATGAGTTTGTATTATAATCTAATGTTGCCCAATTCTTGCTTTTTAGGTAAGTTAGGTGTGTGCTATTGAAAACATTTTCTGAACTCTTGATTTTGTTGAGGGAACTAATTTATATTGGTTAAATTTCTGGATGAGAGTAGTATATTAAATGTCATTTGTCCTGTTCATTTCCTATTTTTATTTTTAACAACTTTCTTTTAAATGGTTAAAGATTAAATCTTTTAAAATTATACCATGTCTTATTGTTATCCTTCCCTCTCCCTCCTCCCTCCCCCCCCCCAAATTCTAATCCTACCCTGGAAGAGTAGATGGTCTTACTACACAGTCAGGTGGATCGGGAATAATTACATACAATAACAAGTTATTCCTTACCTTTTCAAATGTTAGTTTCATTCTTTGTAATGCTATTTGATCCTTGCTGTGTCCAGCATCACTTTTGTTTTAAGAAAATATTCTTAATATATAGGCTTGAAATATTTATAAAGTATCTAAGTTTGTGATCTCTTCCATTTCACTCTCCTAAACCACATTATCCTATATTTCTATCCATTCCTACATTTTCCAATCTTGGAAATGAAGTCTTGTAATATCAGTATATGTTTATTTGATTTATAGGACTTTATCAAGAGTTCTGAAGAATATCTCTACCACATTATTCTAAGAAATTGATATTGATGAGGCAGCTGCAATTATTTTTCATCATAGTCTTTTTTTCCCAAAAATTTAGCTTTAGTAAACAATACATAATATCCAGATATCTAATAAAATAATGTTTCTTGTAGCCTATGGGCAGATGATGAAACTCACTCTGCCAATTCCTTTCTTTAACTCTCCAAGAATTACTGATGAGCAATTTAGCTGAAATTTCCTTCTTTCTTCTGGATTCATTTATAATGAATGTCAAGATGGATATGATTCAGCTACCCTGGCAATATGTCTACTTGTTGTTCATTGGATGAGGACTTCACATTTATTTTACCAACAATCAAACCTAAGTTTGCAGATAGTCTAAAAACTACTGTTCCGTCACTTTTCCATATCTTAGAAAAGATTTCAGGATTCCATCTCAGAAATTATTTGAGGCCATGAACAGACATGTTAATAAAATAATTTTATAAGCAACTTATGCTCTCAGTAATATTAGATGATAATAAATCCCAGTAGTAGACTTTAGGTTCAACCAAAGCCAAGTTTTTTGTTTGTGTGTTTTGTTTTGTTTATTTGCTTTTTAAGTGTTTATGTGTGTGTCTCAACCAAAAACAAATACATATTTGGAGACAGTATTATCAGTGAATTACAGGAGAAATGTTTCTTCTTCATTATTCTACAATAATCTCTCCTTTACTTATATGTATGTTTCTGTGTTGCTCTGTGTGTGTGTGTGTGTGTGTGTGTTTGAGACAAAGTTTCCACGTCAAGATGAGGCTAAAAGTGCAATAGTGACTTACTGAGCAAATTCCAATAATAACTGCTCAGGATGGGGATTTTGACCTGGCCAGTTTGTTCTAGTTAAAATCCCAAAGACCTTCAGAGTTCAGTGTTGAATATAATTTGAGACAAAAAGTCAGTGTGACACCAATGGGACACTGTTTTGTTATCTATAGGACTACTAAATGAAGTTATTTTTTTTAAAACTACCTAATAGGGAGGGGGGAACAAAGAGTAGGGAAGCAGAAAAAATGAACAAGGAAGAAAAAAAGAACAAGCCTAATGCAATTCTATAATCATTAATAATTCTGAGTAAGATCCTTCCACTGAATGGCAATACATCTTTGATTTTGTAGTCAAGAACCAGAGAGTTACTTAAAGTAGAGAAAGGTTAAGTTGCAAGTCTAGCGCCCAAAACAGAATTTGAATTCATGATTTTATTGACTATAATATCACATTGTTCTGATAAATGGATGGATGCTCGACGTTAAAGCACCTGAGCAATTGCTCCAAACTGAGAAATGGTTGCCAAAACATTTTTTCTTATTCTTGATTGGTGAGACAAACTATTAATTTAATTAGCCCTGCAAGTACAAATCTCTCAGGATGAATGTAAAATTGAATCTAATAAATATTTATCAGATGCCTACTATAGGTCAGGTACTGTGATAAATGCTGGGGATACAATTAATAAAAAGAGTAGATCCTGCCCTCCAGGAACTTATAATATAAAGGAAGAAACATCATACAAAAAAGGAAAGAAATTGGGAGAGGAGGGCAGGGGGCATGCAGTAAAGGGACATCTTGTTCTGTAAAAACCAGATGGAGTATCAGATTCAAAGTTGAGTAAATTGAGAATCCAGATTCAGCCTTCTATAAAGGAAGACATTGGGATGAATTTCATACTTCTACTTCCAGCCCTCCAGTGTGAGGGGAGAAGATAAGTAAAGTGGTATCACCCAAGGCTTGCATTGAGGAGGATGGTAGTGAGTTTAGAAGAGATGGGCTTATCCTGGGAGCAGTGCTTTTGTTCCTTGGAATTGCAACCACACAAAGCAGCAGATGAAACATAGAATGCTTTTTCAATTTAAAAAGCAGATGAATTTGTTGGCTGAATTCGGTGAGAAAGCTTAATACCAATCAGAACAAAACCAAATATGACATTTGGAAGAAATTCTATAAGTTTTTCTTTTTCTTTTTTTTGCTCCAAACTTTTTATTTCATTTGTATTAACTTTGGGATACTGAGCAGTTACATGCTTTATTTAGGGTCATACAGTCAGTAAATATTGAAGGCAGGACTTGAACCCAGGTCATCCTCCTTGCTCTGAGGCTGATTCTCTTTGGACTATGCCAAGATATCTCTCTTTTCAATGCATAATCTTGTTACCCACTGCACAGTAGTATACTACTAAGTAAGGGTATATTTTGCCAACTAACACATTAGTTTTACCTCAACAGCAGTAATTCCACTCAAGATATTTTTTCTGAAGAGGCTGAGGTCTCTCACATATGAGGTACTAGCTGGTAATATTTCTCTTTTAAAACTGTTCAAGTCCTAAATAAAATTATATATGTTTTATGGGGCAGAATTTCAGCCTCAACCAAGGGTTAGAGCACTTTCTGATCTCCTTGAGAAAAGTTTTAACCAACCTGCATGCAGTGCTATCAGCCTCCCTCACTACAGAAGTAGGTGGCCCTCAGTCTGGGCAAGAATACAAGTCAGACTTCTCCTAAACTTTCACAACAGAATGTCAACTCAGTCTCTCCGGTACCCAAAGCATATGGCCTCCTCTTTAATCAGCATGGAATGTTGGCACTGGAAGCTCTCATCAGAGATGAAGTGACTGTAATTCAGTATTTGCCAAGAACTTGCTAAAGACATCTGATGTTTGAAAGAGACATATTAACTATTCCTGCCTGCAGGTTCTCTGTGCTCCACCTCTATATTAAGTTAGCTCTTCAAAAAAGGAACCTACTTGGGTCACCTTATTTTAGCTTCTTAAAAATGCCTTCACCATGTTAAAATTTAATGATGGGCCCAATAACTGGCTTAGCAGGCCAATAGAAGAAACAGGCCCTTGGGCATTTCTGGATCTTTTGTAAAAACCAGAGTTGAAGATTTTGTCCAAGTTGTTAACTAGCTTCACAAATATATGGATCTATGTGACAAAGTCTTCCTAGAATCTGTTGTCAAGCAAAAAGTTTCCTTCTTCAGATTAATTTGTATAATCCTTTTATCAAATGCTATATAATCCAATTAGTTTCCTTTTTGTGCCTTCTCTAACAAGATGTTTACAGCTGAAGTCGGTGTTCAATAACAGTATTTGCACCTCTTTCTATATTCATGTTAACTGCTTTCTTGGTTGTTGAACTGTGTGTCAATTTTAATATTCTGTTGGATATATTTCATCTTCATAAATTGGCTATAAGTGTGTACCATATGTTACATCATTGTATCAAATAAATCTAACAGTCCTCCTAGGTCTGCAAATCAATCAAGTAAACAGGTGTTTATGTGCCAAGAACTGAGCTAGGCACTGGTCATATAAATACAATGAATGAAACCATCTTCAACCACAAGATGCTTACATTTTAATGTAGGAAACAACATGTGTATATAAATATATTTAAAATAAATAAAAGTATCTTGAGAGGAAGCACATTAGCAATTGAGAGGTCAGGAAATTCTTCATATAGAAATTAATTTGTGTTTTAGTTGCATGTTCAAGAAAGAGGGATTCTCTGAGTCAGAGGTAAGGAAGAAGTACATTCCTATTATGGGTAAGAACCAGTACAAAAGTACTGAGATGTCAGAGGGAGTGTAGTGTATGAGAAATCAAGAGGACAGTTTGGCAAGATTGCAGAGTATAGGAAGAGGAGGAAGGTGCAATGAGATTGAAAAGTTAATTTGGGGTCAGGTTGTTAAAGGCATTAAAAGTTTACCATAGGAATTTATATTTGATTCTAGAGAACCAGTGGAATTATTTAGTTGGGGGAGGGGTGACAGATCAGATGTGTGCTAAAAGATAATCACTTTGGCATCAGTATGGAGGCTGGACACAAGTGGGGAGACAGGGAGACCAGTTAAAAGGAAACTGTAATACACTAAGTGAATGATAATAAGGGTCTAAATTAGAGTCACAAGTATAATAATGTCAGTACTTATGAGGTATATTGCACTTTACAAATTTGAACTTATTTTCACAATGAGATCATGAGAAGTAGGTACTATTATTCTTCTCATTTTAAAGAGGAGGAAGTCAAGGCAAATGGAGGCAAAATGACTTGCTCCCACCCAGGGTCACACAGCTAGTATTTGTGGCAGTATCTGAACTCAGGTCTTCAATTTCCACAGAAGTACTTAGATATGATTGATCTAAATGTAGCTTGATTTGGCTTCTACAAAGTCAGTGGGCTCTGCATTCTCTCATTTGTTCTCTAGGACTAAACTTGACCATTTGTTAATTGTTGCTTAGTCACTTTTCAGACTTTCTGATTCTTTGTGACCCCATTTTGGGTTTTCTTGGCAAAAATACTAGAGTGGTTTGCCATTTCCATCTTTCGATCATTTTACAGATGAGGAAACTGAGGCAAATGGGGTTGAATGGCTTGTCCAGGGTCATATGGCTAGTACATATCTGCAGTCAAATTTGAACTCAGGCCTGGAATTCTATCCACTGATCCACTTAGCTGCCCAATAATCTTAATCATTATCATGGTACAATTTGGTTCCATTTTTGTTGTCACTGATCTTTCCATTTTCCTTATTGTGTTCATTGTGTACATTGTTTTCCTGGTTGTTCTTTTACTCTGAATCCATTCTCAGAAGCCTTTTCATTTTTCTGAGTTCCTGATATCCATTGTTTCTCATAGTCCAAAATGTTCCATTACATTCACACACCACACATTGTTTAACATCCTCACGTTGATGACCACCTACTTAGTCCCTTATTCTTTGCCAATGCACAAATCTTGTTACAAATATTTCCATGGATATCAGAATTTTCTTTGTTACCTTGGCCTACTCAAGGCTGCTTAGCATGGGGATCTCAGCAGCAAAGATGTAGGCATTTTCTTATATAATTTCAATTTTCTTTCTAGAATAGTTAGATCAAATTAAAACATTAGCAGTGTCTAGTGCACCTGTCTTTCCCTAGTCCCTCTAAAATATTTAATATTTTGGGCAGCTAAGTGGCACAGTGAATAGTGTGATGGCCCTGGAGTTAGGAGGACCCGAGTTCAAATCGGGCCTCAGACACAACACAAAAACTAGCCATGTGACCTTGGGCAAGTCACTTAACCCCAATTGCCCTCCCCTCCCCCTTCCAAAAAGCAAAAAAAAAAAAAAATATTCAACATTTTTAAAAGAAAAGTCACGGTTTCTTTTATAAATATAAGTGATAAAATTTGTGTTGGTTTTAAATAATCCATTTCATTTATTCTATCTTCCTGTGAGAAAACATGAACTCTTTAGTACTTTGCAACTTTGATCAATCTTTGTCTTCATTATTGAGGTTACCCCCTCAAAATGATACAGATTGTGACTCATCTATGCCTACTTGTACCTTGTGGCTCTTGTGTAGATTCTTTGGCAAACCCTCTACAGGGGTTCAGGCTGTTGTGCTGAGGGATATTACAAAGACATCAGCATTTGCTTTCCTAAATAGTCCTTCTTTGGCATTACTAGCTCTGTTTGGTGACATCTTTTGCTCTGCTTTTCTTGTACTCTTCACTTGTAAAGTGAAGGCTTTCACCTCTGAAGCCTGATTTCATTCACTAGGAAACTCCCCACTGCCACTTGGGTGACTACCAACTTTACTTCTTCAGGGATTCTATAACTTGCAATTAAGAAAGCATCACAGGAATAAAATTATCATGAAAATAGATGAGATTTGATCCAGAAGAAATTTGAGGTCAGTATGAAACACTGTCCAGTTTCTTAGAGGCAGTCCACTTTAATCATTTCTTCTTATTCAATTCTGGACTGAGAACATTATCCATTTTCTGTGTCTTTCCAAGATGTATGTCCTGATGAAGCAACCCTATGATCTTCATCCAATGGAATTAAAAAAATATGAAAAAAACATTCTTAATTGATTTAGTTCTTTTTCTATTTGAATAGATAGACTAGACCCATTAATATGGGTCCCCTGCAGCAAGCCCCACAATGTTTTAGTGCTCTGTTACACACAATGCCATCTGAAAATAAGAATAGCCATATTGTTAGGATATCATTAGCATAGAAACCTATACAATTTGGACAAAGTATTATGTATTCTTTATGACAATGGCAAACGCCTTTCACGAGCATCTATCTCCCTATTTTATGACATACTTAATGTCAATAATCTGAAAGGTACTTAAATGGAGTTTTCTATTGTTGTATGTTTCAAAGAATTTTGTAACATTTTGGCACTTATATGGAAAAATATTTTTGGAGGAGACCTTGAAGGTGACAATATGTTTCAAGAAAAAAAAAACAAACTTTGAGGGAATATACAAATACATACGTATTATCTTTGGCATAACCAAAACAAATTACCCCTAAATGTGACAAATGGTGGACTAATGTGAGTTTTTCCCCAACGTGTGGATTAGTAGTTCAAATAGTTTAATCATGCCCATTTTGAGTGGGAAAATCAATAGTAAACAAGGTTTGTTTCAAGGGCAACTCTGCAGGTTTTGAATTTAATGAAATTTTAATTTAACAAATGCTGGGGATTCTTTGAAAAGTGACACTCTAAACAATTTATCAAGAATCCAGGTATCCACATTTCAGACACATTTAACATAACCATGACAACCTTTCAAGCTTCTTTTTCTTTTCTGAAGCACTTTCTTTATAAAACCTATAATTTGTAGTGTCAAGTGAGGTTATGAGTCACAAAAAAGGTTTCTTGAATTATATTCCTGAGCATTGTGTTGTGGGGAAAAGACTATGATTCTTTGACAATGCAGAGATAAATGGCTACATCAGAAACAATTTTCTAGGGAAACTTATGACTCTTGGTTACCTTGAAGCAGTATGACAAAGCATTTTAAAACTGTGTCACAAGCTACCTAGAAAGTTAAGCTAGATCATGGTGGTACTGGGCAAAACAAAAGCCTTAGACTCTAATTAGGGGTTAGGAAGCATTCTAGAAAATAAAAATGGGAGGGAGAGTTAGGTAGGTGCTAATAATTTAAATGAAAGGGGAGAGAATTTAAGACCATTGGAGAAAAGGTCAATGTTACTTTCAAGTGCATACACAGAGAACTCTCTTGTAAAATGAGCAAGTTAATGACAAGGAACAAAACCTCCTTACAATGTTAGATAAAGCTCACTGTTCTTCTTTATAGAAGAATTTAAAAATTAATTCAAATAAAACTTAGAAGAGGAAAATGCTAGAGTGCCAAGAAAGAGACACAGGTGTTGTATTTTGTTTTTGTTTTTCTTTTGGAGTGAAGTATGTCACTGCAATAGGGAAATCAATTGGTATGGAACCTCCTTCAACCACTGCAAACTGGCAACTTATTTACAAATGTTTTTTTAAAAGAGCCTTGAATACTGAGAAGTTAAATGACTTGCCCATTATATCACAGTTTTTATGTGTCAGAATTAGTACTTGAATCCAAATCTCCCTTATATTAAGGCCTGCTCACTAGCTGCTAGCTACCACTATTGCTGTTTTAATACTGGAACAATAATATGTTAAATGACCCCTTTTAACCTGGTAGAAAATCTGTCCTTCTACCTTGCATTCATAGCAGAATTTCTTTGTACTTTATATGTATTACTTATCCACAATTTAAATGTTGGCCCAAGTAATTTAATAGATTAGTTAGGCCTTAATTCCATTCATAAAGAATTGATCACAGAACTAGGACAAGATTAGGAGGCATAATTTTGCAGAAAAAATGTATTGTAATTAGGGAGACATATTGAATTCAACAGGTGTAATTGAACATTTATTAAATACACATTATGTACAAAGAAATGAGCTATGTGACAGAAAGGTAGCTAGGTAGTACAGTGGTTAGAGTGCCAGACCTGAAGTCAGGAAGACTAATTTTCCTGAGTTCAAATATCAGACCCTTACTAGCTGTGTAAGCCTGGGCAAGTCACTTAATCCTGTTTGCCTTGGTTTCCTCACCTGGAAACTGAATTGGAGAAGGAAAATGGCAAACCAGTCTAGTGCCTTTGCCAAGAAAACCCCAAATAGGGTCCCTAAGAGTGGTAGACAACTGAACAACATCATGATAACATAAATAAAAAAACAAAAAGAAACAGTAGCTTGACTTCAAGGGACATTTCTAGTTTCCTTGAAATAAGATTCAAAATGAATTGTAGAGACATTCCCTTGAGTGCCATGAGTTGGGTTAAAGACCTGAGTCTCTGAACAGTTAGAAAGATTAAGGGCCAAGGGGGGAAAATGATGGAGACAAGAAAAAAATAGAAAATCACTGCTTGGAGGTGCAAGAGAAAAAAAAAAGCACATTAAGCCTTTAGTTACTGCCCTTTAATTATATCATGTAATGTTTATTTTTTCTGTGGTCATTTCTGTTCACCTTTCATGTCCTCAAGTACACCAGGAATAGGGAAACTAAAACTGTTTGGAAAAAAAAGCTATTAGGAAATGTGGAAAGCAAATAAAAAATAGATTTAGACTAAAACCTTATACTTATTGACCACAATACATTCCAAATGGATCATTGAAAGTCATGTTGCAATCAAATAGATTCAAAAATTATTTGTGAAATTGAAAAGTATCTTCATGAACAAAATCAAAAGCAAACATGAAAATGAGAAGCTATCAATTGGGAAAACCATATTTGCATCAAATATTTCTTATATGGGCCTGATAACCAATCTCTAGAGAGACAAACATAAATATATAATTCCAAAAGCCATTGTTCAATGAACAACTGGTGAAAGTAAATGAATAGTTTTCAAGCTTTAACAATCATATGAAAGATTTTAATAGCAAAACACAAAATAAAACCACTGTGAGGATTCAATTCTTACGCAACAAATTGATAAATATGAAAAAGATGGAAATGATCAATGTTTAAAGGTTTCAGGAAAGACATACATATAAATATTCTATTGATTGATCTATGAATTAGTCTAAGCAATCAGGAAAGCAATTCTGAATTATGCTAAAGAGTTACACACAAACACACGCACACACACACACACACACACACACACACACACACACACAATCTTTTGACCTAAATACCCCACAATGGATCTATCAACAAATATTTATTATTTCCTGAGTACTAGCCACTATGCTAAATTCGAAGGAAGGAAAGAAGGAAGGAAGGAAGGAAGGAAGGAAGGAAGGAAGGAAGGAAGGAAGGAAGGAAGGAAGGAAGGAAGGAAAGAAGGAAAGGAAGAAAGAAAGAAAAAAAACATACTCTCTGCCTGCAAGGAGAGGAGTGTATTTTAAGCATGTTGGACAGTTAGTGAAAAGGAACTAAGCCTATGGAATGTTATGTGCAAGGAACAATGAAAAGGTTAGTATTGCTGAATCATAGAGCATGTGAAAGAGAGCCAAAGAGAAGAAAGGTAGAAAGGAATCAAACGGAAGCTAAGCAGAAGACTTTTTATTTGAATTCTGGAGGTAATAGAGAGGTGACGTTTATTAAGTAGGCAAATGGCATGGATTAATCCGCATTTTTTTTCCAAATGCTTTATTAACTTCTGGTTTACATCATTCATTTCCACCAGATTTTGAGTTACAATTTTTCCCCATTTTTCCCCTACCCACCACCCCAAAATAGCAGTCCCACAGCATATCCCGTCACCCAATCTTCTCTCTCCCATATCTTCTCCCATACCTCCTTCAACTTTTCCATTAGGGCAAGGTGAATCTCTGTGCCCCAATGCCTGCACATCTTATGTCCAAGTTATATGAAAAATAGTATTAATAATAGTATTTATATATATTTAAAACATTAAATTTTGAAACTTCGAATCCCAGATCCATTCCCTTCATCCCTTGTCATCCACTCCCTCTGGGAAAATAAGCAATTTAGTATATGTTGTACATGTATAGCTATGCAAAACATTACCATAGTAGATATATTGTAAAAGACTGACTATATTTCCCTCCCATCTATCCCACCCCCACCTGGTCCATTCCCTACTTTGATCCTGTCCCTCTTCAAAAGTGGGTGCCTCCAACCTACCCTCCACCCAGCATGCCCTCCCCTCCATCCTACCCCTTCATATCCCCCTCCTCCCTACTCTTTTGCAGGGTGAGATATTCCATTAAGTATGTATGTCATTCTCTCCCTGAGCCAAACTCAATGAGAATATGGTTTTGCCTTTTTGCCTTCCTGTTCTTCCCCTCCCCGGTGACTATTTCCCCTTGCCTCTTCTACATGAGATAGTTTACCCTACCCTGTTTCTCCCCATCTCTCCCCATCTCTTCTTGGCAGATTCCTCTCTCACCTCTTAACTTCACCCCTTAAGTATCATCCCTTCCCACCAAATTCAACCTGTGTCCTCTATCCATGTATACCTGTAAACATATATACAGACATTCACATATGCATTCATTTGCCCATATACCCTTCTTCAATTATTTTCATACTAAGAAAGGTTTCATCAGTCACAATTATTGTTTTTCCATGTAGGAACATAAATAGTTCAACTTTGATAAGTTCCTTTTGATTTCTTTTCCCTGATTACCTTCTCAGGCATCTCTTCCTTCTTGTGTCTGGATGTCAAATTTTCTATTCAACTCTGGTTTTTTTCCTCAAGAATTCTTGAAAATCCTCTATTCTACTGAATGACCATATTTTCCCCTGAAACAAGATACTCAGTTTTGCTGGGTAGGTAATTTTTGGTTTTAATCCCAGGTTCTTTGCCCTGCAGAATAACATATTCCATGCCCTTTGATCCCTCAGTGTAGAAGCTGCCAGGTCCTGTGCTATTTTGATTGTGTTTCCACAATACTGAAATTGTTTCTTCCTGGCTGCTTATAGTATTTTCTCCTTGATCTGGGAATTCTGGAACCTGGCTATAATATTCCTAGAAGTTTTCTTTTTGGGATCTTTTCCAGGAGGTGATCAGTGGATTCTTTAAATCTCTATTTTGCCCTCTAGGTCTAAAATATCAAGGCAATTTTCCTTGAGAATTTCTTGGGGCATGATTTCTAGGTTCTTTTCTTTGGTCATGACTTTCAGGTAGTCCAATAATTTTTAAATTATCTCTCCTAAACCTATTTTCCAGGTCAGTGGTTTTTCCCATGAGATATTTCACATTGCCTTCTATTTCAATTGCTTGGATCTGTTTAACAGCATCTTGATTTCTCGTAAAGTCACTAGCTTCCATTTGCTCCAGTCTAATTCTGAAGGAATGAATTTCCTCAGTGAGCTTTTGAGATTCTTTTTCCATCTGGCAAAGTCAGCTTTTTTAAGGCATTCTTCTCCTCATTGCCTTTTTGAGCCTCTTTTGCCATTTGAGTTAGTCTATTTTTTAAGATGTTATTTTCCTCAGTCAGGCTGTTGACTCTCATTTCATACTTTTCTTGCATCTTTCTCATTTCTCTTCCTAGTCTGCCTCTTCATCTTCCTCTATACTATCTTATTCTATGCTATCATCAGCTCCCATCACTTCAATTATCTGTCTATACAAGTGATTCGCAGATTTATTTGTTCACCCCTAATCTTTCTTTTGTTCTTGGGTCTTGCATCTCTAATTATCTCTTGGATATAGTCATTTGGATGTCCCATAGACATCTTAAAATCAACCTATTCATCATCTTTTCTCCACAACCCTTTTCTTCCAAATTCCTTTTCACTGTCAAAGATGCCACCATCTTTCCACCTACTTAGGCTTATGATAGTCTATGCTATCAAACATACCACCATCTTTCCAACTATCAAAGTTTTCAATACTTTCTCTCATCTCTCTCATCCACTCCTCATGTCCAATTTGTTGTCAAATCTGATCTGTTCTACCCTCATAACATCTCTTACACAGATTCCATTCTCTTTACTCCCATAATGGCCATCCTGGTATAGAGCTTCATCCCCTCTTAATTGATCTATTGCAGCAGCCTAATAATTAGTCTACTTGCATCAAGCCTTTCTCCACTCCAATCCATTCACCACTCACCTGTCATAGTTTTCTTCCTAAAGAACAAGACAATGTCAACTCTCTCTTACATAAACACAATTGACTAACTAGAAATACCTCTGGATTTTAAAACCTTTCCTTCCTTTTTAGTCTTTTTATGCCTATTTCCAAGAACACTGATCCAGCAACATTGACTTTCTTATTGCTTCTTGCATGTGCCACTGCATCTTCTAATTCAATGGTTTTTGCTAACTTTCATCTGTATTTAAAATGCTCTCCTTTATCATCTTTGCCTCCTGGCCTCCCTGGCTTCCTTAAAGACTGAGCTTTGGGGCAGCTAGGTGGCTCAGTGAATAGAGCACCAGCCGTAGAGTCAGAAGGACCTGACTTCAAATATGGCTTCAGACACTTAACACAAAAACTAGCCATGTGACCTTGGGCAAGTCACTTAACCCCAATTGCCCTCCAAAAAAAATTTTAAAAGGCTAAGCTTAAAGCCCATCTCATGGACAAGACTTTCCCTTTTCTTCCCACTATCCCTTGCCTCAGAGAGTGCCTCAGAAATTCACACTGAATTTATCTCATGCCAAAATAGTTGTTTGCAAGTTGTTTCCCCAGTTAAAATATTTATTCCATGAAGGTAGGGGTAGTTTTTGCTATTCTTTGTATACCCTGCAATAAGCACACTGCCTGAAACATAATTAGGGCTTTAAAAGTTTGTTGTTTGACGGGTTGTCTTTGCAAAACTTTTTTTTTTAATATTCCTTTAGAATTCTTGTTATCTTGATAAGGATGAAAGTGATATATTGGGAAACAAGATATTTCAATAAAAATTCTAATCCCCCCCACTAAATTCCTTCTAGTTATTGTTTTATTAGATACATATTTTCCTTCTCTAAATATTTAATTTACAAGATAAGAATTGAAAACTAAAACTAGTCATTCAAAAACTTTTGCCAAATCACTGGTAGTAAGAAGAATACAATTGAAAATATTTCAGTCCATAAGCAAGCATTCATTAGATGCTATTTCATGCCAGACATTGTGTTAAGTCCTAGAGATACAAAAAGAAGTAAAAACATGGTCTTTGAATCATTTCAAAGAATTCGTATTATAGTGGTGGAATTTATATTCTACATATACATGTAAAAACTAAGGTAATCTCAGAGGGAAGACATTAACCTGAAATGAGTGAGGGGAGAGACTTGTAAAGACCCCCTCAGAATTTGGGTTTTGAAGTTTCACCAGACTGCCTGCAATTTGGCATAACTAACAAAAATGGGAATAAATTTCTGAAGGCCCATGGGAATTTAAAAATATTAACACACAGTTATTTTAATTGTTAATTGGGCGAGTCAAGGAAGGCAAGAAAAGAATCAAGCAAGGAAGGAAGGAACAAAGGAAAGAGGGAGGGAAAGAATAATGGAGGAAGGCAGTGAAAGAGGGAAGGAAGAAAGGAGGGGGAAAAGGACAGAATAATGGAAGGGGAAGGAAAGAAGGTGGGAGGGAAGGAAGAACAAAAAGGAGGAAGGAAGAAAAGAGAAAAAAGGAAGGAGGGAAAGAAGGAGGAAGTAAGGGAAAGGAAGAAAGGAGGGAGGAGGAGAGAAAAAAGGGAGGTAAGGAAGGATGAATGAAAAAAGGAAGGAAGGAACAAAGGAGGGAAGGAAGATAGGAGAGAGAAAAGGAGGGAAGGAAGAAAAGAGGAAAAGAAGGAAGGAATGGAAAGAAATGAAGGAAGGACAAAGGGAAGAAAACAGATGGCAGGAAAGAGGGAAGGAAAGGGAGAAGGAAGAAAGGGGTAGGAAGGAAAGAGAGAAGCAAAAAAGAATGGGGAAGGAAGGATATAAAGTAAGAAGGAAGAGGGATGGAAGGAAGGAGGTAAGAAAGGAGAAAAGAATGAAGAACAGAAGGGAAAAGAGAGAAGGCAGGAAAGAAGAAAAGAAAGGGAGCAAGGGGAATGGGAGAGGAAGGAAGGATGGAAGGAAAAAGGAAGGGTGAAGAAGGCAGACAGGTGGCAAAGAAGGGATAAGGAAGAAAGGAAAGAGGGAAGGTGGGACAGAAGGGAGGGAAGAAAGAAGGAAGAAGAGAAGGAAAGAGAGGAGGGAAACCAAAAGGGAAAAAAGTAAGAAGAAAGGAGGAATGAAAGGGAAAAAGGGAGAGAATGAAGGAAACAAGGAAAGAAGGAGAAAGGGAAGGAAGTAGGGAATGAAGGAAAGAAAGAAAGGAAAGAGAAGGAAAGTAGACAGGAAAGAGAAGGAGAGAAAGAAGTAGGGAGGGAAAGAAGGATGGAGTGAAGAAAGGAAGGAGAACACAAAGGGGAAGGAAGTTGGAAGTGGGAAAAATGTAAGAAGGAATGGGGATGAAAGGGTGAAGGAGGGAAGGAATGAGTAAAGAAAGTAGAGAAAGAAGAGTGAAAGGAAGGAAAGAAGGAAGGAGGGAAATAAAGAGGGCAGGAAAAAAGTAGAAAGGCAAATGGGAAAGAAGAGGGAAAGGAAGGAAAGAAGGAGGGAAGAAAGGAAGAAAGGAAAGAAATGCAGAATGAGGAAGTAAGGAGTAAATGAAGGAAGGTGGGAAAGAGAAGGAAGGAAAGCAGAAGGGAAGGATAGATGGAAGGAAGGAAGGAAGGAAGGAAGGAAGGAAGGAAGGAAGGAAGGAAGGAAGGAAGGAAGGAAGGAAAGAAAGAAAAAAAGGCAGGTTTATAAGGGAATAGAGTTATGGAGGAAAATATGTATTTAAAAATCTTTGCATTTTGAGTAAGTGCCATCTTGGCTAGAGCTGGCCAGTGCTAAAAGAATAACTGATTCAGAAAACATTTCTCATTTTTGTTTCATTTCTAAACCCTGTTCTGCTGCTGCTGTTTCTCAGTCTGCCCTCACATGCTCTGTCACATCTGAAGGAACTTGTGGAGAGAAGGTGCAAAGTGATTTTCTCAGTTTACTGAGCTGCAGTCTGATTAGACAGTGTTGAGGTGCACTTTGGCTCTGTCATAGAGCCTGATGAAACTGGTGAAGCCTGTGATCCCCTGGAGAGAAGTGTTGGTGCAAAGGTCTTAAATAAGAAAACAGCTGCCATTTTCCTCACTCTCTCTTTTTCTCGTTCTCACTTGTACTGATTCCTAGGAAGGAGGCCAGGGCAGAGGATTCAGATTGCTTTGTTCTTTGTTGGTTTTGTTCTGTTTCCTAGATAGAAGAATGGGATATTTTATGGGCACCTAATCATAAATCTTTCTCACATAATCCACCTTGTAACTTAATTCATATCACATTTGCAATGAGCAATTCCCACCTGATTTCCTATTTTTTCACTATACTCTCTATGCCAGATTTCCTGTATTAACTTCACAGTGATTAAAAACAAACAAACAAACAAACAACTATTCAAAAGTGGGAGCAGATGCTTAGATGGCGCCATCTTCAACTATTAACATCTTTCCTCTACTTCAAGGCTCACTTCAAGTACTCTCTCATTCCCTGATTCTACCCTCCAACTCATCCAAACATGATTAAACTCACCTTGAATGTAAATCTTTGACCTTGTCTGTGACATTAATCTTCTTCTAATTTATATTGTTATTTTTTATTAGATCATAAGTTCCTTGAGAGTAAAGGAACGTTTTTTTTTCAATCTTTATTTAGCAAGTGGTAGATTTTTCTTCTTTTCACATTTAACTGTGGAAGCTATATGGTGTTCTTTTTTGAAGAGTATAGTTTGCATAGTAATTGGTAGAGATAAGAAAAAAAAAAGAAACATGACAGAGAGAGAGGTGTGATGAAGAGTACTCCAGAGGTTTTAAACACTGTTGTTTTTTTTTTTTGGGGGGGGGGGAATGAAAGAGACTGTAATACTTTAGAGTACGAATGAATCATCTTTACTTGTCTAAAGGAATTGTGGACTACTGGAAAGAATGGTGTGAAGAACTAGAAAGAGAGGTAAAAATATAGTACAGTCACCCCCTTATTTGGGCCTATGGTGTATTTAGAAAAGGGAGGAATTGTGAAGGGAATCTTTGGTAGAAGAAACCCCATTTTTAGCACTGTAAGTGCTTCTGGGATGCAGAGACCTATTTGGTACTAATTGCTGTTCCTTAAAGATCTCTTTTCCTTCATCTAAAATGAATCAGTTAGTCTCAGTACAAAAGGGATGAGGTCACCACACCTATGTTTTCTCAGATTTCCTGGGTGAGAATGTTGAGTGAGAAGTGAGAAAATCTTCCAAATTTTCCCCAGGTCCTTCATGAAATGAGCATTTTTGACAAATTTTATATCCTGGGGGCATTAGCACATATAAGATACTGAATAATTGTCTTTTGAATTTTGATTGGATACCTGAGTTGTATTTTTCTTGCTTAATGTTGACAAGTATTTAATCACAGATTCAAATTTCTTTGCACTCTCTACTTTGATATTTCCATGAGCCTGGATGTTATTGATGTTTCAGATGGTGACCAATCTAAATGCTCTTATTCTATGCTACTCCTATTCGTTATCTCCCACAGATCTTCCAGAAAATATCTACTGAATGGGCTAGAAGGCATTTGGTTCAGTTGAACATGGTCCTTGAATGCAGAGATAATTTTTTGTGTCTATAACCTAGATCACAGATGAGAAACCTGTGGCCTTGAGGCTGTATGTGGTCCTCTAGGTCCTCAAATGTGAACCTTTGACTGAATACAAAATTCACAGAATAAATCCCCTTAATAAAATAATTTGTTCTGTAAAACTTGGACTCAGTCAAAAGGCTGTACCCAAGGACCTAGAAGGCCACATGTGGCCTTGAGGCCCCAGGTTACCCACCTCTGACCTAGAACATTAGCCCAGGTGTTTATTAGTAGTATGTATTTATGAAATATTAGTAGAATTGAATTTTAATTTCATATATGGCCCAAGGAAAAACTCTTTTTTTTTATTCATTACATATGACCAGGCTACTTTTTACTTCTGTTTATGTCCACCATACTTAAATAACTATGTTCCTTTGGGTTATCAAAATATTGATTTTACAGAGATTGTTGTATTTGATTATTCATGGGTATATAATATTATTGAAATTATATAAAGCATTTTTTAAACTTGTTTCAGGGAGCACCTTGGGGTCTTTGAAAATTCTTCACAGTTTTACAAATGCATTCTAGCCTGCTTACATCTTTCTGTTAAAATAAGGACCCAGTTGATTGTCTATTGACAGTGTCTATTCAAGTTGTAGACGCTGATGGAATGTCAATAGGAATGTTCTCTGCCTTCCATCCCTTTCCCCATCACCAAGATGGTGTACAATCCAAAAAAGTTTCTACATATATATTCACTTAAAACACATTTTCACATTAGTCATGTTGTAAAGAAGAAATAGAATGAATGGGAGAAACCACAAGAAAGAAAAACAAAACAAACAAAGAAAACCAACAACAACAAAAAAAATAGTATACTTCATTCTGCACTCAGACTCTGTACTTCTTTCTCTCTTTGTGGATAGCATTTTCTATCATGGGTCTTTTGGAGTTATCTTATATCCTTGCATTTCTGAGAAGTGCTATGTCTATGAAAGTCAGTTATTGCACAATGTGACTGTTACTATGTAGAATGTTCTCTTGTTTCTGCTCATTTCTCTCTACATCAGGTCATATAAGTCTTTACAGGTTTTTCTGAAGTCTGCCTGCTCATCATTTCTTATAGCACAATACTATTCCATTATATTCATATATCACAACTTATGTGAATACCTTTCTCCAGCATGCATTATTTGAGTATCTCTGTTTATGTCTTGTGTGATATTAACAATATTAGTATCACTTTTATTTCACCTATCCAGGAAAATTTTGCCACAATAAAGTAAAAATACTTTCAATTTAGATTTAGAAAATCTGTTTTGATAATGAGGTTAAATAATATAGAAAGCACGAGCAGCTTTCCAGAGGACTATTGCTGTGAACAGCTTTTAAAGGTCCTGATTACACAGTATAGTAAACTCTCTATTTATTCAATAACAAAACAGAACAAAACATTCATAGAAAATCAAAATACAGCATTTATAACGTTACAACATATCACAGAAAATCAAAATATAGCATTCACCATGTCACAACTCAACAACTTATCACTAAAATGGCCACATAATTTTCACCAAAGTGGTTACATAATTTTAAACAAAGTACATCCATTTAGTGAATTTCAAAATCCTTAATTCAATCACAAAGTGCAAAAGTCAAAGTTATCCACCCCTGGGTCACAATTAATTATGATCTTCTCAGTCAGTACCTAGTATCCAAGTAAAGACTTCTTTCAGCTTGACTTGAGGCTGGCTCTCAGCTGCCATGGTTCCTCTTCCATGGTCCCAGCTGCAACTGTCACCTGGGTTCAAAGGCAGGGAGCTCCCAGTTCCTTGTCCAGTTCTTTGTCCAGTTCCTGTTCCATATTGAAGTTCACAGTGTCCAGTCCACCTGAAGTCCTTCATAGTTTCTGTTTCTGGGAAGACAAAGCTTGACAGAGCCATGATAATATTAATACACATTTCCAGCACCACTATCAATTCACTATCTGCCTGTGAAGTCAACTCAGACCCACAAACAAGGTCTGAGAACTCAACACAAATCATCAGTAAATTCACAGACCATCCAAAACCCTCCTGTAGGACTTTCGGTAAACATACAATCAGAAAATCCTTTTTCAGGACTTCCAGTAAGGTCCCAGGGCTTCTGTACAAAGTATCATAAACAAACATCAATACAGACAAAACAGACAGAGTGCCAGGATACCACAAGTTTTCTCCTTCTAAGTCTGTCACCACAAGAGTCCTCCTTTCACTTCTACTGTCTCTAGTCTGGAAATTCTCCTTACATATGGTAATTAGCTCCTCCCCCTCCTGTTTCAGGAGTTCATGAGTTCTAGGGTTCACAAGTTGTGGGGTTCACACCTTCTGTTTCTTAACAGATTTGATCCAAGGCTCAAAAGAAACTTCAACTGAAACAAGGTGTTAATTCAATAGCTGAAATAAGGTGTGAACTACTTCTGTGCTTGCCATTACATATAGAAGCATAAAAATCAAAGAAATGTCATATAAAATATTTTCTACTTTAAACTCTGTATGTGTGTGTAGGGGAGTTATCCAGCCTATGGTCTATACTTAGACCAGAATAATTTGTAATTCATATTTGAATGTTTATTTTTAAAATAGAAGCTATTTCACCACAAAGGTATTGGGAGATATTCTTGAATGGAAAACCTATAAAACGATAGAATTAGAAACTATATATAATTAGCTGTGTGTGACTGCAGGCCGGTCTGTAACTTCTGCTTTCCGAGCCTCAGTGTCCTCACCTATATAGACTGAGCAGGTTGGGTTAAATTATCTTGAAGGTCCCTTCCATTTTTAAGTGCCTATGATCCATAAAAGTGACTAAGCACATAGCTTTCATTTTGATTCCACAGTACCTGTAATTGCAAATCCTTTTGATGACACAAAATAATGATTCTCAAGGTTCCTAGACTATCCTTTAATGGGTTAGCTATAAGCTATTGAAACAAATATAGCTCTTTCCACTTTGCTGCCTTCAAAGCTTTGTGCTATCAGTCCTGTGTTAAAAATGCAAAATGAATTTTTAAAAGAGCATTGACACTTGCATTGTTAATGTGCCTTCAGGCATGTAATTAGCTGAGAAGTTTAATCTTTTATATTCCATAGTTTGATCAGAATGCATAAGCTCAGAGGAGCTATAAAGTATTGACCAGTATCTTTGATAGGAAAGAAGTTCTAAGCACCACTTGAAGGTACTTTCCATAAACTTGAATATACCCTATTTACTGTGTATAACTCTATTAAAGATGAGGTTAGGATGTTTTTCTTTTTTTGTGGGCATTTTTTTTTTAGAAAATCAACTCATGCCCAAAGGTCTACTTTTTTTTTTTCTTCTCAACCTTCATTTTCAGTGAGATTTATTTGCATTGCTAGTCATGGAAGGACTTGAAAAGAGCCATCTGTAGCTGTCTGATAAATGAATGATTTATCCCATGGCTGATTCATCTCTAACAAAACAGATCAGCCACCATCCAAAGCATTTCTGATGGGTGGGCCTAGAAAATGGAATTGGAAGTTAGACTGAATTTTTAAAGAAAATTAATTTGTTTCCAGTTTTCTCCAATAACAGACCCCAAACATTAATATTTACATACTTAATCATGTAAGCTTTACATCTGGACCTCAGCACATGAATAATTATCTGAACCTGATCTTGACTAGGAATTAGGGTTAAACTGAAAAATGTTGATTAAGACAGAGAGAGGAGTGTTTAGAGTGAAACATCTGACTCTTTTTCTAGCCTTATCTTCTTCCGTTTTTTTTTTTTTTATGTTCGAGTCTGATTAGACTGTTTTCTGTCTCCTGTTACTACTCTGTCCTTTGCTATTTCTCTTTAAATTATTTTGTTTGTTTTCCTAAGCACAATCTTGAATGAAAAAAAGGGCATTTAGTGAACTGTCAGACTTTCAGGATTTTATTGAAAAAAGAATAACTGAAGTTAATAGAGAAATATAAGGTATATAGAAAAGAATAATTACAAAGGACCCAGTAAGGACAAACTGATTGCCTTTGATGCATGTAAACTAAGACAGATGTCTAAGATTGTTATTAGTAATTTGGTAGTTCCTGAGAAAGATTGGGATAGACCTAAGCATGATATGAATTTAAAAAGTAAAACTGTTTAAGAACAACTAAAAAGAGCAATTATTTCCCACAAATGAAATGTGAGAGGAAGAAACAACATAGAGGAATATTAGATAAGGGACCATGGTTTTTAGTTCTGGAAACCTGCTTTCATGGGGAATGGGTTCAAGAAGAAACAATAACTAGATATCTAGAAGAGTATAAAAGTCTAAATTCAGAAAGAAATAAATAATTCAGAAAGAAATAAAAGTACTCCTCTTTATGTGAAGGTATCACCTCCACAGCTGCTTGGAGTCGGCAGTATCTGCCTCTCCTCCTCCTGACTCACCACTGTTCACTCTCACCGAGGAATAAGTCGGTTAGGAAGCCGAAGCCGCTCAGACACCATGGCATTCAAAGACACCAGCAAGACCCTTGTGGAGCCCAAAGTGGCCATTCACCAGATTCCGATCACCCTGACCAGCCACAACGTGAAATAATCTCTCGAGAAAGTGTGTGCCGACCTTATCAGAGGAGCCAAAGAGAAGAATCTGAAAGTAAAGGGACCTGTTCGAATGCCCACCAAGACACTTCGAATGACAACTAGAAAAACTCCTTGCGGTGAAGGGGGATCGGTTCCAGATGAGAATCCACAAATGTGTTATTGATTTGCACAGTCCTTCTGAAATTGTTAAACAGATCACTTCTATCAGCATTGAACCAGGTGTAGAAGTTGAAGTCACCATTGCAGATGCCTAACCAATCATCTCTTTTAATAAATTGATTGCAACTAAAAAAAAGAAATAAAAGTACTAAGGTGGTAGGGACAGGGGAGAAGATGAGGGAGGGATCTCTAGAGGGAAGTGTGGGTGAATAGGTTAAAGGGGAGGTATAGAAGGGATTTTAGATTAATGAGAATGGAGGACAAGGGAGGGATCCTTAGGGGGTGGGGAGAGGCAGGTAGGTTAAGTAATAACAGGTCAAGGTAGAGGGTAGAAATAAAGTAAAGGAGATAGGAGGAACAGGAAATAAGAGATAATCATAAAAAACAAAGATCAGAAGTGGAGTTTGTTAGGAAAAGTTTATGTATATAAATATATATATATATACATAAAAACATACACACATATACATATACATTCATACACACATATCTATATACATACACATATACACACACATATGTGTGCATATATGTATGTGTATCTATATCTATATTAATATATAAATATATCTATGCTTAATTGTAGGGGGTGGAGGAAGGGGAAAAAAGAACAAAATAAAAAGTGTACAGCAGAGAACAAAAGAAAGCTAACAAGGAAGCAAAGAAAAGATAGTATTTTTTGTATAGGCTTTCTTGAAATGGAAATTTATTGCTATATATTTTTAACCTTCTTTTACATTCTGCTGTGCACATGCCATGCTTTCTTGTTTTCTTATTTTATGTTTGTTTCAGTATTTAAATTTATAATATTTTTTCTTATTGTGTACTTAAGTTTCAGTAATAAGAAAAAAAAAACAAGGGGAAGGTAGATAGGTGGCACAGTGGATAGAGAATGGAGTTAGGAGGACCTGGGTTCAAATCCAGGCTTCAAAACTTGACAATTGCTAATTGTGTGACCCTGGGAAAGTTACTTAACTCCAATTGCCTCATTAAAAAAAAAAAAAAGTTTTTTCTCTTTCTTCACTCCCACACCTGGGGAAAAAGGAAAGGAAAACAAAACCCTAGTAACAAATATGTATATTCAAAGAAAAAGCATTCCCAAATTGGTCACATTTAAAACTGTGTGTCTATCTCTTTTTCAGAAGATAGGCAGCATTCTTCATAATTGGTCCTTTAGAATTGTGGTTGATCATTTCTTTGATCAGAATTTTTAAGTCTTTCAAAAGTATTAGTTTTTAAAATATTGTCATATTATAAAATTTTCTCCTCCTTTTGCTCATCTCACTATGTATCAGTTCCTAAAAATCTTCCAAGAGTCTCTGAAACCATCCCTTTTCCTCTCTACCTGGAATAAACAAACTCTAGTTCAAGTACCACTTCCTCCATGAAACCTTCTGTGATTTCCTCCCTAATTTGCCAGGTAAAAAAGTATTCTAACAGCTCTCAAGTTTCTTACTACATTTTGTTTGAATTTATGACATACAACCTTGCATTATTATTAATTTTTATTATTGTTGTGCATGTTTTTCTTCCCCCTTATTTGATTGTAAAATTTCTTAGTTTGTAATTTGTGAACATCTATACTCCAATTCATAGTACGAACTTTGTACATAGTCATTCAGTCACTCAGCAAACTTTTCTTAAGTGATTACTATGTTCAAATCACTATGATCAGCACTGGGAATAAAGTCACAGGACATGCTCTCAAAGACTTAAATTCTCTTTAGGGATTAGAACTATAATTTGATATAAGTAACTCTCAGATGAGGAAGCTTCCTCATCCAATGTAGGTCAGACTTTCCCTGCAATTAATAGTTTTAAAGAGTTACTAAGAGCACTGAGAAGTGATGTGACTTACTCACAGTCACTAAGAGTCAATATGTGTCAGGGTGATACTTGTAGCCAATAATGTGATTCTCTTTACACTACAACTTCCCTATATCCTATATGGTGCATTTTAATAAATTGTTTTGATATGAAATAGAGGATGGTATAGGGTTCGAACATAGTCCAGCCATGACAGGAATTGTTGGTAAAATAGAGGAGAACATATTCTTTATTTTTGTGTTTTTGTTCTTGTTCTTTCTTTTTTTTTCCTTTCATATGTCATCTGCATTAAAAAAAAATACATTCATTGCGCTTAGTGCAGAGTTCTGTACAGAGTGGATGTTGATTAGAGGAATAGTGATGAGAATTAAATCAGAGTGTGGGATTTCAGGCTAGAGAAAGCTGTGAAAAATGGAACTGGGAAGGTTGTTATGTGAGGGGCTGAGGTGTGAATATATGTGAAGCTTAGAAAGGGTTGGTATAAGGCCTAGGAAATGTCCACTAGACCATGAGCTCCTTGAGAGTAGTAACTTGATTTTGTTTGCTTATATTTTGTTTATGTTTTGGATTTTTAATTGTATCCTAACAGTGCATGGCAAATATTAGACACTTAATAAATGGTTGTCGGCTTGTTGTTGACATGCAGAATTTGAAGCTGAGGCAGACCACCATTTGTTAGATCAACTATATGACAAAGGGAGATCATAGCCCTTCTAAGAAGTGAGGATAGGAGATAAAACTAGCTGAACTTAGATGAGAACAGGAAAAAGAAATATTATGAAGGGGAGAAACTGTAATATAGGATGAAAAGAACTCAATTAGAAGAGGATAGAATGAGGCAGTATGAAATGATTCAGCCAGTGCTAGTCAACCTTTTATTAATGAAATTAAAACAATGTATATAATTCCAACATGAATCACAATATAGTCTTTATTTATATATAATGAATGGGGGGAAAAGAGTGAAAATGCTGCTATCAAATACATTATACTTAGATGTGTGCTCCAAAATGGAAAACTTTATAAAATAGTAAATGTATGAATTTGACTTCCACTAGAAGCTAATTTTCTGAATCTTTGCATAAAATTTCTTCTGAAATCTATTTTCTTAGTCTCTTAGTCTGAATAATTATCCCTTGTCCTTTTGGTTAAGATGAAAGAAGGCTGCTAGTGACTGACCCCTGTTCTCCCACTGTATGTAGTGATGGGACAAGAGGTACTTCTGGGACTAAGCAAGGGGAAAGGGGTGACCTTTCTGGCCACAGATATTTCTTTTACATGTTTCAATATTTAGAGAGATGCATTTGAGTTAATAACAACTCTATTAAAATATCCCCAGGATGGTTAAAGTATTTTAATCACACAATTGGAATGCTTGCTTTTTAACACCTTGCTGAGGTAGGCTTCTCTGAGGGAATGTGAGTTATAGAAGAGCAGTTATATTGTATAGTGGAATAAATAAAATCATGCCTAGGGTGAGGTGACCAAATATTTTCACAGAGTATGGACATTTAGAGTACACTAATGGAACGCTTACTCCTTCAAGCTTTTAGAAGCAATTGAGTTTAGCTCCTAGTCAATAGGAATAATATTTTTTTTCTTAGATTTGTTGTGATTCTTCTTCCCTACTTTAGTGACTGCATCCTCAGGGAAATCCCTTCTTTCTTGCTTCCCTTCAGCACATGTTGTTCAATTGAATATATCTATTTAAAAAAGTTTGAAAGTGTATTTAATGTCACTTGATCCAAGGGAAAAAAATTGTTCATTATAGCTTTGGGACAAAACACTGAACTTGGAGGAAAAAAGAGCTAGATTTGTTTTCTGGCAGTCTTTCTGACCACAAACAAGACATTTCCCTACTCTGAAACTGTTTGGTGTACTCTTTAAAATAACAGACATAGGGTTGGGTATCAGAGTCCACAATGACTAAATCCTTGTCCAGCTCTAAAATTCTTTGGGTAACATGATTTGTAAATAGCTAGAGAAAGTACCAGTTATGTAAGCCTGGACGTCTATTAAAATTCTTAGCCGTCCATGGCCTAAATCTTGCTAAGTTCGTCTAATTACTTTCAGACACTAGGACTCTGGGCCGTTTCAACAATACTATCAAAACCACCTCCTCATAAATGGAAGTGCATTGTGATTCCTCTGGTGCATGACTTCCTGCTTCTTGATCATTAGACAGTATTAGAAACAAGACTGTGGCTTCCCCTGCTAAGAGAGTAAGTTCATTGTCCTTGCTCAAGTCTTAGTAATAGATGTGACTGGGAATTAAACAGGCTATACCTGAGTGTGGTGGTCGTGCTGGGTTAGAACTCTGCCATGCTGTGTGAGTGATACTTGCAGACAATGAGAGAGATTGCAATATGTTACACTGGACTCAGCATGAATATAATACAGAAGCACGGATAGCTAAACTTGTCATTTTTATTAGAGACACATAGGCAAAAGCAAAGGATCTGACATACAAGAGAAGGAAAGAGTGATATTTGTTCAGTACATATGGGTATACAACTGTAGCCTGTAGCCTTAACAATGTGACCTTGGGCCAGTCATTTTCTCTGGGCCTCAGTTTTTTTCTTTTTTTATATGAAAAGATATGGGGGTAGGGCTACATGGTCTTTAAGGTTCTAGATAGTTTGAAAATTCAAGAAAATAAAAGAATACAGAAGACATTTATTAAGCACTGACTATGATAAGCATGGGAGAAAATAAAATGCCAGTATAACAAAATGTCTCTGTCTTAATTACAGTATGATTACAGCATAATAATTATATGAGCATTAAAGAGATAATATCTTATTTTAAGTGCATTGCAGTATTAAAAGATGAAATGCCATAAGAGGTCTGAAAGGAAATGTCTTTTCCATCTGGGTGGGAGGTTATAGGGAAAATGGGTGAGATTTCTTAGATGAAGAAGAATTTGAATCCATTTGAAAGAGAGGGTTGGAATGTAACAAGTGAAGAGAGAAAGTAGACTTTAAGAGAATTTCAGAATTGTGCACTTTCAGAAGTGGAAAGGACTTATTTGTTTTTCATCCTTCATTATCAAAGAGGACCAATGGCATCAGGAGGCTGAAGTCTTGACTTAAAATTAAGTGAGACAGTCTTGCTCTCTCCTCCAGTCACTGGACTCCAGTGGAAAGATATAGGTTAGGATGACTGGAGATGGCCCCAGATGCAATGAGGAACCTTGGCCTTTTTAAGCTAAGGTCTTTCCCAGGTCTCAGTTTTTCTGAGGCAGGAAAGGATTTAAGGAGTCATCCAATCTAGATCTAAAGAAGAATCTTCTGGACATCAAATCTAGTAAGTGAGGTTTCAGACTTTAAATCAACCAGTAAATGATGATGTAACAATAGATAGAGATTCAGACCTATAGTCAGGAAGATCTGAGTTCAATTCCAATCTCAAACACTTACTGACTGTGTGACTCTGAGCAAGTAACTTAACCTCTATCTGCTTCAGTTTATGCAATCATAAATGTTGATAATAATAACACCTATTTCCAGGCTTGTGAGGATCGAAAGGTATAATATTTATAAAGTGCTGACATAGTAGGTGCTAAATAAATGCTTGTTTTCTTCCTCTTATCTATCTACCTGTTTTGATCCTATTATAGATCAGAATTCCTGAGCTCTGTTGATCCACTAACTACAGCCTTCCTCAGCTGTAGCAGTGATTAGATGCTTGCACCACCATACCAGGTCTATTATGTTTCATTTTATTAGAGTTAGCTCACTGTCAGTATCTTTTTGAATCATAACTATCATCTAGTGTATTAACCACCTTTCACAGATTTTTGCCATCTGCCAATTGAATAAGCATACCACATATGGCTTTATGAAAATATTTGATCGAACCAGTGAGAGACCTCCTTCCAAGTTGACACTGATTGTTAATGGCCACTCATTAGGTCCAACAATTCAACCTGTTCTGAATTCAACTAATTTTAATATTAAATAAATAATATCTTCTCATCCCCCCCCAAAGGATAATATGATACATTTTGCCAAATTCTCTATTAAATTTATATGAATTAGCATTAGAATATAGCATTCTTCCCATCTGCCTGTCTGGTTTCCCTATCAGTAAAATGAAATAAAACTAATCTGCTATAACTTGGTCATGAGTCTGCTGCATATGGAGTTCTGAAGATCTGAGTTCTAATTCTTATCCAAATACTTATATGTGATCCTGGGCAAGTCACCTTACTGCTTTCAGCCTTAGTTTCCTCATCTGTAAAATAGTAATAATAATACCGCCAACCCTCCAGTGTTGTAAGGATCAAATGAAATAAGACATATCAAACACTTTGAAAAACTTAAAGTGCTGTATAGACATTATTATTACTATTATTGTAATTATTGATGGAACCATGCTGATTCTTTGTGATTATCTACTTAATTTTCTAGTTTTTCACTAACTATGACTTAAAAGAAAATATTCTAGAATGATACAAGGAATTGAGGCTAATCTTGCATATCCCCAGTAGATTGTGAGCCCCTCCCCCATGAATTAGAACTTATTGAGGGGAAAGTCTGTCTTTTGCCTTCCTTTGTCTCCCCAGTGCTTATCAAGATGCCTGGCACATAGTAGGTGATTAAATGTTCTTACTGATTGGCTGACAGAATCTGTTCTCTTCCCTTTTTGGAAAATTGAAATTTTACCCTCCCTCCTTTTATCCTACATGATAGTTTCTCCATGATCTTTCAAAGTTTATTGATAATTGCTCAATAATAAAATCTTACAATTTCTTTCAGAACTAGGGAAATAATTCATTTGGTTCCTGGTGACTTGACTGGTAACTTGAACTCATCAAGGACAACTGGACGTTTTCTTACCATTTTCTACTTATTTTGAAAATCAGTTCATTATTATGAATTCTAAGATCTTTATATTATAAAATGGTGCTGGAATGGTAGAGTTGTGTTAGGTTGTAGAAGGCTTTGAATATCAATAGTATGAACTTTACTTTGGAGGCCATACGGAACATTTGGTGCCCAGTTTTTATTTTGGTTCCCAGTTGTCTGATAGTCTAGGAATTCCTAATATCTCAAGCTAGTCAACTAAGTTAAATTCTGCATATATGACTCAAGAGATTCTGGAGTGCTTGCCTCTGATACTTAGTTTTTTCAAGGTGAAGATTCCATGTTGAAGGTAGATAGCATTATCTCTCAGATCAATTTAGACAAAGTCTGTCTAGAAATGCCTTTTCTTGTAGGGAGAAGGGCACGGCAATTGGGGTAAGTGACTTGCCAAATGTTACAGGGCTAGTAAATGTTAAGTGTCTGAGGTCACATTTGAACTCAGGTCCTCCTGACTCAAAGGCAGTGATCTATTCACTGTGCCACCTACCCGCCCCGAAATGCCTTTTCTCTAAGATTTCTGTCTCTCTGCTCACAACTTGGCTAGAAGTAAAGGGTAGTGATAGTGGGGTAAAATTGGTTGATGGCTATTATGTTTTTTATTTAATTTAATACTCACTGAGACAGTAGTCTGGCCTAGTAGTAAGAACAATGGATTTAGAATCAGAGCCAAGGGGATTGATGATTTCTCTGACAGCTACAATTTGTGTGATGTGGGCTCAAGAGGAACAGGCTGTGGCGGGAAGTCCTCCTCTGCTCCATTCCAGACCATCTGCTGCCCAGATTCCACCTGACTCCAGAGGGTCTAGAAGGATCAAATACCATGGGTATCCCTTTCTACTAAGCTTCCTGTCAATGCCTCTTTTCTCTTTCCTGTTCCCAAATAGAGGCTGACCTTGAACATTAATCCCCGTTGGAGGGAAATCAGACTAACTGCTCCACTTCACTGACTCTTAGACTCACTTCCCCTTCTTTACAATAATCATAAACCAGGGATTTATGTAATCCTCTCTCCCCAAAACCACCACTCCTCCAGCTGATCATGGTCATGGTCCCTAAACAAGGTAGGAGAAAACAATTACATTATCATTGATAAGACTGGAGATCAACCTGGCCTTAATATCTGTTGTGATACTATGCTCTCTAGCATTCTAAGCTTTGCCATTGCCTGCTATTATGCCTTCAACACTAAGAAGCTATAAGTAATAAATAATGATGCTGATAGTATTAACAACAGACATAAGTAAGCAACAGAGTAGATGACAGTATAGATAAGAAGTTGTATAGTAGCTGGAGCCAAGACAGCGAATAAAAGGAAGCAATATAGTTATATTTCCGTCTACAAAACTTCCATATAGACCTAGAAAATGCATCAGACCTAATTCTGATGGGGAAATCCAGAAAAGTCACAGTGAATTCTTTGTCTGGCCCAAGCTAGCATATGGGGACAAAGAGAGGAGCACACCAAGATGTATAATATTCCATCACCCAGAGAGAGGCTGTGTGCCAGGGAAAGAGGAAGTTCTAGACCCATGCTGAGTCACCCCCCAGCCTGATACAAGGGCATTGCAATGGGCACAGGGCACAATTGATAGTTTTGCTGTCCACTACCCAGCTCTGACTTATACATCCAGGATGAACTGAGTAAGGGACCTTTGCACAAGGGTGGCATGTCCCAAGTATGGAGACCCTGGCCAGTGTACTGAGAAAAGATGAAGTCCAAAAGCAAGTACCAGCAATGTGGCTCAGAGTCTAGGAGGAGAATGGAATTTCATTTCATAATCTCTCACATTTGCATTCACAATCACATCTCATTTCACACAAACTCAACTAGAACTCCTGGAAGAGATGAAGTAAGAGTTATAAAACAAAACAAAAAAAGTTAAAAATGTTTTCTATAGATGAAAGTATAACATTCAAGGAAAAAATCTGGGAAAGAATTGAGAAACATGAAAGGAAGAATCGAAGGGGAATGAATAACTTGCCATAAGAAGTACAAAACAATACCCAAGCAACAAACTTTCTGAAAATTTGAATGAACCAAAGAAAAACCATTGCTCCATGAGGCGACAAGAAATATTAAAACGCAATTAAAAGGCTAAAAATGTAGAAGAAAACAAAATATATATCAGAGTAAAAACAACTGACTTGGAGAACAGAGAAAAAAAATAATCATCATATTATCTGAAAATTATGAGCAAAAATAAAATAAGCCTAAACACCATATTTCTAGAAATTTTATAGGAAAACTGTCTGAGATCTCTTACAACCAGACTACAGAGTAGAAAGCATGAAGATTTCTCCAGTTACCTCCGAAAGAATCTCCAAAATGAAAAAATGTCCAAGAATATCATAGTTAAAGTCTAGAGTTTCCAGGTCAAAGAGAAAAAACTACTGGCGAGCAGTCAGAAAGACAGAATTCAAGTTTCAATGTGCCACAATGAGGATCATACACAATTCATCCATTCATTCATTCACTCATTCATTTGTTTATTTATGTACTTAACTCATTTGTTTGTTTATTTATTTATTTGTTTATTTGTTTTTACTTTTTAGAGGGGGGGAAGGCAGGGCAATAGGGGTTAAGTGACTTGTCCAAGGTCTTAGAGCTAGTGAGTGTTAAGTGTCTGAGGCAGAGTTTGAACTCAGGTCCTCCTGACTTCAGGGCCAGTATTTTATTCACTATGCCACCTATCTGCCCCAGTCATACGTGATTTAACAGCCACTGGAATAAAATAATTTAAAGTATTAAAAGTTAAAACAGCATTAAGACTTTTGTAACATCCTAAACACAAGTATTCATGTGCATGTGTACACACACATTTCAATGTCAGGGGGAATCTGACAATAAAAATTATGACTATTATTAGTTCATTTTCCTAATTCTAAAGAATCTAGGAATACAGAAAGTGTCAATTTTCAGTTGTGTGTAAGTCAGCTATGGAATTAAGCCCATTTCTACTTTTCCAAATATGTGCACACATGCACTATAAACTCCTACACATATAAATGTGTTGTTCCATGGGTTATGTGAACATGCTTATGTACATACAGAGATATATGTATATTGTTCTAATTCTTTAAATTTCCATTTCCTTTTGATGATAACCATGTAGAAGTGATGTGATTCAGTCAAGCCACACAAACAAATGATATAAAAAACTAGAAAGAAGCTCTGGTTCTTCTACCATGTTACTGCTCTCATTACTGGTTTGTTGGTATTTTTTTTTTCTGTAGTCAATATTCACATATGTAACATGGCCATCTTTAAATTTACTTTTGAAGAAAATTTAATTCACAGAGCATCTTCATCTTCTAAAGATTTTAAAATGATAATGTTGGTGTAAAAAAGTCATATATTACATTCGAATTGTGTGCTAGATCACAAGAAAATTCTAGAGTTTGTAATCATCAGCCCTAAATCTTACACTGAGTCTCTTAAATCACATGGCTATTCTGTCTTCCAGACTTTGAGTGAAAAATATGTGACTGATTCATATCCAAACAAAGCAAAGGTTAAAGAAATAATTTCTATTTTTATGAGACATTGTCCAAACTGAACAGAATCAGGAAAGGAAGCTAAAGGATCATTGAGTGTGACTTCCTTCTTACTGAATTTGAGCAGCTTCTGTCACTGACATTAGTTCACAATTTTGTCATTATAATCATGTATCTCTTCTGAGGAGCCTGACAGTTTACTAATGAAAATCTGATTTCACTGCATCATTTCCTCAATTTCCTAATCTTTTTTTATTATTATCCCCCTTACAATGTTACAGAAATAAGCCTGAACTCATAATCTTTTGAATCAGTGTCATCCCATTTATATGGACATTATCTCCATTTGTAGAAATCCCCTTCCTCTTTGCTCCATTTTGTCCTTTATCATGCTTTTTCATGTTTTCCTTTAGATTATTCACAGAGGATCTACCTACCATGCTATAGACCTTACTCTTTCTAGGTATTATTATATTTTATGGGCACCAGCCATTAAGCTGCAGTTACCTCTTGTGTTCTAGTTTCCTTGCTCTGTGTGTGTGTGTGTGTGAATATTGTTTTTAAAGTTCCGTTATTCCAATAATTTGTTGCTTCTGAAGGTTTTACACAATAGTGTATTTAGAGAGTCACATTTTATGTTTTTGGACAATCTCACAATTCTACTCTTTTTTGTCAACTCTTCACCATTGTCGCTGCAGAAACTGAAGTCACACAAGTTTGAGGACTATCTTATATTTTTCTTTCTTACTTTTTAGAAAATGAGTTGCTATGTTAAAAAGATTTCTTATCTATGGCCAATGTACTGGTGATGAGATTGTTCAGACATAACTATATAAGTAAATTATTATTTGGACAGAAGATTCAATCAATTATTGGTCCCTTGTTTGAGACCTTTCAAATTGAAAGAACTTGCCAAAACTTACTCTTCACTGGTTTAACCCAGAAGAAACCAGAATCACTTCAATTAAACAAGAAATATTCTTAGTACTTCCTTGGAGTGGACAGTTGGCACAAAAAGTCTTTTCTTCTGACTATATCCAAGATCTTCAAGATGATCAAAGTTGGTGGGAATGAATAATCAGAGCAGGACACACTGGATAAAGGGTACTTACGATAATAATATCAAAGATCTTGAGCTGGACCTAGTATAGAGGAAAGGGAATCAAGCTTTTTTGACCTCTGTTTAAATATTGACTCCAACATTTACTAGGAGATGGTAACAAGTGACTTCAACTCTTCTGAGCCTCAGTTTTCTTTCTTTTTTTTTTTTTTAAAGCAATTGGGGTTAAGTAACTTGCTGTAATGGAAATGCAAATTTAAAGATCTTCCCTGCCCCTAGCTTAAGTGCACCTGGAGCCTGTGGTGGGAGGCTTGTTTTTCAGGAAAGCCCATACTTTGATACTTTGTGATTGGGCAGTGGGTCCAGAAGGTTGTTACATTCTCTGAGCCAGGAGAAGGCTATATAAACTCTGATGAGAGGCTTTGCTTTGGGGCTCACTTTGAGAAGTGTTGTGTGATTTGATCAGATGAGACTCTGGGAAGCCGTTGTTGAGAGCCCCCCGGCTTTGAAAACCCAGATGTTGATGCTTCCCTCTCTGGTAACTGTGATTTGGTATTGATATAATGGTAGGACAGTTTGGAAGCCTGTCTGTTTGATCTGTAAGTTCTGTAACTCTGAGGTTCGGGGTGCTGACCTTTTTTCCCCTGAACTAGGTAATGTATGTTTGTTTGATTAAAGTAAGCTTGTTAACCCATTTCGAGTTGCTTTCCTTTTGAAAAGCAGATCTAAGAACCTGTGTTGGCAGTCACCCTGGGGATATTGGGGTGCTTGCCGCTACACTTGCTCAAGGTTACATGGCTAGTCATTATTTGTGTGTGGGTGCTCATTTTCTGAGGCCAGTTTTCGATCCCCGTTCATCCCAACTCCGAGGCCAGCGCTCTTACTCACTGTGCCACCTAGCTGTCCCTGAGCCTCCATTTTCTAATGTGTAAAATAGAGTTATTTATAGTTGTATTACCTGACTTATGGGTTTATGTGAAGAAAATATTTTGTAACCTTGTAATGGAAATGCAAATTTAAAGATCTTCCCTGCCCCTAGCTTAAGTGCACCTGGAGCCTGGGGTGGGAGGCTTGTTTTTCAGGAAAGCCCACACCTTGATACTTTGTGATTGGGCAGTGGGTCAAGAAGGTTGTTACATTCTCTGAGCCAGGAGAAGGCTATATAAACCCTGATGGGAGGCTTTGCTTTGGGGCTCACTTTGAGAAGTGTTGTGTGATTTGACCAGATGAGACTCTGGGCAGCTGCTGAGAGCTCCCTGGCTTTGAAAACCCAGATGTTGATGCTTCCCTCTGGTAACTGTGATTTGGTATTGATGTGATGGTTGGACAGTTTGGAAGCCTGTCTATTTGATCTGTCTGTATACTCTGAAGTTTGGGGTGCTGACCTTTTTCCCCTGAACTAGGTAATATACGTTTGTTTGATTAAAGTAAACTTGTTAACTGATTTTGAGTTGCTTTCCTTTACAAAAGCAGATCTAAGAACCTGTGTTGGCAGCCACTCTGGGGATACTAGGGTGCTTGCTGCTACAAAATGGAGACGAGGATGGGATCTGCTGAGTAAAAGGAAAGTATGGGGATTGGGATAATTGTCTGTTTCCCAGTTGTGATAGCTGTGATTCTGTGGAGCCATGGAGCAGGAGGGAAGAACAGCCTGCATGCTGACTTCATTGATCTGAGAGCAGGAATGGTGAGCTGCCTGCATGGAGACCTGTGGAGAAGCCTGGAGCTGCTGCCTTCTGCTGGAGGAGAAGGAACCCAGGAGTTTGGAGTTCAGCCACAGGACAAGATAAGGACTGTGTGGCAAAGCTGGGGCACTGAATGTGTTCCCTTGCTGCATCCCACAGTTTGGGACCCAGGGGGGATGGACTTGTGACTATGGTGGGTGGGGTGAAGTGCCATGGACCCCAAGGACCCCACTTTGGTTTTGTTGCCTAGTTCCCTCTCTGGATTTGAAAGCAGGGGCTGGAGCAGTGTTATGGGAAGGACACCCCCTTCCTCCCAAGAGAACTTTATGTGATAACGCTTTGTATTTTGTGAATTGATGTGATAATGCTTCGTATTTTGTGTTTAAGGCCCAGTGGCCACTTTGGTAACTTTAGATGTACCTTGAAAATATGACTTAAGAGATGGTTAGTGCTAATTGAAATGTAAATTGTCTATGCTATGGGCATACTTAATAAGACTTTACTGAATAAGTGACTAATTGTATTTGAGATATTGTTACAGATAAGAGACTAATTGAGTTAATCAAGACTTTGCCCCATGAGTGGAAGACTTGTACTTTGAAAACTGATGTAACTGATTGAATTAACTTAAGAGTGACTATTTTTTTTTATTTTACTGATAAGTGACTGAGTTAACATTTGCCCCATGAGTGGAAGACTTGGACTATTGTATTTTGAGATTATATTGTGATTTTCTTATGTACCTGGAAAATGTGACCTAAGAGATGTTTAGTGCTAATTCAAATGTAAATTGTGTATGCTATAGGCATGAAAGATCTTGGGGCTGAATGTAATGGAAATGCAGATTTAAAGATCTTCCCTGCCCCTAGCTTAAGTGCACCTGGAGCTTGGGGTGGGAGGCTTGTTTTTCAGGAAAGCCCACACCTTGATACTTTGTGATTGGGCAGTGGGTCCAGAAGGTTGTTACATTCTCTGAGCCAGGAGAAGGCTATATTAACCCTGAGGAGAGGTTTTGCTTTGGGGCTCACTTTGAGAAGAGTTGTGTGATTTGACCAGATGAGACTCTGGGAAGCTGTTGTTGAGAGCCCCCTGGCTTTGAAAACCCAGATGTTGCTGCTTCCCTCTCTGGTAACTGTGATTTGGTATTCATATAATGGTTGGACAGTTTGGAAGCCTGTCTATTTGTTCTGTCTGTATATTCTGAAGTTCGGGGTGCTGACCTTTTTCCGCTGAACTAGGTAATATACGTTTGTTTGATTAAAGTAAGCTTGTTAACTGATTTTGAATTGCTTTCCTTTACAAAAGCAGATCTAAGAACCTGTGTTGGCAGCCACTCTAGGGATGCTAGGGTGCTTGCTGCTACAAATCTTTAAATATCTTTCACATCTAATAGAAAGTTCATAGCATAGTAGACAGAATTCTGGGTTTGGAATCATGAAGACCTGGGTTTTTATCCTAACCTCAGAAACTCAATAGCTACACTCAACATCTCAAAACTTCAGTTTCCTTGTCTGTAAAATTTGGATGATGTCACTGGACATCCACTGGAAAAGATTATTTTAAGGATCAAATGAGATATTGCATATGCAGAAAAATTACAAAATTTAAAACATCATATACTACTACTACCACCACCACCACCACCACCACCCAAAATAATAATAATAATAAAAATAACATTTATATAGCACCTACTATGTGCCAGGCACAGTGCTTTACAATATAACACTCCTGCAAAGCAGGTGCTATAACTATTACCATTTTACACAGGAGGAAACTGAGGCACACAAAAGTTATATGACTTGCTCTAGAAGATACAACTAGTAACGGTTTGAGGTCAAATTTGAATTCAGGCCTTCCTGACTCTATGCCCAGGACTTCATTCTCTGTACTACTTAGTTGCCCATTATATGAATTTTAATGCAATTATGATAATAATAATTATTATTTTTAGTTATACTTTCAGATCCATTTTTTCAGCAATACCAAGTGTTTCCTCACTTGGTACAGATCACAATTCATCACTGTCTTCTCATTTCCTGCAGTTGCTCTACATGCTGTTCCTTTAATCCTCCATAGGGTATACATTCAACATTCTGGAAGCCTTCTTCTATTTCTTTTATAATCCCTATGTACAAGTGAAATAGGTAAACTGTATATCAATTATCCCTCATTTTCCTTCTAGATACTGGGACATAGACTTTTATGATTAGGAGATAATCTGATGGTATCCTTTTTCCCCGACTGCTACTTCTTAAAGGTAAAACTTTTTTGTTAATATCCAGCAACCAAACTAAACCCATTGTAGGTCTCTCTATTGCCTGCTTAGTCACCAGTGATTTTTTGTCTTTATTAATTTGTTTGTTTACTTTTAGTTTATAAGATTCAGTTCCATAATACCTTGAGTTTCAAATTTTCTCCCCTTACCTCCCCTTCCCCATGGAATGCAATCAAATATAGGATCTGCAAATACTTTTATGTTAGACATTAGTCAGGTTGTAAAGAGGAATTATAACCTATGGAATGAATAATGGGAAAGAGGAAACATGACCAAACAAGAAAAAGAAAGAGCATGTAGTTTGCTTCAATCTGCATTCAAACTCTGTAGTTCTTTCTCTGAATGTAGACATCTCTTTCCATCATGAGTCTTTTGGAGTTTTCTTATGGTGCTGCATTGCTGAGAAGAACCCAGTCTATCAAAGGTGGTCATCACACATATATTGTGTCTGTAATTGTGTATAAATTTCTCCCAGTTCTGCTCTTCTCACTCAAACTCAGTTTGTTAAATTCTCTCCAGGTAAACATGAAGTCCATCTGCTCCTCATTTCTTATAGCACAATAGTATTACATTACATTCATACACCATAACTTGTTTAGCCATCCTGCAATTGATAGGCATACCCTTAATTTCCAATTCTTTGTGACCACACAAAGAGCTGTTATAAATATTTTTGTACATGTGGATCTTTTCCCATTTATATGATCGCTTTGGCATACAGACCTAGAAGTGGTATTTCTGGGTCAAAGGGTATGCACTTATTTATAGTCCTTTGGTTATAGTACCAGATTGCTCTCCAGAATGGTTGAATCAGTACACAACTCCACTAACAATGTATTAGTGTTCCAATTTGTCCACATCCTCTCCAGCATTTATAATTTTCTGGTTTTGTCATCTTAGCCAATCTGACTGGTGAAATGTGGTACCTCAGAGTTGTTTTGATTTGCGTTTCTCTAATCAATAGTGATTTAGAGCATTTTTTCATATGCTAATAGATATCTTTAATTTCTTCCTCTGAAAACTGCCTGTTCATATCTTTGACCATTTATCAATTGGGTAATGACTTGTATTCTTATAGATTTGATTCAATTCTCTGTATATTTTAGAAATGAGGCCTTTAGCAGAGACACTGATTGTAAAAATTCTTTCCCAATTTTTCACTTCCCTCTTAATCTTGGATGCATTGGCTTTGTTTGTACAGAAACGTTTCAAGTTGATGTAATTAAAATGATCCATTTTGTATTTTATAATGCTTTTTAACTCTTCTTTGTTCATAAAATCTCCCCTTCTCCACAAATCTGACAGGTAAAACTATTCTTTGCTTTCCCAGATTGCTTAAGTATCAGCCTTTATACCTAGATTATGTATACATTGAGACTTGATTTGGGTGTTAGATATTGGTTTATACCCAGTTTCTGTTATACTATATTCCAGTTTTCCCAGCAGTTTTTGTCAAATAGTGAGTTCTTATTCCAAAAAAACCAGGGTCTTTGGGTTTATCAAAGAGTAGATTGCCATAGTCATTGACTACTAAGTCTCATGTACCCAATCTATTCCATTGGTCTACTATTCTATTCCTTAGCCAGTACCAAGTAGTTTTGATGACTGATGCTTTATAATACAGATTAAAATCTAGTATGGCTAGACCACCTTTCCTAGCATTTCTTTTCATTAATTCACTTGATATTCTGGACCTTTTGTTTTTCCAATTGATGTTACTATTTTTTCTAGAACTATATAAACTAATTTTTTGGTAGATTGATTGGTATGGCACTAAATATTTAATTTAGTTAAAATTGTCATTTTTATTATGTTAGTTTAACCCAGCCATGAGCAACTGATTTTTTCCTCAGTATTGTTAGATCTGACTTTATTTGTATGAAAAGTGTTTTGTAGTTGTGTTTATATAGGTCCTGGGTTTGTTTCAGGGTAGATTTCCAAATATTTTATGATGTCTACAGTAACTTTAAATCAAATTTCTCTTTCTATTTCTTGCTGTTGGATTTAGTTAGAAATATATAGGAATGCAAAGGATTTATGTAAGTTTATTTTATATCCTGCAACTTTGCCAAATTTATTTATTGTCTCAAATAGCTTTTTACTTGATTCTCTAGGATTCTCTAAGTATATCATCACATCATCTGCAAAGTGAGAGCTTAGTCTCTTTGCCTAATTTGATTCATTCAATTTATTTTTCTTCTTTAATTGCTACTGCTAACATTTCTAGTACCAAATTGAAAAAGAGGGGTGGGGCAGCTGGGTGGGGCAGCTAGGTGGCACAGTGAGTAGAGCTTCAGCCCTGGAGTCAGAAGGACTTGAGTTTGGATGTGGCCTCAGACACTTAACACACACAAACAAAAACCTAGCTGTGTAACCTTGGGCAAGTTACTTAACCCCAATTGCCCTCCAAAAAAGCAAAAAAAAGAAAAAAAGAAAAAAGCAAAAGAGGGGTGATAGTGGACATCCTTGTTTCACTGATCTTATTGGGAATGCTTCTAGATTATCCCCATTACATATAATACTTGCTGATGGCTTTAAATAGATGTTGTTTATTATTTTAAGGAAGACTCCATTTATTCCTATACTTTCTAATGTTTTATATGAATGGGTATTGTGCTTTGTCAAAAGCCTTTTCTGCATCTATTGAGATAATCATATGGTTTCTGCTAGTTTTTTTGTTGATGTGATCAATTATACTGATGATTTTCCTAATATTGAACCATCCTTGCATTCCTTGAATTATCTTACCTGATCAAAGTATATTATTCTTATGATAAGTTGCTTTAGTCTTTTTTGCTAATATTTTGCCTCTATATTCATGAGGGAAATTGTTCTATAATTTTCTTTCACTGTTGTGTCTCTTCCTGATTTAGGTATCAGTACCATATTTGTGTCATAAAAACAATTTGGTAGGACTCATTCTTCACCAACTTTCCCAAACAGTTTGTAGAGTATTGGAATCAATTGTTCTTTAAATATTTGATAGAATTCGCTAGTAAATCCATCTGGACCTGGAGATTTTTTCCTAGGGAGTCTGTTGATGGATTGTTCAATTTCTTTTTCTGATATGGGGTTATTTAAGTAATGCACTTCCTCTTCAGTTAATCTGGGCAATTTATATTTTTGAAAATATTCATCTACTTCACTAAGGTTGTCAAATTTATGTGCATACAATTGGACAAAATAATTCCTAATTATTGTTTTAATTTCTTTTTCATTTGAAGTAATTTCACTCTTTTCATTTTTGATACTTGTAATTTGGTTTTCTTCTTTCTTTTTTAAAAATCATATTGACTAAAATTCTATCAATTTTATTTTTTTTTCATAAAAACAGCTCTTCGTTTTATTTATTAATTCAATAGTGTTCTTACTTTCATTGTTATTAATCTCTCCTTTGGTTTTCATTATTTCTACTTTAGTATTTAATTGGGGATTTTCAATTTATTCTTTTTCTAGCTTTTTCAATTGAATGCCCAATTTATTGAACTCCATTTTCTCTAATTTATTCATGTATGCATTCAGGTATATAAAACTTCCCCTAAGAACTGCCTTTGCTGCCTCCCACAAGTCTTGGTATATTGTATCATTATTATCATTCTCTTGAAAGAAATTACTGATTGTTTCTATAATTTCTTGTTTGACCCACTCATTCTTTAGGATTAAATTATTTGGTTTTCCAATTAGTTTTTAACCTATAATTTCATGGCCCTTTGTTGCATGTGGTTTTTATTGCATAATGATCTGAGAAGGATGCATTTAATATTTCTACCTTTCTGCACTGAATTGTGAGGGGATTTTTTTGCCCTAGTACATGGTCAATTTTTGTGTATGTGCCATGTACCACTGACAAGAATGTATATTCCTTTTAATTCCCATTCAATTTTCCCCAGAGATCTATCATATCTAGCCTCTCTAAAATTCTATTCACTTCCTTAACTTCTTTCTTGTTTATTTTGAGGTTAGATTTATCAAGTTCAGAAAGGGGGATATTAAGTTCCCCCACTAGTATAATTTTGCTATCTATTTCTTCCTCTAATTCCCTTAACTTCTCTTTTAGGAATTTTGATGCTATACTGCTTGGTGCATATATATTAAGTAATGATATTGCTGAATTTTTGATGGTGCCTTTTAGCAGGATCTAGTTTCCTTCCTTATCTCTTTTAATGAGATCTATTTTTGATTATGCTTTATCTGAGATAAGGATTGCTACCCCTGCTTTTTTAACTTCAACTGAAGCATAACATATATTCTATGCCAGCCTTTTACCTTTACCCTGTGTGTATCCCCTTGTTTCAAATGTGTTTCTTGTAGACACCATATTTTAGGATAGTGGTTTTAATCCATTCTGCTATCTGCCTATGTTTTATGGGAGAGTTCATTTCATTCACATTCACAGTTATGATTACGATCTGTTTCTTTCCCTCCACCTTATTCCCTCCCCTGTTGATATTTATGTTTCTTCCTTCTTCCTTCCCATCCTTAAGAGTTTTCCTTTTGGCCACCAACTAGCTAAGTATTTCCTCCCTGTGCCCCCTCCACTTCACCTACTCTTTCCCCTTACTACTATCTCCCTCGCTTCTAAGCACCCCCACATTTTACCCACCCACACCTCTCCTACTGCCTGTAGGGCACAATGGATTTTTATACTTAACAGAGTATGTTATTCCCTTCTGGGACCCAAACCAATGAGAGTAAATTTCATACAGTGCTTTTCTCCCTCCCTCCTTTCCCTCTATTATAATGAATTTTTGTGTCTTTTCACTTTAGAATCCTAAACTTAACTGATTATGTTGATCCCTGTTTGAACTAGAACCAATGAGAATAATGTTCATATGATGTTCATCTACCCTCTCTTCTTCCCCTCTATGATAGTATAATTTTATGCCTCTTTGTGGGGCATAATTTGCCCTTTTCTGCCTCATTTCCTTTTCTCCTACTATAATCTCTTTATACCCCTTAATAAGTATTTTTATTATCACATTAGTTCATTTATACCCACACACTCTATTTTTTATATCCCTTTTAAATGTCATGATAATTATATAAATTTCAATATTGACAGGTATTAGCTTCTCACATAGGGATATAAACCATTTGTTCCTATTGAATAACAAGTTATGTGCATGTGTGTGTGTGTGTGTGTGTGCGTGTGCCTGTGTGTGTGTGTGTGTGTTTTCCTTGTTTACCTTATTATATCTCTCTTGAGTCTCATATTTAGAGATCGAATTTTCCATTGAGCTCTGTCTATTTCATCAGGAAAGTCTGTGAGTACCTTATTTCATTAAATGACCATCTCCTTGCCTGAAAGATTAAGATCAGTTTTGTCAGATAGTTGGTTCTTGGTTGCAGTCTTAGCTCTATATAGGAGGGCATATGGGTATATGAATACATATGTAAATGTCTGTATATGTGTATAGGTATACATAGACAGTGCAGAGGACCAATTCAATGGGAAGGGATGACACTCAAAATGTAAAATTAAGATCCCAAATATCCAATAATTTTTAAATTATCTTTCCTGGATCCATTTTCCAGGTCAGTGATTTTCCCAGTGAGATATTTCATATTGCCTTCTATTTTTTTTTAATTTTGGGGGGGGGTCTGTTTAATAATATCTTTATTTCTCATAAAGTCACTAGCTTCCATTTGCTCCAGTCTAATTCTGAAGGAATGATTCTCCTCAGTGAGCTTTTGAGATTCTTTTTCCATCTGACAAATTTGTCTTTTTAAGGCATTCTTCTCCTCATTGCCTTTTTGAGCCTCTTTTGCCATTTGAGTTAGTCTATTTTATAAGGTGTTATTTTCTTCAGTCTAGTTGTTGACTCTCATTTCATAATTTTCTTGCATCATTCTCATTTCTCTTCTCAATTTTCCCCCTGCTTCTTTTATTTGGTTTTCAAAATCCTTCTTAATGTCCTCTATGACCTGTAACCAGCTCATATTTTTCTTGGAGGCTTTGGGTGCAGGAGTTATGACTTCACTGTCTTCCTTCTGTTCCATGCTTTGATCATTTTTGTCCTCCAAAAAGGAGGGTAAAGTTGGGTTGCTCTGCTTGCTTTGCTTCCCTTGTTTGCTCATATTGCCCCTCAATTACTTGACTTTGGGGCTTTTTGCCACAATAGGACTCTGCTACCAGACAGGGGAACTTCATCCCAATTGCTGGGGTTTTCTCAGCTGCCAAATGTATTATTTGGGTGCCCTCTCTGAAGCCTCCACATGCTCTGGAAAGCTGTTCACACACCCCAGGACCTCTACCCTAGACCACAATCCAGATCCAAGCAGGTTAAAGTAAGAGTGATTACCCCTCAGACTGGTTTCTTGGTCCTCCTACACTCTGCAGTCCAGGAACTGAAGCTGCCACTTGGCAGGGGCTTCAAGACTGTGGAGCATCAGCAGCTTCTCCTTCCAGGTGATAAAGGCTGACTGCACTCCCAAACTACTCAATCTCAAAGTCCACACTGCATTGACCTCTCACTTTGTCCCCACAGCTGATGGTGATCTATAGTTCCTCCACCTGGTGACTGGCTGTGGCTGCCCTGAGGCTAAGACCTCTGACTTGAGCCAGGCTAGGGTTACCTCCCAGACGGCTGTGCTGGTCCCTTCCTGCTGGCCTACTGGGCTGTCCTCAGTGGGAGGTTAGCTTCTCTGTGTCATTTTGTGGGTTCTGTACCTCCAGAGTTTGTTCAGAGTCACCTTTTACATGACTTGGAGGAGGTGGAAGCCTGAGCCCCACGGATGTCCTGTTTCTACTTTGCCGTCTTGAATTACCTCTTGGATTGTTTTTCTTGCTTCTGATTTCTCAGCTTCCTTCTTATTCATTATGATTGCCTATTTTTTGACTGTGCTTTTCAGGCTAGGAGCTAAGGGTCTGATTGTTGACTTTGTGTTCTGTACCCTTTTGGTACAGAGGCCAAAGCCAGGACTCTCAATGTTTCCCCTGAGTTATTCTGAGGCTCACATAGTAACTTGTGGGGAAGGGGTGGTCTGGCCACTTCAGCTTTCTGCCTCTGTGCCCCTGGGCTACAGCTCAGGCAGGCTCAGCAGCTAGTGGCCTGCAGTGTTGGTGTCTGCAGATTCCCCTGGTCGTGCTAAGTTACACCAGGACTTCTGTTGTTAGGGTTTGCTGCCTCCACTCCCGTTGGCTTCAGGATTTCACTCTGGTCTGCCAAGGTGGGCCTTGTTGGGAGGCCTCTGGACCTTCAATTCAGACTCCATATTGCTTCAGGTACACCTTTCCTTTAGGTCTCCCAAGCCTGAGGCTGTTACCACTATTTCAGGATTTTATACTGGGTGGGGCATTTATCTCTGGGTTTTCAAGCAGCTAGCATTTACTCTGTCATCTTGACTCCTAGAGGTTTAGGTAGGTGATTTTTAAACATAGAGGCTGTGGGCTGATAACCCCAGGAGAAACTGCTATTGATGCTGCATGCCCTGCTCTTTCTCTTACCCAGCTCTGATGGAGCCTCTGTCCTGTGGTGAGACATCTGTGAATCACTCTTGGGGTGGGTGAGTTCACTGGCTGCGGCTTGCTCTTACTCTGCTGTAGTCTGCACTCAGGTCCATGCTGGTGCAGCCCCCATGTGCTCTGCTCTATCCCTGCCTAGACCTATGTGGGAACTTTCCTGGGCTGGGAATCTGTCACACTCCATCTCGCACTGGATTCTGTCACTCTAAAATCCATTCAGATTCACTTTTTAAAGGTTAGTGACAGAATTATTGGAGGAGATTAGAAAAGTTCCTGCTTCCATTCCACCATCTTGGCTCCACCCCCACCAGTGACTTTTCATCTTAAGATGTTGTGGTTTTTGTAGTCATTTAAAAGAAACTGCTGCATTTCACATGGAGAAAATAAATGAATAGAGAATGTCTGTTTTCCAGACTGAGTTATTCACTTGAATCAGAAGTCCATTGAGTTAGTCCATTAGTAAAAATATTTTCTATAAGTACAGAAAATTATTCATGAATAAGACCTAGAATCATATTTATGAAATTAGCATTTTCTGGGAATGGGGAGATAATTTCCTTTAATGGGTTCCTGCCCAGAGACAGTGTGAGTGCATTTGGCATATTCTATATTTTTAAAGATTCCAAGATGCTCACAGATACAAAACAAAAGAAAAACCTAATAACAACAACGACGACAACAAAAACCACCACATTTTCCATGTTAACAATAGCCTCACTGCTGCACTGATGTAGAACTCGAAGGAGCCTTAGAGGTTATTAAATCCAACTCCTTCATTTTATAGATGAAGCCCAGAGAGGATAAATGACTTGCCTAGGGTCATGCAGGGACAGCTAATTAGTGTTTGAGGCAGAATGTGAATCTAAATCATCCTAACCCCATGTCCAGCACCCAACAGAGTATACTATAACCTCAATGAATGTGAATAATAGTTCATCACAATCTCAAAAAAAAAGTTGTGGGAAAATTTTCAAATACTATACAAATATGAGTTAAAATACTTTTCTAATTTTCAATAGTGATGTGTAAGGTCAGTATTTTTAAAGGGTACAACTACTTGGCATAGAGATCTCGACTTCTTTTATTTTTTGGTGGGGGGAATATTTGTGAAAGTGGTCTTATGGTTCTTTGACTTATAAAGGAAGCATATTTTCATTCCCTGATCAGTTGAAAAATAATCTGGTTAGTTAGATGTTGGAGTGGAAACAACCCTGAAGCTGGAGTCAGGAAAACTTGAGTTCAAATCTAGCCTCAGCTATTTATTAGCTAAGAGATCTTGGATAAGCTACTTATGGTCTGTTTGCTTCAGTTTCCTTATAAGTAAAAATGGGGATAATATCAGCATCTATTATCAGGAAGATAAAATGAGGCAATATTTGTAAAGCACTTTGCAAACCTTAAAAAATTGTAGGTTATTATTCATCCTTTGTCTTAGAAGAGGACTAAAATGTGACATCACAATGTTGTGGTCAAGGTACAGTGTATTGGACTGTGGCTGATGAGACCAATAAGAACTCAGAAGGCTCTGCCACAGGTTGGGCAGAAATAGTCTATTTGAACACTTGGAGCGGAGATGTCTATAGTTCTGTACATCTCAAGTTTTTTTTTTTTTTTTGAGTTGCTGAGATTCTGCTTTAAACATAGAGCGAAGCACCTTTTTTGATATGAGCATGTCAGATCAAACAGTTCTGAGCTAGTGTCTCCCTTATATTTCAACCAATACTAAACTTCTTCAAAGAGACTTTGAGAATGTCCTCGGTATCACTTCTTCTGACCTCCATGTGAGTGCTTGCCTTGTGTAAATTCTCCATAAAATATTTTTTTAAGCAAACTTATGTTTGGCATTCAGAAAATGTAGCCAACCCATCAGAGTTGCACTTTCTGCACTACAGTTGGAATGCTCAGCCGTTCAGCCAAGGACCTCAGTATCTGGTACCTTATCTTGCCAAGTGACCTTCAGAATCTGCCTAAGACAAGTCAAATGCAAGTGGTTCAGTTTCCTGGCATGGCTCTGGTATATGCTGACCAGGTTTCACAGTCATGCAATGGAGAGGTCAGCATGACAGCTCTGTAGACTTTCAGTTTGGAAGGCAGTCTAATATCTCTTCTCTCCTGCATTTTCTTTCAGGCCATCCCAAACATTGAGTTATCTCTGATAATTCATGCACCGACTTCATTTATGTGGACATCCCTGAAAAGTATACTGCCAAGGTAAATGAACTGATCCACAGCATTCATTCTTGTGATTACAGGGTGGGATTCCCACCTTCTTTGGCAAGAAGGCCAAGATTGGGTAAAACAGAAAAGTTTTAGGACACTTTTTCAAGCCCCTTCTTTACACAAGGAGGTGAGCACTATAATTTTTAAAAATAGTTGCTCAGACACCCAGGGGGCTGCTGAATTCCATTGTTACTTCAGTCCAGTGAGAAGATGACTCTATGGCTACAACAGCCTATGTGCAGGGTTGTGATTATAGTTCTCAGTATTTCTGCATCTGCTGCTTCATCACTTATTCATTGCCAAAGGACGTCAAGGTAGGTAAAATAATAAAGTTATAAAAGTAAAAGGGTGAAATAGTGAAATAGTAAAATAGTATGGATAATGTCTACTTAAATGTGAATGAGATTTAAGTGAGGCAGGCTTACTCTAAGTTGTTGACCTTACTCTCTCCCAGAGTCATAGAAGTCCAGTGGCAATACAAAAGTCAAGGCAATTGGCTATGGTCCAGAACAGTATAGTCCAGAACACTATAGCCACTACAACTGGTTATGTTGCCTTTGGTGTCTGAACAAGATCCAAGTGTTCCACAGTGCCTGCTTTGGCCACCTTCATGTATTGACACACATTGCTCTCATCTGTCTGTTCCACCAAGGGAATTCTACACATGCTTGGGATAGACATCTCCCTAACTCACAGAATGGTTTGAAGCCCATAGGTTACCCTCAACCTGATTTAGCCCATGTACAGAGATGGTTTTGCTGGGTTGTGACCTCAATTAGCATATATCACATATTCTTTGAGTCATAGGTGAGAACTGGGTGAAGTTGAACACCAGAGGTGTATGAGCACTCCTAAAAAGGGCTCAGCAAGCCTTCACACCATAAATGCTAGTGCCCCCTGAACACCCCATAAACTACAGAACCTATGCCTTCTGGGTTGTTATAAAGATAATATTTGTAAAGCACTTTGCATACTTTAAATCACTATGTAAATTGCTAGCTATCATCATCATCTTCATCATCATCACTACAACAACAACAATACATTCCTATTCCTATTACTGTGTCTGTAGGACATGAAGCTCTTAATTGATGGCTATGACCTTCTGATTTTGGGGAACAAAATAGAATTTGGTGCCAGGTTGTCTCAGGATGTTGATTACCTTTTGCTCTTAGGGTATGGCCATGTTTAATTTGTAGCTCTGAGGTGTTCTTGAGATCCTCAAACTAGGGTTTATTATAATACTGCTGAAAAGGATGCAGTTTGAGGCATAGATATAAATTTAGTGAAGAATCTTTTACATTTTATGTAGAAGATGAGGAATTAGTAGAACAGTTGAGTAAGGATTAATTAAAGGAAGGTGTCTTCTCACCTCTAGAGATGTGTTCATTTCATAGTTAATAAATAGGAGGGGATTCTTTCTGAAGTTTTTTTTTTTTTCCTCAAGACCTAGAATATAATGTAAACCTTTAAGAGTGTCTGCTCTGGGACATAAGAAAGCTTGTAGACCACTGTGGCTTCTACTGTCTGAAGGCCAAGTTTATTACCTTGTTTATTTATGCCCAAGGGTATCCAATACCCCTAGCGGTATGGAGGGACATGATTCTCTGTAAATAGCTATAGCCCCTGCAAGTGTTCTCTCAGTCGTAGACAGTGGTCCCCTCAGTTCCTATAGAGCCTAATCCCATGTCCAAGTCCAAAACTCCACCTTAGGCTCAAGTCCTGGGCACCCTGCTTTCTCAAAGCTTCCATGCTAGGCTGTGCCCTTTTGCCTTTTAAAAGCCTGACTCCAAAGTTGCCATGGCTCAAATTATCCAGTCCTCTGAGGTTCACTTCTAGTCCCTGAAACTGAGAAGCAAAAACAACCTAACAGAAAAAACACTCACAGGCCTATTTCTCTGAAGCTGTGTAAAAGTAGAGTTCAGTTCATAGTGTCCAAAATTGTGGATGAATTGTCATCTTCACTCTCTGCACAGAACAGAGCAGAAGAGTGGACAAAGAGAGAGAAAATATTAGTCTTACCAGTTTTAAAGATACAGGTCCCTAAAACCCACCCACTTGGTGGGAGTCACAAAGGTCTCCAGGTTAGGGGATCTAGACATGCTCTAACAGTCCTTCAGGGTGACTCCATATTAGATGAACCAGGGATGCCAGGAAAAGCCCAGGTTATACTTAAAAAGAAATGGTTGTGTGGCAGCTAGGTGGCACAGTGAATAAAGCACTGGCTGTGCAGTCAGGAGGACCTGAGTTCAAAATCTGCCTCAGAAACTTAACAAGACACACACACACACACACACACACACACACACACACACACACACACACACACACACACACACAAACTAGCCATGTGACCTTAGTCAAGTCACTTGACCCCAATTGCCCTATCTTCCCCCTCCAAAAAAAAAAAAAAAGCAAAAAAAGGAAAAGAAATCGTTTTGATCTTAGTACTTTGGGCATAGAGAAAGTGCATATTAACATTTGTTAAGTTGAACTGAATTGAAAGTTCATGGACTTATTTCAATAATTATTCAACAAATATTTGAAGACTCTATTATGGGTTAGAATGGGAGCTAATCACTGGGCCTACAAAGATTAAAAATGAACACAGATATTTTTCTCAAGAAATCTAAATTTTACAGTGATAATTGTAAAAGTTCAGTCGTGTACCAGATGATTTTTTTAAATTAAATTAATGATTTTAAAACATAAAACTATTTTGTGATTTTTATCATTCCCAAAAGAACATCTGCAGTAGCTACTTTGGTTGGAATTTTATGATGTGATTTTTATAGATATTGTAGGCCTATTATAACATTGGTCCAGAGGGCCATGAGGTTTTTAGTATTAAAGAGCATTAAAAAAAGCTGGCAAAAATAATGGAATGTGCGAAATAATTTTAATTTTACTATTACAAATGTAATTTTAACATATATTCATTATAAGTGTGTATTCATGGAATGACTAATAATTTATGTATCATTAATGAGAGGCACTATTGTGTAGTGGGTATAGGGCTGGCCTTGAAGTCAGGGAGGAAAGAATTACTGAATAGCATTTATCAAGTCTTACCATATGCCAAACTGAATAAGAACTGGGGACTCCCTTCCCTCAGGAATCTTTATTTTAATAAGACAACATATATATATATATATATATATATATATATATATATATATAATGTCTATATCTATCTATCTATCTATCTATCTATCTATCTATCTGTCTGTCTGTCTGTCTGTCTATCTGGGGATAGTGGCCATGGAAGCCATTTTGGACTAGAAGGTCACAGAGATCATAAGTAGATCCATAGGGAAGATGAGTTGGTATAACTTTCTATGAAAAGGCAAGAACCTAAAGGAGCAAGGGGTTGGAATGATTGAGAGCATATTTATAATCCCAAAGCAAACAGAAGTTGACTTGGGTGAACAGATCAATGTTAGCCAGAGAGGGTAACTTGAATTTGTTTTTGCTGACTCGCTGATCAGGGGACAGCTTGGCCCAGGCTGGGAGTTTCAAATTGAAAGGACAGGTTTCCTGAGGTTTGGTAGACTGGAGAGTGTCAGAGTAGGCTGAATAACAAGAAGATGGGTGCTGAGAGAAGCATGATCTGGTATTCTAAGCCTGGCTTGAAATACATAATGACGCATTCTAGCTCTGTGACTCTGCTACACAAACCAGTTCACTTCTTGGTGCCCCAGGCAAATTTCAATGATAGCAAGTGACTGATTGGCTGCTTTTCTGTCATGATGAAGAGGGTTTTTACATGAGAAGTTCCGTATACCAATTTAAGCAGGAGTCCAGACAAAAATAAACAAGGCAATAGCAGTCCTTTCACTTACTAGTCTATAGGGCTTCTTCATGGAAGTAAGCCATAAAGAATTATAGAAATATGAGTGGTTGTACATAATGAGACTTGGACAGTGCTCAGGTCTCCAGAATAGCCTAGATTTTTATTCTTGCAAGATAGATAGGAACTTTGTTTTTTCTATTCAGATTTCCACATTTTGGTCACTGTTACCAGGCTTTCATTTGAACCTGAAAAGATACATTCAGGCACCCAGGTTTCACATGTAACTAAAGGCTTATTTGGTACAAGTTTATAGCAGTACTAGGAAAAAAAGCAAAAAAAAAAAAAAAGCAGGCACTTGAATCTTCAAACTAATCAGTGAAATAATTGGGTATCCTTGTTTGAGGTCAACAAGCTCTAAGACTCATTACATAATCATATAGAGCTGGTAAGACTTGACTACTTAGGTGCTGATTATCCAGTCTGAGGATTTCCAAGTCCTTCATTTCTTCTGCTATCTGGTCCTTTCCCTGTCTTCCTTTTTTTAACTCCCCCATCTGATGATAGGTGGGAAGAGAAGAGGATGATGATACCTGAAATGGAGATCTATATGATCTGTGAACTTCAGTTTTCTGTGAGATGTCTTTCCTATGCCTCCAATGACCAAAAGACAAATTACTTTTATCTTCAGTGATTTCCAGTAGTGATTTCTTTCACCCAAAGTGGAAAGTTCATACTTTTCAGCATAGTTCTTGGGTTCTTAATCTTTCCCTCTTATATCACAGCCCCTTTGGCAGCCTAGTTTGTTGGTCAGTAAACAATTATTGAGTGCCTACTGTGTGCTAGACACCAGGCTAAGCCCTGAGGATATAAGAAAGGTAAAAATATAGTTTAATGGAGGAGACAACATGCAAACATCTCTGCCCAAATAAGTTATATGTGGGTGAATTTGAAATATAATCCAACAGGTGAAAGACACCGCAATTGAGGGTGATTGGGAATGATTTCCTGCAAATTATGAGAATTTATCTGGGATTTGAAGGAAACCAGTGTAGCCAGCAGCCAATGAAGAGGGAGAGTATTCCAGGCATGATGGACATCTAGTGAAAATGACAGAAGTTAGGAAATTTTATGAAGTCTAGAGAAGTCCCCTATGAAGGGATCCATAATCCCTTCTCAGAATGTTTATAAATGAGTAACTTGAAAATAATATTGGATTACAAGAATCACTTTAAACATCCAATAACATTTGCTCTAGAGAGCACTATAGAGCTCTATAGAGGCACTCTTCTTTTATTGTATTTATTATTAATGTCAAAGACTTCTGATTAGCCCAGCATGGCTATCTCTTATTGAATCATCAGCTTTTGTTGTGCAGACAATCTTTTAGCTATTTAAAATTGCTTTGATCATCTATCCTGGATTTTTTTTTTTCTAGGACCACTCCACTACTAAAAAAAAAAGTGTGCTTCAAATGAGAACTTGAAGTAGGAACTTTTTTTTCAAAACTGGTTTTCACTACCCATACTTTTTAATTCACTGAGGACATATTATGCACTAGCAGGGGTAATCAACTTGGTAGTGGTAAACAACCTTCTCCTCCTCCTCCTCCTTCTCTTCCTTCTCCATCTCTCCTCCCCACCACTGCTTAGCATGATACCTGACAGGCTATTATATCTGTGTATGGCATAGAGATCTAGGAGGCAACTAGTAGCACAGTGAATAAAACATTTGATCTGGAGTCCAGAAGATCTGGTTGTTTGTTTTTTTCCTTTATTTTCCCTCTTTTATCAAGTGGAGAAATCTAATCTTCCTTCCACATGATAGCTCTCCAAATAGTTGTAGACTGTTCTCATGTCCCTCCTCCTACATAATCTTCATTTATCCAAACTAAACAACCCAATCCCTTTACCCCATCCCCATATGGCAAGATCTCTAGGCTTCTACCTTCTTTATTGTCTTATTCAATATTCTCTGAAGTTTATGAATATCCTTCCCAAAATGGATAATTAAAAAAAATCATTACAAGCTATCAGCAGTTTTATTGCTCTAAAACATTAATAATTAGACAATGAAATAATCCATGGTTATACCTCACAGTAATTTGGATAAGATGACAAAAGTTTTAGTTGGTCAACTTTGAAGGGCAAGACTGGCATTCTCTTATGCTACTGTTGAAGAGGTGAATAATTCCAACCATTCTGAAAAACCATTTAAAATTAGAAAAAAATATCAGTCAGCCAGTAAATCAATAAACTTTTATTAAGATCTTTCTCTGTTGTAGCAACTGTAATCAGGACTAAAGATACAAAGAAAGGTCAAAAGATAATTTCTGCCTTTAATCTAATGGGAGAGATAACATGAATATAAATATATATTATCTACATACATACATATCTATAAATACCTGTAGGTGTTTCTCTTTCTCTCATATATGTACATGTATACATAAACACCCATATAAATAATCTCTATGCAAGTAATCTCAGGGCAAGGCACCAAGGTTGAGAAGAGAATGTGCCATGGGTGGAGGGGCCGGCAAGGGGAACCAGAAAACTTCTTTACAAAGTGAGATTTGTGCTCAGTCCTGAAGGAAGTCAAGAGATGGATTCAAGGTCAAAGGCAAGTATTGGGAGGTGGAATGTGATGTGTGAGTAATAGCACATAAGCCACTGGAACAGAATTGTATAGTGAAGGGCACTGAAATATAAGAAAACTAGAAAGTTGGAAGGAAAGATAGGAAAAAAGTGACTAAAATTATATCCTTTGAGCTAGAGATTCCCCAGAGAATGCTTCAGAGAGGTCAAAAGAGAGAAAGACCCTATATTTACCATATGTATATGTGTGTATGTATACATAGATATATAGATGATAGATAGATACATAGAGAGATAGAGATAAAAATAGAGAGGCAGCTTGGCATAATGGGCTTAAGTTGAGAAGATACAAGTTCCAATCATGCTTGATACTTGAGTTGCATAACATTGTACAAATCATTTCACCTCTCTGATCTTAAGTTTCCACATCTTTTGTTCATCCTTTTTTCTAGAGGAGTACCAATGACATCAGCAGGCTGATGTCTTGACTTGCAAGTGAATTGGATTGAGGTGAGGCAGGGCTGGCAAAGTTATCAGCCTCATTCTCTCCTCTAGTCATCAGAGTCCAATGGTAAGATGATTGGCAATACCCTTTCCCCTTCACAATCTCTAAAATTAGGGAGGAATGATGATTATGAGCAGTTCCTAGATTTATGGGGAAAAGTGTTAAATGATACAGAGGGAAGTAAGAAGAGCCACATATACCATATGCAGAATAGCTATAATTGTGTAGAGGCAAAAAATCTTCAAGGTGAACACTGTGTAACTGCAGTGGCCAATATTAGCTAAGAGGAGGAAACATAAACACCTCCTATTTTTGGAGAGTTGGGGAGCTGTCAGATCCAACCAACAAATATTCATTAGGCATTTCCTCTGTAAGAGATCTTCTGTTTAGCACTAGACACACAAAGACAAAAATGAAATTATTCCTGCCCTCCAGGAGCATGTATTTTATCAGGGGAAATTACATGTCTTCATAAATATAGAAAAAAATATGCAACCTAAATAGGATGTAATTTATGTGGGAGAGGGTAGGGCAGCACTAGCGATTGGGTTATGCTGATAAACTCTAGCAAATTCCAGGCATGAGATACAAGGGCACAGAGATGGGATGATGGGATGTTATATATGAAAAATAAAGAACAGATGAGTTTGACTAGACTGTATAGTTTTGAAAGGGTGAGGGGCATTATGTAATAAGCCTTGGAAGGTCAGTTGACACATGACTGCATAGGATTTGAGATGCCAAACAGAGACCCTGGGGACTCTGAGTATGGAATACACTGTGGGATATACTGACAGTATCCACTGGGCAGCTGCAGTGCCTGAGTGAGTTGGTTTTATTTGACTGCTTTAGTTATAAAAGCAAAGTTTCCTAAGTGATTGCGGGGAATGTATATCATGAATTGACTGGGGGTTTAAAAACAAAAGGCATCAATAAAACTTTAAAAGATGAAATAAAATGAACTGAACAAAACATGTCCAGAATACAGTTGTCCATAACTAAGCCCCTCACATGAGTTACCACCAAGACAGAATACAACAGAACTGTTGTCCTGTGCGGCATATTTTCTATTATGTTTGGATACTTTGGTTAAAGAGGACTTAATGTCATTCTACTTCGTCTTATTAAGAAGGCAAGAGTGATAAGTTCTAAGATATGCTGTCAGTTCTAATCCCTTGAGAAAAAAGTGACTTGGATATGAATTCTTAGAAAAGTGAACAAAATGTGTTGGGGGTAGGGGTGGGGAGAAGAGGAAACTGGGTCACTGTGGAGCACAATAACAACAACAATAAGGTCATAATTATGATGAGAATCAATAATAATAACAAAAATAGCCAACATTTATATAACACTTACTATGTTCCATGAACTGTGCAAAGTGCTTTACAATTATTATCTCATTTAATCCTCAACAAGAGTATGAGGCAAGGGCTATTATTATTTAACAGATCAGGAAACTGAGGCAAATACAAGTTAAGTGACTTACTCAAGGTCACATGGCTAGTAAGTGTTTGAAGCTGGATTTGAATTTAGGTCTTCCTGACTGTTCTATCTACTTTGTTACCTAGCTGAAAAAATTAAAAACTATATAATAAAAAGGGATAGTTTCTGTTTCCAATCAAGATGTCACTGATTTAGTGACTTTTTTTTTTTAGATAGATAGACTTGAGAATTTCAGGCACATTAAATCCAAAAATAGGCAAAGTGTTCATTTATCATAAAAATGGGCCCTAAGAGGAACCTACAAACCAATGCAGGGGAATATTTCAAATAAGCAAGAGACCGGGAAGTTCAAGCTAAACTAGGTTTGTTAAAGTCTCATTTCCTCCATTGAACTGATTACTTGCTCTGGTATTGCATAAATGGGTGCTCTGCCTCCTCATTTATGAAATTAATGTTAATGTATTCTGCCTGCTGGAGCAACATCCAAACAACCCACAAAATGAACTATTAATCCATAGTAAAATAGTTTGAGACTTATTCTGAATTTTCTAGAGAACATACATGCAAAATCATACATTCTCCAGAAACTTTGACAGGATATCTTAAAACCTTTCTCTGAATGCTTCCATCCAAAGTCACACCTAATCCATGCTTAGGTAGCTACCCTGTCCAAAGCAGAGATGGCATATGGGAAGTGTTTTTTTCAAAATATAAACTATTATGCAAATATTAAGTAATATTAAGTGATAGATTGACAAGCATTTATTAAATATGTTCAGTCTTTAAGGAACCTGGGGATATAAAAAAATATGAATACTGTGTTTTGGGTTGTCATTGACTTAATAACGATATGTTATTTTTTATGTTCTTTCAATTACATCATGAAGGTGGGAATTACATGTGATTTTGTGAGTCTGGGGAGCTTGAGGACTGGACACTCCTAGACCTAATGAAAGTTGCAAAGAGTCTGTGTCATATGAGAAAAGCCTGAAGAAGCTACTTGAGACACATAGAATCTAAATGGCTTTCCCAGTGTCATACAGCTAATAAATATAAGTAAACAATATTCTTTCTGATTTAAGTCCAGTGCTCTATCTATATGCCATGCTGCCTCTTTCAAATACTTGAAAATTAATTGGTGGAGAATACTAATCATATAAATCGATGGGGTGTCACGTACCAAATTTATAATAATAAAGAAGGGAGAGATAACCACAGTTTTGTAAAAACTTCCCTGAGTCTAAGCACGATTTACAATTTAACAAGGCTGATAGTTGTCCATGCTTTTTTTTCTTAAATATCAGTTATCAAGGAGATTCCCTGAGGTTATCAAATTAAAATATTTTCATTTTTGTATGCACAGTGCCTAGCACGGTGCCTGGGACATGGGAGAAAGTCAGTATTTTATGTTGACTGACTGACATGTTTTTATAAGGCTCTGTGAAAACATAATATTAATTCAATGTATAGAAAATAATATCCATATGATTAAATGTGATTTTGTTCAAATTCACTAAAAATTCCTACATTGGGTAGAAAAAGACCAGTCAGAACAATGCTTTGCTTCAGTGTGCACCAAATTGATATGCTACCGATAGCACTTGTATTCCTTAAAGGGACAGAAATAACTAAGCCTAGCTTCACTGAAATGACCTTAACAAATCGTCAGTGAAAAAATTTTGTTAAAATAGGAAGTTACCAGATGGTCACTCTTCCTCCTAATTTCATCCATTCTAGGAGTAGCTGCATAGTGTCCTGAGTTCTTTGACTTTCTTGGCATACCTTGATGTAGGAGTCTCTGTCTTCCTATCATGTGGGACATTCATGGGTTCCCTTATTCCACAGAGCTTCTAGTAACAAAGTCCAAAGTCTCTCACTAGAGTTTCTTCCTCCACCCTCAGCAGATTGCCCCGAGAAGATTTTGTGGCACCTGCGCTCGACTCCAGGATTTCTGCTTAAGTCCCCAAATTGACTGACTTCGGCTTAATACCTTACAGTGCCCTGCTTACAATATATGGTATTGTCCTATCTACAATAGAAAGTACAGTTGATACTTAATTGATTAGAACACAAATCATTTGCCATAGGGGATCTTGTTTCTTACTTTACACTATGAAATACTTTAGTTCCCTTAGTATGGTACAGTTAAAGAAAAGTCACAAGATTACAGGAAGAGGTAGAACTTTCTCTGCTTGACAGAGTAGAAATTATCATAATCATGAATGCACACATTGCTTTCTGACAGATATTAAACAGGATTTATCCTAACTGACACCAGGCAGAAGGTCACCTGGGATGTGACAATCACAAACTATGTAGAAAATGTTTATTCTGACCTCTTTTTAAAAATCTGGTAAGAAACACTGAAAATACTACATGGCAAGTTTCAAGGAGCTTTCTCCAGAGGATTTTCAATGAGTCAGAGATGGCATGACAGTGATAAAAGACACAGGCCAAGTGGTTTCATTAGGCAAGACAGCACAAAAAAGCTCAATTTCTATTAAGACTGAAACTCCATTTAAAATGAAGCATAAATTAGTGCTGGAAATTTGAACAATATGGAACCTAGTTGAAGAAAAATATTGAAGACAAGAGAAAATATTTCAGAAGTAGTCAACTGCTCATCTCTTCAAATCGGCATCTAACAGTATTACTTTTACTAAAATATGACTTATTTTTCCCCAATCTAAACATAATCAAAATGTCTTTGAATCTCAAATTTGGAGGTCTTTTGACTCTCACAGAGTTTAGAGTTTTAAGCTCTAGAGATCATCTGGTCTAGTTTTCTTTTTCAGATCAGAAAATATGAAAATCACAGTTGTTAATTGACTCACTCCCTCATGTTCATACAGTCTGTCATTCAAACTTTGATCTCTCACTCTAGGCATAGGCCTTTACCAGCTACATCATGCTAGGAGGTCAACTCATCCTAGCTCAGATAATATGTAATAATACCACCTAGAACATCCCTTAACAGCTGGTAATGATAGCTGGCATATATTTACATAGCTTTGCAAGGCTCTTCATAATTCTTTTTTTTTTAACAAATGCTTTATTAACTTCTGTTTTACATCATTCATTTCCGCCAGATTTTGAGTTACAAACATTTCCCCCCCGTTATTGCCCTACCCAACCACCCGGAATAGCAGTCCCACAAGATATCGCTTCCTCCAATCTGCTCTCTCCCATACCTTCTCCCATACCCCCTTCGACTTTTCCATTAGAGGAAGGTGAATCTTTGTGTCCCAATGCCTGCACATCTTATCTCCCCATTACAAGCAAAAGAGTATTAATAACATTATTTATATACATTTGAAACATTTAATATTAAGACCTTGAATTTCAGATCCATTTCCTTCCTCCCTTGTCACCCATTCCCTCTGGGGAGATAAGTAATTCAGTATATGTTGTACATGTCTAGCTATGCAAAACATTATCATAGTAGATATATTGTACAAGGCTGCTTATAAATCCCTCCCACTCATCCCACCCCCCACCTGGTCCATTCCCTACATGATCCTGTCCCTCTTCTGTAGTGGGTACTTCTCCCCTCCCCCCAAGGATGCCCTCCCATCCATCATCCCTCTTCTCCTCCCCCTTCCCCCTATTCTGCTGCAGGTTGAGATATCCCATTTAGTATGTATGTCATTCTCTCCCTGAACGAAATTCAATGAGAATGTGGTTTTGCCTTTTTTGCCTTCCTATTCTCCCCCTCCCTTGCAACCACTTCCCCTTGCTTCTTCTACATGAGAGAGTTTACCCTACCCTGTCTCTCCCCATCTCCTCTTGCCACTTTCCTCTCTCACCTCATAATTTCATCCCTTGAGTATTCTCCCTTCCCAACAAATTCAACCTATGCCCTCTATCCATATATAACTGTAAGCATATATACACACATTCACATATGTATTCATATGACCACACCCCCTTCTTCCATTATTTTCATAGTGAGAAAGATATTATAAGTCACAGTTATTGCTTTTCCATATAGGAATGTAAATAGTTCAACTTTGATAAGTTCCTTTTGATTTCTTTTCCCTGATTACCTTCTCAGACATCTCTTGCTTCTTGTGTCTGGATGTCAAATTTTCTATTCAATTCTGTATTTTTCCTCAAGAATGCTTGAAAGTCCTCTACTCCACTGAATGACCATATTTTCCCCTGAAGCAAAATACTCAGTTTTGCTGGGTAGGTGACCCTTGGGTACAGTCCCAGTTCTTTTGCCCTCTGGAATATCATATTCCATGCCCTTTGATCCCTCAGTGTAGAAGCTGCCAGGTCCTGTGCTATTCTGATTGGGTTTCCACAATATTGAAATTGTTTCTTCCTGGCTGCTTGTAGTATTTTCTCCTTGATCTGGGGATTCTGGAACCTGGCTATAATATTCCTGGGAGTTTTCTTTTTGGGATCTTTTTCAGGAGGTGATCGGTGGATTCTTTCAACCTCTATTTTGACCTCTGGATCTAAAACATCCGGGCAATTTTCCTTGAGAATTTATTGAAGGGTGATTTCTAGGTTCTTTCTTTGATCATGGCTTTCAGGTAGTCTAATAATTTTTAAATTGCCTCTCCTGGATCTATTCTCCAGGTCAGTGGTTTTTCCCATGAGATATTTCACATTGCCTTCTAATCTTTCATTTGTTTGGATCTGCTTAACAGCATCTTGATTCCTCATAAAGTCATTAGCTGCCATTTGCTCCAGTCTAACTCTGAAGGAATGAATCTCCTCAGTGAACTTTTGAGATTCTTTTTCCATCTGGCAAATTTGACTTTTTAAGGCATTCTTCTCCTCATTGCCCTTTTGGGCCTCCTTTGCCATTTGAGTTAGTCTGTTTTTTAAGGTGTTGTTTTCTTCAGTCAGGCTGCTGACCCTCATTTCATACTTTTCCTGCGTCCTTCTCATTTCTCTTTCCAATATTTCCTCCACTTCTCTTATTTGATTTTTAAAGCCCTTCTTAAGGTCCTCTATGGCCTGCAACTCGCTCATGTTTTCCCCAGGGGCTTTTCAGAGCAGGACATCTGACCTCACAGTCCTTTTCCCACTCTATGCCCCCAAAATAGGAGTCTAGGGTTGAATTTTTCTGTTTCCTTTGCCTTGGCATGTTGCCACTTAATTGCTTGACTTCGGGGCTTATTGCCACAGTATGGCTTTAAGGCCAGATAGAGGAATTTTCATCCAGAATGTGTGGGGAGCAACTTCCGTTTCTGGTAAGCTGTAAACCCACCCACAACTTCCACCCTAGATCACAATCCAGATCCAGGGAGGTTAAAGCAACAGCGATTACCCCCCCCACCCCCCCGCCAAGACTGATCACTGGATCTTCCTCCATTTCACAGGCCAGGAGCTGGAGCTGCCTCTGAAAATTACAAAATGGCATGTCTCCTCAGCGGCTTCTAGCCCCCAGGGGAGGGAGCCAACGCATTCCCCAAATACTGGTCCCAAAGTCCATAGGCCACTAACCTCTTACTTTGTCCTAGGCATGTCTATGTTGATAATTCTGGAGTCGCCACAGCTGCTGGTGTTCTGGGGTCTCTCCAGTCGGCTGCTGGCCCTTCCGCCCTGGGGCTAAAACCTCAGCTCAAGGGGACCTGGGCTCCGCTCGGCTCGGCTGGGCTCGGCTCCCTGCGCTCTACAAGCTGCACGCTGCCGGCTCCCAGACTATTCTGCTGGTCGTTCCTGCAGGGCTGCTGGGCTGTCCTCAGCGGGAGGTTAGCTTCTCTGTGTCGTTCTGTGGGTGCTGGGGCTCCAGAAGTTGTTCAGAGTCCCCTTTTACATAGTTTGGGGGGAATCTGGGGGCAGAGTGGCTTGGATGAGCTGTTTGTACTCCGCTATCTTGGCTCCACCCCCTCTTCATAATTCTTGATCTCATCTTATCCTTACAGTGATTCTGGAAGTTAGGTGGCTGTTAGTATCATTCCCATTTTACTGATAAGTAAACTGAAGATGAGAGTGATTAAGTGCTTTAGTATTTGAACTGAGATTAAAACTGACAAGGAATTCATCTGACTTCCTCGTGACGAAGATTTTTTTTTCTTTTTTTTGGAGATCATTGAGATTGTTACTTGTCCAGGGACACATGCCAAGATCATTGAGATTGTTACTTGTCCAGGGACACATGCCAAGTATCTTATAGGTTGTTCAACTGGGCCAGATGACTTGAAGGGAAGTAAGGGAAACTAAACCTTTTGTATGGTATCTCTCTACTCATCTTACATGTAATATTACCCCTATTTTTCATCAGAAAAATTTCCATCATTTAACTTCAAAGGTAAAGATTGACGGATGAGCAAAAAAACTTCAAATAAAATATTATTTCATGTGCCACTTCCCCCACCACAAAGAACAACAGTGATTGTATCCATGGCTTTTGGGTATTAGCAATGGAAGCAATAGTCACTGTGACAGAAAATCATTTCACTAAAAATGCCGTACTAAAACTAAGCTCATTTCTTTTCTTAATGGGATTACTAGGCTGTTAAAAGTGAAGAATGATGTAAAACCTATGGTTCTAGATTTCAAAATCATTCAAGTGGCATTTATTAGGCACCTTCTATGTGCTGGGTACATTTTTAAATCTTAAATAATTGGTGCAATAATGGAAATCCATGGAATGGATGTTCACTTATGTAAATTTATGACAATTTTAGTTAACATCCAAAAAGTGATCAACTCAGAGAAAGTTTTGTAGAAGGGGACCTTAGAACAATGTACTTATTTCTCTCTTGTTCTAACTATATGTATGCGAAGAGAATGTGGAGTAGTGGAAGAAATAGTGTACTGACAAATTTGCTCAGAGTAGAATACTTTAACCAAGGACAAAAGCCCACAGAAGGTTGGATGGTAGAGAGAAAAATGATGACACAGATGAAGTTACATCCAGTGCATGTATGGCCCATACTTCATAGAATCAAGCCCTTACCCCTTTAGAAGTTTGGTAGAAAGGGCTGGGTCCCAAGAAATGTGCATTGCTATCATAAGGGACTATAGGTTTTGCCAAAAACAAGTGTGGTACACACTATATGACAGTAAGACGAAGATGTGGGAATAAGAGGTGAGTAAGAGGATGAAGTGAGAACAAACTCCAGATAATGCCAGGTCCAAACTGGGATCACTAATTCTACTCCTACCTTCATCACTCACCATGTGACATAGGACAGTTCACTGAATATTTCTGACCCTCAGTTTCTTCCAGAGATTATTTGGCTCAATGAGTAGAAATTTTAAGGTAGTAGATTTTGACCCCAATCAATAAAGTAGAAGGAAGTTAGAGTGCATAAGATATCAGCAAAGTGAATAGAGTTCAGGCCTGTGTTCAAGATCTTCTTCACATACATTCTGGCTATTTGACACAGAGCAAATTAATTGGATATACAACTAAAAGTAATCTATACAAAACCAACAAATTTACACACAGGTCATATGTAATCTGGGATAAGCTTGACTCTTTTCTAATAAAATCAGAGGGTAAACATTCATGTCCATTGTTACCACTTATCTTTGATAAAAATAGTAAAAATGTTGGCTTTAGAAATAAGACCAATAAAAAGGCTGATAAAATTAGATAAAGGAGAAATAAAATTATTAATATTTTGGATCATCTTATGTATTCAAAGAAGCATTGCAAGGAAATTTTTTAAAAATTGAAAAAAACATTTTAGCAAATTTGCAGATTATATAAACAAACACACTCAATTCATTGGCATTTCTTTATAATACCACTATAAGTCAGCAGAAAGAGATAAAAAGAGAACTATATTTAAAATATTTACAAGATATACTTGGAAATTGAACTACCAATATATAATATACTTGGAAAATATACCTACCAATATATAATTAAGGACTACATAAATCTGAATATAAAACATTATTTACAGAAATAAGTACAGCCCTAAATAATTGGAGAAATATTAATTGCCTATGCATAGGCTGAGCTAATATAATCAAAATGACAATACTTCCTATATCAACATACTTATTCAATGCAATGGTAATTAAGCTACTAACAGATTAATGTATAGAGTTAAAGAAAATAACACAATCTATACAAAACATCAAGAATCTCAATGGAAATAATGGGGGGGGGGCAGTGAGTGGATGTAAAGGGAGCCTAGAAATACCAGATCTCAAACCGTGCAATAGAACATTACTTCTCAAAATAATAATGTACAATCTTTATAGTTTGCAATGATTTCAGTGGAACAGATTAGGTACACAACACATAGAAACAAAGAAATATAGTAGTCAAAAGTTTGATAAAAAAGCTGAGACTTCACTAAGAATTCATTATTGAAGGGCAGAGTCAAAATGATGGAGTGAAAACAGGGATTTCCTTGAGCTCTCCCCAACCCCTCCATATAACTGTAAAAAATGACATTAAACAAATTCTAGAGAAGCAGAAACCACAAAATGACAGAGTGAAACAAATTTCTAGTCCAAGACAACCTGAAAGGTTGACAGGAAAGCTCTATTGCACTGGACTGGGAGATGAGTACAATCTGGTATGGACTGTGCCAGCACAAAACAGGAGCTAGCCACAACTTCAGGGATCTGAATCACTGGCACCTGTGGGGAGTTCCAGACTTCTTAACCCACAAGTGCCAAAGTCAGCATAGAAGGTCAGTGGGAAAGATTTGTTCAAACCTTTGTGAGAGAGGAATGTGGATTGGCCCCAACTCCAGCCCCTGGATAGGGGTGGTTGTAGCCATGGCACCAGTGACAGTGGCAGTGGCAGTGACTTCTATGGGAGCTCTCAGCCTACAGACAGTGGGGGGGTATTAAGCAGCTGATCAGATAGGGATTACAGGGATCTCTTTGCTGCTTGTGGGGCAGGATTCTTTTGCTTTGACCTTGCTTGGATCTGGGTCACAGTCCTGGGTGGTGTTCCTGGGGTGAGGATGAGCACTGACATGGTGGAGTTTGTGGTGGTGGTAGACAGAAATCTCCTCACAGTTCCAAGTTGTAAAAAAAGTGCTTTTGGTCACTCACAGACCAGAGAACAGGCCAAGAAAGTAGTTAAAAACCTCTCCTTTTGATCATATATCCTTGAAAGAACTAAAAACTTACAAATCCCTAGAAATATCTCTCTGAAAAGAGTTGTGCAAAATCTTTAAAGCTTGGGACCATGCACTCTCCAATATGGAAGCAGAGTGCTGCCTTAACAAAGTACTAAAAAGTCAATAAGTGGCTGGGAAAATGAGCAAACAATAGAAAAAATCAGACTATAGAATCTTACTTTGGTGATAAACTCAGAAGAAAACAAAGTCAAAGCTCCTACATCCAAAGCCTCCAAGTAAAGTATAAATTCATCTCAGGCAATGGAAGAGCTCAAAAAGGATTTTGAAAATAAAGTAAGAGTAGAGGAAAAAGCAGGCAGAGGAATGAGAGTAATGTAAGAAAATCATGAAAAATGAGCCAACAACTTGCTAGAGGAGACCCCTCAAAAATGTCCTGAAGAAAATTACACTTTAAAAAATAGACTAACCCAAAAGGCAAAAGAGATTCAAAAGGCCAGTGAGGAGAGGAATGCCTTAAAAAGCAGAATGGGACAAATGGAAAAGGAAGTCCAAAAGCTCACTGAAGAAAATAATTCATTCAAAATTAGAATGGAGCAAATGGAAGCTACTGACTTTATGAGAAATTACATAATTAAAAAAAACTAACAGAATCAAAAGAGTGAAAAAAAATGAAGACAAATTGAAGTATCTCATTGGAGAAACCATTTACCTGGAAAATAGGTCCAGGAGAGATAATTTTAAAATAATTTGACTACCTGAAAGCCATGATCAATAAGAACCTAGACATCATCTTTCAAGAAATCATCAAGAAAAACTGCCCTGATATTCTAAAATCAGAGGGGAAAATAAAAATTCAAAGAATCCGCTGATCATTTGAAAAAGATCCCAAAAGGAAAACCCCTGGGGATATTGTAGGCAAATTCCAGAGTTCCCAGGTCAAGGAGAAAATATTGTGTGCAGCCAGAAAGAAATAATTCAGGTATTGTGGACAAACAATTAGGATAACACAAGATTTAGCAGCTTCTACTTTTAGGAATTGTAGGTCCTGGAATATGATATTCTAGGGGTTAAAGGAGCTAGTATTAAAACCAAGAATCACCTACCTAGAAAAACTGCGTATAGTACTTCCAGGGAAAACTAGATATTCAATGAAATAGTGGACTTACAAGCATTCTTGATAAAAAGACCAGAGCTGAACAGAAAATTTGACTTTCAAATACAAGACTCAAGAGAAGCATGAACAGGTAAAGAGGAAAGAGAAATCATAAGGGACTTATTAATGTTGAACTGTTTACATTACCACCTAGAGAGATGATATTTGTAACTCATGAAACCTTTTTAGGTATTGGGGTAGTTGGAGGGAACACACACACCCACACCCACAAACACACACACACACACATACACACACACACACACACACACACATAGATAAAGGGCATGGGGTGATTTAAATATGAAAGGACAATATCAAAAAATAAAATTAAGGGGTGAGAGAGGAATGTACTGGAAGGAGAAAGGGACGGGCAGAATAGGGTAAATTATATCATTTATAAGAGGCACAAAAAAGCTTTTACAGTGAGGGGAAGGGGGGGTAGGTGAGAGAATGAGTGAAACTTACTCCCATTATATTTGACTGAAGGAGGGAATAACATACACACCCAATTAGGTATGGAAATCTATCTTACCCTATAGGAAATAGGGAGTAAGAGGATAAGAGATTGGGAATGATAGAAGACAGTGCAAATGGGGGAAGAGTCATCAGAAGCAAATACTTTTCAAGTGGGACAGGGTGAAAGGAGAGAACAGAATAAATGGGTGGGTGAAAGGATGCAGGGAAATATAGTTAGTCTTTCACAACATGACTATTATGGAGATGTTTTTCATAACTACACATGTACAACCAAATCAGACTGCTTGCCTTCTATGTGAGGGTGGGGGGGGAAGAAGAGAGAGAATGTGGAACTCAAAATAAAAAAAAAACAAATATTAAAATTAATTTTACATGTAAATGGGAAATAAAATATGCAGGGAATTGGGTATAGAAATTTATCTTGCCCTACAGAAAATAGAAGGCAAGGAGATAAAGAAGTAGAGTAGGGTGATAGAATGGAGGGCACTTGGGGGGAAGAGGTAATCAGAATGATGCTATTTTGGAGTGGGGAGAGGGGAGAAAAGGGGAGAAAATTCAGAATTCAAGATCTTGTGGAAGGGAATGTTGAACATAAATTATTTTTCAAAAAAATTAAAAAATAAAAAGGAGTTAAAATTCATTATTGATTTTTTAAAATCTGAGAAAAAATATATAGTACAATGTAAGAAATTAGGTCCAGATCAACACTTCTCATCTCATGCCAAGACACTGTTGTTGTTTTGCAAGCTCCAAATGGAGATACGACCTAGATAAGATATAAAAGGTCATACCATAAATTAGAGACACAAGGATTAGTTTTCACATCTTTGATTAGGGGAAGAGTTTATGGCCAAAATATGAACAGAGAGGTTTATAGAAGAGAAAGTGGATAATTCTAATTATATAAACAAATTTAATATACCTAAAATAAGAAGGGATATATCAGGAAAAATCTTGGCAGAATGTTTCTCTTATACAAGTCTCATTTCCAAGATATATTAATAACTGAATCAAGTTTACCAGAATAAAAGCCATTCCCAAACTGATAAATGCTATAAGGATAATGTTCTCAGGGGAAGAAACCCAGGCTATCCATAACCAAAAAGATATAAATTTTAAATTTTTATTTAATTATTTTTAGTTTTCAACATTCATTTACAGAAATTTTTGAGTTCCAAATTTTCTCCCAACCTCTCCCTTCCCCCCCCAAGCTGAGACAGTGTGTAATTTTATATAGACTCTACATATATATTCATATTAAGCCTATTTTCACATTAGTCGTGTTGTAAAGAATTGGAACGAATGTGAGAAACCAAGAGAGAGGAAATAGGGATAGAGAGAGAAAGAGACACAGACAGACAGACAGACACACACACACAGACAGAGACAGACAGAGACAGAGACAGAGAGAATGATAACAATATACTTCAGTCTGCATTCAGGCTCTATCATTTTGGTTTATTTGTTTTTATTTGTTTTGTTTTTGGGATTTGGACAGCATTTTCCATCATGAGTCCTTTGGAGTTGTTTTGGATCCTTACATTGCTAAGAAGAGATATGTCTATCAAAATTAGTCTTAGTACATTGTGGCTGTTACTGTGTAGTGTTCTCCTGTTCACTTCATTCAGCATCAGGTCATTTAAGTGTTTCCAGGTTTTTCTGAAGTCTGCCTACTCATCATTTCTTATAGTGCAATAGCATTTCATTACATTCATATTCCACAACTTGTTCAGATGTTCACCCAATTGAGGGTATCCCCTCAATTTCCAGTTCTTTGCCACCACAAAAAGAGTTGCTATAAATATTTTTGTACATGTGGATCTTTTCCCCATTTGTATGATCTCTTTGGGATACAGACCTAGAAGTGGTATTGCTGGGTCAAAGGGTATGCATATTTTTACAGCCCTTTGGGCATAATTCCAAATTGCTCTACAGAATTGTTGAATCAGTTCACAGCCCCACCAACAATGTATTAGTCTTCCAATTTTCCCACATCTTCCCCAAAATTTATCATTTTCCTATTTTGTCATGTTAGTTAATCTGATAAGTGTGATGTGGTACCTCCACACAAAAGTTGTTTTGATTTGCATTTCTCTAATCAATAGTGATTTAGAGCATTTTTTCATATGACTATAGATTTTTTCATATGACTATAGATAGCTTTAATTTCTTCCTCTGAAAACTGCCTGTTCATATCCTTTGATGATTTATCAACTGGGGGAATTTTTGTCTTTTTATAAATTTGACTCAGTTCTCTATATATTTTAGAAATGAGACCTTTAGGGGGTGGAGCCAAGATGGCGGAGTAGAAACAGCTCATCCAAGCCTCTCTGCCCCCAGATTCCCCACAAACTATGTAAAAAAGGACTCTGAACAACTTCTGGAGCCCCAGCACCCACAGAACGACACAGAGAAGCTAACCTCCCGCTGAGGACAGCCCAGCAGCCCTGCAGGAAGGACCAGCGCAGCGGTCTGGGAGCTGGCAACGTGGAGCGCAGGAGCCCAGCCGAGCCCAGGTCCACCTGAGCCGAGGTTTTAGCCCCAGGGCGGCAGGGCCAGCAGCCAGCTGGAGGAACCCCAGAACACCAGGAGCTGTGGCGACTCCAGAATTATCAACATAGACATGCCTAGGACAAAGTAAGAGGTTAGTGTCCTATGGACTTTGGGACCTGTATTTGGGGAATGCGTCAGCTCCCTCCCCTGGGAGCTAGAAGCCGCTGAGGAGACACGCCATTTTGTAGTTTTCATAGGCATTTCCGGCTCCCAGCCTACAAATCGTGGGGAGATCCAGCGATCAGTCTTGGGGGGTAATCGCTCTTGCTTTAACCTCCCTGGATCTGGATTGTGATCTAGGGTGGAATTTGTGGGTGGGTTTACAGCTTACCAGAAACGGAAGTTGCCCCCCACACGTTCGGGACGAAAATTCCTCTATCTGGCCTTAAAGCCATAGTGTGGCAACAATCCCAAAAGTCAAGCAATTAAGTGGCAACATGCCAAGGCAAAGGAAACAGAAAAATGCAACCCTAGACTCCTATTTTGGGGGCATAGAATGGGAAAAGGACTGTGAGGTCAGAAGTCCTGCTCCAAAAGCCCCAGGGGAAAACATGAGCGGGTTGCAGGCCATAGAGGACCTTAAGAAGGACTTTAAAAATAAAAGAAGAGAAGTGGAGGAAAAATTAGAAAGAGAAATGAGAAGGATGCAGGAAAAGTATGAAATGAGGGTCAACAGCCTGACTGAGGAAAACAACATCTTAAAAAATAGACTAGCTCAAATGGCAAAGGAGGCCCAAAAGGGCAATGAGGAGAAGAATGCCTTAAAAAGTCGAATTTGCCAGATGGAAAAAGAATCTCAAAAGTTCACTGAGGAGATTCATTCCTTCAGAGTTAGACTGGAGCAAATGGAAGCTAATGACTTTATGAGAAATCAAGATGCTGTTAAGCAGATCCAAACAAATGAAAGATTAGAAGGCAATGTGAAATATCTCATGGGAAAAACCACTGACCTGGAAAATAGATCCAGGAGAGACAATTTAAAAATTATTGGACTACCTGAAAGCCATGATCAAGGAAAGAACCTAGAAATCACCCTTCAATAAATTCTCAAGGAAAACTGCCCTGATGTTTTAGATCCAGAGGGCAATATAGAGGTTGAAAGAATCCACCGATCACCTCCTAAAAAGATCCCAAAAAGAAAACTCCCAGAAATATTATAGCCAGGTTCCAGAATCCCCAGATCAAGGAGAAAATACTACAAGCAGCCAGGAAGAAACAATTTCAATATTGTGGAAACACAATCAGAATAGCCCAGGACCTGGAAGCTTCTACACTGAGGGATCAAAGGGCATGGAATATGATATTCCAGAGGGCAAAAGAACTGGGAATGAATCCAAGGGTCACCTACCCAGCAAAACTGAGTATTTTGTTTCAGGGGAAAATATGGTCATTCAGTGGAATAGAGGACTTTCAAGCATTCTTGAGGAAAAAACCAGAGTTGAATAGAAAATTTGACATCCAGACACAAGAAGGAAGAGATGCCTGAGAAGGTAATCAGGGAAAAGAAATCAAAAGGAACTTATCAAAGTTGAACTATTTACATTCCTATATGGAAAAGCAATAACTGTGACTGATGATATCTTTCTCACTATGAAAATAACGGAAGAAGGGGGTGTGGTCATATGAATACATATGTGAATGTGTGTGTATATGGTTACAGTTATATATGGATAGAGGGCATAGGTTGAATTTGTTGGGAAGGGAGAATACTCAAGGGATGAAATTATGAGGTGAGAGAGGAAAGTGGCAAGAGGAGATTGTAATGGAAATGCAAATTTAAAGATCTTCCCTGCCCCTAGCTTAAGTGCACCTGGAGCCTGTGGTGGGAGGCTTGTTTTTCAGGAAAGCCCACACCTTGATACTTTGTGATTGGGCAGTGGGTCCAGAAGGTTGTTACATTCTCTGAGCCAGGAGAAGGCTATATAAGCCCTGAGGAGAGGCTTTGCTTTGGGGCTCACTTTGAGAAGTGTTGTGTGATTTGACCAGATGAGACTCTGGGAAGCCGTTGTTGAGAGCCCCCCGGCTTTGAAAACCCAGATGTTGATGCTTCCCTCTCTGGTAACTGTGATTTGGTATTGATATGTAATGTTGGGACAGTTTGGAAGCCTGTCTGTGATCTGTAAGTTCTGTAACTCTGAAGTTCAGGGTGCTGACCTTTTTCCCCTGAACTAGGTAATGTGTGTTTGTTTGATTAAAGTAAGCTTGTTAACCCATTCTGAATTGCTTTCCTTTTGAAAAGCAGATCTAAGAACCTGTGTTGGCAGTCACCCTGGGGATATTGGGGTGCTTGCTGCTACAAAATGGTGACGAGGGATGGGATCTGCTGAGTAAAAGGAAAGTATGGGGGCTGGGATAATTGTTTGTTTCCCAGTTGTGGTAGCTGTGATTCTGTGGAGCCATGGAGCAGGAGAGAATGGCCTGCATGCTGACTTCACTGAGCTGAGAGCAGGAATGGTGAGCTGCCTGCATGGAGACCTGTGGAGAAGCCTGGAGCTGCTGCCTTCTGCTGGAGGAGAAGGAACCCAGGAGTTTGGAGTTCAGCCACAGGACAAGATAAGGACTGTGTGGCAAAGCAGGGGCACTGAATGTGTTTCCTTGCTGCATCCCACAGTTTGGGACCCAGGGGGGATGGACTTGTGACTATGGTGGGTGGGGTGAAGTGCCATGGACCCCCAAGGACCCCACTTTGGTTTTGTTGCCTAGTCCCTTCTCTGGACTTGGAAGCAGGGGCTGGAGCAGTGCGAGGGGAAGGACAACCCCCTCCTCCCAAGAGAACTTTATGTGATAATGCTTTGTATTTTGTGAATTGATGTGAAAATGCAATGTACTTTGTTTAAGACCCAGTGGCCACTTTGGTAACTTTAAATGTACCTGGAAAATGTGACCTAAGAGATGTTTAGTGCTAATTCAAGTGTAAATTGTATATGCTATGGGCAAGAAAGATCTTGGGGCCGAATGTAATGGAAATGCAAATTTAAAGATCTTCCCTGCCCCTAGCTTAAGTGCACCTGGAGCCTGTGGTGGGAGGCTTGTTTTTCAGGAAAGCCCACACCTTGATACTTTGTGATTGGGCAGTGGGTCAAGAAGGTTGTTACATTCTCTGAGCCAGGAGAAGGCTATATAAACCCTGAGGAGAGGCTTTGCTTTGGGGCTCACTTTGAGAAGTGTTGTGTGATTTGACCAGATGAGACTCTGGGAAGCCGTTGTTGAGAGCCCCCCGGCTTTGAAAACCCAGATGTTGATGCTTCCCTCTCTGGTAACTGTGATTTGGTATTGATGTATGTAATGTTGGGACAGTTTGGAAGCCTGTCTGTTTGATCTGTAAGTTCTGTAACTCTGAAGTTCGGGGTGCTGACCTTTTTCCCCTGAACTAGGTAATGTATGTTTGTTTGATTAAAGTAAGCTTGTTAACCCATTCTGAATTGCTTTCCTTTTGAAAAGCAGATCTAAGAACCTGTGTTGGCAGTCACCCTGGGGATATTGGGGTGCTTGCTGCTACAGAGATGGGGAGAGACATGGTAGGGTAAACTATCTCATGTAGCAGAAGTGGTTGCAAAGGAGGGGGAGAATAAGGAAGGCTAAAAAGGCAAAACCACATTCACATTGAATTTGGTTCAGGGAGAAAATGACATACATACTAAATGGGATATCTCAACCTGCAGTAGGATAGGGGGAAGGGGGATGAGAGGAGGGATGATGGAAGGGAGGGCATCCTTGTGGTGAGGGGAGGTTGGAAGTACCCACTATAGAAGAGGGACAGGATCATGTAGGGAATGGACCAGGTGGGGGGTGGGATGAGTGGGAGGGAATTATAAGCAGCCTTGTACAATATATCTACCATGATAATGTTTTGCGTAGCTAGACATGTACAACATATACTGAATTACTTATCTCCCAAGAAGGAATGGGTGACAAGGGAGGAAGGAAATGGATCTGAAATTCGAGGTCGTAACATTAAATGTTTCAAATATATATATAAATACTATTATTAATACTCTTTTGCCTATAATTGGGAGATAAGATGTGCAGGCATTGGGACACAAAGATTCATCTTCCTCTAATGGAAAATTCGAAGGGGGTATGGGAGAAGGTATGGGAGAGAGCAGATTGGAGGAAGTGATATCTTGTGGGACTGATATTCAGGGAGGTTGGGTAGGGGAATAATGGGGGGAAAATGATTGTAACTCAAAATCTGGTGGAAATGAATGATGTAAAACAGAAGTTAATAAAGCATTTGTTTAAAAAAAAAAAAGAAATGAGACCTTTATCAGATATAATGGTTGTAAAAATCCTTTCCCAGTTTTCTGCTTCACTCCTAATCTTGGTTACATTGGCTTTGTTTATACAATAACTTGTCAATTTAATGTAAATAAAATTATCCATTTTGCTTTTCATAATGTCCTCTTATCTCTGTTTTGTTCATAAATTCTTCCATTCTCCATAAATTAACTATAACCATATTAAAAATCTTTTTTCTCACTAATAACTAGAAAAATGCGAACTAAGGCATTGGTGAGGTATTTTGAATCCATTAGATTGGCAATGCTGCTAAAGACTATTCTGGAAAGCAATTTGTTATTATGCATAAAAATTACTCAATAGTACATATTCTTTTACCCAGATACACCGTTGCTAGACCTATGACTTAAAGCAATCAAAGAAAGAGGGGAAGTTGCATGTACAAAAATATTTATAACAACTCTTGTGGCAGCAAAAACTTCAAACCTGCCATTTGGGGAATGACTGAAAAAATGTGTTATATAAATTAAGTGGAATAGTTTTTGTGCTGTATGTAAGAAATGAGTTAAGAGTTTCATAGAGATTTCAAAAGACTTATGAACTGATGCAGAGTTAAATGAGTAGCACTAGAAGGAACATTTCTACTATAAAATCAATATTACAAAAGGAACAGTTTTAAAAGATTTTAAAACTGATTACATAATCAAACATGATTCCTGAGGATTGATAAAAAACAATATTTCCTATGTTAATATGCAGGATAAGAAGGATGTTTTTGGATATGACAAATGTGGGAATGTTTTGTTCATGCTTGTGTGATACAATGATCCTTCATTCCTTCTTCCTTCCTTGTTTCCTTCCTTCCTTCGTTCCTTCGTTCCTTCGTTCCTTCCTTCCTTCCTTCCTTCGTTCTTTCCTTCCTCTGTCTGTCTCTATCTCTCTCTGTCTCCCTCTCTCTGTCTCTGTCTCTTTGTCTTTGTCTCTCTGTTACTCTGTCTCTGTCTCTCTGTCTCTGTCTCTGTCTCTCTGTCTCTTCCCCCTTTCTACTCTTTTTCTTTCTCTCTCATGTTATTGTGGAAATTAATGAGGCATATGGACAGAATGGCTGAACTTGTTGGAATGGCTCAACTTAATAAATAGTTCTAAATGGTTCAATGCTATTTTAAAAGAGGTCTTTAGTAGAATGCCTTTAGGGTGTATGCTTGGTTCTGCAGTGTTTAATGTGTGTGTGTTTGAATTTATTATCAATATTATGAGGAAAATCATAGAGAACACACTTGTTAAACTGGCAGATAACACACACTTGGGAGGAAAAGCTAACACACATGTTGAAAAAGACAGTATCCAAAAAGATCTTGACAGTTTAGAAGATATGGCTGCTAAAAAAATGAAATTCAGTAGGGATAAAAATAAGCTCTTACACTTGCCTAAAAAAAAATCCATATGTACAAGAGGAGGGAGACATCTCATCCTCAGAGAGATCTTGGGTTTTGAAAGGACTTGAAGCCCAATATGAACCAAATGAATAATATGGCAGTCACAAAATATACTATAATCTTAGACATTGAGAGGAGTATAATGTCCAAGAGTAGGGATGTGATAATAATGCTGTATGCTTCACAGAACAGATCACATTTGTATTATTGTGTTTATATCTGGACAACACATTTTAGGAAGGGAATTGACAAATGGGAATGTCCCATAAGAGGATGGGTTTCAGGAGCTGGAGATGTTTTTCCTATAGGAGAGAATGCTATTGGAATTGATATGATAGATGTCTTTAAATATTTACATTATCTTTGTGTGTAGAAAGAAGTTGAAAAGAGACAAATATTGGCTTGGAGAGAAAGGTAGAAAACCTTACTTAATTATAACTATACTAAAGTAGCATGAACTCCCTAAGGTCTCTCCTCACTTCAGATCTTTATGGAAATTCTGTTTGCCTCCTTGTTGGGTATGTAGTAGAAGGTATTTTCCTTTTGGTACTGATTAGACTTGATGGTACCTGATAGCACTCTGAGATGTACTTCCTCCCTCCCAGGGTTTTCGTGACGCTAAAATGCGTCAATTGATGGTAAAGCACTGTGAAAATTGCAAAAATAATAACCTCTTGCTTTATGGTAATAGGAAAAATGTGCCGGTCATGACATAGGGATAAATAGGTCATATGGTACAATAGGAGTAATAGGAAAAACTGTTGCCCTTAAAGTCAGAAAATCTGGGTTTGATTCCAGTTCTGTCATCACCTACCTTTATAATGAGGAAATCATTTAATTTCTCGGAGCTTTGGGTTTCTCACATGCAAAATTAGGGTATTGGACTAGATAACCTTTGAAGTCCCCCCCAAATCTAAATATCTGACCTTTTATGTTAATATATGTTTTGTAGATTCTGGATATAAGAACAATCCCTCAGTATATTCATCTACCATCTTCCAGGTACTAGTGACTTCTAGCATAGAATCCATTTCATTAAGATAGTTATATTACCGTCATTTAATACAAGAAAGCTTATGGTGGGCTGTCTTATGCACAGAGGTAATGAAGAGATCCACTCTATTCACAATGACTATCTGGATCTCTGCATAGCTGCTAGAAGATATTTTTGATATTTTCTTTCTTTTTGCCTACTGCAAAGGGGCATGCTAATAGCTCTTGCTCATCAGGCAGGTCTGTCAGAAGAAATACAGCTTCTGACTGTGTCCTTAGAATAGTTGTGCTGTATATTTGCAAAAATGCTACAGCTACACACACATCTTGCCCAGTCACTGACCACAGAGAAAGAAAGGGCATCTTTCTCCTTTCTTCCAATTTTGTATCAATCTCTTCTTCCTCCTTTCACTGAAGATAATCAGACTTAATATAAATATCCCAAACCATGTGCTATTGCCACTAATATTTCATCCAGCTTAGTTAAGACATATTTTAATCGGTCAATGAGTTGTAGGAATACTTGGAAAATAAAGCCTAAAGGTATAGGTTTCTTTTCACAAGGACCCAATTTAAAATATTTCATTGGGGAGAATTAACACAACAGAACAGCTATATAAAAATAGGACAGACATTCATTCATGCTCCGTTTTATCATTTCTTTGGGTGATCACAATGAAAAAAGATAATGCTAGCAACAACTGTGGAAAAACCTAAAGGGATAATAATCCTTTTGACAAAGCTAGCTGAAGACTCTTAGGGCAGTTGATACCAATTATTTTCTGTCAAGAACTCATTTGACATCTGACTACATTGTCCTGTACTCCTTTCATTGCTTTTGCCAAGTTTCTTTCACTCCTTGTTTCACAAGACCCAGGTGTGGGAAGAGAGGGCATCTGGTTATTGTCTTGAATGACCTTGATGCATGGGAAAATGCCTCAGGAATTCAAACTACAGATATAGTTATTCCAGAACTCTCAGTGCTCAAAGAAGGGTTTTATTGAGAGACTGAGAGGATGGGAAGAGGATTCTCCCCAAGTTATTGTGTATGCGAACAATTAAGGAGAGGAGATTATACATACTCTTTATAAATAGATGCCCTTTTTCGTACTTCCTTAAATTTTTAGTTAAATTTTTTCCTAAGACAGTGTCTGAAATAAGTAACCAACATAAGTGGAATAGACTTTTGAAGAAGGATCAAGTGAATCACCATGAGCAAATGTAAAATTAAACATGTCCTCTGAATTGAGATTAGAAAGCGAGACTTAATAAAATTAGACAAGAAGGCTACTTTGATGAAAGTGCTGTCAATCCAAGTTATAGAGCAGTAAATATTTGCTTTTAACAACAGTGTACCTAATGATGGAACTTTTTGATTGCTTGGAATTAGTTTTCATACTGAAAAATGGGAAATGTCACCCAGAGGAATTCATTCTACCAAAGTAGATTGCAACTTATCCTAGCAAGTTGCTTGAAGCAAAACTTGGTCTAGGTGGAACAGCTAGTCAATGTCAGATGATAGATCTGAACCCAAAGTCTTCCAGACTCTAATCCCTACATTCTGTCCACTATACCAGATGCCTCTATAAGTTATTGATAACAGGAACAAAAGAACAAATGTTATTACTTAACATATTTCAGTTTCAGATTCTCACTTTTAATTAATATACAATACAAAGCTCTGTATTTGAGCATGCCTGTTGGAAGGATGCAAGAAAATTAGATCTCCTCAGTTTTGTGCTTCTATATGATGACATTCTAGCTTAGACATTGTCAAAACTCCATATCTAAACTAAACCTTTCTCTGTGAAAAGAATATTAAAGTAATACAAGGCAATCACTCTAAATTCTATCCATCACTTCTCTGCAGAGGTAGAAGGTGATGTCAGCCACAATAGGGAAAAAAAAGGGTCCATAATGTCCCCATGAGGGCAAAGCTGAGCAACCCTTTTCATTAACTTTTCTAGATTTTCCTCTTCCTCCAGGTAGCAGAGTAAAAGTGAATGGTGATGAATGCTGGACTTTTCCACCTTCTGAACTACATAAGCTGTGCTGAGAATATAGAGATTTGCAAAACTTCTGCACAGAAGCTGCTGAATGCATAACCAGATCTTCAATTTATATTGACACAGAAACAGGAAACAGAGAAACTGATCAAGGGGAAGTATAGATAAGGACAACCTGGAGCAATCGACCTTGCTAAACTAATTGAGGGCACAAGAAAGGTAATTCACTTTGGATAAGTAGGTGTCTGAATATGGATGTGAAAAATTATTATCTAATTCAAACCATATGGTCACAATTATGTTGGAAGCTTATTATTTTTTGTTTTGCCTGTGTAATGAAGCTAAGAAATATATTAAGGAGTAGCTGAACCCACTCAAAAGTAGAGTTGTCCATATTAGATAAAATAGAGAATAATTTTGGATAATGTTGCCGACCTCTTTTGGTCATTGGGACATAATAGATCAGTAATTAAGACACTTAGAAACGGAACTCAGGAATGGCTCCTGAATGAAAGCTCCTTGTTAGAGGACAGAGAAGCTTAGGGTGTGTTGTCAGGTATTCTGTTTAGAATATTGGAGATGATATTTCCACTAAGTGACTCTGACTCGGTCAGCCTCGATCTGGAATTTCATGGTCAGTTCTAGCCATGACATTTTAGGATGAAATTTGACAAGCTGGAGTGTGTTCAACATGTCATGAAAAGTAATGCTGGATCGGAATGTAAAACAGCAGAGTTTGGATTCTTGGTCTGATAGCAATGGCTGTGCAATCCTTTATCCCTCTGAGTCTCAGTTTCCAACTGGGACATGAAGAAGTTTGGTTAGGTGAACTCAACAGTCAGTTCTGTCTCTACTTACTGTAATCCTATGACCAAATTAAGATACTCCAGGATGGGTTGATTAAACTAGGGATATTTGATTTGGAGAAGGAAACTTTAGAAAAAATACAGTAGCCTCCTTAACACTACAAAAAGAAGAGGCCCAGATGAGCTCAAAACCCAGGCGAGGCTGAGTCACCCTGTTACAAAATAAGACCTGTGTGAACAGCCCAAACATCCCTTGTTATGGAGTTGAATTAACAACTAGCCCCAAATTCCTTAAGAATATGTCCCATCCCCACTGGCGTGAATCAATAGCAATTCCAAGGATTCCTTGTTTTCTAATACCTAGTGCTATTAAACCAAAATAAACACTTTATATAAACCCACCAGACTTCACTGGATGGGAAGAGGCTGCTTTATTCTAGCCAGGGTTGAAGTAGGGATACTTCATTTCACCTGAGGTTCTAACTTATTGCCATTATTCTCCCTGACTGAACTTCATTTTGCCTTGCTTTGTTATTTTGTTGTGTATGTCCACATTTTCTCATACAAAATTTTGCTTAGTCTTTGGCAAGTATGAGACCTTCCTAAAATCTTTATTAGGATAACGGGATAGCTATTTTCAAATACATGAAAAGTGGCTATGTGGAAGAGAAAGTAAACTTGTTTTGGTAGATAATAGAGAACAGAATGAAGAGCTATGGGGATAGGTCCTGTAGTTAGTGTGTTCTAATGCAAAGAACACTGACAGCAGAGGATTCAGTTATTAATCTCCTCTTTGATTCTTAATACTCATGTGAATGTGGGCGAATCCCTTAATTTTTCTGTACTTCAAGTTTTCAACCTATGAAAAGAGAAGGTTGGACTAGATAACCTTTGATGTCCTTTTTAGCTATGTCTATCTAATCTTAGGGAAAATTACAGAAAGGCATATTAAAGTTTGCTATAAGGAATCATCTCCTAAGAAGAAGCAGTCCTTCGAAAGTGGAATAGGCTGCCACAGGTAGTAGTGAAGGCCCTTTCACTGGAGTTCTATAAGAATAGCTTGAATTAGTATTTGTTTAGGATTGTGTAGAAGGGGTTCTTGTTTAGATGAAGAGAAGTTGCACTGTGTGACCTTGGAAGTCAGAGAAAACTCTATGATATTGTATTTTATTTATCTTTCACAAATAAGACATAATAGTACAAATACTTTTCCAGAGAGCTGAAATATGAGTCTCTTTCCTACTTGAAATTATTCTGCTTGCTTAAAACATGGTCTGTTTTTATTCATCTCTAACAGTTGCCTCTTTCTTTAAACTCATACAACCTTTCTGTTAATTTAGTCCTTCATTACCATTTGCCTGGAATCTTGAAATAATTTCCCTATTGGTCTCTCTTCCGCCAGTCTTTCTCCTTCCCAATCCATACTCAGCACAGTTGCTAAGTTGATGTGACTAAAATCTGACCATATCACCTCCCCGCCTACACAAAAATCTTGAGCGTTTAGAAATAATCGTATATTGCCTAAGATAAAATAAAAGCTTCACAACTTGGCATTTGAAGCCATGAAGGGTATGATTCTCACCTGCCTTTCTATATTTCATGTTCCTCCCCCAAACTCCCTACTCCCTCTATCTCTTGCTATCCACATTCCACTACAGTCAAATTGGACTGCTAATCCTTCCAGATAGATGGGAATATTATCCCATCTGCCAACCCAGGGCTTTTGCACAAGTATCCCCCCATTCACTTTCACTTAGAGTCCCTAGATTCTTTAATAAGCAACTCAAGTAACACCTCCTATATGATCTGGTTAGTTATTCACTTTCTCTTCCTCTTGAAACCTTCCTGTATGGTTATATTTACTTGCTCTTGTACATGTCCCACCTAGTTGGATCAAAGTTCTTTGAAGGTAGAGAGTGTTTTAATTTTTGTCTTTATATCCCTAGAACCATTACAGTATCTGGCACATAGAGGGCACTCGATAATTGTTGAATTAAATCGAATTATTATCTGGAAATACAGCAGACAATTTTTGCTTTTTTCCCTTCTAACTGATGTCTAAAATTTTAACTTATTGTCTTAGGTGTACATTCAAAGTAAATTGAGATGTGATTTAAATTTAGTTCAGGAGTCTTGAAGTCTCCTTTAGTCTCATAAATGTTCGTTAACATGAGTTCAATGATGCTGACTATTTCCTCCTTGAGGGTAGATCTGCTCTATTTTATCTTTGAATAATTAATGCCTAGTCTAGTTTTCTGAGTATAGTATAGTAGATGATTAATGAAAACCTATTTGGTTGAATTGAACAATCAAATTAAAAGGGACATAAAAATCAATGTTTTCCAGTCAGATAACCCAGTAATTTCATAAGAGAAGTATCAGTGTGTTAAAAGAAAATGCCTTCTACTTCCTTTCCACTAGCAAAGGGCCCAGAAAGGGCAAAAACAACTTGGCCTTTCTGAGGGAACAGGAATGGTTCTTAAGGGACCTGAATCCTGACTTTGATTGTTATTCAGCTATCAGAGGAAGTCTCTTATCTTTCCACAGTGTATTCAGCTGGTAATTTGAGTCTTTTGATAAACCTTTTCAGATTTATTTCATTGGGTTCTAATTACACTTTCCAATACCCCATTTTATTCTGAGAAAATGGTCCTGACTGGACCTACCTTGGTAGTGCTAGCAGGGGCTATAACAGTAATGGTCACTACAACTATAGCCCTCTTATATTTACTACATGATATATACTATCAGAAATTTTAGAAAAATCTGTCTACAGTTATTACTTCCACTCTTACACCTCTTAACTAACTTATCAGTCCTTAGCAATCTGGCTTTTGTTCCTGTCACTGAACTTGAATTATTCTTTCCAAGGTCACTAATCATCTGTTATAGTTAATTTTTTTTTTCCTGCGTTCATTCTTCTTCACCTCTCTTCAGCTTATGACACTGTTGACCATCCCTAACTTCTACAGAAACTTTTCTTTCCTGTCTTTCCATAGCATTGCTCTTTGGTGGTTTGCCCCCACTTGTCTGATCAGTCCTCAGTCTCTTTGGAAAAATCATCATCTATGCCTTCTGCCCCCAGTCTATCAGAATTTCTCAGACCTCTGTCCTGATCTACCTCCCTCTACCATCTTAATCATTCCCTTAACTCCTATGGATTCAACCATCATCTTTACATGGATGATTACGAAATCTCCATCTCTATTACTCATCTGAGTTCCTGTCCTGCATCTATGATTGTTTATTGCATCTCTTCATGTAGATATTCTGTGGACAGCTCAAACTCAGTGTGTTCCAAATATGTCATATCTCCCACCACTCAAATAAAATGTAAGACAATCTTTGTATCCTCATCTCCCTTAACATAGTTCCAGGCATATAGATATGTAATAGATGCTTTATAAATGCTTGTTGAATTAAAATAATATTTTCAATTTGAAATAAGTGGTATCCAGTGAAAATTTACAAGGCCAGATAATGAGAATCACCAATCAATCCTACAATTTATTTCAAATGTCATGTTAATACTTCAAGGAACTGTAGCTTTTTTCTATGTTCTTCCTACATCAATAAAAACAGATGACAACTCTGCTGAACTTAGTAGATGTTATCTTAGACTTTCTTTCAATAAAAAAATCTGTCACCTGGAGGCCAATCCATCAGTCAATGACAATTTATTAAGTACCTACTGTTTGCTAAGCCCCGTGTCACTAGGTATACACAGAAGAAAACAAAATGTTAACATCACCTCTGTAATATTTGTACTAATCAATTAAATATGCTAGAGCTTCCCTTTTCCACAACGCAATCAGACAATGAAATAAACAGCACAGCAACTGGTCAGTCAGGAGGACTTCTGATGCCCAAGGCTGCTTGACATTAACAATAATCCTTTGCAATAAAACCCATGTAGAAATTCATAACAGCTTTGAAGCAGATCCTCATCTATTTTGTGTTTTATGGATCTGCAAGAGACATCCCTGTCCTCAAAGACTTTCCTGTCTATAGGTTATGAGACTATAGATACAATCTATTTATGTTTTTTTTGTTTTGGTTTGGTTTTTGAGATGACTGTCTCTCCAGAGACTCCTCCAACTTTCGTTATGTGGTTTTGGAATACTCTGTTTTTGGAGACATCTCCTAATCAGGCTTTGAACTGTGGACTCTTTATCACCAAGAATGTCTTCTGATTTGTGTATCAAAGGACCTTAACTCTAATACCTGGCATTCTTCTCAGCTTTTTGGACCTCTTTTGCCATTTGTGTTAGTCTTATTTTTTAAAATGTTTTTTTTTTCTTCAGTATTTTTTGGTTTCCCTTTAGCAAGCTGTTGACTTGTTTTTGTTTTTGAGGGGTTTTTATGATTTTCTTGCATCATCTCATTTCTCTTCCCAATTTTTCCTCTATATCTCATACTTGATTTTCAGAATCCTTTTTTGAGTTCTTCCATGACCTACAACCAATTCATATTCTTTTTGGAGGCTTTGGATTTAAGAGCTTTGTCTTTGTTGTCTTCTTCTGGTTGTATGTTTTGATCTTCTTTGTCCCCAAAGTAAGACTCTATAGTCTGACTTTTTTTTTTACAATAGTTACTCATTTTCCTAGCCAAATACTTGGCTTTCTAACTCCCTTTCAAGGCAGGACTCTGCTTCCAGTAGGGATGGGGGTGGGTTCACTGTCCCAGGCTTCTTTCTATCAGTCACTGGATCCCCCAGTGTCTATAAGTCCAGAACTCTGGAAGCAGTTGCTGCTGCTGCTTCTGCTGCCACTGCCAACACCTCTGCCCCCACCCCCACCCAGGTCTGGGGCAGTACCATGCACCCCTTTCATAGAGTTCCCCCACATACCTTTCACACTATTTTCATTGCCTATGGGTTGAGAAGTCTCGAAATTGTCACAACTGTCATTGATTCAGTCATCTGAGGCCTGCTCAAGCCCAGTTTGCACCTGCTGCAGCCCACGTGAGACTGCACTCTACCCCTCGTCTGGTGTGATATACCCTTCTGGTCAGCATTCCCGACTGTCTTGGACTGGAGATGTGTTTCACTCTCATTCTTTGGGTTCTGCAACTCTAGAATTTTAGAGTCATTTTTTACAGGTATTTGGAGGGATTTGGGGGCTAGCCCAAGCAAATCCCTGCTTTTACTTAGGAATTTATATCCTACTGGTGTGTATAGATGGGATGAGATTGACATATTTGTAGAAAAATTAAGACAAAATGTATACAAAATAGATATAAAGTAATTGTGGGAGCACTAACAAATGGCAAAATCAGAAAAGTACTCTGGAAGGAAATATCACTTGATATGAGAAGTAGGAATTCCAAGAGGGTGAGGGGGGGAAAGCATTCCATATATGTAGGACAAATTGCCAAGGCAAGTTGGCATAGGATGGAATGTCATGTAATAGGACCAAGGCCAGTTTGATTAGAAGGAAGAATATGTGGGAGCGGGGGATACTGTATGTTATCAGATAGTAAGAGAAATACATAAGACACAAATTGTGAAAGTCTTTAAATGATCAAGTAAGGCATTTGTGTTTTATTCTAGAGATTAGAGTGGGGCACCAAACTGGAGAAAAACCTTTCCATTCTAAGATCATAGATTTGAACCTGGATAGGATATAAGTTCTGATCTTCAGAAAATAGATGTACAGAATGTCACAGAATCTACCTTTTCTAGGCAATAGGAACCATTCCCCACGCTCCTACTTTACCTATTCCATAGCCTGTTTTTGTTCAATAATTATGTACCAGTTTACAAGGAGATTCACAAAGGGATAGCTTTTTATTCTTTAACTGGCCACTCCCCACATATTATAGATTGTCTTCTTTTCTCTGTCTTTATCTTGCATTAATCAAGGCTACTGTGGTGAAGGAAAGGGTCACAGACAAACCTCAGTGCTAGTGTTGTCTTTGTACAAGGTGAAAGAACAGTGGTTTGGGCTCTGTCAATTAATTCCGGTTTCAGGATTTAGAATTTAATATAATTTAGCTTTCACTTTTCACCTCTGTCACTCCACAAACTAGAAAAGATGAGAGATTAAAAATAATAATGGTGCCCTGTTTAGCATTCTTTTATTCATGTTCGTTTGTGGTTGAATACAATTGGCTTTTGTGAACTCCCTCTGTCTGTATGATTTGCATAATTGTCTAAGTACTTAAATCCAAATTTTAGCATTCACCTTCTGTTCTCATCAATGGTCAATCTTCTCTCTATTCCCTTCTGAGCTTTCCTCTTCTTTTGTGAACCTCACATAGAAGCCAGATCCATTAGGTATAAGGATCAGAAAGTAGGATGAATCCCTTTCCTTCCCCATTTTCTACGTGAAACTTTCCTATGATGTGGGCAGGCTATATTGGGTCTGAATTTGCTATCTCTTATTCTATTTAGTGGACAATTCATACCTACAATCTCATGGCAAGAGCAGCACTATCTCATTTCATAGGATCATAGATTTAGAATGGGAAGGGACCTTACAACTGATTTCATCCAAAGTTCTCATTTCATAAATGAGGAAGCTGAGACCCAGAAGATTTACAGATTTGCCCAAAGTTACACAGAAAGTAAGTAGTAGATCTGGGATTCAGACCTAGTTCCTCTGATTCCTGTTGTAAGTCTAAGTTTTACACATCCACATTCCCTATTTTAGGCAAGCTCCAGATTCCAAGAATCTGAGTCAGAATCATGCCCACCCTCATTTAACTACAGGGCTTACTGATAATACACAAACTGATTTAGTGGGCCAACAGTCATCAAAGAAGGCCACTTCCATGCACAGTTCTTAACTTAGCCTGAGTAAGGGAAGCAAAGTTCAGATCCAGGCAATAGGCTTAGTTAGTTCAGGCCATGAAATGTTTCTGATTGGTTTGCAGATGTTAGGGGCTCATAAGCTCTTACACAGAGAAGACAATGGGAGCTGGATACTCTAATATAGTATTATTAAGCACTGTGATTGCTCTAATGATTAGGTTAAATAAAATGAAAGGAAGTGGTCTATAAAATTCCTCTGGAGTCAAGGACTATAATACAGATATTGACCTGTACCTTTAGATATCTTTGTCTGCAGTGTACCTCAACCTCTGTGGTTGAAGAAGCTTGTTCTAATCAGCCTGCATCATCCTGGGTGTATGTTAAGATCATGGGTGAACAAACAATGTAACATTAACTAGCCTACTTCCCAAACTCCCTATAAGCTTAATTCTGCCAAATGTATTCTTTAAATGATAAATACAAATATTTAGAGGACATCTTTAAAGTATTCCTACTTATAGTAATATACTATAAAAATGTAGAATAGAGAATTTCCCAAGAACCAAACTAGAAGTAGATTCTACAGCTATTTGGCTCTCTTGTGCTATGTAATATTTCCCTGAACCATGCCCACCCCCACCCCCAACTGGCTGAAGAAGCCTTTAAAATGGTATCAGTCAGCTCCTGACAACACCAGCAGTGGGTAGTCATTGTATAAGCTGAAAGTTCTCCTTACATTTTAACCTCGATATTTATGAGGGGGAAAGGGCTCCCAAGAAATCACTACAATGCATATCTAAGGACCTTCCCTCTATTATTGACTTTGTCTTTTTTTTCCTTCCACCAATTAAATGTCTTCAAGAGACCCTTCTATTGTATATATCCAGCACTAATTGTTCCCTCACAAAAATACAGCATATATACATTGTAACAGTGAAATAGCCTGTAAATCTGCGTATATTACAAATGGGTGAAAGGGATTAGGGATAAAAGATCAACATGTCTTTAGTGTTAATATGCAGCTCAGCCTTGTCCATTTCCTAGAAGTTCATTTCTAAACACATTTAACTCTGGTCCTGAAACCACCAAGATCCTTTTCTACCCACTGTCAACTTGCTCCTTTTCCCTCTGTAGCATCAGGCACCCTAGCATATCTAGGGTGGCTGCTAGCATAGGTTCTTAGATCTGCCTCCAGGAACTCAAAATGGGCCAACAATCTTACTTTAATCAATCAAACATCAGAGAAAACAAACAGACTACAAACTGAAGTTAAAAGCAGACAGATCAGCAGACAGGACTTCCCACTGTCTAACCATTACATGCATACCTAATCAGTTACCAGAGAGGAAAACACCAACATTTGGGTTTTCAAAGTGGGGGGGGGGGTCCTCAACTGCTGCCCAGAGTCTCCTCTGGTCAAATCACACAACGCTTCCCAAAGTGAGCCCCAAAGCAAAGCCTCACATCTGGGTATATATAGCCTTCTCCTGGGTCAGATAACATCACAACCCTCATGACCCACTGCCTAATCACTAAGTAAAGAGATGTGGGTGTTCCTGAAGAACAAGCCTCCCACCATAGGTTCCAGGTGACCACATGTAGCCCATTAGGAGGCAGAGCATAATCTCAAATCTGGGAAGGTTCTCAGAGTCACTTAAGCCTATCAAAGGCCAAGGGGCAGGGAAGATCTTCAGATTCCTATTCCTATAACACCCTCCAAGCATTCCTTGCCCTCCAGTACCATTGTTTTATCTCCTTGGTAACTCTTATTAATTAATAGTCATCTATGGACCACTATGATCAGATATGGGAAAGAAACTGCTCCAGGGTAATCTTTTACCTCTTGGAAGACAGCGGTGTCATCAACAGTCAACACCATACAGTGTTACTAACTAAAGTATTTCCACCCTACATTTGCATGCTAAGTGCAGACTGTACCAGCCGGGTGCCCTTCTAATCACCCCCAAGTGGGAAACGAAAAGACATTTTTATCACAGTGCAATTTTGCGGCTTCACTATGGAGAAGAGGAAGGAAGGGAGAAAAGAAGAGGTGTTAAGTCATAAAATAAAATCTTGGCAGTCAGAGTACTTGGCTTTGAAATCTATGGGAATAGAGATGAGGAATCAAAGCAATCAAATCTGGCCTGGATAGAGCTCTGTGTAATTAGTGCATTACACTTAATGATAATGATCTTGTCTTTTATTTAATTTTATTTATTTATTTATAAATGACTACCACATTGCACCTGGGCACTTTACAATAATTAAAATAATTTTAAAAGTGCAAAATGAGTCTTAAATTTAAAAAGGCTCACCAATTCCCCTGCCTAACAAAATAAACTCAACTAATTAAAAGCGTCTTGTACTTTGCTTGGAATTTTGTCTGATCCAGGCTCCATTCCTCATAAGCTGGAATGATTTCCAGAGACATAGGCCTCTTACCAATAATCTTGTCTGAACACCCACAATTCTCAATTTCCTGGCTGATTATAATATTGAGCTGCCGACTTGGGATATGGGGAAGAAGATTTTAAGAAAAATGTGTCCTTGGTGAGTTAGTACAATTTGTGAAGCTCACCAACGAGGCATTTATTCATGAAATACAATTTTTTTTGGCTTTCACTAAGTGAATGACACTGTTCCAGGTGCAAGGATAAATAAAAACACTCTCTTTTCCCACAGGGTATTTACAAACTAATAGCAGGCATCACACACACACATACACACACACAAACTATAACACAAGTTACAAAATGTTTAAATGCATAGGAAAGGTCAGAGTAGGCTGAGAGATTCCAGGAAGGGAGGAGTCATTTTGAACTAGGGAAACTTTCAGAGCTCTGTAGCACTTGAAGCAAGACAGTTTCAATACAGAGATGGCAGAAGGGGAACTCAGGGGTGGGTGGGAAGTGGATGGGGGCGGGGGGGGGGGCTTATTTCAGGCATTGGCAATGGTGTGACCAAAGATTAAAAGGTAGCATGGGCAAAATGCTATTAGAAAATGGGAGTAGTCCATTGCATAAAATTTGCAAAAAGAAGTCATGTCAAAAAGGCTAGAAAGCTAATTTGGAGACAAGAGTTTTGAGGCCTTGAATGCCAAGCTCAGAATTTTTCTCTCTCTTTCTCTTTCTTTCTTTCTTTCTTTCTTTCTTTCTTTCTTTCTTTCTTTCTTTCTTTCCTTCTTTCTTTCTTTCTCTCTTTCTCTCTTCTCTCTCTCTCTCTCTCTCTCTCTCTCTCTCTCTCTCTCTCTCTCTCTCTCTTCTCCTCTCTCTTGGCAATTGGGGTGAAATGACTTGTCCAGGGTCACACAGTAAGTATATGAGACCAGATTTGAACTCAGGTCCTCCTGATTACAAGATTGGTACTCTATCTATAGCCCACCTAACTAGCTACCTCTTTATGTTTCACTCTTTAAGCAGTGGGGAGAAAATGAACGTTTTGGAGAAGGGGAGTAAAATGATCAGACTTGTACTTTTGGAAGGTTATTTTGACAACATTGTAAAGGCTATATGGGAGAAAGGAGTTGGGGAGATTAGTTTTCAAGCTGTTAAAATGGACATAAGGCAGCTGCAGCCTAAACTAGGGTAGTATCATTGGGAATACTATTACATAAGAAGATTACATGCAAGAGATATTACAAAGGAAAAATTGACAGGATTTGACAATTGATTAGAAGTGAAGAGTGGGGAGGAAGGTTCAGGTTACTCTAAAGGGCAGGTGGGGGGCACAGTAGGTAGAGCACTGGCCTGGGACTCAGGAGGACCTGAGTTCAAATTTGACCTCAGACACTTACTAGCTGTGTCACCTTGGGCAAGTCACTTAACCCCAACTGCCTCCCCAAAAAGAGTTACTCCCAAGTTACAAGTATGAGTGAACTGAAGAATGATGATTCCATCTATAGACAAAAGTTATGAGGGATAGAAAAGTTTTGAATGGTAGATTATTTGTTTTGCTCAGGAGATATGTGTATGAGGTATTGATAGGACACCCAGATAGTGGTGCCTTTTAGGCAACTGGAAATTGGGCAGCAGAGCACACTGAAGAAATCAGAGTTAGAGATGCAAATTTAATAGTTCTTGGCATGGAGTTGAAAATTGATAGCTGATAACTGAAGACAAAGGAATGTGTGAAGTCAAGGTAGACAGTATAGAGAGATGAAAAAAGATGGCCAAGGATAGAGTACTTAGGCAATGCCCATACTTAACAGACTGGGAGAGGAAAGCAAACAAGTGAAGGAGACCAAGGAGTAATAGTCAGAGAAGTAAGAGAAGAAGTACGGAGAACAGTATCATAGAAAATGAAGAAAGAGAACAAAGCAGAAGTGGGCTAGGGGCTGGTGGGTTCAATAATCAGAAGACCACTGGTGACCTTGGAAAGGAAAATTAAAACAAAATCAAATGAATCTTTATTGTAGGGATAAAGAAAGAAGCTAAGTTATGTTGTCTCTCCAATCCCTAATAGAATTTTGCCTCCTTGAGAACAGATACTGTTTTTAATTTTTTTTTTTACATCCCCAGCATTTAAAAGTGTCTTGTGTGTTTTAAGTTATTAATAAACATTTGTTGTCCTGGATAAAATTGTTTTGGACTGTAATACATGAGACTCATTGGGTTATTGTGCGGTAAGAAAATGGTGGTACCAAACTAAAACGGATCTTTTGTCTGTCTGTCTGTCATCTATCTATCTATCTATCTATCTATCTATCTATCTATCTATCTATCATATATCAGTGGATCTATCAGCACTTTAGTAGTGAAAGACAGAAGAAAATACTGTGATAGCTTGAGGGGGCAGCAGAGTCAAAGGAAAGAAACATTAAGATAAGGGACATGATTGTAGGCAGAGGAAAAGAATCTAGTAGCAAGGGGTAAATTGAAGTCAGAGTTGGAGTGAGAATTGTTGCAAGGGGTCTGTTGTTGAAGCTAGATAGATTAAATCATTTGTAATAGATATTATAAACATGGTTTGTGACTTATTAAAGCAACAACCAACAACTTATGGGTAAGAACAGAAAATTTGAATAAGAGGGTTGTGCCTAGATAAGGATCATCAAGGTTGGGTCTGGGGAAAAATAGGAGGATAAAGAATTCAAGGATGGCTGTGGCCTCTGGAGGCAGGGAAAGGAAACCAAAAGGAAAAAAAAAGACTGGGATATGAGTGGTCTGGGATAGATAAGAGTAGGATTTGAAGTCAGGAAGATCTTAGTTCAAATACTTCCTTATATACTTACTACCTGTATTACTCTGGGAAAATAACTTAAAAACTCTCAGGGTTAGTTTTCTCATCAGTAAAGTGGGAGTAATAATAGCACTCGCCTTCCATCTCTCAGGGTTTCTCTAGCTTTCTGGAAGATTCAGCCCAAATGCCTTTTGCAAAAGACCATTCCTGTTCCTTGTCCCCTCCTTTGTTCCCTCCCTTGCCTCTAAAATTACCCCGTGATTGCTTTGCACATGTCATGTATGTACATTTATTTTACAAGTCATCTCCATAGTTAAATAGGAGCTTCTTCAGGACAGGGACAATTTTTGCCCTTCTTTGTCTCCCCAGCCTTTAGCATGGTTCCTTGCACATAGTGAATACTTAAAAATAGTTGTTGACTGACTGTGTCTCACAGGATTACTGTGAAAATGAAATGAGATCATTTATACATATATACATATATGTGCTTTGCAAGTCTCAGAGCACTAGAATTATTGTTGTTCTTGTTGTTATTCAGGAATGGGAGTGTTGATGAAGCCAAAGAGTAAGAATTGGAATTGGAATTGGAAATTTTTGAAGATTCTTAAGAATAGATGACAAAGCAAAGGGCATTTGAGCATCTAAGATCCCAACTGGTTCAAGTTATAGGGCGATAAAGATATGGCCACTTTTCCTGGAGCTGGACATCTTCACCTGCCCATTTCAAGCTATATTCCACACTGTTGTAAAGTGGTTTTCTTAAGTGTAGACCTGACCAAATTACTCCTCTCCCAGGCAGCTTATGTAGTGCTGATGATACAATGTTGAGCTTGGAGCCAAGGAGTTTAGAGTTCAAATCAGGCTTCAGTAACTTACTAGCTATGTGACCCTGAGTAATTCACTATAACCACTTTCTGCCTCAGTTTCCTCAACTCTAAAATGGCAATGATAATAGTACCTCCTTCCCATGGTTGTTGTGAGGATCAAATGAGATAATATTTGTACAGTGCTCAGAACTTAATAGGTCCTTAATAAATGCTTGTTCCCTTTCCCTTGCTCATCTTCTGCTATTGGTGAGTTACTCTTGGTGTCTCCATTCTGGGGAGGGGCCCAAGTTGACCTCCTTTCATTACCTTGTTGGCTATGCTTCTGGATTTCTGTGCTTCAGTGCTGTTCCACAGTATGGGTACCAGCATCTCTGCCACATCCCTTTCTTCAACTAGCTCCCTTTGTAATGGTAATAATAGGAATTTGAAGATCTTCCCTGCCCCTAATTAGGTCAAATGTAATCACATGGAGCCCACAGAGGGAGAAGCTTGCTGAAAGGATGGGACAGGAAGGGTAGAGCAGGAAGCAGCAGTAGACAAAGCCAGAACAGCTAGGAGCAGGCAGAGTGTAGGCAGAGCAGCTAGCATGAGTGAGGAAGGGGCATTTTTGCTTAAGGGGGCCTATTTTGTTTTGAAGGCCTGCTGGAGGGAAGGTTTGGGAATGTTGGTTTATGCTGCATTGTTTATGTGTACCAACTTCTTGGTTGCTATGATGGATTTGGCTTTCTGGTTTGGGGATTCAGCTTTCTGGTGTTTGAATAAATGTTTTGCTTCTGTCTTCCATGTGGAGATTCTGTTACATTTTGTGATTCACAACTACACCAGCATATTCATAACAACTGTGGGTGCTATGAATATCACATTGGCGTTACACCCTTTAAACTCCCTTTGGTGTGGTCTTCCACCAGATAATATAAACTACTAGTGGGCAGGGCTGTCTGTCTTTTTGCTTATGCTTATATCCTCAAGTATAAGTTAAGCAGATTATCTGGCACATAAGTAAATGCTTAATAAACTTTTTGTTTGTTTTGTTTTATTGCATATCTATTCAATAAACTCTACTGGCTCCTAGATCCTTTATGCTTAAGTTTTAAAGCCTATTACAACCTGGTCATGACCTATCTTTCTGGCTCATTGAACATTATACCCTGTATCCTGCAATCTAGTCAAATTGTTTCTCTGTTCTTCAACACTTCATGTCTGAGCTCTAGGCCTTTTCATTGACTGGCTCCCATGCCTGGGAAATCACAAGTAAAACCATCCTTGCCTTCAGGGAATGTACATCTTAATGGGGAGGAAAAGATTTGTACATCCACGGATACATACAAAATATTTTGTAAAATCTTTCTACAATTCAATACTTAGTGAATTGTATATTCTGAGTGCCTTCTAAATATGTTACATAGAGGATCACAATGAACAAAAAATGAAGTCTTTCTTCTCTAGAGACTACAGTGTAAAGTTAAGGAAAAGAGGCTAAAATTTCATATTAACATAATATGGCTTACGGCTTACACCTGTATGTGAAGAAATAAGTGTTAGAATAAATAACATCTAATGTTTCTTCTAACTCAAAGAACTTAGGGTTACCTTCCTTTTGGAAAAAGTGGCTTATTGGGCTAGAAAGTGTGGGGGATATCAGGATTAATTAATTAATATCCTCTGCCATCAAAAAGACTATAATCTAATTGTGGGGATGAGAAAGTAGGAGGAATAATTATAATATAACTTATAAAATTACTAGCTCCATTCCACAGAAGATGCTGAGAGATTCAAGGAGGACTCACTTACTCAAAGTTTCTTAATCTTTTCTGTCTTCCCAGAAAAGGGAATGAACTTTTTGGTGTTGTGCAGCTATTAAACAATTGGATATCTAGAGGACTAATTTCCTTTTTATTCTGAAAAAGAAAAAAAAACATTTAAAAATGGAAAAGGTGTGGAAGAAGAAATGCTAATATATTTGGAAGTTTTAGTTATTGCTAAAGAGCAAGCAGCTTGTTGGTAGAATCCATCCACCAAAAGGCATTTATTAAGCATCTCCTATGTGCCAGGTGCTAGGGACAAAGACAGAAATGAAAGTCTCTGAAGAAGCTTCTAGAAGGGCACAACCCTAGAGTTTGATGAATTATTTTTTTCTGTTTCTGGTGAAATACCAAAGAGCTCCAAAGCTGCTTCTTGCCTTGGCAGTGGGCAGGGCTATAAAACCTTTGCATTTTAGTAGGGCATGGTAAACCATGAGTACTCCCTTAGTCATGGTCTAACCAGGTGAAAGTAGGGGCAAAGGGTCATGCCTTATTTAAAAGAAAACAGCTTCAAGTGGGCTTTTCTCATGGCTCCATCTCAACTCTGTGGCAAATAATGATCTCCACTACCAGGAAAATGAGGTCAGAGATATTAATTGACTTGCCTATTCAGATATAGCCATATCAAATATAGATTATATATAGATATAGCTATATCAAATATAGATTTGGATTCAAGTCTTCTTTTTCTGAACCCATTGTTCAGATGGGTACTGATATGCCTGTCAAAATAATTCTTGAAAAGAAAATATTTCTCAAGTTTATCCATACACAAGATTCAGTGTTATAAGAGAGGAGAAGCTGAGTGAATAGAGATCATAATCACACATATATGTACATATATATGTATATGTAACCAGACCTGTGATTTCATTGGTCTCAGTAGTGATGAACTTCCTCTACCAATGCTGATTAGAACCTTCTCTGCAATTTACACTGTTAATGATTTGCCTGGGGTGCTGAGAAGTTAAGCCCCAGCATCACAAAACATGTATATAGGAGAGGCAATATTAACTGCACACTTCTTTATTAGGAGGATAGCTCTCTCTCCACTAAGCCATACAATGATTAAAAAGAAAAACATCATCTTGAATTAACATACTATATAATGTTACCCCGCATTTTTTAAATAAATAGTCTCTCATTTTAGCATTGCATAGAAAGGTCAGATTAAATGTGTGCTCATGATAACAAAACTGGTGAAGGACAGAACCACAGTAAGAGTCCAGGTTTTCTGTGTAGTAATTCTCTGGCAGTATGTTGAAGTATAAAGACTAGGCTGGAGTTCTCAGATGAAATGTACTGTGCAAATGATATGAAAGGAAAAGATATAATAACTTGCATGGTAAAATCATAAGCAATTAGGTAATTTACATTTGTCAACCAAAAGCCAATCTATGAAGAGAAATCGTGGGGAGAGCTTATTGGATTTTGTGTTTAATGGGGGTATTTGTTTGCATTGGGGTAGGAGGGGGGTGAGATAGGGATGCAGTATTTGTTTGTTAGTGGAACTACCCTCCTGGCAAGCAAGATGTCAGAAATTCATTATCCTAACAGCTGGAAATATACTTAAATTGGAGTTTGTCCAGAGTAAACATTCTATTCAGTAACAGCACACTCTTTTTCACCGAAGCGTGATATCAGAAGAGGATCCAAACACAACTATTTCTAATACTTTGATTAAGGAAGTTTAAAGGAAAATGAAACTTCAATTAATGCATAAAAGCTATTCTTTTTTCAAAATCAGGAGAACAGCTACCCTGTTGTTTTTAATTGTCCTACAGAGGTAAGCTTGTTACTGGAAGACTCCTTAAATTAATCAGAGTTTGAATTTAAAAACCTTTTAAAAGGAACCATTTTTGGAAAGGAACAGGGGATATAATCTAACATTTTCTTGTTTGTTTTCTTCAAATGATGCAAATGAGGTTCAGATAGATTAAACTGTTTACCTATGGTCATATAATTAATAATAATCAGAGGCAAGATTCAAACCCAAGTCTTCCGTCTCTGGATCCAGTGTTCCTTCTATTATACCAGGAAGCTAACAGATACCATCCTTTTAACAAAAAACTTATTTAATTAAAACTCAAAGGAACTGAGATACTAAAAGTTGTTTTCTTTGTCAAGCATCATCAGTTCTAGTTAGGCTTGCATTTATTTATTTATAAGAATTTAACATGCCCAGTCTAACTGCCCCCACCCCACCCTCCAGTAAAATGAAACGAGAATGCCATCATTTGAGGTCATCACTATTTTCCTTTCCAATAGCTTGGTTAAGTGAGCAGAGTAGGCAATTTGCCTGGACCATGTCCTAGTTTATATTTGTCCTAGTTTGAATTTGGAAATGAGTGCACCTATTCTTACACAGCCGAAATTACTCTCATTATGGAAAGAAGCTTTTCAGCAAGTTAAAGGTGACTTATTGAGATGCAAACACAAGCCTCCCATTTTTATATGGCTTTCTTTGAAAGGAGAAAATTTCAATCCATTATTATCAATCAATTAATCAGCAAGCATTTAGGGTATACTATGTACTAGGTATTGCACTAGGCACTGAGGATAGAAAATGAAAATGAAGCAGAATGTGACCATTTGCCAGGAGTTCCCTCTTCTTCCCTTCTCCTCACCTCATATCAAAGTGGCCTTCTGCCACTTTCTCTTCCTTCACTCCTGTCTCACACTAAGAGGTGGGCCAAGGCAAACCCCTTGATTTGTGTGACACCATTCCATCCAGTCTCCTACAGCAGATCGCTCCCTTTAATATTCCCATTCAAAGTCTCTGACTACTGGCTGCTTCTCCACTGCCTACAGAATCTCTTGAATCTCTCTCAACCTCGAAAAAGCCCTCACTCGATCCTTCCATTCCTACTAATTCTCATCCCATTGCTCTTTTTCTCTTTGGTCTGCATTTCTGGAGAAGGTCATCTACAATCTGCTTCAACTTCCTCTACTCTCATTCTCTTATTAACTTTCTACCATCTGGCTTCCTACAGCATTGTTCAATCAAAACTGCTCTTGTCAAGTTACTGATGATCTCTTAATTGCCCGATCAACTGACCTTTTTGTCCAACTTCATTCTTTTTCATCCCTCTACATTTTTGACACGTTTGATTTGGCTGTTCTCCTTGATACTGTCTTCTTTGGTTTGTCTAGATATTATTCTCTGCTGGTTCTTCTCCTATGTATAGAAATGCTTCTTCTCAGTTTCCTTCACTGGATCTTCATCGAAGTCATTCTATTAACACCAGTGTCTCACCAGACTCTGCCCCAGGACTTCTGCTTCCTTTTTTTTCTTTCTATACTATTTTACTTGATGATCTCATCACCTCTTATAGATTTACTCATCTTTGCACTGATGATTCTCAAATCTAGTAAGGTAGCCACAATCTCTCTGGTGATCTCTAATTTCATATCTTCAGTCGTTCTTTTTTTTTTTTTTTAACTTTTTGGAGGGCCAGGGTTAAGTAACTTGCCCAAGGTCACACGGGCTAGGTTTTTTTTTTGTTTGTTTGTTTGTTTGTTTTTGCTGTGTGTGTGTGTGTGTGTGTTAAGTGTCTGAGGCCAGATCCGAACTCAGGTCCTTCTGACTCCAGGGCCAGCGCTCTACTTACTGCACCACCTAGCTGCCCCATCAGCTGTTCTTTAGACATCTCAAACTAGATGTCTTCTAAACACTTTAAACTCAATATGTCCCAAATTAAACTAATTTTCATTTATCCAAAACCTTCCCTCTTTAAACTTTCCTAATCCTGCCAAAGGCATTATTTAAAGTGTCTTCCTCAACTTTTCATTTTCTCTCACCCACTATATTCAATTTGTTATGAAAGCCTGTCAGTTTCACATTTGCAACATATCTTCAATACACCCCTTCTTTCTGTTGAACCTGCCATCATTTGGATTACTACAGTAGCCTACTAGTCGTACTGCCTGCCACAAGTCTCTCTCCACTCCAATCCACCTTCCATTCAGACACCAAAGGGATTTTTCCAAAGTCCACTTCTAAACTGGTCACTCCAGCATCTCCCTATCACCTCCATGATCAAATACAAAATCCTCTGTTTTGAGTTCAAAGCCCTTCATAACTTAGCCCCACCCCTTTTCTATTCTTACATTGTATACTTATTATTCAAGTACTCTTTGGTCCAGAAACATTTGCTTTCTTGCTATTCCCCCAAAAAAGATATTCCATTTAAACTCTGGGAATCTTCTCTGGGTGCCTTCTAGGCCTGGAATTCTCTCTCTGGTTTGCTTCAAGTCCCAGGTAAAAATCCACCTTTTACAGAAAGCCTTTCTGAATCCCTTTAAATTGTAGTGTTTTTACCTCCTTTGATGATTTCCTTTTTATTGTTTTTTTTTTTTAAATAGTTGTTTGCATGTTGTCTCCCCTCATTAGATTGTGAGTTCCCAAGGACATGGATTATATTCTGCTTTCCTTTGCAACCCAGTGCTTGGCACAGTGTCTGGTACATAGTAGGAGCATTAATAAATGCTTATGGAGTGACTCTTATAAATAAACTTTTCTATTCAATTGTATAGACACTGTTCAACCCCTCCTTTTACCATCTGTACTGCATTTAGATTCTGGGAAACATGCTCCCTGCCCTCTGGGCACTTTAACTAAAGTGAAACTACATATGCTAAATTTATTTTAATTCAGTAAACTTTAACATTTTTATTTTTAATTGATGTCATCACATTCATATCCTTCTTGTGCTATCAAGCCATCCCTTCAACAAAAATTAAAAAAATACAAAAAATACAAAAAATTAAAAAAATACAAAAAATACAAAAAATTCCGCAAAGTCAATCAGTGTTTCTACCATATTTGAAAAGATATATGTTATTCCATACCTGTAGGCTTCCACTTGCACACATACATATACACATACATACACATGTGTGTGTGTTTCTCCTGTCAATAAACATTTGTTAAAAAAATATAACCGAACTTGCTGATAGGAAGACCTAGGTCTGAAAGCCATCCCAGCCATGAGCTCTGTAACCCTGAGCAAGTCACTTAATCTCTGAGTGCCTTAAGCAATTTCCTAGGACTTATCTTGAAAGGAGTTTTTCCACTGAAAATCCCCTAAACTGATGAAATCATGTATTCTTTATTATTATTTCATAACTACCTATAATGTACAAAACACTGTGCTAGTTACTGAGGGAACTATAGAGAAAAATGATATATGACTCCCACCCTCAGGGAGCTTAATAATTTAGTAGTTGTAATAAGATCATACATGAAACAGACATATATAAGTTCAACTATAATACAGAATAAAATAGTGAGTACATAAAAGTGTTCAGAGAATAAATTTGAACCATAACAATAATACCCTTCATAGCCTTTCTCCATTTTGATTCTCACAACAGTCCTGAAAGGTGAATATTTCATAACAATTTACATTTTACAATACATTTTGCAGATAAGGAAATAAATGGAGGTACAAGAAAACTCACTGATTTCACTCAAGTGACAGAACTATGAAATATTGGCTATAAAATTTAAACCTACTTCTTCTGACCCAAGGCTCAGCATTTTCTCCATCACACCATGTTGGTTCAATGTTACCTCTGCACTTAGAGATAGATTACATTGATATATACATACTATTATATGATAGATTATATAAATATGTGTAGAAAGGGAAAGGAGGAAGGAAGTAAGCATTTATATAGTTTTAACTATGTGCCAGGCACTGGGTTAAGCACTTTTAACAAATATTATCTCATTTGTTCCTTATACCAACTCTGCAGTGTAAGTGCTGCTATTATCCTAATTTTACAATTGAGAAAACTGAGGCAAACAGATGTTAAGGGACTTGACCAGGGTCACACAGGTAATTAGTGTCTGAGGGTGTAGCTGAACTCAGGTCTTCTTGACTCCAGGCCCAGTGTTCTATCCACTATGCCATCTGGCTGTACATGGGAGAGAGGGAAAAATAGGACATTTTTATGCTAAAAAAAGAATATATTTATATATGCCTATGTATATATTGTGTTTATATATATATATATCTGCATATACATTTATATACATGTATGTATATGTTGTGTTTATAAAGGTACACCTGTATATTATATGCATATATAATGTATATTTAAACACATATATATGTATATGTGCATATATCTTCAATTAGCAAATTCCTTTGGGATAGGGCTTATAGCAGACATCTCTAATTAGGTTGCTTGTTTTAGTAAGGATGTTTTTCTTGTTGTTTTTCAGTCATATTATGTTGTGTCAAACTCTTTGTGATCCCATTTGGGTTTTCTTTGCAAAGATACTGGAGTAGTTTTCTATTTTTCCTCTAGCTTATTTTACAGATGAGGAAAATGAGGCAAACAGGGTTAAGTGACTTGTCCAGGGTCACACAAAAAGTAAGTCTTTGAGGTCAGATTTGAACTTAGGAAAATGAGTCTTTCTGACTTCAGGCCAGGCAGTATATTCACAGCACCACCTAGCTGCCCTAGCAGTAAGGATTTAGGGTATATCTTAATGTAACTTTATGTGTGCTTCTTCAAGCTCATAATTGTTGTAGTTGTTCAACATCCATTATTAATATGCAAACCTTTGGGTGGCAACATGGCTTAATGGATAGAGAGCTGACCTTGGAGATCTAGGTTCAAGTCTTATCTCCACATATCATTTGTGGAACTTTCAACAAATCACTTAATCTCTCCAGGTCGAAAGCAAATCCCTAAATGACAGAGCGAGTGTCAAAATGCAGCGGTGAGAGGAATTTACAGGTGGAGAGCGGGTATCACTTAAAAATCACAGATGGAAATGCCCAGTCTGCACATATGAACTCAAGAGTAGCTATCTTTGTCTTGAGAATCACTTCAATAAATAATGACATTCTTCTCAGATTAAACAGGATCATATTAAAATGTGCTTTTGAAAGTAATATATCAATCACAAAGAAGCCATAGGGTAAAGATGTCAATCAAGCAGAGAAATCTTGATTTCAAAATGGTTTTCCTGAAGTCCCTTCATTTAATTTTTTTTTTTAAATGGCAGCACTAATATTCACCTTTAGTATACCAGGACTTGTTTACCCAAGCTTGTGAGAATTTTTCTCAGGAATGTCATTGCCACAGTTAAGGAAAATCTTCATTTACTTTAGTTTTCCTACTGTATGCAAAGTAATTCAGTTGGAGAGGTTTTATTGAATTGCTAACATAGAAGGGTGGCTAAATCAAAACTGAAAATGCTTGAAAGAAAAATGAAGCCTTCTAACTTGTACTAAAGTCACTTTGCTGTGTGCATGCTAATTTCAACCTAAAAGTGCTGTTCTTCCTTAGCTTTTCTCTGCTTTGAAGCTACCCTTTCACATTTGAACTTCCTGGTTTTCAGATTTGACTTAACAGGATATATTATCCTTCAGTATAAAGTAAGCTTATTGGAGGCAGGTAGATTCATTGTGTGTGTGTGTGTGTGTGTGTGTGTGTGTGTGTGTGTGTGTGTGTGTGTGTGTGTGTGTGTGTGTGTACTCAGAGCGTGATACAGTGCTGGTAGGAACTTGAATTGAATTAACAGAGAACAAAGGTCATCATTATTCAATGTTTTAGAAAGAGCTGCAATTCTGTCTGTGTGTATTCTTCCTCTGCTACTGTATACGGCTCACCAACCCTCCTTGGCCTCTGTTAAGTCCAACTAAGATACCTCTTCCTATAGGAAACCTTCTCTAACCTCACTCAATCAGTGTTTTCCCACTCTTAATTATCTCGTATCAGTACAGTACATACCTTACTTTGTATATACATTTGTTTACATCTTGTCTCCTGAATTAAAGTGTGAGTTCCTTGAAGGCAAGGACTGACTTTTGCCTCTTTTTGTATCCCCAGCCTTTTCATAATACCTGGAACATAAGATTAATAAATGTTTATCGAGCTGATTTGAACAGAATCCCCATTAGCTGGTCTTAAAGAAAAAAGGCTGAGTCAGCTAGATGGTCCAGTGAATAGAGCACCAGCCCTACAGTCTGGAGGAACTGAGTTCAAATTTGGCTTCAGACACTTAACACAAAAATGAGCTGTATGACCTTGGACAAGTCACTTAACCCCAAATGCCCTCCAAAAATCAAAAAGAAAAGAAAAAGAAATAAGGCTAAAATATTAATTACCCTTCAGCCTACTTGGTAGTGTGTCTCTCCCAACATAGCTTGACTGGTCCACATAAAATAACTCACACCTTGGGGCATAGTAAATCCTTTCTGGTTAGACTTTGAAGAAGTTGAACTCTGAAGACCAAGCCTTCAAGAACCTGAGGAGGCATCAGAGTAAGACTTTACTAAAAGTTAGTGAAGAACTCAGATGATTTAGAAACACATAAAATGCTTTAAACTTTTGCAGATTTACTGATATGAACATTAAAATCTCCATGTAAAGTGCTGATATCCTATAAATTTATGATTTACTTTAATACAAATTTAATCATTTTTCATTTTAAAGTGAAATTTAGTACTAGTGCTCTTTTTTCTTTTTTTAATTAAACAAATGCTTTATTAACTTCTGTTTTACATCAATCATGTTTCCCAGATTTTAAGTTACAATTTTTTTCCCCGTTTTTCCCCTACCCACCATCCCAGAATAGCAGTCACACAAGATATCCCTTCCTCCAATCTGCTCTCTCCCATATCTTTTCCCATACACCATTTGACTTTTCCATTAGAGCAAGGTGAATCTCTGTGCCCCAATGCCTGCACATCTTATCTCCCAATGACATGCAAAAGAGTATTGATGATAGTATTTGTATATATTTGAAACATTTAATTTTAAGACCTTGAATTTCAGATCCATTCCCTACCTCCCTTGCCACTCATTCCCTCTTGGGAGATAAGTAATTCAGTATGTGTTGTACATGTATAGCTATGCAAAACATTACCATAGTAGATATATTGTACAAGGCTGCTTGTAATTCCCTCCCACCCATCCAATCCCCCACTTGGTCCATTCCCTACTTGATCCTATCCCTCTTCTATAGTGGGTACTTCCAACCTCCCCTCCCCCCAAGAATGCCCTCCCATCCATCATCCCTCCTTTCATCCCCCTTCCCCCATTCTGCTGCAGGTTGAGATTTCCCATTTAGTATGTATGTCATTCTCTCCCTGAACCAAATTCAATGAGAATGTGGTTTTGCCTCCTATTCTTCCCCTCCCCTGCAGCCACTTCGCCTTGCTTCTTCTACATGAGATAGTTTACCCTACCCTGTTTCTCCCCATCTCCTCTTGCCACTTTCCTATCTCACCTCATAATTTCACCCATTAAGTATCATTCCTTCCCAACAAATTCAACCTATGCCCTCTCTCCATGTATAACTGTAAACATATATACACACATTCACATATGTATTCATATGACCATACACCCTTCTTACATTATTTTCATACTGAGAAAGGTTTCATCAGTCACAGTTAATGTTTTTCCATGTAGGAATGTAAATAGGTCAACTTTGATAAGTTCCTTTTGATTTCTTTTCCCTGATTTACCTTCTCAGGCATCTCTTACTTCTTGTGTCTGGATGTCAAATTTTCTATTCAACTCTGGTTTTTTACTCAAGAATGCTTGAAAGTCCTCTATTCCACTGAATGACCATATTTTCCTCTGAAACAGAATACTCAGTTTTGCTGGGTAGGTGACCCTTGGGTTCAGTCCCAGCTCTTTTGCCCTCTGGAATATCATATTCCATGCCCTTCAATCCCTCAGTGTAGAAGCTGCCAGGTCCTGGGCTATTCTCATTGTATTTCGACAATATTGAAATTGTATCTTCCTAGCTGCTTGTAGTATTTTCTCCTTGATATGGGGATTCTGGAACCTGGCTATAATATTCTTGGGAGTTTTCTTTTTGGGGTCTTTTTCAGGAGGTGATTGGTGGATTCTTTCAACCTCTATTTTGTCCTCTGGATCTAAAATATCGGGGCAATTTTCCTTGAGAATTTCTTGAAGGGTGATTTCTAGGTTCTTTCTTTGATCATAGCTTTCAGGTAGTCCAATAATTTTTAAATTGTCTCTCCTGGATCTCTTTTCCAGGTCAGTGGTTTTTCCCATAAGATATTTCACATTGCCTTCTATTCTTTCATTTGTTTGTATCTTCTTAATAGCATCTTGATTTTTCATAAAGTCATTAGCTTCCATTTGCTCCAGTCTAACTCTGAAGGAATGAATCTCCTCAGTGAGCTTTTGAGATTCTTTTTCCATCTGGCAAAAATCGGCTTTGTAAGGCATTCTTCTCCTCATTGCCCTTTTGGGCCTCCTTTGCCATTTGAGTTAGTCTATTTTTTAAGGTGTTGTTTTCCTCAGTCAGGCTGTTGACCCTCATTTCATACTTTTACTGCATCCTTCTCATTTCTCTTCCCAATTTTTCCTCCACTTCTCTTATTTTATTTTTAAAGGCCTTCTTAAGGTCCTCTATGGCCTGTAACCCACTCGTATTTTCCTTTGGGGCTTTTGGAGGAGCATTTCTGACTTCACAGGCCTCTTCCTGTTCTATGCTTCGATCCTCTTTGCCCCCAAAATAGGAGTCTAATGTTGCATTTTTGTGTTTAATTTGTTTCCTTTGCCTTGACATGTTACTGCTTAATCACTTGACTTTTGGGCTTGTTGCCACAGCAGGACTCTGCCACCAGACAGGGGAGCTTTCGCCCCGAACGTTGGGTCTTCACAGCTTTCTGGCAAGCTGGATACCCACCCCAGACCTCCCCCCCAGATCACAATCCAGATCCAGGGAGGTTAAAGCAGGAGCGATTAACCCCCAAGACTACAATCTCCCTACAGTTTGCAGCCCAGGAGCTGGAGCTGCCACTGGAAACTGCAAAATGGCGTGTCTCCTCAGTGGCTTCTAGCTCCCAGGGGAGGAAGCCGATGCGTTCCCCAAACACTGGTCCCAAAGTCCATAGGGCACTAACCTCTCACTTTCTCCTAGGCATGTCTGTGTTGATAATTCTGGAATCGCCACAGCTGCTGGTGTTCTGGGGTCCCTCCAGCTGGCTGCTGGCCCGGCCGCCCTGGGGCTCAAACCGGGGTCAAGCGCACCTGGGCTCAGCTCTCTGCACTGCCGGCTCCCAGAGCGCTGCACTGGTCCCTCCTGCAGGGCTGCTGGGCTGTCCTCAGCAGGAGGCCAGCTTCTCTGTGTCATTCTGTGGGTGCGGGGGCCCCAGAAGTTGTGCAGAGTCCCCTTTTATGTAGCCTGGAGGTCGATCTGGGGGGAGAGTGCCCTGGACTTGCTGCTTCTACTCTGCCATCTTGGCTCCGCCCCCCAGTAGTGCTCTTTTTTAACTGTATCTGTGATTTCTGTTTATTTATTTTACTAAATAGTTCCCAGTTACTTTCTGGTTTTCTCACACTATCAGGATAGTTGGCATATCTGTTGTAAAGCGCCATGTAAACCTGAGCACATCATTCATCATTATTCTTATCCACTCATTATCTCATGTTTCCTCTCCTCAGCTGTCATGAAATCTGGGACACATGCAAGACAATACATAGTTTTATTTCATTACTAAAATGGAGTCATAACTTCCTTCGGTCAATCAATCCAACCACTTTTTTTTGCTCCTCTTATGAACCAGAAACCATAGTTAGACAGAAAGAGAAATACAAAATATGAAATAATGCTTACTCCCAAGGTATTTAAATTCAAACAAAATGAGAGTTTCTTCATCTGTAAAATGAGCTAGAGAAGGAAATGGCAAACCACTCCAGTATCTCTGCCACAAAAACCCAAAAGGGGTCAAGAAGAATCACACATGAGTAAAAGTGACTCAACAACAATGATCAGTTAATGGCAGTCTGTATTTGAACCCAGTTTCTCTGGTTTGAATTTAGGGCTCTTTCCAATAAATCAGGCTTTCTTACACTTGATAATGTTCTTTTATATTGCCTATTGTGAATTAGTGGCACCTAATTTTCCTTTTATGCCCCCCCATTGGATTTGATATTACATTTGATATATAGTGTGGAAGGTGGAGTAGTTTATCTAAATATGTCTTTGCAAAAGGTCTGTCATTGCATGTAAATTATATCCTACTGAAATCTAAAATGGTTCAAAAGGAGAAAGGAAGTTGACATAGAGGTGAATTCTTCTAGAATAAAGAATTTTAAGGATTCCAAACATGATGCATTTTTTACAAAAATAAAATCTACACTTTTAGAGGTCTTTACTAGTTATTGCTCAAAGCCAACAGGAAAGGGTGAGACAACAAATCAATGAAATAAAGAGATTTGTGTTTGCTTTTGCTTTATTTGTTTTTCCTTTCCAGGTGTTTGAAATAAATCATTAAAAATATATCTGAGAAATTTCTGATCAGTTATTTGTGGTGAAGGGAGAAGTGGAGAAAAAAAGGCTGCTCCTGGTTAAAGAGAGTGTGACATTTCACCCAGCCAAGGTTCTTTTTCAAAATTTTGTAGTATATTTTTCTTATTTTCAAAATTTTTTTTTAACATTTGATTTTAAACTTTGAATTCCAGATTTTTTCCCTTCCTCACTCATAACCCATCTTTACTGGGAAGATAAGCAATTCAATATAGGTTGTATATGTGTAGCTACACAAAACATTTACATTGTGGATATATTGTGAAAGACTAGATATATTTCCAAAAATCCTACCCCACCTCCCACTTGTTCTATTCCCTACTTTGACCCTGTCCTTTTTCAAAAGTGTGTGCTTTTAACTACCCTCCCCCCAACCTGTCCTCCCCTCCATCATATCCCTTTCATCCCCTTCCCACATACTTTCCTGTAGGGTGAGATACCCTATTTAATGTGTATGTCATTCCCTCGCTAAGCCAAATTCGGTGAGGGTAAGGTTGACCCATTGCCTTTTGCCTTCCTATTTTTCCCCTCCAATTTCCCCTTGCCTCATCTATATGAGATAACTTACCCCATTCTGTCTCTCCCCATCTCCTCTCATTATGTTCCTCTCTTACCTCTCAATTTCACCTTTTAAGTATCATCCCTTCCTAATCATTTGGTCCTGTGCCCTCCATTCATACCTGTACACACACACACACACATATATATATATATATATATATATATATATATATATATATATATGTATATACACACTCACATATGTATTCATAAGCCCAAATACCCTCTTATGTAGACATATATATGTATGTACACACACATACACATATGTGACATATATTATATATATATATATATTATATATATATATATATAGACATATATATGTATGTACACACGCATTTATATTACCTTGAACTATCCTAATACTGAGAAAAGTTTCATAAGTTGCAATTATAGTTTTTCCATGTAGGAATGTAAATAGTTCAACTTTGATAAGTTCCTTATGATTTCTTTTTCCTGTTTACCTTTTCACGCTTCTCTTGCTTCTTCTATCTGAATGTCAAATTTTCTATTCAACTCAGTTTTTGTCATCAAGAATGCTTGAAAGTTCTCTATTTCACTGAATAAACATAATTTTCCCTGAAACATAATACTCAGTTTTGCTGGGTAGGTGATTCTTGGTTTTAATCCTGACTCCCTTGACCTCTGGAATATCATATTCCAAGCCTTTTGATCCCTTAATGTACAAGCTGCTAGATCCTGTGTTATCCTGATCGTGTTCCCACAATATTAAAATTGTTTCTTTTTGGCTGCTTGTAATATTTTCTCCTTGATCTGGGAACTCTGGAACCTGGCTATAATATTCATAGGAGTGTTTTTTGGGGCATCTTTTTCAAGAGGTGATCAGTGGAATCTTTCTACCTATATTTTGCCCTCTGGTTCTAAAATAGCAGGGCAATTTTACTTGAGATTTCTTGAAGGATGATTTCTAGGTTCTTTTTTTTGATCATGGCTTTCAGGTTGTACAATATTTTTTAAATTCTCTCTCCTGGATCTATTTTCCAGGTCAGGGCCTTTCCCAATGAGATATTTCACATTGTCTTCTATTTTTTTTTTCATTTGATTTGTTTAATAGTATCTTGACTTCTCATAAAATCATTAGCTTCCATTTGTTCTGATTTAATGCTGAAGGAGTTATTTTCTTCAGTGAGCTTTTTTTTTCTTTTTCCATCTGGCAAACTCAGCTTCTTAAAGCATTCTTCTTCTCATTGACTTTTTGAGTTTCTTTTGCCATTTTAGTTAGTCTGTTTTTTAAGGTGGCATTTTCTTCAGTCAGGTTGATGACTCTTATTTCACAATTTTCTTGCATCATTCTCATTTCTCTCCCCAATTTTTCCTCCATTTCTCTTATTTGGTTTTCAAAATCCTTCTTAAGCTCCTCTATTTCCTGCAACCAGTTCATATTTTTCTTGGAAACTTTTATTGCAGGAGTTTTGCCTTTATTGTCTTCCTGCCATTCCATGCTTTGAACCTTTTTGTCCCCAAAAAAGGAATCCAAAGTAGGATTGCTATGCTTGCTTTGCTTCCTTTACTTGCTTATGTTGTCACTCAATTACTTGACTTTTGAACTTTTTGCCACAGTAGAACTCTGCTTCCAGAGAGGAGAGCTTTGTCCCAAATTGCTGTTTTTCTACAGTTGCTGGAACTATTAATTGACTGTCCTCTCTGAGGCCTCCACAGGCTCTGGCATCTGGTCACTCACCCCAAGACCTCCACCCTAGACAGCAATACAGATCCAAGCAGCTTAAAGCAAGAGCAATTACCCCTTAGAACTGTTGCTTCGTCCCCCTTCAATCTGCAGGCTAGAAGCTCTGAAGCAGCTATGTGGCACACGGCCACAGCACCTCAACCACTTCTTCCTCTGAGGGCACAGGCCAGATGGCATTCCCAGACCTCCTTTTCCCAAAGTCCACTGATCTCTTACTTTGTCTTTGACATTTATGGGTTGATAAGTCTGGAAACCTCTACAGCTGCTGGTTATCCACTCTCCCAAAGTCCCTCCAGTTGGGACTGATCAGGCTGCCCTGGGGCTAAAACCACTGGTTTACAGGGGATGGACTCTGCTCCCAGCAGGCTGCAATGGACCCTACCTCTCAGCCTACAATGCTTTCTTCAGGGGGAGGTCTGTTTGTCTCTGTCTCTTTGTGGGTTCTATAACCCTAAAGTTTGTTTAGAGTCATTTTTATAGGTATTTGACATTATTATAGTTGGAACTCAGGGAGTTTTCCTGCTTATACCCCACCATCTTGGCTCCTCCTCTAATCTCTCTCTTAGACTATTGCAGTAGACTCTCAATTAACTTCCCTACCTCATTCTCCCTTTTCTCCAATTCCTTTGTTTTTTGTTGTTGCTGAGTCTTTTTAAAATCTTGTCTGACTCTTCATGAAGCCAATTGGGTTTTCTTGATAAAGATATTACAGTGCCATTAAAGATAATGGAGAGCCATTTCCTTCTCCAGCTCATTTTGCAAATGAGGAAACTGAAGCAAACAGGTTAAGTGACCTGCCCAGGGTCACCCAACTGGTAAATGTCTGAGGCCAGATTTATACTCAGGAAGACAAGTCTTCCTGACTCTAGGCCCAATACTCTATTGTGTCATCTATCTGTCCCATCAATTTGCTGCAAAGTCCTTTAGGCACAGATCTGAATGTCACTAACCAAATTCATAGTGACTTAAATCCTTTAGGAGCAAATGGAAATTCTTCAGTTGAGCTTTTAAAGTCCTTCACAGTATGACCCTAACTATCCTTACATTCTCTTCCAACATTAAACAGTCTTGTTATCCTAAGTCATTGCACACAGTACTCCAGTTCCTACCTTCAAGCCATTGCAAGGTAGAGATATGAGGAGCATAAAATTGCCATGTTGCTTATTTGTGACTCTCCCCTAGAACTTTGATCCTCCATGTCCTGCTTTTGGTGTTTTAACTAGGTCTTCCCATCATCAGGGCTCAGTATCCTTATCTTCTTTTTGATTTAGCTCAAGTGACTATTCTTCTATGAAGCATGTATAACTGCCTCAATGCCCTTGGGTGTCTGGCCTCACTGGAACTTCCCTTAGGAAAGGATCAGTTTTGTTTTGTTTTGTTTTAGTTTCACCCTGGAAAGGCTATTACTCACACAAGTCAGAATCTAAACATGCTGAAAGTTCAGAAAAGTAGACTGATGATTTTTGAGAGACCTGGCCTACTTTAGGCTGGAGAAGGGAAGAGGAGTGGGGGTGTAGCAGCAAGCACCCCAATATCCCCAGGGTAGCTGCCAATATAGGTTCTCAGATCTGCTTCTCAAAAGGAAAGCAACTCAAAATGGGCCAACAAGCTTACTTTAATCAAACATGTATTACCTAGTTCAGGGGTAAAGGTCAGCACCCTGAACTTCAGAGTTACAGAACTTACAGATCAAACAGACAGGCTTCCAAACTGTCCAACCATTACATCAATACCAAATCACAGTTACCAGAGAGGGAAGCATTAACATCTGGGTTTTCAAAGCCGGGGGGCTCTCAACAACGGCTTCCCAGAGTCTCATCTGGTCAAATCACACAAGACTTCTCAAAGTGAGCCCCAAAGCAAACCCTCACATCAGGGATTATATAGCCTTCTCCTGGCTCAGAGAATGTAACAACCTTCTGGACCTACTGCCCAATCACAAAGTATCAAGGTGTGGGCTTTTCTGAAAAACAAGCCTCCCACCACTGGCTCCAGGTGCACTTAAGCTAGGGGCAGGGAAGATCTTTAAATTTGCATTTCCATTACAGGGGGTGGGGAGGAGACAAGGCTTTGAAGAAATGCCACATGGAGAAGGGATTAGAACTGTTTTATTTGGCCCCAAGGGACAGAAATAGGAACAATGGATAGAAGTTACAAAGAGGTAAATATAAGAAAAATAAAGACATTTAATATCAGGAAAATCTTTTTCACAATTATAGGTATTCCAAGAAAGTTGGGCTGTCTCTAGGGGTTATGACTTTTACCTCCTTAGAGCTTTTTGAGCAGAGATAAGAAGACCATTTTTTTCTTGTATGCTATTGAGCTAGATGGCAATTGAGGTCCCTTTGAGCTCTCTAATTCTTACATTCTGTGTTATGTGGAAGTGCACAATGAAATTTCAGGGTAAGAGTGGTATGACATAAGCACTCTTGGAAATGGAATGGGGATATGTAAGCTTAAATTTCAACTCTAACACTTCCTAGATACAGTAGTCTGAACCTTATTTTGTTCATGAGTAAAATGGGCATAGTACTATTTGCTCTGTTGTTTTTTTGCAGGGTTATTGGGAAGATTAAATGAGGTTGTGCTTTTGAAAGGAACTGTTGAATAAGGTTTTTTTTGTTTTACTTCTTATTTCTACTGCTTTTACCATGAACTACTGTATGAAATCTAAGTATTTATTTATTTATTGATTATTTTTTAAAGCAGTTGGGGTTAAGTAACTTGTTCAAGGTTACATGGCTAGTTATTTATGTGTGGGTGCTAATTTTTTGAGGCTAGAACCGATCCTGGATCCTCCCAACTCTGGGGCTGGTGTTCTTACTCACTGCACCACCTAGCCACCCCCTGAGTATTTATTAACTTAACTATGTACCAACCTTTGTGCCAAGCGCTTTACAAAGATTATCTCATTTGATCCTCATGAAAAATTCTGGGAGGTAAGTGCTATTATTTTCATTCCTATTTTATTGTTGTTTGTTGTTCATTTATTTCAGTTTGGTCCTATTCTTCATGACCCCATTTGGGGTTTTCTTAGCAAAGATGCTGGGATGGTTTGCTATGTCCTTCTCCAGCTCATTTTTCAGATGAGGAAACTGTCCAGATTCACAGACCTAGTGAATGTTTGAGGCTAAATTTGAACTCATGTCTTCCTGGCCTCACGCCCAGTGTTTCATCCACTGTGCCTCTTCACTTCTGCAATTGAAAAAAAATTAAATTATGTTCATTCAAATTTTAGTTTTAAAAATGGTTTTAGCTAAAACCTTTAGCTAAAGGCTATGGAGAGACTTCTACCTATTTCCTGGTCCCAGAATTCTTTCACTTTCCCTTCCTTTGTTTCTCCTCCTTTTCTTTCTTTTTTTTTTTTGCCATTAGCTTTTTTTTAAAATTAAATAAATGCTTTATTAACTTCTGATTTACATAATTCATTTCTATCAGATTATGAGTTACATTTTTTCCCTGCCCACTACCCCAGAATAGCAGTCCCACTAGATATCCCCTCATCCAATCTGCTCTCTCCCATATTTTCTCCCATATCCCCTTCGACTTTGCCATTAGAGCAAGGTGAATCTCTGAGCCCCAATGCCTGGACATCTTATGAAACATTTAATTTTAAAACTTCGATTTTCAGATCCATTCCCTTCCTCTCTTTTCACCCACTCCCTGTAAGCAGATAAGCAATTCAGTATGTGTTGTACATGTATAGCTATGCAAAACATTACCATAGTAGATATATTGTAAAAGACTGCTTGTATTTCCCTCCCTCCCGTCTCATCTCCCACCTGGTCCATTCCCTGCTTTGATCCTGTCCCTCTTTGATAGTGGGTACTTCTAACCTTCCCTCCCCCCAGAATGCCCTCCCCTCCATCATCCCCCCTCTCATCCCCCTTTCCCCTACTCAGTAGAGTGAATGAGGGTAAGATATTCCATTTAGTATGTATGTGATACTCTCCTTGAGCCAACTTCAATGAGAATATGCTTTTGCCTTTTTGCCTTCCTGTTCTTCCCCACCTCTGCAACTACTTCCCCTTGCCTCTTCTATATGAGATAGTTTATGCTACCCTGTCTCTCTCCATCTCCTCTTGCCACTTTCCTCTCTCACCTCTTGACTTCACCCCTTAAGAATCATCCCTTCCTTGGGGCGGCTAGGTGGCGCAGCAAGCAGAGTACCGGCCCAGGAGCCAGAAGGACCCCAGACACCCAACACACAAACAAAAACCCAGCCATGTGACCCCGGGCAAGTCACCCAACCCCAATTGCCTCCAAAAAAAAAAAGAATCATCCCTTCCCATCAAATTCAACCTGTGCCCTCTATCCATGTATACCTGTGAACATATGCCATGTACCCTTCTTCAATTATTTTCATAATGAGAAAGGTTTCATCAAACACAGTTATTGTTTTTCCATGTAGGAATGTAAATAGTCCAACTTTGATAAGTTCCTTTTGATTTCTTTTCCTTGATTACCTTCTCAAGCATCTCTTGCTTCTTGCATCTGAATGTCAAATTTTCTATTCAACTCTGGTTTTTTCATCAAGAATGCTTGAAAGTCCTCTATTCCACTGAATGACCATATTTTCCCCTGAAACAAGATACTCAGTTTGCTGGGTAGGTGACCCTTGGCTTCAATCCCAGCTCTTTTGCCCTCTGGAATATCATATTCCATGCCCTTCAATCCCTCAGTGTAGAAGCTGCCAGGTCCTGGGCTATTCTGATTGTGTTTCCACAATATTGAACTTGTTTCTTCCTGGCTGCTTGTAGTATTTTCTCCTTGATCTGGGAGTTCTGGAGCCTGGCTATAATATTCCTAGGAGTTTTCTTTTTGGGATCTTTTTCGGGAGGTGATCGGTGTATTCTTTCAACCTCTATTTCCCCCACTGGGTCTAAAACATCAGGGCAATTTTCCTTGAGAATTTCTTGAAGGGTGATTTCTAGGTTCTTTCTTTGATCATGGCTTTCAGGTAGTCCAATGATTTTTAAATTGTCTCTCCTGGATCTATTTTCCAGGTCAGTGGTTTTTCCTATGAGATATTTCACATTGCCTTCTATTCTTTCATTTGTTTGGATCTGTTTAATAGTATCTTGATTTCTCATAAAGTCACTAGCTTCCATTTGCTCCAGTCTAACTTTGAAGGAATGAATCTCCTCAGTGAGCTTTTGAGATTCTTTTTCCATCTGGCAAATTCGACTTTTTAAGGCATTCTTCTCCTCATTACCTTTCTGAGCCTCTTTTGCCATTTGAGTTAGTCTATTTTTTAAGGTGTTATTTTCCTCAGTAAGGCTGTTGACTGTCATTTCATACTTTTCTTGCATCTTTTTCATTTCTCTTCCCAAATTTTCCCCCACTTCTCTTATCTGCTTCTTAAGGTCCTCTATGGCCTGTAGTCAGCTTGTGTTTTCATTTGGGGCTTTTGGTGCAGGAGTTCTGACCTCACAGTCCTCCTCCATGCTTTGAGCCTCTTTGCCCCTAAAATAGGAGTCCAATGTTGAACTTTTCTGTTTATTTTGTTTCATTTGCCTAGGTATGTTGCCACTTAATTGCTTGATTTTTGGGCTTGTTGCCACAGTAGGATTCTGCCACCAGACGGGAGCTTCCGCCCAAACGTGGGGTCTTCACAACTTCCGCCAGTTGGGTGGCCTCTGTAAAGCCTCCACGCACTCTGGCAAGTTGGATACCCACCCCAAACTTCCCCCCCAGACTACAGTCCAGATCCAGGCAGTTTAAAGCAAGAGCGATTAACCCCCAGACTGATTGCTGGATCTCCCTACAGTTCTCAGACCAGGAGCTAGAGCCACTACTGATGCTGCAAAATGGCTTCTATGCAGCTGTTTCTTCAGCAGCTTTTTGCCCCCAGGGGAGGAAGCCATGAGTTTCCCAAATACTGGTCCCAAAGTCCATAGGGCACTAACCTCTCACTTTGTCCTAGGCATATCTGTGCTGATAATTCTGGAATCGCCACAATTGCTGGTGTTCTGGGGTCCCTCCAGCTGGCTGGAGGCCTGGCCGCCCTGGGGCTAAAACCGTGGACCTGGGCTCTGCTCTGTGCGCTGCTCTGTTGGTTCCCAGTGCACTTTGCTGCCTGTTCTCAGAGTGCTGCTCTGGCCTCTCCCTGCAGGGCTGCTGGGCTGTCCTCAGCAGGAGGTTAGCTTCTCTGTGCCGTTCTGTGGGTGCTGGGGCTCCAGAAGTTGTTTGGAGTCCCCTTTCACGTTGTTTTTCGTTTCTCCTCCTTTTCAAAACAATAAATTGTTCCATGTTTGATTCTAACTGTTGATTCTAACTGGTACTTCCATCTCTTTGAGGACTTGCTACATTTTGTTGTGATCCACACAAAAGTTTTAGTGTAATCAATGAAGCAGAAGTAATTTTTTTTCTGGAACACCCTTGCATTCTCCATATTCCACTAAATGATGGCAATTTGGTTGCTAGTTCCTCTGCCTCTTCTAAAACCAGCCTGCTTTTATGGTAATTCTCAGTCGACATATTGCTGAAGCCTAGCTTGCAGACTCTTTAGGGACACCTTGCTGGCATTTGAAATGAGCATAGTTGCTCAGTAATTTGAGTATTACTTGGCATTGCTCTTTTTAAAGATTGGAATGTAAATTGATTTTTTCCATTGATGAGTTTTCCAAATTTGCTGGTATATTTAATGCAGCATTTTAGCAGCATTATCTTTTAGGATTTAAATAGCTTAGCTGGAATTCTATCATCTCCTCTACCCTTATTTTTAGGAATAATTTTCCTACGGTCCACTTGACTTCATTATCAAAGATGTCTGGCTCTAGACCAGTGATCTTATCATCCTGGTTATTGGTGATGTTAAGATCTTTCTTCTGTAGTTCTTTTATGTATTTTTGCCACCTCTTCTTAATACCTTCTATTTCTGTTAAGTCCCTACAACTTTTGTCATTTATCATGCCCATTTTTGCACTAAGCATTGCCTTAATTTCTATAATTTTCTTGAAGATATTTCTTGTTTTCCCACTCTTTTTTCTTGCTTTTTCCTTTGCATTGCTCATTTCTTTGGATTGCTCTCCTAGCTATTTTCTGGATTTCAGCATTCTCTTGTGTATATTTTTCTTTCTCCTTTACCTTTCACTTTGATTAATAGAGTTAAAAGATTAGATTGAACAGAGTGGACAGATAGAGTGCCTGAAGAACTATGGAGAGAAGTTTATAATATCTTAACAGAGGCAGCAACAAGAACAAAAAATTCTAAAGAAAAAAGAAGAGCAAAAAAGTGAAATGGCTGTCTGATGAAGCTTTACACATAGCTGAGGAAATAAGGAAAGTTAATATTCCTAAGTCCCAAATGTTATACTTGCCATTCAAAGCCCTTCATAACCTCACCCCCTTCTACCTTTGCAGTCTTATTTTACCTTACTCTCTGACTTGTACTCTTTGATCCAGTGACATTGACTTCTTGACTATTGTGAAAACAATGCAATTTTCAGGGATGTATGGACTGTACAAAGAGGCATAGTACGTCTTGTGTGAGGGCTTGCCAAGCCTTTTTCAAGGCTTCTTATCCACTTTTGGTGTCTACCTTTCACTCTGTTGTCACCTGTATTTCAAGAAGCTATTGCATATGCCTTACTGTGATAAAAACTGGCTGACAGGTAAACCAGGTTGAAAGTAACTGACAGAACTCAAACCCACCAGGAAATTAGGAGGATGTTTACTCCAAGGATGTGAAGACTTCCCTGGGCAGAATGAGTTGATGAGAATAAGTTGTTCTAGTGGACTTGAAGGTGGCTAAAGCTGGAACTATGGAAAACTTAGAGCTTGGTGAGACATCAAAGATACCAATGTCATCCACTGAATCCTAGGCCATTGTCAGTCATCTTGACTTTTGCCTTACCACTGGACTTCACTCACTCTGGAAGAGAGATTGAGGCTGATGATTTTGTGCAACTGTACCTCATTGGTCCTCTTTGAAACAAAGGATGAACCACAACAGAATTAGTGTATGAGCCGTTGTGCAAAAGTTGATTAGGAAAGTTCCCTGACAAAATTGATTAGTTTGCCACAGTGGTGACAAACTTAAATAAAAACGGAGCCACTAGACCATATATAAGGATCCTTGAGGTCTGCATATTGGCTTTGTTTTCAAATATAATATTTTGTTTTATTTATTTATATATAATTTACTTATATATATTTACATATATTATGATATTTATTAATATATATTTGTATTTATGTTGTTAAATATTAGTCAACTAGATTTTCATCTGGTTTGGAATGCACTTGTATGTTGTGGATGTGGACAACCAGTTTGACACCTCTGGTTTACAAAAGAATGAGTGTTGCAGGGTAATTTTATCTTTATAGGGAGGAGATGAGTATACCCATTGTCACCTCCTCCAGAAGACTGGGGGATATCTACATGCTCAATGACCTCTTATTTAGCATTAAGTGCTATGAATTTATGTTCCTGTTGCAGAGCAAAACCACTCCTTTGTACAGGATATGTGAAAAAGGGGATCATTAGTTCGTTTTTTCTTTCTTTTTATCCCCTCAGAGAGATGCAGAGAAGGCTGAGAGATAGAATCCAAGGTCAATAAGAACAGGCTTTGGTTTCTTGTTAGGTAGGGTGGGATCTGCAGAATGACACAGCCCTTGAAATGATCCAACAAAAGAATAAATTCTCCAATTAATAACCACCATTCCCTCCACTACCCCCTTCTTAGTACCTTCTTTCAGGACATAGAACTGCAAGGCAATTTCAACCCACAATAGCCTAAACCAAGTATTCTATCTCCTGTCCGTGAGACTTAAGGATATGTCTCCATACTTATTTAATCACTTTACTTGTCATAAACAAAGTCTGTTTGCCCTCTCACTTCGATTCAATGTCCCATTTCAAAGGAGCTCTCAACAATCACTCCTCTTATACTTTATGTTATTACAAGTGAAATGAAAGAGCCAAGGGAAGGGTAATTGGCCTCGCCAAGGGCTATAAGGCACTGGTGATCAGTCTCCTTGATCCAAAATATACTTTGGGGATAAATGGCACAATGTTGGCTAATGCAACTTCTAGCTTCCAGTGAAGCCTACTTTGATGCCCAGCAGTCTTTCTGGATAATAGTTTGTTCTGAAACACAACAAAGCCAGCTCCCATGAAGCCAAACAGTTTTCAAGAATATAGGCATTGTGAAGAGGGGTCACAGAGTCTGGTCTCAGCCAAACTCCTGTTCCTTTCTCAAAATAAACTCCAAGTCAGTCTGACAGTATTTATATCACACTGCTGAACCCAGGATTGTTTTTTTTTCCTTGTCAATGTCAATTGTCATCAGTGATCAGCTGTTCCACAGGAAGAGAAAGAAGAATCATCTCCATCCTCCCTCCCACAGAGAACAGATTGCAATGTGAGTTGGGAAATGCTTGTGAATCTTTACTTTTGAAGCTCTCTGAATGGCAAAAAATCCTAGAACAGGACTAGGATTCATTTATTTATTCATTTTTTTTAATGGAAGATAAAAATGAAATTTTCCCTTGGGGAGAAAAAAAAGACAACTTCATTTGCCATTCTCAGGCAGATTCCCGTTGTGAATTTTGTTGAACCTGTTTCTTTTCTGGCACTGGATTATAGGCTTTAAGAAATGTTCACCATTTAAATCAGCCAACAGACTGAGGGTAGGCATGTTATTTTGAAATGTACTCAATTTGCCCTTCAAAAGCACTATTGGAATTTTAATATCAGGAATTGAGGACCATAGATTTGTAGCCTGGAAAGAACCTTTGGGGACATTTAATCCAAAACTAATGACCTAGTACAATGAGTCCAGACATACCTGACATTTCCTTCCAACTCTCTTATTTTGTATAAAAGGAAAATGAATCCCAAGGGTTAAGTAACTAATCCAAGACACACAGTATCAAAATTGGGATTTGAATTCAGCTCCTTAAACTCTGAATCTAGAATTTTATACCTCTTCCAAAATGAGGATTTTATTTTTAATGCTCATGAGATCAAACTCAAAGAGGCACTTTAAAATAAAAGTATCTTCAAGCAGGTTTTGACCTTTTTCTCAGGAAATTAGGAAAATCTATTTTATGTAGTTTTAAGGAACCCGTACAAAATATTCTCTATTCCAGTAACCTAATTTTTATATATAAAGCTATAGATTTCCAGTTCTGTCATGATTCATGTAAACACCCAAAGTGGGAGTGCTAATCATAAAGCCCATCTCTTCTGACTCATAGTGCAGTGTTCTTTCTAGACCACCAGAGGACAGTTGATGTGATTTCTTTCAAAAAGAAAGACTATAAAAGATTCCCTCTCTTAACAAAAGACTTAGGGAATGGATATTTTTCCTGATCAGCTGTTTTCCATCTATACCACAAATGGAATGTTAGAAAATGTGTTTAACTGTAACATTACAGTCTGGGGTTAGACATAAATGGAGAAAATTCCCAATATTATTAGAGGTGATTGCTCACTGTAGTGGGTTACTGAAATAAATTTTGCAATTAGGAAAATTAACCCTGTTTTTAAGGCTTCTCATCAACATGATTTCGGTTCTTTAATGATGTAACATGACTTAGCTGAGTGGAAGAGTAAGCTTGGTATTACAGCCTGCCAGCAGAACATAATTCTGGCTATTTGTGGAGCATGACTTTGTATTGGTGAACAGCCATATGAGGCATAGGATTGGTTTAAGAGATTAGGGGAAGAACGATAGGTCTTTCTTCAAACCTCCTGTTTCAAAAGAAAACATGAATTATTATAGACTCTCTTGGGATCTTGAGACCCAGGGAGGGAAAAAAAGATAGACTTTGGAAAGCAGATATATAGGAGAAACCCTTTGATAAACTAATTGTATTATTGATTATTAAATTAAAGACTTGTAAATAAGATCATTATCTATGTTTTTACTGTAAAGGGAAATTGAACAAAATAATTTAGTGCAAAGATCTTGGAAAAAACTGGCATTAACATTACTTATTTCCTACCACTTCTTTTCAAAGGTAAGAGAAAAAAAGGTCTTTCTTCTTGATACCAATAGTCTTATCCTCAACTACTACCTCCCTTTTTATCCAAACTTCCCTGAAGGGCCCTGAAAAACTGTTAATACTTTCAACTCTGCTTCCTAGACAACTTTTCATCTAATATCACTGTATCTTTTGCCTTAGTTATTCTGTTACCAAGAGGTAACCTGACCATAGCTGAAAGAGAGCCTGTTTCAGTGCCAGGAAGATACAGGTTCAAGTCCTCTTTGTGACACATGTTGGTTTTGTGACACTGGGTAAATCATTTAACCACTCACTACTCTAGGCCGCTCTAAAAAAATTATAAATTCCAGAGAAGATGCCATAAGCACTGATTGATAGAGAAAGTTCTTCCGGAGTTGCTCCTTATGCCAAGGAAACAATTTCTCCAATCTTTATCCATCAGTTTTGTTAACACGATTTCCTCCTTTTATTTATCCTTTGATTTATATATAACAAGTAATATAAGCCACATCATTAAAGATGTGACCAAGTAGAAAGGGCTGCTTGTGTAATCAGAGTAAGAATAGCAGATGAACAGTCAAAGGAGTATGTTGGTACTCAGGGAATGATAAGAAACCTAGAGGGAGGTCTATAATGAATTAGCAGTTTTCTCTCTGGGAAATATATAAAAGGATATGGACAAGAATTTCCTAGAAATAGAAAGCATGGATAGGAGTAGTAACATTACCAGTGTCATAGATCAATTATCTTGTCATGTATTGAAGTATTTGACCTCTGGGTCAAGAAAGCATTCTGATGTCAGTAACTCCTGTCAATAAAATAGGGAGATGTTTTAAGACTGATCTTAATAAAAGATGTTGGAAAACAACACCTTAGGCATTTTCTAAGAGGTCATAGAGATACAGAATGTGAGGAGAAAAGGAATAATTGATTGATAAAATTTTGATATGTATAGTTATTTTTTTAAAATTATGAACTTAAACATAAATAAGTCAATTAAGTAGTAATTATTTTAATGAAATAAATAAATACATAATATACCAGCACATTTAAAGAATATTAATATCTCTGAATTTTCAATGCCCTCAAAAAGGGAAGCAATAAAGAAACACAGCTGGATTTTTTTTTACCTTCATTAGAACTTGGCATTTGGATTGAATTTAGGCTTGAGAAGGATCATTGTTTTACCTTTACTCATCTCTAGTGCCATATCATTCACTATATTTTTTTTAAAATAAGGTCAGTATTACCCACAGAGCCAAAAGGAAATGAGTGGTTTATTGAATCAGAAAGGAAGCCCTGAACTTTACTCAGAAATCTATAGTGGCTCTCTTCAGGGTGGTCAATCAGGCAGGACCTTGCTAGTGAAATTTGCAGAAGAACTTATGTCAAGAGAGGAAAGTACTTTTATGAAGTAGGTTTTAAATATTAACTTTCTATTCTCTCTGCTTTAAGTCTATCAAGAAAACACTGTTGACTTAAACAGTATTGAAGAATGTAGGAACTGTAGTATTCTCAGTTCTTTCTTTTCTCTCTGTCTCTGTGGTCTTTTATTGTCTTCCTGTCTGTCTCTTTTTCTGTCATTTTTCTCAGTTGTCATTTCAAATATTTGGAAACTTATACCAATTAATTACCAACTTCCAAACTTACCCCCAGACTTCCCTAATTCATTCTATCCTATTCTTTTCAACCCCACTTCTCACTTATTTCCCACATTACCTGTTCCTCTCATTCTCTCAATTTTTAGTGCTCTTTTTCTTTTATTTGTTTCTTTACTTAAAATGTTTACTAATATTCTCACTGATTATTTTTGTAACATCACCAGTAGTGATTCTATGTTTTCTGGCTCTACATTAATATCATAATGTTTATTGAGGGAAGATTTTATATTTGAAATGAAATCTGAAATCAATATTCACCCCTATTTTATTTGCTAATAGAATGTAATGTCCTTCAACACCATCTCTTATAAGGTTGCAGAATGAAAATAAATACATAGATATCACTATATTAGATACTAATCTTATATAGTTTTTATGACAATTAGTCTAACATTTGTCAATGCTTTAAGGAACAGTTATATTAGGTATCAGTAATAGGTAAAGGTAAAGAAATTATTGAACATATATGAACTTTATTTTTTTTTCAAATACTTTATTAACTTCTGGTTTTCACCATTTATTTCTGTCAGATTTTGAGTTACAATTTTTCCCCATTTTTCTCCCTGCTTACCACCCCAGAATAGCAGTCCCACAGGATATCCCCTCATCTATTCTGCCCTCACCCATCTCTTCTCCCATATCCACTTCGACTTTTCCAGTAGGGGAAGGTGAAACCCCCTGCCCCAATGCCTGCACATCTTATTTCCCAATTATATGCACAATAGTATTAATCATATTATTTATATATTTTAAAAATTTTGGTTTTAAAAGGAAGATAAGCAACTCAGTATATACTGTACATGTGTAGTTATGCAAAACATTACCATAGTGTATATATATATGTGTATATATATATATATATATATATATATATATATTATATATATATATATATATATATATATATATATATATGTAGTAAAAGACTGACTATATTTCCCTCCCTCCTATCCCACCACCCAACTGGTCCACTCCACACTTTGGTCTTGTCCCTTTTCTTTTTTTTTTAATTAAACAAATGCTGTATTGACTTCTGGTTTACATCATTCATTTCTACCAGATTTTGAGTTACAATTTTTTCCCCATTTTTCCCCTACCCACCATCCCTGAATAGCAGTCCCACAAGATATCCCTTCCTCCAATCTACTCTCTCCCATATCTTCTCCCATACCCCCTTTGACTTTTCCATTAGAGCAAGGTGAATCTCAGTGCCCCAATGCCTGCACATCTTATCTCCCAAGTACATGCAAAAGAGTATTGATAATAGTATTTATATATATTTGGAACATTTAATTTTAAGATGTTGAATTTCAGATCCATTTACTTCCTCCCTTGTCACCCATTCCCTCTAGGGAGATAAGTAATTCAGTATGTGTTGTACATGTCTAGCTATGCAAAACATTATCATAGTAGATATATTGTACAAGGCTGCTTATAATACCCTCCCACTCATCCCACCCCCCACCTGGTCCATTCCCTACATGATCCTGTCCCTCTTCTATAGTGGGTACTTCCAACCTCCCCTCCCCCCAAGGATGCCCTCCCATCCATCATCCCTCCTCTCATCCCCCTTCCCCCTATTCTGCTGCAGGCTGAGATATCCCATTTAGTATGTATATCATTCTCTCCCTGAACCAAATTCAATGAGAATGTGGTTTTGCCTTTTTGCCTTCCTATTCTTCCCCTCCCTTGCAGCCACTTCCCCTTGCTTCTTCTACATGAGATAGTTTACCCTACCCTGTTTCTCCCCATCTCCTCTTGCCACTTTCCTCTCTCACCTCATAATTTCACCCCTTAAGTATCATTCCTTCCCAACAAATTCAACCTATGCCCTCTCTCCATGTATAACTGTAAACATATATACACACATTCACATATGTATTCATATGACCATACACCCTTCTTACATTATTTTCATACTGAGAAAGGTTTCATCAGTCACAGTTAATGTTTTTCCATGTAGGAATGTAAATAGGTCAACTTTGATAAGTTCCTTTTGATTTCTTTTCCCTGATTAACTTCTCAGGCATCTCTTGCTTCTTGTGTCTGGATGTCAAATTTTCTATTCAACTCTGGTTTTTTTCCTCAAGAATGCTTGAAAGTCCTCTATTCCACTGAATGACCATATTTTCCCCTGAAACAAGATACTCAGTTTTGCTGGGTAGGTAACCCTTGGCTTCAATCCCAGCTCTTTGCCCTCTGGAATATCATATTCCATGCCCTTCAATCCCTCAGTGTAGAAGCTGCCAAGTCCTGGGCTATTCTGATTGTGTTTCCACAATATTGAAATTGTTTCTTCCTGGTTGCTTGTAGTATTTTCTCCTTGATCTGGGGATTCTGGAACCTGGCTATAATATTCCTGGGAGTTTCCTTTTTAGGATCTTTTTCAGGAGGTGATTTGTGGATTCTATTAACCTCTATTTTGCCCTCTGGGTCTAAAACATCAGCGCAATTTTCCTTAAGAATTTCTTGAAGGGTGATTTCTAGGTTCTTTCTTTGATCATGGCTCTCAGTTAGTCCAATAATTTTTAAATTGTCTCTCCTGGATCTATTTTCCAGGTCTATGGTTTTTCCCATGAGATATTTCACATTGCCTTCTGTTCTTTCAGTTACTTGGATCTGCTTAACAGCATCTTGATTTCTCATAAAGTCATTAGCTTCCATTTGCTCCAGTCTAACTCTGAAGGAATAAATCTCCTCAATGAGCTTTTGAGATTATTTTTTCATCTGGCAAATTCAGCTTTTTAAGGCATTTTTCTCCTCATTGCCCTTTTGGGCCTCCTTTGCCATTTGAGTTAGTCTGTTTTTTAAGGTGTTGTTTTCCTCAGTCAGGCTGTTGACCCTCATTTCGTACTTTTCCTGCATTCTTCTCATTTCTCTTCCCAATTTTTCTTCCACTTCTCTTATTTTATTTTTAAAGTCCTTCTTAAGGTCCTCTATGGCCTGTAACCCACTCATATTTTCCTTCGGGGCTTTTGGAGGAGCATTTCTGACCTCCCAGTCCTCTTCCTGTTGTATGCTTCGATCCTCTTTGCCCCCCAAATAGGAGTCTAATGTTGCATTTTTCCATTTATTTTGTTTCCTTTGCCTTGACATGTTGCCACTTAATCACTTGACTTTTGGGCTTGTTGCCACAGTAGGACTCTGCCACCAGACAGGAGAGTTTTTGCCCAGAACATTGGGGTCTTCACAGCTTTCTGGCAAGCTGGATACCCACCCCATACCTCCCCTCCAGATCACAATCCAGATTCAGGGAGGTTAAAGCAAGAGCAATTAACCCCCAAGACTTCAATCCCCCTACAGTTCGCAGGCCAGGAGCTGGAGCTGCTACAGGAAACTGCAAAATGGCGTGTCTCCTCAGTGGCTTCTAGCCCCCAGGGGCGGAAGCCGACGTGTTCCCCAAATACTGGTCCCAAAGTCCATAGAGCACTAACCTCTCACTTTGTCCTAGGCATATCTGAGTTGACAATTTTGGAATCACCACAGCTGCTGGTGTTCCAGGGTCCCTCCGGCCAGCTGCTGGCCCGGGGCCGCCCTGGGGCTAAAACTGCGGCTCACACAGACCTGGGCTCAGCTCTCCTCTCACTGCTGCAGGCTCCCCGAGCGCTGCAGTGGTCCTTCCTGCAGGGCTGCTGGGCTGTCCTCAGTATGAGGTTAGCTTCTCTGTGTCATTCTGTGGGTGCTGGGTCTCCGGTTGTTTTTCACAGTCCCCTTTTTCATAGTTTGGAGGTGATCTGGGAGGAGAGTGCCTTGGACACAGTGTTTCTACACCACCATCTTGGTTCCACCCCCTGTCTTGTCCCTTTTCAAAAGTGGGTGCTTCCAACTCCCCCCCCCAGTTTGTCCTCCCTTGTATAATCCCCCCTCTCATCCCCTTCCCCCATACTCTCCTGTAAGGTGAGAAACCCTATTTTGTATGTATGTCATTCTCTCCCAGCTCCCAATTCTATGAGGATAAGGTTCTGCCTTTTTGCCTTTCTGTTCTTTGCCTCCCTTGTACCCATTTCCCTTGCTTCTTCTACATGAGATAGCTCACCCCATTCTGTCTCTCCCCGTCTCCTCTCATCATATTAATCTCTCAGCTCTTAATTTCACCTTTTAAGTATCATCCCTTCATATTAAATTTGACCTGTGCCCTCTGTCTATGTATACCTGAAAACATATATACACACATTCACATATGTATTCATATGCCCATATACCCTTCTTCAACTATTTTCATCCTGAGAAAATTTTCATCAGTTACAGTTGTCGTTTTTCTATGTAGGAATGTAAATAGTTCAACTTTGATAAGTTCATAATGATTTCTTTCCCAGTTTACCTTCACAAACATCTCTTTCTTCTTGTATCTGAATGTCAGATTTTCCATTCAACTCTGAGTTTTTCCTCAAGAATGCTTGAAAGTCCTCTGTTCCACTGAATGACCATATTTCCCTCTGAAACATGATACTCAGTTTTTCTGGGTAGGTAATTCTTGGTTTTAATCCCAGCTCCATTGCCCTCCAGAATATCATATTCCATGCCCTTTGATCCCTCAGTGTAGAAGCTGCCAGATCCTGGGCTATCCTGATTGTGTTTCCACAGTATTGATATTGTTTCTTCCTGTCTGCTTGTGATATTCTCTCCTTTATCTGGGAATTCTGGATGCTGGCTACAATATTCCTAGGAGGTTTTTTTTGGGGATCTTTTTCAGGAAGTGATATGTGGATTCTTTCAACCTCTATTTTGGCCTCTGGTTCTAAAACAATCGGGGCAGTTTTCCTGGAGAATTTCTTGAAGAATGATTTCTAGATTCTTTCTTTGATAATGGTTTTCAGGTAGTCCAATAATTTTAACATTATCTCTCCTGGATCTATTTTCCAGGTCAGTGGTTTTTCCCATGATGTATTTCACATCCCCTTCTATTCTTTCATTTGTTTGGATCTGCTTAATAGCATCTTTATTTCTTATAAAATCATTAGCTTCCATTTGCTCCAGTCTCATTCTGAAGGAATGAATCTCCTCAGTGAGCTTTTGAGATTCTTTATCCATCTGGCAAAGTCAGCTTTTTAATGCATTCTTCTCCTCATTGTCTTTTTGAGCCTCTTTTGCCACTTGACTTAGTCTATTTTTTAAGATGTTATTTTCCTCAGTCAGGCTGTTGACTCTCATTTTATACTTTTCTTGCATCTTTCTCATTTCTCTTCCCAATTTCCCTCCACTTCTCTTATCTGCTTCTTATGGTCCTCTATGGCCTGTAACCAGCTTGGATTTTCATTTGGGGCTTTTGGTGCGAGTGTTCTGACCTCACAGTCCTCTGCCTGTTTCATGCTTTGAGCCTCTTTGCCCCCAAAGTAGGAGTCTAATATTGCATTATTATTTTTATTTTGTTTCCTTTCCCTAGGCATGTTGCCACTCAATTGCTTGACTTTTGGGCTTATTTCCACAGTAGGATTCTGCCACCAGACAGGGGAGCTTCTGTCCCAAATGCTGGGGTTTTCCCAACTTCTGGAGTTATTAGTTGCCTGGCCTCTCTGAAGCCTCCACACACTCTGTGAAGATGGTCACACACTCCAAGACTTCCACCCAAGACCACAGTCCAGAACCAAGAAGGGTAAAGCAAGAGTGATTACCCCCCAGACCATTCACCGGATCCCCCTACAGTTCACAGGCTAGGAGCTGAAGCTGCAATGTGGCAATGTGGTGCAAGCTGTGCCAGATCATCAGTGGCTTCTTGCCCCCAGCAGAAAGAAGGCACACACTCTCCCAACCAGTCCCAAGTCCATAGGGCACTGACCTCTCACTGTGTCCTAGGCATCTATGTGTTGATAATTCTGGAAACACCACAGCTGCTGGTGTTCTAGGGTCCCTCCAGCTGGCTGCTTCTCAGGTCCCCCTGAGGTTAAAACCTCCAAGTCACATGGTTCTGGGCTGGGCTCCCAGAGCCCCTTGCTGTCTGCTCCCTGCCAGGCTGCCACACTATCCTCAGCAGGATGTTTGCTTCTCTGTGTCATTTTGTGGGTTCTGGAGCTCCAGAGGTCATTCAAAGTTCCCCTTTTACATAATTTTGAAGTGGTGTAGGCAAGAGTTCCAAGGAAGTGCTGTTTCTACTCCACCATCTTGGCTCTGCCCCATGAACTTTATTCTTGAACAACTAATGTGGAAATGACTGCAACATCAGTTTTTAAGATTTACGTAATATATGCCACTAAGTAACTCAAAGGGAGTGATATAACTGTACCCTGCCTCAAAAAAAGAAAGCAAATAAAATTAAAGCCTGCACACACACACACACACACACACACACACACGCATTTACAGTACTTTATGAATATATATGATGTGAAATGGTTTTTAAGACAAACAATATAGTCAGTAATATACACACACATATAAAATGTATTCAAATGTTCTAATTGTAAATCAATCAATATACATTTATTATAAACCCAATATATGCCAAGCATTATGTTCAGTGATGCATTAAAAAGGCACAATATAGATACCTCTCTGACAAAGCTCAGTATTGGGGCAGCTAAGTGGCACCATGAATACAGCACCAGCTTTGGAATCAGGAGGATCTGAATTCAAATTCAGCCTTAGACACATGACACATTTACTAGCTGTGTGACCTTGGGCATGTCACTTAACCGTAATTACCCTGTCTTCCCCCCTCAAAAAAAATAAACTCAGTATAACGGAGGAGAGAACCCACAAACAATTACATGTGAAAAAGTTATATACATTAGAATTAGAGATAATCAAGAGAGGGAAAACACTAGCATCATGGGGATCAGGAATGGCTTCTTATTGAAGGTGAGGTTTTAGTTGGGACTTGGAGGAAGACAGATAAGGCAGGAGGCATAAATGACTAGGCCTGTGGCTAGACAGTGAAAATAAAAAGTGTAGGGACAGGGACCACCATGCTTGTGGAACAGTAAAGAAGCCAATGTTGCTAAATCTCAGAGTCTGTGGAAGTAAGTAAAGGATAAGAAGGTGGAAAAAGTGGGATAGAACCAGGTGATGAAGGGATTTGAATGCCAAATGGAGGATTTTATTTTTCATCCTGGGTATGATAGAGTATGATTAGATTTCATTGAATGGAAGATGGATGACAAGGTCAGGTTTGCATTTTAGGACAATCATTTGAGCAGTTTAAGTGGAAGATGGATTGTAAAGAGGTGAAACTTAAAACAAGAGACCAATTAGCAGGTTATTACAATAGTGCAGGTTTGAGGTGATGGGGGCCTGTATGTTTTTCATGGCACAATCAGTTGAAAGAAGGGGGAAAATAGGAGACATATTACAAAAGTAAAATTGATAGGGCTTAGTAACAGATTGGTCCTGCGGGTTGACAGAGAATTAAGTGTCTAGGATGACAGGTTGTAACACTGAATATCTAGGGATACCTTCAAAAATAATGGGAAAATTCAGGGGATATGGAGTGTTTTAGGGAAAAGAAAATGAGTTCAGTTTTGAACATGATGAGTTTAAGATATTTATAAGACATCTACTTTGAGAAATCAAGGAATCAGAGATATAAGACTGGAGATTAAGGCCAGATAGGTAGATCTGAGAATCATTAACATAGAGATCATTGAATTCATAGGAACTGCTGACATCATCAAGTGAAATACGATAGAAAGAGAAGAGAGTCTAGGACAGAGCTTTGGGAGACACAATTTCCAAGTTTGAGATGGATGAAGATACAACAAAAAAAGACTGAAAAGGAGCCCTCATAAGTAGGAAGAGAACCAGCAGAGTGTAATATCACAAAAACCTAGAAAGAAAAGTGTCAAGGAGAAGAGAGTGATCGACTATGTCAAAACACAGAGAAAAATGAGGACTGAGAAAAGGACATTAGATTTGCTGATTAAGAGACCATTGGTACAGATTAGGAATATCAAGGGAGTTAATGTGTGAAGGAAGTGAATTAGCAATTCCAGATTGGAAAGATTGATGAAAAAAGGAAAGGAGAAATGCTGGGGGCAAGGGGGTGTGGAACAGATACTTCAGCACAGTTAAATGAATTTTGCCAGCATTTTCCAACAGCAAGTAAGTAGTAGTGAAGGGACTGCTAAACCATGATCAGCAATTAGATAAAGGAGTAATGACACAAGAGAAAAGGAAATGGTAGAGTGGAAACATATCACTTAAGTGTCAAGATGGGGAAAGGAGGAAAGTAAAGCTAATGTAGGGGTGATAGCCTGAGCAAGAACTAAGCAGTTGCAGGATTGTGAGGGTGAATAATAGGCATTGGGATCTCAGGATAAAGAGAGAGGAGGAATGACAACATCATGATTAGATAATAGAATGTCAAAGTTTATAAACATGGAAGCCATGCATTAGGGTGATATCATGATTGAGAGTATGGCCATCAGAGGCAGCTAGGTGATATAGTGGAGAGAGCACTGGCCTTGGAGTCAGGAGAACCTGAGTTCAAATCTGACCCTAGACACCTAACACTTAGTAGCTGTGTGACGTTGGGCAAGTCACTTAACCCCAATTCCCCTGTCTTCCCCCCTCCAAAACGACAAAAAAGAGTATGACCACTTTCCCATGTAGTTGTGTTGGAGTTGGGGGATATGTTATGGATAAGGGATAATTTGAGAAATTGGGAGGTTAGGGTATGTGAAGAAGTACCGATTTAGGTGTTGAAGTCCCTTAGTATGAGGGCAGAACTTGTCAAAGAGAGAAAGACTATGCTAGGCACTGAACCAATTGAAGAAAGAAGTGAAACATATTGAAGGTCAATAGATAATAGCTACTGGAATTGTTATAAGAAAGTCAGTCAATAAACATTTATTAACAGTTAGACACTGAGCTAAGCACTAGAGATATGGATTAGTAATGTCATCAGTAGAGAGCTAGATCTCAGTGAGAACTAGAAGATGAAGGAATGGGAAAGGAAGTGTTTTAAGTTGAAATGGGTTTTTTGTTTGTTTGTTTCCTTGTTTTTACTTATGGAGTAAGCTTTACATAGAGCACATTGGAAGGGGACAGAGAAGGAGGTATAATAATGACAGTCGGGACTCAGAACTAATGGGATGGCGAAAATACAACCAGAAAGCAATTTCGTCATCATTGAGGAAGGAATTCAGGTGATTTGCCAACATCCTTAGAGGTTCAGTCTCTGGATAAAATCCTCTCAAGTTGTTAGGCAGTTAGGACTGGGTATAGACAATGGAATAGCATGGTGTTTCTCTCCTTTAGAATTCCTGGGAAATCTCTTGACCCAGTATGCCATGCTAGACTGATCCTGGAGAACAATAGATAGAATGTGATGAACTGCCATCCTGCAGTTAAAACAGACCAGCTGAAATGACCAGTATAAAATGAAATCATGTCTTATTTATTTTAAAATAAGTGCCAGAGAAGATCTGTAACTAGAAATTTCAAGGTCCAGGACAAGTAGCATCAAAAATACCTAGAAATCAGCTTTTAATTAATGATATGAGAAGAGTTCAATCCCACAAAAAGATAACTAACAATTTACTTTGTGTAATGTATTGTACTAAGTATTGAAATATGAAAGACCAAAATGAAAAATATGCTGGTTCTCAAATATATTACATTCTACTAGGAGAAGGGTATACAAATTATAAAATATATACACATATGTGTGTGTATATATGCATATATAAATATATGTAAATAGGAAAAATTAACATATATTGCATCCAATGGATCATGAGATTCCCCATGAGAAGTAACACATTAATTGTACCTTGAAGGGAAAGGAAAGAGGGAAGGGAAGGGTAAAGGAAAAAGCATTCATGTAACACCTACTACATGCCAGAAGCTTGAGTGAAACAAAAATATTGAGATTTTATTACAAAATTTTGGGCTTGGTTCAGGTTCCTTTTTCTTCACAGAACAAAACTTTTAAAGCCAAAATAAATCTTAGATATTACTAATCTAGTGATTACATTTTATAGATCAGAAAAAATGGTAATAAAAATATTTTGACCTGCCCATGAGTGAGAGTCAGGATATGAAACCAAGTCTTCCTGCAGTCTGAAAGTTAGGAACAATTTTGTTCTAAGTAGGATTACGGTCAGTTGGATGATTAAGAACAAACTCTTTAACAGGGCCCAGAACAGTCATTTCCAGTACAGGTTAGTCTATGTGGTATCCAGGGAGCAGATCATATTGAATTTTTTTACTGGCATATTGAGAATAAAATTATTCTATCTTTAGTTGTCTAACTTTAAAAGTATCACATCCTCATTTCCAGAATGTATCTAGGTCAAATATCCATGAGATATAAAATGAGATGATATTTGTAAAGTGCCTTGTAAACCATAAGGCACGATATAAGTGCTAACTATTATTAGCTATTTTTATTGATAGGTAGGGGGCAGATGCAAACTCCTATATGGATTATGTTGGAAATTTAAATTGTCCAAAACGTAAGGTGCTCTGAGATTCAAGCATCAGATTTATTGTTTGGCAAAGCCTCCTCAAATAGACACTTGCATTATGGTACAAGACTGTGTTTCCAATTGAACATTTTAGCACAGCTTTATGCTAACTGATCAAGGCACTTAAATCTCCAAATTTTTGGAGTACTCATTACCTATAGTATTCTTACTCACAAACTCATAAGTATGTTATACCATTAAAAAGAAAACAAAATGTTAATATTATGCTTATTTGTATTTAATGGTTTTATTCAAAAATGATTTTGGTATTTTTAGGATTTCAAAAATAATTATTTTTAAAACAATAGGCCATTATTGTACAATAATATACCTTTTTTGCTAAAAATGTAAGACTATGTAATTGAATAATCCCTCTCTGTTCTTTAATTTATTCTCAAGCGAGTAAAAGGAAACAAACAAAAACATGCATAAGGACTGAGCTTGATAAAGCAGAAAGGATTCCAGATTTGTCAGCATGATTTGAATCTCAATTCTACCATTTCTTACCTGTGTGTCCATGGCTATGTGACTTGAAGTCTCTGAGCCTCAGTCTCTTCATCTGTAAAAAGAAAGCATGGGGCATAATGACCTCTTAAGTTCCCTTCTAACTCTGTGATCATAATAAATCCTAAAATAATTATCACATTGTCATAATTTGGTAATATCAATGATGGCAGCTCACATTCATTTCACTTTATGGTCTGTAAAACATTATACACATTATTTTGTTTGAACTTCACAACAGTCCAGTGGGGGCACATGCAAGAAATGATATCATTTCCATTTTATGTATGATAAAAATATTGGGGGATATAAGAAAACCTAGATTTAGTCCCATGATTTTTTTTTCTGTCCACAGTTTACCACTGGGAAAATTGATGTGCTGAAATTAAAATGCCTGCAGACATTCCTCTGCCATAAGTATAGTAATGACTAAAGTAACAATAGTATAACTGAAGTGTAAATGGCACAGTTATGGTACATATTTTTTATAATTTCTCTACCTCTGCCCCCATTTCTAACTTAGTTGGCAAATCTGATTTGGAGTTTGTCTCCAAAATATCTCTTGCATCCACTCCTTCATTTCTGATTTTATTTAATATTTTATTTTTCTCAATTATATGTAAAAATTATTTCAACCACGTTTTTTAATTTTTGAGTTCCAAATTCTTTCTCTCCCTTTCCCTACATTGAGAAACCAAGCAATTTGATGAAGGTTATGCACGTGTAGTCATGCAAAACGCATTTCCATGTAAATTTTACTATGAAAGAAATGAGGATAAAATAACAAGAAAAAATAAAAGAAAAATATCTTCAATCTGCATTCAGCAGTTCTTTCTCTGAAGATGGACAGTGTATTTCATAATAAACCCTTCCAGAATTATCTTGGATCATTGAATTCCTGAGAATAGCTAAGATTGTCATAGTAGATCATCATGCCACATTACTGTTGCTGTGTACAATCTTCTCCTGGTTCTGCCCATTTCGCTTTGCATAAGTTCATGCTCTTAATAGGTTTTCTGAGAGCATCCTTCTTATCATTTCTTATGGCATTATAGTATTCCATCATAATCACATACAATAACTTGTTCAGCCATTCCCCAATTGATGGATATTCCATCAATTTCCAACTCTTTGCCACCACTAAAGGAGCTGCTACAAATATTTTTGTACATAAAGGTCCTTTTCATTTTTTTTAAAGACCTACTAGTATTATTGCTAAGTCAAAGGATTTGCTTGTTTTTATAGTCCCTTGGGCATAGTTCCAACCTGATCTTCAGAATGGTTGAATCAATACACAACTTCACCAACAGTGCATTAGTATTTTAATTTTTCCACATCTCCTCTAACATTTGTCATTTCCCTTTTCTCCCATGTTAACCCATCTGATCACTTCCTTCTTTCTACTCTCTTGGTACTGTAATCCTATTTGAAGTCCTCATAACCTCTCACCTAGATTATCAGAGTTTCCTTGTCTCTAGGCCTTCATCTCTTTAATCCAGTCTTCACAATCCTGCCAACCAGAATAAATTTCAAAACATACAGATCTGACCTTGCCACTTCTGTTCTTATATAATATTCAGTAGCTCCCCATTGTCGATATAGGATAAATAAAATTTTTCTTAGCCTGGATGTTAAGGTGGTTCATAATGCGAATCCAATTTATTTTTCCAGTTCTGTTGTTCAGGGTGTCCCCAAACTCTTGGTGCTATTATAAGCTATAAAATCATTTAAACTAAAAATGGCACTAAGATTTTGGGGAGACTGTGTATTTCTGTCCTTCATTCACTCTACTTTCAAGTCAAGCAGCCAACTCACTCTTTCCTGATTTTCATCCTAGTCTTTTCTGTCCTTTCGTGCTTTTGCTTCAATCCATACCTGAATTAATCTCCCCTCACGCATACTCTCAGTTCTTCCTATGGCAAACCCCCCAATCCTTCAAGGTTAATTCATATACCAACATGCTCCCTGAAATCTTCTGTCATCCTCTCATGAATATTATCCCTCCCTTCTTGAATCTTTCACATTACTCTTTTCAGATCTCACCTTTGTAAACTTTAGCATATTATAATTTGAGTCACAATGTGTTTTTTTTTACTTGTCTTGCTACTAGTTTACACTGGCTAATCTGTGGTTTTACTTATAGCTCTAAATGCTATTGTATTCTATAAGAATCATGATGACAATAATAGCTAATATTTATATTGCACTTTTGAGGTTTGCCAAGTGTATTGCTTATGTATACCATTTAGATTGAGATTTAGATCATTGCAAGCTATCTTCTCCTCTTGACCAAATGGGAAAGGGGCCCATGGGCATTTCTGCTTTCTTCCTATCCTAGTATGAGCACAGTATCCTTGGTCTGGGACCTAGTGATGCCCCCAGGTGTCAGATCCAGCACCACTATTGTTCCATAGTAGGGCCCAAAGACTTGAAATTATAGCAACATCCAGTTTAGGAAGGCTGTTTCTTCATCTATACTCAGAGAAAAGAAGCAGAAAGTGGAAGAGACATCCAAGGAGTCCAATAGACCAGAACATGAGTTGTAGCTACTACATACAAAGTCGCCATTTTTGTCAGGATAGGGGATTATGCCTAGGGCCTACTATAATAGAAGGAAGAGGGAAAGCATGTATATAGTTCCTCTATGTGCCAGGCACTGTACTAGGTGCTTAACGAATTTCACATTTGATCCTCACAACAATCCTGGGAGGTAGGTGCTAAATTATTCCCATTTCATAGCTGAGGAAGAAACTGAGGCAAAGAGGTTAAATGATGTGCCCAGGGTGACACTGTTAATAAGTACCTGAAGTTGGATTTGATTTCAGATCTTTGTGACTGCAGACTCATTCTTAATGTCCATCAACTACCTCATTAGAGCCCTCTAGCCCTCATTGGCAGTGCCAGTGACAAAGAAAGCTATAGCTACAGTTTAAGAGGAAGAGAGTAGCTGTTTCTTGTTTTAAACTGATGGAACACCCTGGTCCCCAGCAAATGAGTGCCTTGGGTGCACTTAGAACATTTGTCCATACCCTTAATTCTTGAATGTACTCTAGGGTCTTAAAGAAATTCAAACACTCACTGCTCCTCCAAATGTTTCCCTCAGGTCTCTGCATGAAAAAATCTTAAGAAAGTCCATATGACCCAGCTCTCTATGGCATCCTAAGTGTAATATTGAAGTCCCAAGTTATCTTTTAATCACAGTTACTAGACAATCTTTAAATTAACAGTCTTCAGGGAGAGCCCATACCCATAACAGATAGTGGGCCCTGAATTAACCATAAGCCCCATATATATGGTTATGCAAATCCAACAAATTGTTTGCAACTTTTTCATCTTCAGGGCATGATTTTTTACAAAAACAGGAAATAATAATAATTTTTTTAGTCACTGAATATCACTAGACAGTTAATGTTTCAATATCACTGGATTATCTGGGACCTCGCTTGTTATTTAACTAGAAATATGGTCATACTAGAGTAAGCAAGGCATTAGGGCATCTAATCATTTGGGGTTCCTTTTCCTCAATTTTGTTATTCCCCTATTTCAGGCAAAAGATTATTCCCATTCAGTCCTATCTAGTAATATCAAATACTCTAGGTTAGTCCTGACTCAGGCCAGTCCGCTGGCTCAAGTTTAAGATTAGAAATAAATTAGACATTGAGAACGCATCTAACTGTTAACATAAAGGGAATTTGCTTAGCAAAAGTATGGAAAGGATATTCTACAAGGATACAGTATTGATTCAATCAGACTTAGTTTCCTTGTGTCCATATTCATAAGAGCAACAGAGGTCAGAAGTTTTTCAAGCCTGAGGGAAACCACTGGCTCCTTAGGAGATATATTTTGTGTGTGACCAGGAAATAACATCAAGGTTTCGGTGTTTTAAATCTTAATCTGGTGGACCAATATATCCCAAGAAGAGTTTTAATACCTGTTAAGGAAAAATTAGTCTAACTTTCATGGAGCAGATGACTTTTCCTATAATACTGTATATTTGTTCAAGTGTCTTCGTAGTAGACTTTTTGTATCAAAAAGTAATTGTTTGAGAAAAACATGGGGAAGCCCTTTTTAGAGACATACAATCCTGCAAATTTCTTTTCTATGAGGAAAATCATGATGAACAGGGATTTGAAGTTGATAATGAAGGAAATAACCACAAGGGATAAATTGACATTGAGCCCCCATTAACTCTGCCTTCCCTTAATGCCTAAAAACTTGCCTGGAGTTCTTTCTTGTGTGCTAGGGGTGAGGAAAGTATATGATAGGATGGGTCACTTTCATTTGCTTTTCAAAAGTGATATTTCTAAACTAGGCTGAGTGGTTTCATTTTCCTGTGTTTTTCTTTGGATAATTATTTGAGCTTTGGATTTGCTTATGATCATTCATCTGAATTATGTAATTTGGGGGTAAATTGGCATGATGGCCTCATCATTAGCAGTTTCTAAGTGATGTGGTTATTGAGTCAGTCCCATTTCAGTTTTTATGTCAGCATTCATTATACTGTTTTCCCTGATTGGTGCTAATTTGTTTACACCCACAAGTTGGCATAACTATCATTTTCCAGGATGCAAAATCTCAACACCAAATACTTCAGTATATTGCAGCTTCAAAATGGCATAAGTTTCTTCTATGTATATGTATTATGAGTATGATAACTCATCCATCACATAAATCATGTTAAACAAAACAGTAGTAGGTTCATTTTTCCTAGGCTTAACATATATCAATCCTGTGTTTTTTTGTTTCTCTGCATAATTCAATTTAATTCAATAAAAACTTACTAGACTTTTCTTCAGTTGATCAGTCACCAATTATTTTTAAGTACCCACTATGTGCTAGACACCTTGCTAACTGTTGGTGATTCAGAAGAAATCTCAAGGAGCTTACAGTCTAATGGGGGAAACAGCATGTGAATGATTATGTATAAACAAGGGAAATATAAGGTAAATTGGAAACACTCATCAGAAAAAGGACAGTAGCATTAATGGCAATGAGTAAAACATAAAAGGTGGAGATGAAAAGGGAGAGAATTTCAGGCACAGGGCATAGCTAGTAGAAATTCCTGGAGTAGGGAGATGGAGTATTATGCTCAAGAAATAGCAAGAAAATCAGTGTTACTGGATCTCAGAGTATCTGGGGATGAGTAAGGTATAAGGATGGAAGGACCTAGGTCCTGAAGGGTTTTGTATGCCAAAGTATTTTATATTTGATGATGCAGGTGATAGGGAGTCAATGGAATTTATTGAATGGCAAAGGAGGTGGCCAGAATTTTACTTTAGGAGTATGAATTTGACAGTGGAATATAGGAGGGCAGGGAATGAAGAGAGAGACTCAAGCCAGGGAGACCAAGCAGCATGCTATTGAATTATTTAGTTCTTGAGAGGAAGAGGGCATGTATCACATCAATGACAATGTCAGAGGAAAAAAAGGAGCAGAAGTAAGAGATGTTCTGGAAGAAAAAAATGGCAGAACTTGAGAACATTTTGGATATGGGGAATGGTGTGAAGTGAGTGAGTGAAGAGGAATAACATAACTTACATCATAAGCCTGGGTGACTAGGATTATTTTGGTGGTCTCTTTGAGAGAGAGAAGTTTGGAGGAGTAGAGGGTTTTCAGAAAAACACATTAAGTTCAGTTTGGTATAAATTGGTTTTAATATGTCTTGAGGACATAGAAATCGAGAAGTCCAGTAATCAAATGAAGATGATAGACTGGAGGTCAGGGGAGAGGTTAAGGCTAGACAAGCAGATTTAAAAATTAACAGAACAGAGGTGGTAATTAAATCCACAGGAACTGATGAGATCAACAAGCAAAATGATACATAAGGAAGAGAATAGAAGACCCAGGACAGAAACATCTGGGTTATATGAGATGAATTAATAATGTCACTTTTTTTTAGTGAAACATGAAACAAGGATCTCGGTTGAGAAAATAGGAGGAAGACATCCTTCAGTCGTTTAAGGAGGGATTATAAGATTTGTGAAAACTTATCTGGTGAGTGGTTTAATGAATCAAAAGATGGAAAAGTATTGTGTTTCTCATTGTAACATAAATTTGAAGTTGATTCAGTCAACACAATTTTGGGATTATTTCCAGCTTTGTTCAACAACGGATGAGCAGGAGCAAAGAAGATAGTGGGAGTTTTGCAGAGCAAGTTTTTGGTAGGATAAGGGAGAAAGGAATTCAAGAGAAGAGGACAATGTACCATGAAATGGTTCATCAATGGGTCAAGAATGGGAAAGAAGGAAAGTATAGCTAGTATATGAGTGCTAGCCTAAGAAAGAACTGAGAGATTGTGGAATTGGAGGTCAAAGTTAGGATGGAGTAGTAGGACAAGAGACTGTTGTCATAGAAGTGAATACTGAATTAATTAACAAAGAAATGGTGTATTTATGGGTGACGACAAGATCAAAGGGATGGCCATCTCTTTGTGTAACTGACGTAGAATGGAGGGGTAGAATATACGAAATGAGTAAGCTGAGGAACTGAAAGGTTAGGGTATTTGAGGCAATATCAATATCAAGTACCTTAGTATGAGGGCTGGAATTGAGAAAAAACTGTGAATTAGGCACTGAACTTATTGCAGAAAAAATTTAAAAAAAGGAACATCCTGGATGTTGAGAGATAGCTACCAGAATTTTGATTCAGCGATAGAATTTGAGTGAACCTCAAAGGAGTAGAGGTTATTGAATGATTATAGTAGATAGAAACACTGAAAGTGGCAATGGGGAGAGAGGGATATCTACTGAAAGGAAGATACAGTGTTAGGCAATAAGGATACAAGAAAAATATGTTTATATTAATAATAATTCTTTTAGTTGCAAAGCATATTGGAGATTATCTGTCCTAAACTCTATTTGTATGTATCAACCAGACCGGAAATGACCTCTAACCTCTGAATGGTCAGAGCCAAACAAAGTAGACTAGAGACTGGAGAATCAGGAATCAAACAGAAGTTTAATTGGCTTCAGAGTGAGGAAAACACTTGCAAGAGGAAGTTGCCTCTTCAGAGAAGCAAGACTTAGCAAGCTTGGGCAAAAATAAGGCTTATATACATGGAAGAGCTCTACGGCAACACAATAATTCTTGGGTCTTGAGTAAACAGTTCCCATGGTTGATGTTTCTTGGATTTGTGTCTTGTGGAAGAGTCTCTCAAGTCTAAAGGGTCATTGAGCTTTGTGATAGTTCACTGGGGTAAAGAACCACAGTTAGTGTGGCAGGAAAAGGAGTGTGATACTTAGTTCAGTTCACTTGGCAGTTACAAGAAACGTATTATGAGCATGTCAAGAGATTTGATGGATGACTTTAGACTGTAGTATGTTGATTCTCAGGTCCCTGGGAAATAAGGAGACCTCCAACAAATCTAAATAGTTATCAATTGGAGGCTGAGTAAAAGCAGGGGCTTGCTTGAGATCTCCACCAAACCCCTCCAAATACCTGTAAAAATGACTCCACAAATTCTAGAGCTATAGAACCCATATAATGACAGAGTGTAACAAATCTCCAGCCCAAGATAGCCTGGAAGTTAAACAGGAAGCGTCTATCACACAGGGTTGGGAGTGGAGTACAGTGTAGCGTGGTCTGTGCCAGGCTCAGAAAGGGCCAGAGCAGGCCTCAAGGGGCTGAATCATTGAAGCTGTAGCAGTTTCCAGAAATGCCAAAGACAGAATAGGAGATCAGTGGGAAAACTCTACGTGGGATCATTGGTAGCTGTGGCAGTTTCCAGACTTCTCAATGCATAAATTCTAAAGAGAAAGTGAAATGTCAGTAGGGGAACTTTGTTGGAACTGGGTGAAAGAAAAGCTCAGTCTTGCTCCTGCCCCTGGGATGGTAGAGGTGACAGTGGCTACAGTTGCTGCCACTATTGCTTCTTCCTGCTCCAGGCCTACAAATTGTAGGGGGAACAAGTGACTATCCAGAGGACATTTGCAGGGCTCTCTATGTTGGTGCTGAGGCAGGATTCTCTTGCTTTGCCCTGCTTGGACCAGGGTCACAGTCTTGAGTGGTGATCCTGGGGTGAAGAGCACCGGTGGGGCAGAGCTTGTTTGGGCTGTAGAGAGAAAGTCCTCCTCACAGTTCTCAGACAGATATTTGGTAAAAACTCTGACAGTAACTGGGCAAAACCCCAGAAATTTGGGACACAGCTCTCTCCACTTTGGAAGCAGAGTTCTACCATGGCAAAGAACCCAAAAGTCAAGTAATTACCTGGCAAGATGAGCAAATATAGGAAGCACAATTAGACTATGTAATATTTTCAGGGGGATAAAGGGGATCAAAACATAGAACTAGAAGAAGACAACAAAGTCAAAACTCCTGAATCAAAAGCCTCTGAGAAAATACAAATTAGTCAAAAAGTCAATGAGGAAACTAATGCCTTAAAAAGCATAATTGGCCAAATGGAAAAGGAGGTCCAAAAGCTCACTAAAGAAAATAATTCTTTAAAAATTGGAATGTAGAAAATGGCACCTGACTTTATGAGAAATCAAGAAATTATGAAACAGAACCAAAAGAATGAAAAAAAAGAAGACAATGAGGAATGCTTTATTGGAAAAAACCACTCACCTGGAAAATAGATCCAGAAGAGAGAATTTAAAAATTATTGTACTACCTGAAAACCATGATCAAAAAAGTGCCTAGATACCATCTTTCAAGAAATTATCAAGGAAATCTACCTTCATATTTTAGAAACAGAGGATAAAATAGAAATTAAGAGAATTCATCAATCACCTCTTGAAACAGATCTTTAAAGGAAAAAAAATACTTATCAATTAGTCTGGAAAGTATAAATCACTCAGTGAACACCTTGTGCTGGTCAAAGTAATATATTTTTCCAGAGGGTGAGATCATCCAGAGCACAAAGAATTATTGTTATGCCAAGCTTAGTTATTGTGTCTGTTTGCTAATCCTTATCTCTGGGAAGAAGGATGTCTTGAAATACCTTGACATCTCTTCCTTTTGGTCAAAGGGAGAGGTTCTGAAAGAAACCTTACCATCATGAGAGATCAGTTGAGCTGAGATGAAATGTTACACAAGGGTTTATTTCCTTAAGCAGACCAATGGGAAGGGAAGTGGGGGGCAGGGATGTCTCAGATATAATTGCTAGTCATTGTTTGCTTGCAAGCCGAAAAGTGGGAGAGCATGAATAGAGAGGAAGAAAATCTCTATACATGCTTTAATCAGGCCCTTGGTGGTTGGACATATAACTACACACCTTCATGTTTGGCAGTTGTGGTGTAGTAGCTAGAAGGACCTGATAGGGACCCTTAAAACAATGAATGATTGACAATTTTCAGATGACATAATGGTTTGCTTGAGATATACAACTGTGAGAAAACTCCTTACATCAACTATGAGTTTAAGTTTCTTACTAGAATAGCATATGTCTTAAATAGCACATAGAGATAGTCCAGTTTCCCAGCCATGAAGGGCTAGGTTCAAACAATGCAATAGAGTTTCAATTTTTTTCACAATTCCAATAATTACACAATTACATTAAATCAGGTACAGATCAAACTATTTAGAAAGCTCACAATTGATTAGTTCTGAAAAGCAACCAAGGTAAGCAAGAAAATTTAAACATAAACCATGTAAAGTAATACAATAATTACCACCAATAGTAGCTAACATTTTCTCGTTGTATCCTAGTAATCCATTCTTAATATCCATTTAACCAGCACATTTTGTTTCAGGTGTCTCATGTAGTTATCTAGTCCCTATAGATCTTTTCTTTTCTTTTGGATGATATGCTTATCCTCAGGACAGCTCTAAAAGGGACTCTCCTATTCTGTTTCCAAAACTAGAGGTTCTGATTTAGTATAATCTAATACAGTCACTACAGTTTGATTCTCCAGTTTTGAAATTCCAAGAATTAAAATGTTTTTATACCATTTGCTATTTCTATCTTTACCTAAACTCTTGATATAAGAATTTCTTTAAAAAATATGAGCTCTTTTTCTATTTCTTAGCCAGCACCAGATAGTTTTGGTTTTTTGCTATTGCTAGGATTTCCAATACAATATTGAATAATATTGGTGACAGTGAGCATCCATATTTCAAAATTGTTCTTACTAGGAAGGCTTCTAGCTTATCACTATCCCTATTACAAGATGATCACTGATGGTTCTAGATAAACAGACTTTTTATCAATTTAAGGAAAAACACATTTATTCCTGTATTTTCAAATGTTCTTAATAGAAATATATATTGTGGGCCGGCTAGGTGGCACAGTGAGTAGAGCGTAGGCCCTGGAGTCAGAAGGACCTGAGTTTGGATCCGGCCTCAGACACTTAATGCAGACACAAACAAAAACCTAGCCGTGTGACCTTGGGCAAGTTACTTAACCCCAATTGCCCTCCAAAAAGCCAATATATATAGTGCTTTATCAAATTTTCCCCCTTTTCTATGTTTTTACTCTTCTGATTTTAGGTATCAGTATCATATTTGTCTCATAAAAGGCATTTGGTAGGATCTTTTTTTTGCCTATTACTTAGAATAAGTTATTTAACATTGTAATTAGTTGATCTTTAAATAATTGATAGAATTCACTTGTAAAACTATCCTGTTGCTTTATATTTTTTCCTTAAGAAAGTTTATCTATGGCCTGCTTTTCTGCCTTTTAAAATTATCAGATAGATACTTTAAAAATGGGAAAATGATTTCCCTTTCTTTGCCATTATCAATACATTTTATGTGTAAAATCCAAGGAATCCTGCATTAATACATTCTTAATGTATTTTTGAGAACTTATTGCCAAAACATACTCAAAGCCTAAATTTCCATGAAAGATAATTTGGAAGCCAGTCACATAAATAGGTAGGTAATTCTTAGATAAAATAGTCAAGTCCTGTTGTTTTTCTCAAAATTTACTATTCCATTTATTAAGAAAAATTTTATATTATATCTCTATCTTATTATCTTGTTTAACCATTTCTCCCTTAGGAGGATATTATCCTTATATTTTAATTTGACCACAAATATAGGTTAAAATTGTAAGGTCTTCATACTTGAATTATATTATAGTAATTCAGAGATGTTTCATTTTCAATTGATTATTTAATAGCTTTAGTATTGTACTTACACAACTTCTTAATTATAGAAATTTGTGGGGTGGCTAGGTGGCGCAGTGAATAGAGCGCCGGCCCTGGAATCAGAAGGACCTGAGTTCGGAGCCGGCCTCTGACACTTAATCCATACAAACAAAAACCTAGCCGTGTAACCTTGGGCAAGTTACTTAACCCCAATTGCCCTAAAGGGGCGGCTAGGTGGCGCAGTGAGTAAGAGCGCCAGCCTTGGAGTTTGGATGACCCGAGATCAGATCCGGCCTCAGAAAATGAGCACCCACGCATAAATAATGACTAGCCGTGTAACCTTGAGCAAGTTACTTAACCCCAATTGCTTTAAAAAAAAAATTATAGAAATTTGTTATAAAAGGAAAAAGGATATAGTTGTAACAATGTCATACATCATAACAGAGGGAAAATCTCCCTCTATTTGGGGGGAAATTCCCTGATTTCAGACACGAGTCATATCTGAAATCCAATCATGAAGTCATAGAGTGTTAAAAGCAAGATTTAGGATTAACCAATTGTAGTATTTTCTTTGTCAGCAAATACATTGCGAAATGAGGAAATAAAGTCAAGAGGATCCTACCTAGGCTGTGTCCAAGGTTGTTCCCAAAATCTTTCCCAGGTCCAGACATCCACCCTTAGCATTTCCCAGACTGTAGCAATGCTATTTTCTATTATTGGCTTCATGACAATTCAGAGGACTATCCCCTTTAATCAAAGCTCAAAACGATCATGAATTACAGTGCCAGGAATTTTTACCTTACATAGAAAAAATTCACTAGCCGTAACTTATGGCTTGAATACCTTTCCTGTTGTTCTCCTAATAGTTAACATTTCCATTAATCCTTTACTTATAAATTGAAACTCCCATATTCTGGGGCTTTAGACAGAAAAAAAAATTCCTAATAGTTGATTCAGTATTAATATGTTGAAGCTACATTTTAACCACCTTATATTTTCATAATAGTCAAGATTTTTAAATTAAAATTTGTTATTATAGTAAATAGGAGTAATAGTAGTAGTAGCAGCATTACCTATTTTATAACAAAGTATGCCTCATTAAATATTTAACAGTTTTCAAGTATCCATTTTTTCACATACTTTTAAAAGCCTAATTCATGTGTAGCATCCAAATTGAAAGGGAAGTTTTGTCTCATAGCACTTGGTTTACAATGGTTTCCCAAATTTGATAATTTAGATTTAGAAATACAATAATAACACAAATAATAAATTTCATATGACATCAACTGCTTTTCCAAACTATCATATATAAAAATCATTGATCGTAATTCCCTTGGTATTTTAAAATTGCTTTAGTCATCAACAATTACTTTCAGTAAAAGAAATAATGTACTGCTTAGCATATGCTAGTCACTGTGTTAAGCACTTTACAGCCATTATATCATTTTGAACTCACAACAACCAACCTGGGAAGTAGGTACCATTGTCATTTTTGCTCTTTACAGATCAGGAAACTGGGACAAAGAGAGATAAGATAACTTGCCAAAAATTACACATCCAACAAGTTTCTGAAACTGGAACAGAAGACTTAACAAAGGCAGAAGCTGACTGGCTCCCCCACCTTGTACTACAACACTAGGCATTGTCAGAGGCACTTGGACTCTCCCAGGCAGCACCTGAGGGGGAAATGCTGAGGGAAAGTTTCACCTTGAATACTGACTGGAATTTGGGGGATGTGGCAGAGGGCACTGCCTAGGGGCTGGAGCACCTGCTGCCAGAACTTTCCCATTGTTTATAGTGAATCCTGGCCATGGGCCCTGACCCTCATCACCACCATCCCAACAGCTGCAGGGACTACTGGGGTTGGGTCCACTTGCAGATACTGGGCAGGGTAGTGGATTATGTTCTGGGTGAAGCCCTCAGTTTTACCTAGGGGAATAAGCTGATGGATGTCCAGGGGCACAGGACTGTTGAGCCCACTGCCAGCATGGGAAGCTGGTATGGCTGTTACTCCCCTTCCACCAGCTGGGGCAGAATTTAATTCAGGTTGCTATATAATTTTCCAGCATTCTCTATTCTTACACTGATCTGAGATAAGAGGGGTTAACATAGAGACATGGTGATATCGTCTTATTAGCAATCCCTGCTGCAGATATACACTCATGACTCTGGGGGATGGGAACAAGAAGTGCAGAAAAATTTACTGACTATCCCCCTCATTTTGTGACCCCTCTCCTTTTTATACTTCTTGGAGACACACCATGCTAATGGATTGGGGCTGTGGGGAAGGTGTCTCAATACATTCTGGTGTGCTTTCCCTTTCTTCAACATCTATCCTAGACTTTATTCTACATTTTGGGTTCCAGTAGCCAGATTTCTAAACAAACTCCTGGCTTGTGTCTCTTGTTGATTAAAGGGACCATACTTTCCTTTCCTAATGTTGCAGAAGGGACTCAGAAACTAATTTCATCCTCTTCTGCTAGTTACAGTCACAAGAGGGAACCCATTGTCAGAATGTTGCTAAACAGAAATTAATTTATTTGTTTAGAGACAGGTGATAGGTATGGAGTGAAGATTATTAACAAAACAGGATAAAAAATGAAAAGTCAAGGAAGGGTTAACAAGAATCTAGCTCACAACACAAACATGACATAAAGACTCTACATTTTACAAAGACAGACAAAATGGTGAGACAGATACAAACAACAAAATACTTAAATCTAATTTTACCTGGTTGACTTGAGGCACACAGAGCTGACATGTGCAGAAAAAAAAGCCAGAGGGAAACACAGAACAGGAGCATGCAGAGGCCAAATGACAGACGTGTGCTGTTAACCACATGCTGCTAAGGTGTGTAGAAAAGACAACAACAGTAACACCAAAACAACAGAGACACAACAACAATTTACAGAGGTATGGGGGGAGGAATGGAGATGTGCATAGGACATCCTTACCAGAACTGGGTCAAGGGAGGGGCCCCAGAATTTTCCTCACAAAGAAAGACAAGTTAAATCACAGGGTGGGGCCATAAACTGGAGAGGGAACAAAGTGCAGAAGACTACAGGGGAATAAATCTCCAGTGGTGCCAATTTCATTCCCATTGTGACTAGAGTCCAATCACCTGATTCCATGTCCAGTCCCAATTCTGACACCAATTAATGTCAAGCAGACTAAAACTGGCCTCTAATCTGTGATTGGCTGGAGCCAAACAAAGTAGGATAGAGACTAGAGAGTCAGTGAATCAAACAGAAGTTTAATTTATTTCAGAGTAAGGAAGCCACCCCTTCTGGGAAGGAGGGTTTGGCAAGTCTTGCAGACATGAAAGAGCTGGACAACAACACAATCATTCTTAGGTCTTGAGTAGACAGTTCCCATGGTTGACATTTTTTGGACTTGGGTCCTGTGGGAACAGTCTCACAAGTCTTAAGAATTGTTGAGCCTTGAACTTTGTGATCATTTGGCAAGGTATAGAACCAGAGTTGGTGTGGTAGTACCTGATTTTGTTCACTTGGCAGTTATAAGAAACAGGAATTGTGAGCATATCAAGAGATATGATGAATGGCTATAGGTTCAAGCACATTGGCTCTCAGTTCCCTGGGAAATAGGGAGAGCTTTCCACAAATAAATCCCTCAGTGAACACCTGGTGCTAGTCAAAGCAATACACTTCGCCAGGGGTGAGATTATTAAGTGCACAAAGGATTGTTTTTATGTGAAATTTAGGGTACAACCTTCTTGATGGGCCTTAGATCTGGAAAACAGGATATCTCCAAATACTTTGACACATGAATATTGAAACTCTTGCTCCATCTTTAGTTGTTCTTATTATCTATAGGATAAAATATGTATCAGGCTAACCCATAAGTTATTTCCCTCATGTGACATTCCATTTTCTGTCACCATGTGTTTGAACAGGTGGTTTGCCCACCCCTCCCCTTCTTGCCCATATGTGAAATGTTCAGGGACCTTTTTCTTCTTGTTATTATATTATCAGGGTCTGAGGCCAGTATCTGACAACAATAGACACTTAATAAATGCTTGTTGAATTGAAGTAACTTTTTTTCATTTAGTGGGTAGTAAGTAGCAGAGATAGGATTCAAACTCAGATCTTCTGGTTTCAGATCCAGTGCTCTTTCTCCAATACTGCTTGTATTTGTTCTCCAAAAATTTGCTGTCTAATAGGAGAGATATGCCATACACACAAATATATAGACTACAAAGCAGGACATGAAAACATGAGGACGACTTTCTCTGAATGCTCTAAGAGTAGAAAAGGGAGATCACTTTTGTTTGAAGGGATAGAAAAAGTTAAATGGATTTTTAAAACAATATTGTCTGATTTCATTGAAGTTACTTTTGTATCTCCAAATTTACTATAGTCTGTGTATTTTCAGGATATTTACAATCTCTATGGACATCCTAGAACCCTGAAATTCATTGAAAGCAGGAGCTAAATGGAGTAGAATCTGTGTCACTCCACCAGATTTGAGACGGGCACAATTCTAAGAGAAAAGACTAAACTATGGGGTGGCTAAGTGGCACACCGACCCTGGAGTCAGGAGGACCTGTGATCAAATCACAGTGGCATGAAGTATTTGGTCCTTCCTTCCTTCTTTTTTCCTTCCTTCCTTCCTTCCTTCCTTCCTTCCTTCCTTCCTTCCTTCCTTCCTTCCTTCCTTCCTTCCTTCCTTCCTTCCTTCCTTCCTTCCTTCCTTCCTTTTTTCTTAGAAAAGAACTGAGCAATAGAAGGAACTAGCACAGGATGCCAGTATGCATTGTATGTGTGATACTCCACCAAGTCCGAGAAAAAGGGGATTATCTTTCAGCTCAACTCAGTTATGTTCTTTCAAAAGCCATTTGAGGCAGAAACCTAGGCTGATGAAATGTGAATTCTCTCAAGTGGGAGGAGGCTCAGGTAGATTTAACGTAATGGTCAGGTTGCTTGACCTGGAATCAGTTATATGATCCTGTCCAAATCACTTAACCTTGCTCAGCTTAAGCTTCCTCATCTGAAAAATAGGGATAATAATAGCACCTAATTTCCCAGGATTATGATGAGGATCATATAAGATACTATTTGTAAAATGTTTAGTACAGTGCCTGGCACATAGGCGATGCTTCATAAATACTCATTTCTCTTCTTCCCTCCTTGCATCTCCTTCCCTCCTTCCTTCATTCCTTTCTTCCTTCCTTCCTTCTTTCCTTTGTTCTTTCTTTTCATCTTTCCTTCCCTTTGCCTTCCTTCCTTCCTTTCTTTCCCTTTCTTTGTATAGCTTCCTAGAAATCTTAATAAAAACAGGAGCCAGAAACTAATCAATATAGGAATATAAATTTAAAAACAAGAATAAAATTACAAAAAAAAAAAACTCAAGAAGAAGACAACTCACAACTCAACCAACTGGGGTGTGTGTGATTATATGAGAGTAAAATATAGTAATGAATCTGCACAATCAGGCACATAAGAAAATTCCTATCATCCCTGTCTATCAACTGTAGGAATTGTTATTTCTAATGGTGAGACACAATTGAAAAGGTGGGGCGGGGGGATCAGGAGGCAAATTCTATGGCAATATATAATACAGACACTAGAAGAGGGAACCCAAAATAGGTACCTTAGAAGCTTTAATTTAATGAGAAAATCAGAGACTAAAGAAAGAATAAGTATGAAAGCTGTGATTCAAAAAATCAAAATCTAGAAGAGACAGAAGAGGATGATAAATAGTAAAGAGAATAAGGGAAAGTCATAGAAAATGAATTTTTAAAAATGAATCAAAACATATTGACATGAGGAAGAAAGGAGCATTTGACTTGACTACTTAAGGGAGAAGGCTAAAGGCTGAGGTACGTTGGGTAACTTGATAAGAGGAAGAAAGAGAAAAGAATTTATAAGTTAAGTAAAACTCCAAAATGAAGGAAAGGGACAACTAATGGGAGGTGAAGCTTCATAGTGAAAGGAAGAGTACCAGTGTGAATAGATTACCCTAAAGTATATTATTTAAAATAGTTGAAGAAATGAAGTAATGTGTTTCCAGAGGTAAAAAAAAAAGAAAAATACTAAATTGAAAGAAAGAGGTAAATGGAGGAAAATAAAAAAACTAACATAATTTTAAATCAAAATGAATTAAATAACTCAATAAAATAGCATGAGTGACAGATTGGATAAGAAAAGAAATGCCATCTGTTGTTTATAAGAATTATACCTAAAAATCAAACATATATACAGAATAAAAATGATGGCTTGGGGAAAAATACTATGCATTAAATGAATCCAAAATAAACAGAAGTTGCAAACATCCTATCAAAGTAAAAACAAAAATTCACAACGTAAAAAAAAGAGATAAAAAGCTCAATCACATTATGCTGAAAAGAGTCAAAGACAACAGGCCAATATCAACATTATAATAATATACTTTAAATGCTTTATTGAGTATCTAAATTTATAAAGGAAACATGGACTTAATTATAAGAAGACAGTAAATTAATGGTGGCAAGAAATTTCAACATTCCTCCCTCAATTCTGGACAAAAATATAGCAGTAAAATTATCAAAAAGGGAAAAAAATATAGAGAGAATTGAACAAATTGTTGAGTAAATTTGAGCTAAAAGACAAACAGAATCTTCTAAACAGAACTCCTAAAGCATATACATTTTTTTCTCAGTAGCATAAAAAACTTTTACAAAAATGGACAATGTATTAGAACACAGAGATATTACAAACAAATATAAAATGATAGAACTATTAAACACATTTTTATAGATCATAATGCAATAAAATAGTAATCAGTTCAGGAAACCCAAATAAAAGACACAGAAACAATTGGAGATTGACTTAACAATGACATCCTCAATTGTGAGTTGGTCATAGAGTCAATAACCAAAATACTTAATACAGAATTAAACAGTAAATATCAAACCTATCAAACATTTTGGCATGTAGCTAAAACCTTAAACTGCTTAGGAAGAAAAGTATCTTCCTACAAACATATGTAAACAAAATAAAAACAAAATCAACAAACTGAATGTACATTTAGCAATTTAAAAGCTAACAAATAAACCTTAAAGAAGCCTATAAGAGATATTAAAAATTAGAGCGGAATTGGATAAACTGGGAGTAAACAAAGAAAATATCCATATAGAATTTATAAAACTAAAAATTGTTTCTTTAAAAAGACTAATAAAATTGATAAATATTTAGCAAATCTGAATAACAAGAGGGCATAAAACCAGCAAAATAATAAACAAGGTGAAATCAGGACAAAATAGAAAAAAATCATTATCAGAAATTACCATACAGTTAATTATATACTAACTAAATTGAGAACACAAAAGAAATAGAGAAATACTTACAAAAATACAAAATACCCAAACTAATAAAACAACTAGAGATCTTAAATAACTCAATCCTAGACAAAGAAATAAAACTCTTTGTAAAAGAGCTACCAAACTACATAAGTTCTTGGACTTTATGAATTCAAGTAATTCTGTTAAACTTTTAAGGAATAATTAGTACCAATACCAAGCAAATTATTTTAAAAATCAAGAAAGAAAACACCCTACTGATACCTTTCAAGACAAATATAATTTTAACACCTAAACTAGGAAAGAATAAAACACAGAATTATGGACTAATTACATTAATGAATATTGATTCAAAGTTTTTAAATAAAATCTTGTCAGATTATAATGATTCATTAAAGAAATCATTTTCATGACCAAGTCTAGCATAAAATAAATATAATTAAAATGTATATACATATGCATACACGTATATATCTATCTTTCCTAATTATTTAAATATTTTAATATTGTTATGGTAAATTATATACACAGAAATACAGGTATGTGTATATAGATACACATAAGTGAATCTATTGTTATATGTGTATGGATATATATCTGGACAACTAGGTAGTAATGAGCTTGAAATCAGGAAGACTCATCTTCATGAGTTTAAAGCCAGCCTCAGACATTTACAAGCTGTGTGACTATGGGCAAATCATTTAACCCTGTTTGCCTCAGTTGCTCATCTGTTAAATGAGTTGAAGAAGAAAATGGCAAAGCATTCCAGTATCTTTGCCAAGAAAACTTCAAATTGGGGCCATGATGAGTCAGACACAACTGAAATGAATGAACAACAAAATATATATTCATAACATATATGTCTATCAATTATATTCAAGTGTGTATACATATATGCATAACATGCTCATTGTTTATATAGTGAGATAAATGCAAATCAAAATATTGCTGATGTTTCTCCTCACAGCCTACAATATTGGCAAAGATGACAGAAAATGAGAATAATCAATTTTGGAAGGGATGTGGGAAGTATACTACTGTATTGCTAATTGAGTGGTAAATTAAAATGGAACTGTCAATAAATTATTTGGAAGAGCAGATTAGAACTATGTAAATAAAAGGATTATATTTTTTTTACCTTTTGATACATTGATTCTAGAAAATCCCCATACACACATACATACAGACAGACAGACAAACACACATGCACACACACACACAAACACAAATTTACAGAAACAATTTTCATTATAGCAAAAAATTGAAAACAAGTAGATGCCTATCAATTGTGGAATGGCTAAACAAATTTTGGTCCATGAATAAAATTGATTATTACTGTGCTGTATGAAATTAAAAAATTATATTAATACAGAGAAATGTGGAAAGATCTACATGAAATAATATTGAATGAAGTAAGGAAAACCAAGGAAACAAAGTAATCAATGACTACAGAAACATAAACAGAAAGAACAAACATGAAACATTAATTTTGCATGGTTATGAAAATAAGCAGAACTCCAAAGAATAAAACAGTCTTATTCTGTTTCTCTCATGGAGGTGAGAAATCAATGGATGTGGTACACTGTACATTTGTTTGTTTGTTTTCTGGATTTTTTGATATGCTGTTATGCTTACTTTTCCTCCTTTTTTGGTTTTTAAGAATATTTGTTGGGGCTGCAAGGTGGCACAGTGAGTGGAGCACTGGCCCTGGACTCAGGAGGACCTGAGTTCAAATGCAGCTTCAGATACTACACACACACACACACATACACACACACACACACACACAAACACAAAAATCAAGCAAAAAACCCCCCACAAAACTGGCCATGTGACCTTGGGCAAGTCACTTAACACCAATTGCCCTCCAAAAAGCAACCAAAAAAAATATTTGGTATGTGGAATGGTTCTCAGAGGTAGGGAGGAGAACATAGAAAGGGAATATAGAAGAAGAAAAACAAAATTATGTTGATTCTTAATGGCAAACACTTTTGTTTTTACTTTTGAATCCCTAGCACCAAGTACAATCCTGGTGAATAGTATACACTTATTCAATTTATTAATGTAAATCTCAATTTTTATATCTTAACCCTTTGGGCAGGACAGAGGGATAATGGGGGAGCCTTGAATGAATTTTCTTTTCCTTAGCTTCTTTGTTCTTCTTTCTTCCTTTTTCATCACATATGGTCTCTCTGTCCATATGAAAAGTCAGACCCTTATATATGAGTACTCACTCCAAAAGATTATAATTTTGGTCACTTGAATTTTGTAAAATATTAATTGTAAGATAATATGTTAATGTGATTTCATCATAATTCTTCAGATAGCAATGTAATATTGAAATAATATTGAGGGCTAGACCTATTTTTAATTTCCTGTTTACTTCCCCCCCCAAAAAAAAAATTGGAACAATTAATTCTTTATCCTATGTAGTTTTCATTTATTTCTTGGAATAGAGATCTGAAAAAAGAGGCATTTAAAATGGAGTAACTTGACTATCCTTTAAACGCAACTCACTTTGGCTTTCATTGAACAGCCAATAATCGGTCCAAGACCAAGTCTCTCTTGCTCATTGTTTGAGTTTTGATGACTTGGAGTGTGTGTAAATAACAACTGTTTTCTGTTCTGGCCAAAAACCCTTAGGGTCTTCCCTCTCAAACTGATTCTTTTGTGATGGCTAGGTAGGTCATTTTTTGTCTCAATTCTTAACTAGCCCTTAGTCAATGAAAGGACCTTGCTTCAGACAAACTGAAGGTGGGATAGACCTTAGCTTAAGAAGGTCAGTCAGGCATCCTGGGCCATTGCTAATCATCTTGATTTTTGTCTTACCACTGGATTCAGATGGCTTTAGAGGAAATACTGAAGCTGATGAATTTACGATGCTCTTCCTCACTTAAATCTAACTTACTCCCAAGTTAAAGCATCGCCCTTATGAAGTCAGTTGTCCTCTTTGAGAATGAAGGAGTGAGAAACAACAAACAATAGCAATCATGTCCTTAAATACTTTAGATTAAGTGAAATGATTGCTTATTAAAATATATATATGTAACATATGTATACATATATATAAAGACTTGAATACAGTCTACCTTTAAATCTATTTTTAGACTTTCTAAGATGAACTTTTAATGGATTTCATTCTTCATGCTACAGAATACATATGTATACATGCATATATGATTATTAAAAATGAGGGCATTCAAAATACAGACCTTGACTTTAAATAGAGGAAAAAAAAACAAAGTAAATGGCCCTTTTATACCAGTAATTGTTAAAGACACTTCATAAGATTATTTTAAATTAGATTATACCTTTTCATTTAAAAGTTTTATAGATTTCCAAGGAAGACCTTTTCCCCTTTCCTCACCATAAGTCACACTCAATGAACAGTATTCTGACAACCCAGCAGCAGGCAGTCTCCGCTTTTTTTTTGTTTTGTTTTGTTTAATATCTTCATTATAGCCATAAACAATGTTTCACTGATAACTTGTGACAGCCATGTGAATTTATTAGCATCCTTAATCAAACACAATGCAAAGGAGGAACATAGGGGCTTGGAGAAATTTATTGAAATTGGTCTTAATTATAACTCACTATATTCCTAGTCAATTTCACAGCAGGCCTAAGTTTTTTAAGAGAACAGGCCTTCTTGTTCTTATTCATACTGTGGCCCAATAATGCACCATGGAGTAAATGTTTGGTCCAGTTATATGCTTGAGATTGTGCACAGAGGATAGGTTCTCTTCTCTTTGATTTATTTTAAAATTGTCAGTGAAGGCTAGGATTCTTGTTTTTAAAATTCCTTGAGATGTTGAGGTTGTTTAATGTGAGTTCATCATAATTCTTCAGATAGCAATGTAATATTGAAAATTAATTTATGTTATATTTCACTGAAGAATTGGTTATCTTATTTTGACTAATAAATTTTAAAAGTCATTCCTGTTCCCCACACTTCTTGATGAAGAGATCATGAGATTATCTCGAAGGGACCTCAGAACACATGTAACACAACTCTGTCATTTTAGATTATACAAGAACCAGATTTTTTAATGTAGAACCTCTGACTCTAAACCCATCCTATATTCTTCTATGTTTCCTGTGACATATAAGAGCAAATGCCGCCCTCTTCAGAGTGAGGAGGCCCTGAATTTTCAAAGGCTGTGCTTTTTGTCATAATCGTCCATGCTGGGAAGACTTCAAAAGCTGGCCTGCCAATCCAAAGACTACGTCTGCACTGGAAAACACAAAACAAAAGAAAGCAAAACAACCTAACTATATAAGCTAGAATTATTACCAGTAACATATACATTTGGTGAGGAAATTTTCAGATTATAGCAGAAAAAAATATTTTGAGGTAGGACTTCACCTTCTTTCCTTGGGACTTGTGATTGTGAAGCATGTTAAAAAAAAAAAAAGTTGAGCACAGAAGCACTGAAAACTTAAATGCATTTACTGGAATGATGGCATCATGAAGTCACTGCCCCTACACACACGCACACAAATACACACACACACACACACACACGACACATAGTGTTTGTATATATAATAGAGAATAGGTGAACTCAGGTGAATAGTTGAATAGGTGAAATGAGGTTATAATAAGACCAAAGAATTAAAATGGTTTTCTGACTACAAGGTAGGTAGTTGTTTAACTTGGGAATCAAGGGGAATAGTAGATTGTAGTTCAGCGGGGAAAAGAGAAGAGTTCACCATTCAGCTTTTTGTAGGATGTTCAGATAAGAAAAAGTTAACAAAGGAGTTCTAAGAAGAAATTGAAGGGCACACCTGATATCATTGGAAGCTTTTGCACCCTCTTGTATAGAATTAATGAAGGAAAGACCTTTTGAGTCTTTGATAGAACAAACTGAGAATGCCACAGTGTTTGGCTGGGAACTGATTGAGATAGCTGATAAGACTTCATTTTCCTGGCATGAAAATGCTATCTGAGGGTTTTTTCTACCATAGAGAATTTATTATCCCAATAAATGGTATAGATAGAAGACTGAGCTCCAGGTGGCTCTAAATATAGCACTTTAGGAAAATGCTACATTTATATTTATTTTATATTTACATATTATATGTTATCTATATTTAGATTTCTATATCATATGATATCTATATTTCTACTTATTTTTTATATTTATATCGCAAAGACACAATAAAAGTGGGTAAAAAAAATTCAGCCTTACCACTTAATGGGAAAGTCTTATTAGCCATGGTGAAGAAAAGGTAACTAAAAGATCTGATTAAAGAATTCTGGGGTATCTCAAATATCTGTCTAAAGAGCTATGAGCTCAACATCCTCCAGTGAATGTTGCTTCAGAGTATTCAGTGACCCTGAAAATAACTGGAATTGATGACCAGCTGGAGTTGGGAGCAATACCTTAGAGTAGCACTTGGTGAGAAGAGAGCAATGGTGGGCAGGGAAAAGATGAAAGCACAGCAGGGAGAGCACTGGTTGGAGAGCAAGTCCAGCAAAGAGCAGCAGATTCACATTAACAGCAGACATTAGAAGCTTTGCACAGTTGTAGGCTGAGTGGCCTTCCATGCAGTACCCTGGTTATATATTCCCCACACATACATTCCATCATATATGGATATCTTTATATTTGGTGTCCCACACATAATTTCTGCAAAGATACACTCTTCTTACTGAATATGAGTTGGATGTTACTTTTAATGCTATAGATTATAGCCTATTGGTGCCTGCCCTTTTGTGAAACTATTGTTCATGTTTCCTATAAAATGGTCACAGAGCATCCATCCAATATGCTAAAGATCTTGCTAATTTCTCTTGACATTGCAAAAATATCAGGAGAACACTTGGGCCTGGATGCAATTTTAACTTCTCACTCTTCATTCTTCATCACTCATTTGGTTCCCTTGTTGTGGCAATTGATTTACATGGGTTCAAATTACATATAAAATTATTATAATTGGTGGTAATGCCAATTATACTATTACATATTTTTCCAATATATTATTTTAAAAATAGTTTTTCACTGAGTTGCCTCAATTGTAGGCCAAATCATTTTTCTTCAAACCATTAATAATTTTTCTAGCTTTTCTTTGCTCTAACAAGTCAATGGCTTCACTACATAGTTGGACATTAAAACAGGAAAAGACTCACGGATATGAGATTCATTTTTGAATCAGTTTTCTTTGTATAGAGGTAAAGCTTCATTGGAGGAAAATATATTATTGTTATTTTATTCAAAGTGCCATAGAAATAAAATTTGTTCATTTGTTATGAATTGAGGGTGTCATTTTTCTTCCTGACTGGTTAAAAGTAAAATGTATCATTTACTATCATAGGTTATGCATCATATGATTATAGATTTCAGGATGGAAGGGACCTCAGAAGTCATCTCATCCAGCCTTATAGATGAGGAAACTGAGATCCAGAAAGGACAAGTAACCTGCCTGATGTTCGTATACATGTAATAAGTATCAAGCTAAGATTTGAAATCAGGTCTTTTGACACCAGATCAAACTCTTTCCTTTCTACCAAAAGATTCTAAAAGAAAATATTGAGAAACTAGGGTGTGGAAAGGGAGGTAGAAATAGCCATAGATTACAAATCTGTATTTTATGACTTTATGTTAATATTACATCATTAAATTTAAAATGATATCATGCCTACTATGAGAATGTTTAGTGTTTAGTGCTAAAAAGATGAAAAGTTGAGGTAAGGATACATCTGTGCTATGATATAGGAGGCAATAAGACAAAGATCAGTAACTATGATATACAGTATTGCTTCCTACGAATAGATTTTGTTTGTTTGTTTGTTTTTAAGGTATAAACCCTACAAACAGAGAAATGTAGGGAAGGCTTCATAGAATAACCAACATTTGACTTAAGCTTTTAAAGAATTGGGTATGAGGTCAGTTGACAGAAAATATCCTGGTGTTTAGTGGGCTATCAATGAGAAGGAAAACTCTTCAAAACTCTTCTTGAATATATTTCAAATATATAATCTATGATTAGAAAAGATTTAATTGGTCCTCCACAGGGCACAGACTGAGGTCATCTTACAACCAACTTTCTACTTCTTACTCTCCTCAGTCAGGGTCCCTGCTTTTTGATTAACCTGAACAAATACTTATAAACAGTTCAATTCAAACTCCTGCCAGCAAGGAGTTTGAATTCTGCTTGTTGGCAGGCGATTTAATTAATAGAGCTTTGGTTTTATAATCAAGAAGATCAGTGTTCCAATCCTATCTTAGACATTTACATATGTGTTATGTAACCTCTCACAGTCATTATTTTATCATCTCGAGAAAAGGGATATAAAACCTACTTTGCAGGGTTGTTGTGGAAATCAAATAAAATTATATGAAGCACTTCAAAAATATTAATACTATGCTTATATCTTTGTTCATATTTATAAATATATGTAAATCTATATAGATCTATGTTGTTATTTATAGAACTATAGCAACTTAACTTTAAATGTATCTTCATTACATATTATAGCCATATTATATATAAAGGGTTACAACATACCTGCATATATTCATGTAACATATATTATCGAGCTATTATTACTAATGGAACACAGAATTTGCAAACATAAGTAAATAGGAAGCAATAGAAAGGACAGAACATTAACAAATGGGTATGTGGGGAGGATCAGGGTTCACCTGAGTTGAGCCTGGAAGTAAGATAATCATTTTGAGAATTGAATTTGAGGACAGATTTAATTCTAGATGAATACATAGTGATGAATGATGGAATGTCAACTTGGGGAAATAGATAGTACCCCAGATTTTCTGGAATATAGAATATATGAACAGTGAATAATGTGGAATGAGATTAGAAAAGAAGATTAGAGCCTATGGATGGCCCTAAATAAATGGCAAATAAAAGGACTTTAATTTATTCTAGAAGCAATATGGAACCACTGAAGTTTGGGACTCGAATAATGTCATGGCAATATCTGGAACTTAGGAAGATTAATTTAGTAGCTGTGGGGTGGTAAATTGAAGACAGAACAGACTGGAAGCAACAAGACCTATTAGGTTCCTACCACAATGATCCAGACAATAAATAATGAGTCAATATGATAAATGGAAATGTTCATGAGAATTGAAGGAAAATCCTGTGGAAGAAGGATTAGATAGACGCGGGTTTGGATTGGAGTTGCTAGAGTTTTTAGTGACTTACTCCTCAGTAACCACATATTATTTTTTGCTTAAGGCATCATGCATCCACCTTCCAATGGATGGTCAATAATATATTTTATAGGAAGGTATTTTTTTTTTCTACTGCATATATAGTTGGAATAGCAATGCTTAATGCCACTATGTAGATATATAAGCAACACTTTAAGATTATTCTCCAAGCAATTTAGCAAAATTGTTTGATGAGGAAAACCAATAAATTTCAGTTTGAACCTCTTGTAATATGGTCCACTGGGGTTGGAGTGTGGGAAATGTAGGGGGAGGGGACTACCTCTTGGGAATTTAACTTCAGTTGAAACATTTGAAAAAGAAACCGAAGGAAAAATGAACAGGGCTTTTCTTATCATCAATAGCTTATGTCCCATTTAGGTCCATTAACTTTTTCCCTTATTAACTCATTGACTAAGAAAATACCAGATGCAATTATTTAGAAAATCTGAGTGACAGAGCCATTGCATCACTGGAGGCAGTTTCGGTATAAATTAGACAATAGTTCCGCTGGTGTCAGAGTGGCAGGGGAACTTGAATAAATTAAACAACATCTTGTCGGGAAATAGTACTCTGCCTTACCCTATTAAGAAATACTGATGTCAGAGGTGGAGCCAAGATGGCAGAGTAGAAAAAGCTCATCCAAGCCACTCTGCCCCCAGATTCTCCCCAAACTATGTAAAAGGGGACTCTGAACAACTTCTGGAGCCCCAGCACCCACAGAACAACACAGAGAAGCTAACCTCTCGCTGAGGAGAGCCCAGCAGCCCTGCAGGAAGGACAAGTGCAGTGCTCTGGGAGCCAGTAGCATGCTGTGAGCAGAGCGCGGGGAGCCGAGCCGAGCCAAGCCCAGGTCCCCATGAGCCAAGGTTTTAGCCCCAGGGCAGCAGGGCCAGAGGCCGGCTGGAGAGACCCCAGAACACCAGCAGCTGTGGTGACTCCAGAATTATCAACATAGACATGCCTAGGACAAAGTAAGAGGTTAGTGCCCTATGGACTTTGGGACAAGTATTTGGGGAATGCGTCCGCTCCCTCCCCTGGGGGCTAGAAGCCACTGAGGAGATACGCCATTTTGTAGTTTTCAGAGGCAGCTCCAGCTCCTGGCCTGCGAACTGTAGGGAGATCCAGCAATCAGTCTTGCGGGGTAATTGCTCTTGCTTTAACCTCCCTGGATCTGGATTGTGATCTGGGGTGGAAGTCGTAGGTGGGTTTACAGCTTGCCAGAAACGGAAGTTGCCCTCCCACACGTTCGGGATGAAAATTTCCCTATTTGTCGGCAAAGACATACTGTGGCAACAAGCCCAAAAGTCAAGTAATTAAGTGGCAACATGCCAAGGCAAAGGAAACAGAAAAATTCAACCCTAGACTCCTATTTTGGGGGCATAGAGTGGAAAAAGGACTGTGAAGTCAGAAGTCCTGATCCAAAAGCCCCAGGGGAAAATATGAGTGGGTTGCAGGCCATAGAGGACCTTAAGAAGGCCTTTAAAAATCAAATAAGAGAAGTGGAGAAAAAATTGGAAAGAGAAATGAGAAGGATGCAGGAAAAGTATGAAATGAGGGTCAACAGCCTGACTGAGGAAAACACCTTAAAAAAATAGACCAACTCAAATGGCAAAGGAGGCCCAAAAGGGCAATGAGGAAAAGAATGCCTTAAAAAGTCAAATTTGCCAGATGGAAAAAGAATCTCAAAAGCTCACTGAGGAGATTCATTCCTTCAGAGTTAGACTGGAGCAAATGGAAGCTAATGACTTTATGAGAAATCAAGATGCTGTTAAGCAGATCCAAACAAATGAAAGAGTAGAAAGCAATGTGAAATATCTCATGGGAAAAACCACTGACCTGGAAAATAGATCCAGGAGAGACAATTTAAAAATTATTGGACTACCTGAAAGCCATGATCAAGGAAAGAACCTAGAAACCACCCTTCAAGAAATTCTCAAGGAAATTTGCCCTGATGTTTTAGATCCAGAGTGCAAAATAGAGGTTGAAAGAATCCACCAAACACCTCCTGAAAAAGATCCCAAAAAGAAAACTCCCAGGACTATTATAGCCAGGTTCCAGAATCCCCAGATCAAGGAGAAAATACTACAAGCAGCCAGGAAGAAACAATTTCAATATTGTGGAAACACAATCAGAATAGCCCAGGACCTGGCAGCTTCTACACTGAGGGATTGAAGGGCATGGAATATGATATTCCAGAGGGCAAAAGAGCTTGGAATGAACCCAAGGGTCACCTACCCAGCAAAACTGAGTATTTTGCTTCAGGGGAAAATATGGGCATTCAGTGGAATAGAGGACTTTCAAGCATTCTTGCGGAAAAAACCAGAATTGAATAAAAAAATTTGACATCCAGACACAAGAAGCAAGAGATGCCTGAGAAGGTAATCAGGGAAAAGAAATCAAAAGGAACTGATCAAAGTTGACCTATTTACATTCCTATATGGAAAAACAATAACTGTGACTGATTAAATCTTTCTCAGTATGAAAATAATGGAAGAAGTGTGTGTGGTCATATGAATACATATGTGAATGTGTGTGTATATGGTTGCAGTTATATATGGATAGAGGGCATAGGTTGAATTTGTTGGGAAGGGAGAATACTCAAGGGATGAAATTATGAGGTGAGAGAGGAAAGTGGCAAGAGGAGATGGGGAGAGACAGGGTAGGGTAAACTCTCTCATGTAGAAGAAGCAAGGGGAAGTGGTTGCAAGGGAGGGGGAGAATAGGAAGGGAAAAAGGCAAAACCACATTCTCAATGAATTTGGTTCAGGGAGAGAATGACATACATACTAAATGGGATATCTCAACCTGCAGCAGGATAGGAGGAAGGGGGATGAGAGGAGGGATGATGGATGGGAGGGAATCCTTGGGGTGAGGGGAGGTTGGAAGTACCCACTATAGAAGAGGGACAGGATCATGTAGGGAATGGACCAGGTGGGGGGTGGGATGAGTGGGAGGGTATTATAAGCAGCCTTGTACAATATATCTACTATGATAATGTTTTGCATAGCTAGACATGTACAACACATACTGAATTACTTATCTTCCCAGAGGGAATGGGTGACAAGGGAGGAAGGGAATGGATCTGAAATTTGAGGTCTTAAAATTAAATGTTTCAAATATATATAAATACTATTATTAATAATCTTTTGCTTGTAATTGGGAGATAAGATGTGCAGGCATTGGGACACAAAGATTCACCTTCCTCCAGTGGAAAAGTTTAAGAGAGTATGGGAGAAGGTATGGGAGAGAGCAGATTGGAGGAAGTGATATCTTGCGGGACTGCTATTCTGGGAGGGTGGGTAGGGGAAAAACAGGGGGGGCAATGATTGTAACTCAAAATCTGGTGGACATGAATGATGTAAAACAGAAATTAATAAAGCACTTGTCTAAAAAAATACTGATGTATTTTATTTCTTATATCATCATCTTTATCCCCAGTATACTTTCCCCTCCTGTTCCTAGGTAACTTCCCATATATCAAATAATATTTTTTTTCCTTTTTGGAGGGCAATTGGGGTTAAGTAACTTGCCTAAGGTCACACGGCTAGGTTTTTTTTTTGTTTGTTTGTTTGTTTATTTGCGTTAAGTGTCTGAGGACAGATCCGAACTCAGATCCTTCTTACTCCAGGGCCGGCACTCTACTCACTGGGACACCTAGCTGTCCCCTCAAATAGTATTTTTAAAAGTGGAATGATAAGAAGTGCAACTGATTAGTGCATTGAAAAAAGTCCCCCCCAATGTGCAATGTTTAATATCTGTGGCTTCCCACCTCCGTAGTTAGAGAATTTCACCCCTTTGTTAACAGTAAAAGGTTCCCTGTGACCACATATTTTCACTCAGGCAGTGTTGGTGATAAACAACAACCAGGAAGGTGCAAAGACATTTTCACCTTTGTTAACCTGATACAGAGATTTCTGTCTACAGCAGAGTGATTGGTAACCTTGGGGTAAAATCTTTGCTTTTGTCTGGGCCTTTGCTAAAATGAATCATATATTATGGAGTCTTCATTTTGATTTTCTGATAGATCACAAAACCAGGCTATGGTTGGACACTCTAAAAGTTTCGATTCTAATCTGAAGAAGTGGTCATGACATTGATACAATTTGATTTTAAGATGTAAGATCTGGTCTAACTCTAAACTCATGAAGCTTTAAGAAGTAGTAGTCTGGGAGTAAAGTAGAGAATGGGTCTACCTATCTGTAGATGTTTTCTACTAGATATAAGAAGTTTTGCTTACTGACTATCAGTGGAAGGTGATGACCAAATTAAACAGAATAGTGTTGTTTTATTTTTGAATTGAGGAAGAATATGTGATGGGAACAAGGGAACTCAAAGAATCCATTTGAAATTCCTCTGAGATATATTTAAAATTTACTTATGCTTTTGAAACCCAAAAGGTTACCAGGCACTGCCTATTATCTCAAAGAAAGGCATGTAAAGGGTCTCTGGAGTTGAATTTGGAGCCTCCTTTAATACTGTAAAGCTTTTCTTTTACATATTATTATAACAAATTTAAAAAAAATTGGCCTAGATCTGCCTGGTGATGAGCCTATTTTTATTAATGCAGATCAACAGACTCTCTTCAAATTAATAGTTTCCTAAGGGAACAGAGAAGTTAAATGACTTGGCCATGATACACAGCCACACAGCCATCGTGTACACATGGGTGGAGAGCATGGGGGTGGTAATAGTTGGGATACTTTGTCCACTGTACCACACAGAGACAATAGGTATAGAATTTAAAAACAGAATAAGAACAAAAAGGTTACTTGAATGTTTCACAGAGATGATTTTAGGATAGTAGCTTACCCAAAGAAAAGACTTGATCTAAACCCCAGAGTGTTAGGGTTAAGCTGCCAAAGCAAAAGCAAAAAAAAAAAAAATAATAATAATAATAATAAAATAAAATAAACAAAACAAACCAAAAACAAGAACAAAATGTAATGGGAAATAAATGGGGTTGGACAAATAGATATACAAAGAACTCTACTAAAAAAAAAGTCTGATATCTCAACAGCTCTGTCAGTCTTCTATCATTTCCTTCAAAGTGGTAAAAGTCCAATTAAGTAAATGCAAACCTGTTGAATATAATAAAGAAACAAAAAAGCTGTACAGCAAGTCAGATCTATGTGCATATCAGCCCCTATCTGATAAGCCCTTTGAAGAAGTCAGGGGGGTGAGTAGATAATTGTATTCCTGCTCAGGTCTAAAAGAGAAGCTTTTGCTCCACAATCTTTCTTAACAGGCATTTGGTCTTGACAGGTGAGAGCTCATCTTCAGAGAGAAGGTGCTGTCCCTGGTGATGGCTTTTGTCCTTCACATCTTGTCAATGAACCTAGGGAAAAGGGAATGCCAAGAAGATAGGTGCTTATCTCAACATAGATCATGAAAGCAGGAGAAAGAGGCTGAAACCAGAGTGAAAACTCGGGAACAAAATCATCAATCTTGTGTGTGTGCCCGTTAGTGAGTGTCATTGTATATCACATCAGGAAGAAGGCAGAGCTGCAGGTGGCTGTCAACAGACCAGTATTTAGAGAGGGTCCTGAAATTAGATTTGCAGGTAGAGAGTTTTGGAGGGAAAAAAATGGAAAATATAATTACCTGGAGAACAGTGATTATCAGAGAGGCTACAACATGAGGGGGAAGAAGAGGGGCTAGTTTTTATTATTAGAAAATACACAGATGTTATTATAAATATGAAATTTTGCTCTATTAATAAATGTCACTAAATAACATTTTGAAAAGTGTAGATATTTTCAGTAAATAATTTACTGTGATTTTTTTTCATTTTATGTGTCAAAAATTTATTCATTCCATTTAAAAAGAAACAAATTCAACAAGTATTTATAAATCAGCAATTATATATCAAACATTGTACTAGAGCCTAATTTTCAAAAACAAAAACACAACTACTTAGTGTATACATGTATACCAATAGATTAAAAAACGAATTACAAACAATTATCATTTTTGAATAATGTGAGTATTTGTCAGATGTATGGAAGGGAAGGAGGAAAGGACCTGCAAAATTTTGATTTGAAGACAACTTTATCCAGTGACCTGACTGACCTTCTTTTACTTTTACTTGGAGGTTTTTGTTTTATTCATTCATTCATTCATTCATTCATTCATTTATTTATTTATTTTGGGTAAGCATTTCTATTTATTTGTTTTGGGCAGGGGTGGAATGGGGGAAGAGGGACCACTATGCTATACAGTAAAGTTAACATAGGAGTTTTTGGGGGGACATGGGTTTCTTTCAGAATTTTCTGTATTAAAATAATGCAAATTTATAGGAAAACTGTCTGTATATATGAAGTAGTAGAGTGAAAGAGAGAGAGAGACAGAGGTACAGAAAGACAGACAGAACACTAATAACAAGGTAGCCAGAAAAGCCTTATGTTGGACATGGTGCTTGAGTTCTACCATGAGAAAGCAAGGGACACTATAAGGTGGAGGTGAGGAGGAAGTACATTTGAGGCACATATGTGTATATGTGCATATGTATATGTATATATGCATATGTATACGTGGGTATATGTGTCTATATGTGTATATACACATACATATATATGGGGTGGGTGATCAAATTACCTTTTGCAAAAGGAAAAAACTTGGCATTTATATGTTTGTACACACACACACACACACACACACACACACACACACACACACACACATATATATATAAAATGTCCTTTTATTTTTAAAAGAAAATACAGGATATTTGGCCTGGGAAGTAAAGTCATCTTTGGATGTACTTAATGCAAACCAATGAAAGGATAACAATGTATTCCTGCTCAGGTCTAAAAGAGAAGCTTTTGCTCCATAATCTTTCCTAACAGGCATTTGGTCCTGACAGGTGAGAGCTCATCTTCAGAGAGAAGGTGCTGTCCCTGGTGATGGCTTTTGTCCTTCACATCTTGTCAATTAACTTAGGGAAAAGGGAATGTCAAGAAGATAGGTGCCTATCTCAACATAGATTATCAAAGCTGGAGAAAGAGGCTGAAACCAGAGTGAAAACTCAGGAATTCTCTATCTCCCTCTATGAATATAACCAAGTTGTTGCTGTTGTTCTCTTGTATCCAACTCTCTGTGATCCCATTTGAGGCTTTCTTGACAAAAACACTGGAGTGCTTTGCCATTTCCTTCTTTGCCTCATTTCACAAATGAAGAAACTGAGGCAAACAGGGTGAAGTGACTTTCCCAGACTCTCACAGCTTGTAAGTGTCTGAGGTCATATTTGAACTCAGGAAGATTTTTGTTCCTAAGTTTAGTTCTGGTGTGCAGTCCATTATGCCCCCTAGCTGCCCCACTACCACACACAATCACCACCTAATTCAGTGCTTCATCACCTTTCACTCAATTATTATAGTGGTCTTCACTTTGTGTCTCTGCCTTCTCTTTCTATGCTCCAATATATTCTCCATTCAACTACCCAAGTAATTTTTCTTAAATACAAAATTTACTGTCATTCCAATACTCTAAAATTCTAGTTGTTATTTGTCTCTATGATAAAATGCAAACTTCTTTGTTTATCTTCTAAAGTATTATACAACCTGGCCCCAATCTATCTTTCCAGCCTTGTTGTATCCTCTTCCTTCTTATGTGATCCTCTCTGTGGTCCAGCCAAACTGTCCTCTCCATGCCTTCACATAGGGAGGGCATGGCATGCCTTGATGCTGGCCCTCAGCCGGGCCACAGATGCATTCTTTCTTACCTTTGCCTCTGAGGCATAAGACATAGCTCTGTCTCAAATGCCACCTTCTACATGAATTCTTTCCTGATTATTTTCCCTCAGTTTCCCCTCTCTATTTTTGTAATTCTACTTTGTATTTGTTCTCTTTATATTTATTCTGTATATGCTTTTAAATAGAGGCAGAAAGGAATAGTAATAACCATAATAGCTGTTATTAATATAGCACATTAAAATTTGTAAAATATTTTATGAGAATTATTTCATTTTATTACATGACAATTCTGATCAGTAAGTGATTTTAGTATCATTTTACAGATGAGGAAACAGAGGTAAGTGACTGCCTTGAGTCATATAGCTAGAAAGCTTCTGAGGTAGGATTAGAACTCGGATCCTTCTGGCTCAAGGGTCAGAGTGCTATCCATTGTGCCATCCAGTTGAATCTCTAATAGACAGCCTGCCTCACAGCCAGGAAGACCTGGGTTGAAGTCCCACATTTGACAATGCTGCTGTGCTGTCCTGGACAATTCACTTAAATGCTAAGTACTCTGATAGCTCTATGGTAATAGAAGTTACCAAGAAGGTGCTTACCCGTATTGGAGTTCCTGATAGCAAAGAAATCGCTGGTCCAGTCCCTATCCCATGTATTTATAAATGTGCTTGTAGTATGCCCTAATAGAATATAAGCTCCTTGAGAATAAGGATTGTTCCATTCTTTATATATGTTTCAGCCTAGTACGCAATACTTAACAGCTACTAAATAAATGTTTCTTGATTGATTTCGTGATCTTCCCAGCACAAGGAAACTAATTTAGCTGGTATCTATGGTGCATGAATGCAAATTATAATCAAGGGTATGCTGGAACCAGCTCTAAATGACTGGTAAGGTTAGATTGTTAATTTTTTTTAGCATGAGCATTTACACCACGGAAATCTGCAAATACTGCAATTCAGGGCTAGATTTATTGGTTTGTTGATGGTCTGGACTTAAGAAAGTAATAGAGAAAATATTAATCAGATTAAGTTTAAAAATATGTCATGAGTTCATTTGTTTTGTTTTGTTTGTTTTGAAAACCTGTCATTGTACATTTACCAACGCTTCTTTGAGTAGAAGCTAGAGCTGGAAAAAGAAAATAAAGACTTTTAGACCTGGGATGGTGTCATAGAATTTATCTAGATCAGTGCTCTCATTTTACAGGTGAGAGAACTGAGGTCCAGATAGATGAAGTTGCTCAAAGGTCAATACTTCTTCTGCCACAGAGCTATATACATGATAGAGAAGTCAAAATGGACAGTGTGAAAACCAGAAATGGGAACCAGTTCTCACTCCAAGTCCATTTTTATATTAATGTACCTATCTTTATTTTTAGGAGAAGTTTGTGATTGTAGATGCTTACTGCTACATATACTGGTATACATGGTTGTGTTAGTTGATTATATTTACCTATTTTTCTTTACCATATGGGAAGACTGACCTGGTTAGTGGATAAATTATTTTAAAACAGTTATAATGTAAAAACAAAAGGCATCGATGAAACTTTTTTCTTTAAAGATTACTCCTTGGTGACATTTTGTATCAGTATCCTTGATTAATTCTGTTTTTTTTTACTTTATTCATATTGAAAGATTTTTAGTATGGTCCTAGTATCATATTGTCTGTTTTCTAAGGATCAAGCTAATTTCTCACTGAAAGGCACTTCACTGATAGCTTGACCACACAGTAATGATCATTTTTAGCTATGGCAATTGATGAAACAAATTTGCCATCCTCTTCTACTTCTGGGATGGCTATTAAAGTGAGATGAATAAGCAGGGAACAGTATTACGTTTTTGTACTTTTAAAAAATTTCGGTTAGACCATTGGTACTGTGAACTTGAGAAATTTGTTCAGTACTCAACGAGTAGACACATTGCTGGAAGAGGAGAATCATATTAATTCTGACTTTTCTTATATAAACCACATTGGAAGAAAGGAGGAAGTTTCAGCTAATTGTAATAATAGCTCACAGATATTCTTTAGAGAGGCAGATAAAGGAGATGGCATAGTGGGTTTTAACATACACCCAGAGGCTACCACAAACATTATTTCCTGCAACATTTTATCATTATGTTTTGCAGCACTAATGATAAGTATTTGCAAAAGACCACAATGAAAATAATTATAGATAATAGACCCTTCCATAAATTCTCATTGATTCATTCACTGTGGACTTCACTTAGAGCTATAGTTAGTGATTTTGGTGCTTCAGGCACTAAATGATACCCTCAAATCAACTTTCCTAATTCATGATGTGAATTAATTAAGATATATTCAGTTGAGCAGGTAAGATTGTTCATTTTATGTAGTGGTTTCTACATAACTCAGATTGCATATGTTAAATTTTCATGACTTCTAACTCTTAGGGAACTTAAATAAATTCATCTTGTCCCACCCCTCACCTAACTTCTCTGGGCCTCAGTTTTCTCCTCTGTAGAATGGTGGTACTTGTTTTTATGACCTCACAATTCTCTTCCACCTCAAAAATTATGATCATATATTCTTATGATTGATCTGGCTGGATGGACCTGTGATATTATCAATGTAGATTTCTCCTAGTATGAAAACTTCACCTACTAATATGGATCAACAGTGGGGCGGAGCCAAGATGGCAGAGTAGAAACAGCACGTCCAAGGTGCTCTCCTCCCAGATCACCTCCAAACCATGTAAAAGGGGACTCTGAACAACTTCTGGAGCCCCAGCACTCACAGAAGGACACAGAGAAGCTAACCTCCTGCTGAGGACAGCCTAGCAGCCCTGCAGGAAGGACCAGCACAGCACTCTGGGAGCCGACATCCCAGCAGGCGGAGAGCCAAGCCCAGGTCTGTGTATGTATTTATTGTGTTTCCTTAGGATAATCATTGTACTTATTTTTGTATGAAATCCTAGAAATAGAACTATAATTATAAATATTTTTATCAGGAAAAATTGGCACCAAATCAATGTTACTTAAACTGGCATCCACGATGCTTTCCTTCTGGGAATTCATAGATAGATAGATTTCAGGGGTTCTGTAAATTTGGATAGAGGAAAAGTTTATCTTCATTTTCAATAACCTCTAATTGAAATTTAACAACACTCCTCCTTGACACAAAAAGGCTTAAGAAACCCTACATTAAATGAACCCTGGGGAAAACATCACAGTCACTACAAGTGGGGGTGTAGTAACACCAGAATCTCAGGGGACATAGACAGTTCACTGTACAGGAGTAAATCAGGGGCAAGCTAAAGAGGGATGTTACCAAGGGAACAGGTAGAAGAAAAAACAAACAAACAAACAAACAAAAAACAAACTCCAAATCAGCCAATTAATAAGCATTTTTGAGTGTTTCATATGGGCCAGATTCTGATGGTACAAAGACAAAAACAGTTCCTGCCCTCACAGAGCTAACTAGGCGCTAAGCTAAATTCCATAAAAATTTCAAATACTCTGAAGGGCCCTGTATATTTTAGTACACAGGGACAAAGCCCACATCAACTTTTGCCAGTTATGTCTATTGTTAGAGTTCTTTGAAACACACAAGAGGCTATCTTTTGCAACACTAAATAAAGCCCAAAGAAAATCTCTTCATTTTTGTATTTGGTCCTTTCTAGGTCCAAAGATGAGGCACAGCATACAGAATCTGAGAATGAAATTAACTCAAAAAGTACACCCATCCAGAACCATCCAAAAACTGTCTGAGGAGTGCCAGTTTTGTTAAGCAAATGCTATCTAAAAGACTGGGAGGGTGCATTCAACTCCCCCCTTCTCAGCTATTCTTTGTTTCTTAAAAGTCTAAGCATCTATTACACTTTGATTTAATTTCTCTTTTTAATATTACAAACCTTCAGAAATGTTAACTATTTGGTTTTAAATGGCCCAGCTTTGGAAATGCCATGTTCCAGAACTGAATGGCAGAAACAGTTGTCTCCCATAGTGACCAAGTATCTAGAAAATGAACTAGCATTAGGTGCAACAGCAGGACCATTTGTTCAAATGCTAACTGAACATATGAATGATTTTCCCTAACAAGATCTCAAGGGAATTAACTTGCATCTATCACCTTGTGCATCTTAGCTCAAAGGTAACTATTTTAAACTTATGCTCCAGTGTGCTCAGTTTTTTGTGCACATGTGCATACACGTATGCATGCACACAGACACACAGACACACACACACAGACACACACACACACACACACACACCAATATGTCTGGGTCCAAAAAAAATGAGGGTTCCTGCTAAAGAATAGCTGAACGAGAGTGGATGATATTCATTATTTCTGAAAACATGAGAGCATTGGTTTTAATCCTATATTAACAATTTGGTTGTACCCGATGGGAAAAATAACAACAACCACTCCCTAAAAGCTAGCTAAAAGGAACTACTAGATATTTCATTTTTACAAAATCATAGCTCCTTAGAACTGGATAAGATACAAATGCTTCCTTTTGTAAACATTGGTTTGAAAATTGAAGTCTGAAGTTATTTTGGGCATGAATTAATGTAAACTTATAGTATAGTGATACCCCCATTTATCCTAAGGTCAGGCTTCCAGAAACCTCTACATTATACAAGACAGTGGGGAAGTTGGAAATCAGTTGTTGGGCTTTTTTTTTGGTTCTTTTTTTTAAGACTTTGAACCAAAATAGCTATCACAAAATCTTTGCACTTTAGTCCATAAGAAAGGCCTCAAGCAACCTTCAGGCCAAAGGGAAACTTAGAATTGTGTGGAAAATTAAACTTGCTGATTTAAAAACTTTAGGACAGCAGATTAGAAGAACCAGAGTTTCTGCTAGAAGCTGAAACATTGAGAAATGAGGGGTGTCAGTGGAAGAGGAGATGGGAGGTAAACCCAAATTGCCAACTATAAAATGAACATGTCGTTCACTGTAAGGCAACTGGAATTACAAAATACCAGAGAAGGGAAAATGAATACCTTGAATGGAAAGTATCTAGAAGGCCAGTATGACTGAAAGGAAGAGTCTGTGAAAATCAAATATATGAAGTAAGACTAGAAAGGTACAAAAGATGCAGATTGTGAGCTTTAAATGAATACCAGTTTGATGACTTTACATGCTATCCTATAAGCAATAGAAAGCTGCAAATGATTTTTTAAAGAGAAGTAAATGGGCCAGATTTGTGTTTTCAGAATATCACTCTGGAAGCTTTGGGAACTATGTAGTGGATTGGTGATTAATATCCCTAAAGATAGCATGAGTCTCTTTGAATAGTCAAATTTCATTCAGTTTACTCTACTTAAGGCATAGGGATGTATAATAGTCCTATGAACATAGTTAGCATACAGTAAAAATTTGGTGCTTATAGGTATTAAGTTATTTAGAGAATTTAGTTGTGACATACCTCAGACCTTTAAAATGACACATAAAACATATTGGTGCTATTTTATACACTTATAAGCTCTAGAGCTGGAGAGAAACAAAGTTGGATCCATTTCATTTATTTAATAGATGATGAAACTGAGACTGAAAGGAAGGAAGTCACTTGCCCAAAGTCACACTGGCAGTAATTAAAGGACTTCTTTGACTCAAAAAGACTCAGTGCTTTTTCCAATCCATCATTAATTGGGTTCAGTAGATCACAAATCATTTAAGAAATGTGGTTAAAATACTGATGGTTTGACCATTCAGTCTCTTTAAATCATGTATAAAGACTGTCCTCCAGTGTCTTTCAAGGACTAATGGATGTCCTGGTCTCTTTGCATATAACATGTAGCTCTTACCAATAGGTAGCTCTACAGACAGAAGGTGTGTGTAGACTCAGAGCACAGGACAACATAGCTTCATTGGAGAGTTGGTAGGGTGCCAACATGTGAATTAGTGAACAAACAGAAAGTTAGTAGTGAAATGGGTGCAATTGAGGATTGATTTATTTAAACGAAAAATGTGCCTTGTAGCAATGTTGAAAAAAATTGCTAATGTCTTTTCTGCTTCTTTTCTTTCTATCTTTCTCTTTTTTTGGCTTTATCTTGTCTTTTCTGATTTTTGGCATTGAAATAGAAAGCTATCTTTATGGATCTTTAACAGTAAGGACAGGTGGCATTTCAGAAAATTAATAGCCACCAGCACATGGCAGGTACCTAAAGGTTTGTAGCCAGCCTCCTAGGGTTTAGGGAGACTAGAACTTGTGTTAATGAGTGCTTTAGAAGAAGCATGTGGTGAAACGATTTTCTTGGCAAACACCAGTGAAACTTTTGCTTTCACACACAGACAAATATTAGCTGATTTGGCTTATGAGCCTCAGTAGACTATTTTAGACAAGGAAATATCTCTAAAGATGGCTAGCAGACACTGTTAGATTTGTCTTACTGATCCAGGTTATTTTATATCTAATTTTATATTCCATGACTTGATATATCTAGTCATTCAAACACATATATCCCAGGAAAGGAAATCCACCAAACCAAGCCACAGCACTTTGTTTCCTAACAATTTGGAGCCTTTAATTTAAAAGAATGTAAGTTCCTAGACGTGTGAGGTGTTGTATTGATCTCTTTTTATTCCCACTGCTGTGGCTGGCACAGAACAGATCCTTAAGAAAGACTTGTTGAACGGAAAGGAATCCTGTATTGTAATTTAGTGAGGGATTCTAGCATCTCCTTGGCTTTGTTAATTGAGTCACTTCAAAGTATGGAGTCAAGATCTCATTTTATTCTCTCTATGTTGTCATAAAATAATAGATTTAGAGCTAGAATTGTCGATCCAGTACACTTTCTAATCAATAGCCCATACAGTTGTGCAAGAACACAGATTTGACAATGTTACTCTTAGATTAGATAAATCCCAGTGGCTTCCTATCGGACTAGGATTAAATGCAAACTCCTGTTAGGCATTTAAAGCCCTTCACAACCTGTTTCCTGCTTAACTTCCAGGCTTATTACATAGTTTCACACTGTGCACACCCTGTCATCCAGTCAAAATCACCTTCTTATTTCTTCTTATGCTCTGTATTACAAGGAGGTTATATTCTATCCCTGGAATGCACACGCTTTTCATGTAGGCCTCTTAACATTTCTAGCAGTCTTCAAAGCTCAGCCTGCTAAATGAGGACTTTGCTGATTCTCCCAGTTGTCAATGCATCCCTTCCCCAGCCTGCAAATTGCCTCATTGTGTGTGTGTGTGTGTGTGTGTGTGTGTGTGTAAGATATGTGACAATATGTAGTAGCGGACAGAGGGCCACCCTTTGAATCAGAAAGACTTGTGTTGCAGTCCCTGCTCTGATAAATACTGTCTAAGTGTTTAGAGGAGTTCTCTAACCTGTTAGTGCTCCAGGCGAGTCAATAAGACTATAAGTCACTGAGCAGATGCAGGTTTTCATTAATTAAGGGAATTTCCCCAGTGAGACTTCTTGATGCCAATGAAAGCACAGATCTAATAAAAACAATTTTGTTTATATACTCATATGTATATATTCCTCCAATAAAATGTAACCTCAGTGAAAGCAGGGACTGTTACATTTTTTATCATTGTATTACTAACACCTAAAACTGTGTTCAGCATGTAATAAACACTTAAAAATCCTTGTCAAAATTCTTATTTTACAGATGAACAAATTTGCACCCAGTAAGTTTGTGACTTCCCAAGATCACATGGATTATAACAAGCAGGACATAAATTTGTACACAAATCCTTCAACTTGCCCATCTTCTGTCTTTCCCGATAATGCCTTGACCTCTACCATACCTTGTCCAGATAATCTGGTTCACCTGTCCTATGGTTGATTGGATATGGGTGGGGATGGCTGGCCCTTTCCGCATAGGATACAGAGTGCCCAGTTATAGAAACAACAAAGAAGATCAGTATAATTAGAAGAGAGGGAAGGAGAAAGAAATACAAAAAGTTTGAGCCAGTTGGTAAAGTATATAAACACATTTGTTTTTGTTTTACTGAGTCCTCCTAGCCATTATTCTGATAGTACTTTTTAAAATTGAAGTTTTATAAATACACAGACACAAATATATATACACATATATGTGCATATACATAGATACATATGTATGTGTATGTATATGTGTGTATACATATGCATGTGGATATATGCATATGTGCATGTGAAAATATTTCTATATGTGTGTATCAATATATGCATATGTAGAGAGATACAGGAGTAACTTCTTTCAATACTCATTTCTTTTTCCTCCCAACATGCAAAATAACAATTCAGTTTCCTCACCTGTGAAATGAGGATGTTGGCTAAAATTATCTTAAAGATTCCTTCCTCTTCTAATATTCCATGGTCCTCTTAATATTAATTGGACAGGGAGGGTTAGAGAAATAACTTGAATACTTTCATATATGAAACATTTATTAGCTCATGAAAAAAAATGGCTTTTTTTCTGATTAAAATTCAGTAATCACTTGAGCTTTATCTTTGAAAAGACAGAAGCAGTGAGTTACAACGTCTTCAGTAGCCTCTTCCCTGGTACGCTGAAAGTCTGCATCATGAATCAGGGAGCTGACCCCAGTATGGGTGGTTTACATAATGCACAGCAGCATTGGATGGAAAATCTACAGCATAATTACTGGCAGATGAATAATGGATGACTTCTTCATGTTCTCACAAGTTCATTACTATGACATGCAAATTCATGAACATTTATGAGCAATTAATAATCTGAAAGTTATAGGCACTCAAGTACTTAAGTTATCATCATTTGGGGTGAGAGGGAGAGATTTTATATTTATGTGCTATGGCTGGGCTGAGTAGCCCCGTCTGTGTTCCTGATGATTGCTATGATTTATGTTTTTAAGAATTGTAAGTGAATTTCATACCCATAAATTGAAAAGTAATGCCCTTGTGTTTAGGTACATGCAGTTGTTCTTCAAGACTTTGACACAGCCTAGACATTATCCAACTTGGACATTTACTAGCTATGTGATCCAAGGCAAGTTGTTTAACTCTCTCAGGCTCTTTCCTCATCTAAAACATAGTCACAATAATAGAACTTAATTTGAAAGGTTGTTGGGAGGCTCCAATGGGATTATGGATTTAAAGCAATTAGAAAAATTTAAAAGTCCTATACGAACACAAGAAATTAATTTTGTTGCTAATTGTTATCATTACTTTCATCCTGTTCTTTTCACTTTATTTTTTGATCAGGAATCAAATAGAAATTATGTGCTTTTATCAGAAGGAAACATCAGCTAGAAACAATCCTAAGACAAGATACTTTAATGTTCTTATTCTTGTATATTTAATGTTTTGAGGACTATTGTATAGTTGGGTAAAATGCTTTTTTTGCAAATGAATGAGTATTTTAAAAGTAAGCTCATCATCTGTAGATTCAGTGAAAGCATATTTGGAATAATTCCAGGAGAAAACATAATGATGGGAATGACATATTTTTTATCCTGTTCCATTACTACTACTACTACTACTACTACTACTACTACTACTACTACTACTACTACTACTACTACTACTACTACTACCGCTGCTGCTGCTACTACTGCTACTACTACTACTGCTACTACTGCTACTACTGCTGCTGCTACTACTACTACTACTACTACTAAATTGAAACATATTTAACCTAAGCATTTTAAAGCATTTTAAAAGAATAAAATCTATATGTATGTGTGTACTGTATACTTATATACATTTGCTAAATATGAAAGCATTTGTATTTATATGTGTGAATATATGTATGTGTTTGCATACAGTCAAGCACACTAATATATACAATATGGATGTATTTATGTATATGAGGTAACTTCCTCATGGGAAGAAGACTCACCTTCCTGAGTTCAAATCTGACCTCAGATACTTACTAGCTGTATGACCTTGAGCAATCTACTTAACCCCTTTTGCCTCAGTTTCCTCATTGATAAAATGAGCTGCAGAAGGAAATGGCAAATCACTGCAGGATCTTTACCAAGAAAACTTCAAATGGGATTGTAAATATTTGGAAACAACTGAATAACAAATCTTCTGTATAAATATACATATATAGTTCATATAAGCTAGAAAGAAATACTGGACCAAGACTTATGATTTAACTGGAATGGGAAACTCAGTTAGGACACAGCTATGAGTGCAAATCATTTCTAGATGTATTTCATATTACACATTTCTTGAATTGTCTTGTACTTTGTGAGATTAAATAACTTACCCACTGTCATATGATTAGTATGTGTTAGAAACAGGCTTTAGTATTATAAAATCACAATAATTTGCTGTGATTTATATGTTTATTTGAAAGAAACTTTAGATTAGGACTTAGAGAGTTTAAGTGATTTGCCTTAGTTCACAAAGTTATTAAACCCCAGTTACTTCAAATTCCAATCCTAGCTTCCAGAAATATTACTTATCTATAAGACATGGAAGAATATAATGGTAGCAAAATATATATCATTGTTAGATAGTCAAATGAAAATATTCAAAAATATAAGGTACTGTAGCCAAAAGAAATTAAGGCATTAGAAAAGAATACAGGGTAGAGCCAAGATGGTGGATTAAAGGCAGTAGCCCAGCTGAACACTGTCAAAATTCCCCTCCAAACAACTGTAAAATAATTCTTCAAATCAAATTCTGGAGAGAAAAAAAGTCAGGGTGAGGCATCTGACATAATACAACTTAGGAGGTTAGCTGTTGAGGTCTGTACCACCAGGGTATACCTTCCTGGTCCCACAGTGGTGACAGCAACAGCAGTTGCAGTTTCAGGAGCTTTCAGCCCAGAGACAATAAGGGGGTCAGACAACTGGTACACTAACAAACTATTGGTAAAGTAGGGAATTGGTCCAGCCATCTTGGAGAACAATTTGGAGCTATGGCATACCCTTTGACCCAGCAATGCCACCACCAAGCCTATACCTCTAAGAGAGCAAGGAAAATGGGGAATACACACACACACACACACACACACACACACACACACACACACACACATATATATCATATATGTGTGTATATGTATATGTGTATGCATATAATTGATTAAGGAATTACTAAAAAGTTGTGGTACATTATTGTTATAAAGGACTATTATGGTATAGTCTTTTAGTTTTTTCAGAAAAAAACATGGAAAGATGTCTATAATGTGATACAAAATTATGTGAGAAGAACAAGGAGATCATGATCAATTGTGAAAGACTTGGCTACTCTGATAAATACAATTATGCAAGACTATTTCAAAGGACTTAAGATGAAAAAATGGTACCTACCTCCAGAGAGAGAACTGATGAACTCTGGGAACATATTGAAATATAATTTCTCACTTTAAAATTTTTCTTTTATAGTATGGCTAATATGGATATATTTGCATCCTTTCACATATTTAATTGCTTTCCTTTTCAGTGAATGTAGGATTGGTTGGGAGAAAGAGAATTTGGAATTCAAAATTCAATAAGAAAAAAAGGTAAAAAGAAATAATAAATTTTTAAAAAGAAATTAACACACCAGATTATATATGCCTGTGTGTCTGCACTTGTAGAAAGGCAAACTGATTCTATATTCAATCAAACTTTTATCCTCCCATGTTAGACTTCATCAAGGTTAAGCAGAACATTTTGACCTTTTCATGATGTTTGTTGTTTTCTTGGAGTAATATTTTTTTTCAACTTCCTTTGTCTTTCAGGTCTTTTTATTCAATGAAATGCAAATTTCCTAAAAGTACTAAATGGCGCTTCCTCCTCCTCACTTCTACTCCCATGAAGAGGCAGTCAGAAACAACTATTGATCCATATCTTAGATCCATAGGATCAAAGGAGTTTGCTTGAAATCAAGCAAACTTTCTGTCTCCAAGGCTAATACTCTACCTATGATGTCCCGCTACATAAAAAGTAGCTTTCATCATCATCATGATCATTGCCATCTCCACTTACATGTACATAGTGCCTTATGGATACAATGTGCTTTGGAAACATTACCTCTTATTTAATCAACTCCAGCAGCATAGTGGGAGAGTGGAGAGAATACTAAATATAAGTCAGAAGTTTTGTGTTAGGCTCTGCCACCCAGTAAATATTTAATGATATGTAAGCCATCTAGCCTTATGAAGCTTCAGTTTTCCATCCAAAAAAAAAATGGGAATAGTAACACTTGCAAAAATTCTCTCACTGGCTTCCTGTGGGGAAAGCAAATTGAAAAGTACTATTTGAGATATTAACCATACATTAAGGATGTTGAAACCAAGACTTAGAGAGGGGAGATCCAGAGAAGCCAACATGACACAGCTACTTAAAGGCAGTCATAATGTTTGGTTTAAGGTCTACCTACCAAGACAAGGCTTTCTCCATTGAATGATAATTGCCAAGATGTTTTCCCTGCTGCTGTTTTTCCTGAGCACTATTCACCATTGTTAAGATTAAAAGTGATTAGAACTTAAAGGCACATTTTTCCATTAAGGTCTTCATTATCCTTTGTGGAATGAAGTAAATTAAAGTTAAAACACATTACTGTTTATTTTAAGGAAGGGCATTATAATTTACCAGAAAGGCAGCCTTTCTCCAGGTTGCTTCATTTTATTCTAGTTTTGTGAAATAAGCTTTTGTGTTGACTGAGATTATTTTTTCTTTTTGGAGGGCAATTGGGGTTAAGTAACTTGCCCAAGGTCACAAGGCTAGGTTTTTGTTTGTTTGTTTGTTTGTGTGTGGTAAGTGTCTGAGGCCGCATCCAAACTCAGGTCCTTCTGACTCCCCGTCCAGCGCTCTACTCACTGCGCAACCTAGTCACCCCCATGACTGAGATTTTTAAAGACATATTGCTAAAAGATCTTTCTCTCACCACTTTTCCAAGTGCTCTTATAGGTTTGGATGATATACCTCAAAGGAGCTCTGATCTCATCTACTGGTTATTTTCTCCAATGGATTACATTGCAACCCTTTCACAGACACTCATGAAATTCCCTGTGCTCTTCCATAAATCATGACAATTTGGAATGGACCTATGACATAGCCTGTATAGGGTGATTCTATTATGTACACTCCCTCTACTGATCTGTAACTTATATGTAAGTTATTGTTATATATCATAGACTTATAGAGGTTCCTGAAGCCTAAAAGTTTAAGTAGCTTTCCCCTGGTCACCTAGCTAGTATGTGTCAGAAGCAGGCAGGTCTTTCTGCTTTCAGGACTGTCCCATGATTCACTATGTCATCACACTACTTCCAATCTATCAGTAGAAATAGATAAATAGAAATAGGAATTGAACTTATTATTTAATTGGTGATGTAGAAATCATCCAGGTGAGAGAATTCCCTCTACCAATACAGAGTAGCACCTTCTTTGCAATTTATAGTCTTAGTGATTTACCTAGCCTAGTTCAGTGAGAGATTCAGTGACTTTCTCAGTCATATGGGTAGTACATGTCAAAGGTGAGACTTGGAACCAAGTCTTCATGTTGAAGCTGGCTTTCTATCCTTTATACCATCTGCCTTCCATAAATATGCATTATGCATACATGTTTCTATATTCATTCACATAGATATACAAACATAGAAATGAAAAAAAAGATCTCATCTTTCATTAAAAATGTGTTTGGTATAGATAATAAATTCTATAACATCACTGGCTATAAACTTTAAGGTAGAATTACACTTATAAGAAATCCTGAATGTTTGCAAATATTTACTTAGGTTTTCCTTGTAAAATCGTATGGATTCACTTGATCTTCGTGTAAAAAAAAGAGTGCCAATCTTTGTTTATTCATTCAACAAATATTCATTATTTCCAACATGATAAATTTTGTGTCATAAAATAGGACTGGAGGGAAACTAAATATTTTCCCTCTGGTTTTTATTTTTAAGTTATTCTTAGATCTCTTTTACTGTTTCCTCCTTTTCTTTCTTGGTTCCTGTTGCCCAAAAGTCACTTTCTAATCATTAACATAGGAAACAAAGAATCCCAAAATCCAACTTTTAGAAAACCAGAAAATAAATGTACTATTTGTGGCTTTGGTTTTTTATCTCATCATTCAATTACCCCAACCCCTACATTGGCTTTTGATGAATTTATAAGTGACTAGGAAGCTACGGTGAAGACAATAGTGACTGGCTTCAGTAATTAAGATGAACATCTATTAATTTAGAAAGAGGAGGAAGAGAATCACCAGTCAATAAACATTTATTAAGTGTCTACTATATTCCATTTACTATCATCGTTACTGTGAATACAAATATTAAAAACAAGTCAGTTCCTTCCCTCATTGATCTTAAGATCTCTTGTAGTAAGTGTACACACATTGAGAGTTAAGGAAATACAGGGTACGTACAAATAAGGGGTAAGAAGAATTGTTTCAAGGGTGGAGAATGCGTCTCATGGCCTATTTCTGACCTCTGAGATGCAAGTGCATGTGGAAAGCACTTGCAATATAAGATTGTATTTCTCTGCCCAGATAATAATTTCTCTGCACTTGATCTCCGCCTTTTTGCGTATATACTTTTAGTAATATCTGTTATGGTGTCATTAAAAGGATGCTGAAACATGTTATATCTTTTCATATGCCCTCAAAAGCCAGTGGAATGAGAGAACCTTGAAACATTAAGGAATATGATTATTATTCAATTCCATAAGGATTTGTGAAGCACCTATTGCATACAAAAATTGTGCAGTGGACTTTGGAGATAATTAAAAAGTCTCAGTGTTGGGAACTCCCAGCCAGAGAACTACTTCAATATACATAGTATATATGGTGTTTAAGTGATTGATGACAGTCATATACCTAGTTAATATTAAAAACCCCATTTGAACTCAAGCCTTTTATTACTCTGAACCCAGCACTCTAGGGGCTATTTCTTGCCTCTCTATAGAACTAAGGTTACAAAAGAAAATGAAGCTGTCTTTACCTTCAAGGAGATTACACTCTACTTTTTTGAAATTATGTATTCAATTTTTTTTTCTTTTTTTTATTTGATTTCTCATAAAGTCACTAGCTTCCATTTGCTCCAGTCTAACTCTGAAGGAATGAATCTCCTCAGTGAACTTTTGAGATTCTTTTTCCATCTGGCAAATTCGACTTTTTAAGGCATTCTTCTCCTCAATGCCCTTTTGGGCCTCCTTTGCCATTTGAGCTAGTCTATTTTTTAAGGTGTTGTTTTCCTCAGTCAGGCTGTTGACCCTCATTTCAGACTTTTCCTGCATCCTTCTCATTTCTCTTTCCAATTTTTCCTCCACTTCTCTTATTTGATTTTTAAAGTCCTTCTTAAGGTCCTCTATGGCCTGCAACCCGCTCATGTTTTTCCCCTGGGGCTTTTGGAGCAGGACTTCTGACCTCACAGTCCTTTTCCTGCTCTATGCCCCCAAAATAGGAGTCTAGGGTTGCATTTTTCTGTTTCCTCTGCCTTGGCATGTTGCCACTTAATTACTTGACTTTTGGGCTTGTTGCCACACTATGGCTTTAAGGCCAGATAGAGGAATTTTCGTCCCGAACGTGTGGGGGGCAACTTCCCTTTCTGGCAAGCTATAAACCCACCCACAACTTCCACCCTAGATCACAATCCAGATCCAGGGAGGTTAAAGCAAGAGCGATTACCCCCCAAGACTGATCGCTGGATCTCCCCACGATTTGTAGGCTGGGAGCCGGAAATGCCTCTGAAAACTACACAGTGGTGTGTCTCCTCAGCAGCTTCTAGCCCCCAGGGGAGGGAGCTGACGCATTACCCAAATACAGGTCCCAAAGTCCATAGGACACTAACCTCTTACTTTGTCCTAGGCAAGTCTATGTTGATAATTCTGGCGTCTCCACAGTTCCTGGTGTTCTGGGGTTCCTCCAGCCGGCTGCTGGCCCTGCCGCCCTGGGGCTAAAACCTCGGCTCACATGGACCTGGGCTCCGCTCAGCTCCTGCGCTCTGCGCGCTGCCGGCTCCCAGACCACTGCGCTGGTCCTTCCTGCAGGGTGCTGGGCTGTCCTCAGCGGGAGGTTAGCTTCTCTGTGTCGTTCTGTGGGTGCTGGGGCTCCAGAAGATTTTCAGAGTCCTTTTTTACATAGTTTGTGGAGAATCTGGGGGCAGAGAGGCTTGGACGAGCTGTTTCTACTCCGCCATCTTGGCTCCGCCCCCTATGTATTCAATTTTAAATAGATTATGGTAATTATGTTTTCCATTTGTTGCACTTTATTTTTTCAAAGCCCATTCCCATGCATTATTTGATTTCTTAAAAATCTGTGAGGGAGGTAAGATAGGCAATATTATAATTTTTACAGAGGAGAAAATTGATACTCAGAGAGATAAATTCACTTGCTCCAATTCCTCCAAATGCTAGATTCCAGATCTTGTGAATGCAAGTCCACATTTACTTGAGAAATTAATGTTCTAAACCTGAATATACTAAGCTAGAGAAGACTGGTCAGTAACAGAAAAGCAATTTATGAAATTAGAATTTGTCTCTTCAATTTGAAAAAAAAAATTCAGTGCCACCTATGTGAAGGAAACTTGGCTGGGTGCAGAGACTATGAAGCAAAAATAAGATAACATACTTTCTATCCTCAAGAATGTTAAATTCTGTTCAGCCAGGTGGCATGGTGAAGAGAGCACCAGCCTTGGAGTCAGGAGGACCTGAGTTCAAATCTGGCATCAGACACTTAATACTTACAAGCTGTGTGACCTTGGGCAAGTCATTTAACCACAGTTGCCCTGCCTTCCCCCTTCCAAAAAAAAAAAAAAAGAATGTTAAATTCTGTATAAGAGATAAAAATTCATTCAGAAAAGAAAAAAAACAACAATATCAAATTATCCTCAATCAGGAAATGCCTCACGTAATAATTGACACTTGAGATCAGTCTTGAAAGACAGAAGGGGTTTCAAGAGGGCGAGACCTTTCCAGGTATGAAGACATGTATGAGATACAGAAAGTAAACTTTGTAGAATAGCATATTTTGCTCCACATTTGAAGGAGGGGGTAATGTGAAATAAGCCCGGAAACATTGACTTAAGCCAGATAATAACATTTTTGAGCTGAAATATTGATTTCTTTTTTTCTTTTTTTTCCTTTAAACAAATGCTTTATTAACTTCTGTTTTACATCATTCATTTCCGCCAGATTTTGAGTTACAATCATTTTCCCCCCATTATTCCCCTACCCAACCTCCCAGAATAGCAGTCCCACAAGATATCGCTTCCTCCAATCTGCTCTCTCCCATACCTTCTCCCATACCCCCATCGACTTTTCCATTAGAGGAAGGTGAATCTTTGTGTCCCAATGCCTGCACATCTTATCTCCCAATTACAAGCAAAAGAGTATTAATAATAGTATTTATATATATTTGAAACATTTAATGTTAAGACCTCAAATTTCAGATCCATTTCCTTCCTCCCTTGTCACCCATTCCCTCTAGGGAGATAAGTAATTCAGTATATGTTGTACATGTCTAGCTATGCAAAACATTATCATAGTAGATACATTGTACAAGGCTGCTTATAATTCCCTCCCACTCATCCCACCCCCCACCTGGTCCATTCCCTACATGATCCTGTCCCTCTTCTATAGTGGGTATTTCCAACCTCAGCTCCCACCAAGGATGCCCTCCCATCAATCATCCCTCCTCTCTTCTCCCTTCCTCCTATTCTGCTGTAGGTTGAGATATCCCATTTAGTATGTATGACATTCTCTCCCTGAACGAAATTCAATGAGAATGTGGTTTTGCCTTTTTGCCTTCCTATTCTCCCCCTCCCTTGCAAACACTTCCCCTTGCTTCTTCTACATGAGATAATTTACCCGACCCTGTCTCTCCCCATCTCCTCTTGCCACTTTCCTCTCTCACCTCATAATTTCATCCATTGAGTATCCTCCCTTCCCAACAAATTCAACCTATGCCCGCTATCCATATATAACTGTAACCAAATACACACATATTCAGATAAGTATTCATATGACCACACCCCCTTCTTCCATTATTCTCATACTGAGAAAGGTTTCCTCAGTCACAGTTATTGTTTTTCCATGTAGGAATGTAAATAGTTCAACTTTGATAAGTTCCTTTTGATTTCTTTTCCCTGATTACCTTCTCAGGCATCTCTTCCATCTTGTGTCTGGATATCAAATTTTCCATTCAATTCTGGTTTTTTCCTCAAGAATGCTTGAAAGTCCTCTATTCCACTGAATGACCATATTTTCCCCTGAAACAAAATACTCAGTTTTGCTGGGTAGGTGACCCTTGGGTTCATTTCCAGCTCTTTTGCCCTCTGGAATATCATATTCCATGCCCTACTATCCCTCAGTGTAGAAGCTGCCTGGTCCTGGGCTATTCTGATTGTGTTTCCACAATATTGAAATTGTTTCTTCCTGGCTGCTTGTAGTATTTTCTCCTTGATCTGGGGATTCTGGAACCTGGCTATAATATTCCTGGGAGTTTTCTTTTTGGGATCTTTTTCAGGAGGTGATAGGTGGATTCTTTCAACCTCTATTTTGCCCTCTGGATCTAAGACATCAGGGCAGTTTTCCTTGAGAATTTCTTGAAGGGTGATTTCTAGGTTCTTTCCTTGATCATGGCTTTCAGGTAGTCCAATAATTTTTAAATTGTCTCTTCTGGATCTATTCTCCAGGTCAGTGGTTTTTCCCATGAGATATTTCACATTGCCTTCTAATCTTTCATTTGTTTGGATCTGCTTAACAGCATCTTGATTTCTCATAAAGTCATTAGCTTCCATTTGCTCCAGTCTAACTCTGAAGGAATGAATCTCCTCAGTGAACTTTTGAGATTCTTTTTCCTTCTGGCAAATTCGGTTTTTTAAGGCATTCTTCTCCTCATTGCCCTTTTGGGCCTCCTTTGCCATTTGAGTTAGTCTATTTTTTAAGATGTTGTTTTCCTCAGTCAGACTGTTGACTGTCATTTCATACTTTTCCTGCATCCTTCTCATTTCTCTATCCAGTTTTTCCTCCACTTCCCTTATTTGATTTTTAAAGTCCTTCTTAAGGTCCTCTATGGCCTGCAACCCGCTCATGTTTTCCCCTGGGGCTTTTGGAGCAGGACTTCTGACCTCACAGTCCTTTTCCTCCTCCATGCCCCCAAAATAGGAGTCCAGGGTTTAATTTTTCTGTTTCCTTTGCCTTGGCATGTTGCCACTTAATTACTTGACTTTTGGCCTTGTTGCCACACTATGGCTCTGCTGCCAGACCGGAATTTTCATCCCGAACGTGTGGGGGACAGCTTCCATTTTTGGAAGCTGGAAATCCACCCACCCCACATCACAATCCAGATCCAGGAAGGTTAAAGCAAGAGCAATTACCCTCCAAGACTGATTGCTGGATCTCCCTACAGTTTGCAGGCCAGGAGCTGGAGCTGCCTCTGAAAATTACAAAATGGCGTGTCTCCTCAGCAGCTTCTAGCCCCCAGGGGAGGAAGCTGATGCATTCCCAAAATACTGTTCCCAAATTCCATAGGGCACTAACCTCTCACTTTGTCCTAGGCATGTCTATGTTGATAATTCTGGAATCGCCACAGCTGCTGGTGTTCTGGGGTCTCTCCAGCCTGCCTCTGGCCCTGCTGCCCTGGGGCTAAAACCTCGCCTCACGGGGACCTGGGCTCAGCTTGGCTCCCTGTGCGCTCTGCGCACTGCGGGCTATCAGCTCCCAGAGTGCTGCGCTGGTCCTTCCTGCAGGGCTGCTGGGCTGTCCTCAGCAGGAGGTTAGCTTCTCTGTGTCATTCTGTGGGTGCTGCGGCTCCAGAAGTTGTTCAGAGTCCTCTTTTATATAGTTTGGAGGGAATCTGGGGGCAGAGTGGCTTGGATGAGCTGTTTCTACACCGCCATCTTGGCTTCGCCCCCGATTTATTTTTTTCTTAAAAGCAATTGGGAAAAACTGGTGCTTTTTAAATAAAAGGATGTGCAATGTTCAGACCAAAATTATGTTTTGTCAATAACAAACCACAGTTATGTGGAATGGTGTATTTAGAAGAGAAAGAACCTAAGCGAGGAGACCAGTGTGTGTGTGTGTGTGTGTGTGTGTGTGTGTGTGTGTGTGTGTGTGTGTGTGTGTGTTGTGTGGAGAAGGAAGAGGAGGAAAATGGTCCAGGAAATGTTGGTGAGAATTTTGATTAGTGTGTGGTCATATGAATTGAGAAAGAAGGTTTACAATTAAAGAGTATGTGGTAGAGGTAGTATTGATAAGAGCTGGCATCCTGATTGGATATGGGAGACAGGAGTGGGAGATAGGAAAGAAAGAATGAAGGATTATGGTGAGGTTGGGAATCTAAGTTTCTGGAAGGACAGTGCTACCCAAGAGGTCAAAATATGGAAATTAGGAGGATGTGGGAATTTTTTCATACATTTTACAAGAATGTTTCCTTTAAAAAAGAAAAATGTATAATGTGGTACAGTATGAAATAGAATATGGTAAGATGGCTAGGTGGCACAGTGAATAGAGCACCAGCCCTGGAGTCAGGAGGACCTGAGTTCAAATCCAGCCTCAGACACTTCGCACTCACACACACACACACACACACACACACACACACACACACACATACATCTAGCCATGTGGCCTTCACTTAACCCCAATTGCCTTCCAAAAAGAAAAAAAAAAGAAATAGAACATGGTAAAATGTTAAATGTATAAGACATAATATAAAGTATAACATGAAATTCAATATATTTTTATAGAATTTTATATTTAAATAAATTAAAATGAAGAATCATAAACAGGGTATATTTAGTCAGCCATGTAATTATTACCCAGTAGTTCATCTTACTTTTCATATAAAAAACATTGTCTGTAGCAGGCAAAAGAGCACACTGAACAAAAGGTATGACATTTTGCTCTTTCTCATATTTCAAAGGTACAATGGAACCCAGAAGTGCAGCAGAGAAAACAGCATGAAGAAAATATATATTCTGTGGACATTAAATATAACACAGTGGGCAACAGTGAAATTGAGAAGCTTAAATACTTAAGAGATGCTTAAATATATGAGAAACCAACCGTCTCCACCTTTCAAATTTTTCTCTCGCTTCTCAAATGCCCAGCACTATCTTAGTTTTCTTTCAGTGCATTTGGATTTTGATTGTCTGGCCATTGAACTGCTCTATTGAACACAATAAAGAAATCATTAAAATTCTGGGGCTATACTTATGACAAGAAAGATGACCTTTCTCTTCTCCCATATTATTATTCATCCTCCTTTGATATCATTTGTCTGTTATTTCCAGTGTTCTGACACTCCTGGCACTCTGCCATGTTCATCTTACTTTTGACCCAGGAAAAGAGTTGGAGAAGGAGTTGAGGAAACATTTTAATAGCCTAGTTTCACAGGGTGTAAAGAATAGAATTGCATGTATATTCAATGTGATTGACTTTTTAAAAACGTAATTCTCACATCATCCTGATAAATGGCATTGGAAAGGAAAGGGGAAAATTATCAGATCCAGAGCTGTGACTCCAGAGTGCATACCAGAACACCACAATATATATTATTAAATAAATTTTCGATTAGGACCTTGATTATTCAGACTGTGTAATTTACTGGAATGAGGAGACAATGGTTATAAGTTTAAAAAATGATTATAAACTATAAGAAAAACACTAGCACCTTTATACTAAACAGCTAATTCCTTAAGGTTTTATAGTTTGTGTTATAGTATTTTCCCCACAAGACCATTTCATCAATCTGTACAATGCTCTCTACTGATACAGATCAACAACATATATCTCTAATATGTACCCCTAGAGAATTTCTGGGGATACTAAAAGAACACCTGCCTGTGGTTACATAGCTGTTATATGTAAGAGGCAGTGTTTGACTGAGACATTCCTTAATTCGAGGGCAGCCCTTAATGCTGTGCTATCTTTCTATCTGTGTTTATGTTGGGCAAAATATTGTGGGATCTTAGTAAAGTATCTATTGAATTGGATTTGTGTCAAAAGTTAATGTGAAGTATCCAACCATCTATATCTATTTAATTCTTTTTTTAAGCAATTGGGGTTAATTAACTTGCTCAAGGTTACATGGCCAGTCATTATTTATGTGTGGATGCTCATTTTCTGAGGCCAGAACTGATCCCAGGTCCTCCCAACTCCAGGGCCGGTGCTCTTACTCACTGTGCCACCTAGCCACCCCAATATCTTTTTAATTCCTAATTGGTGAAATACTATATATTTAAGTTCTTATTTGAGAGAAAGCAAAAACAAAAAAATAATATATACATAAATCTACAAAGGCATTAAAGTAGGTCTACACAAGCAAGAGCTTTACTAAAAAATCTACACCAAATACATTTTAATGAAAGATGAGATCTTCTGTCAGTTCTATGTTTCCATATTTGAATAATGTCTCAACATAAATGTTTCAGAGCAACAACAAAAAATGACCATAACTCTATCTATGCCTTTGACATACTTTTCTTCAGGTTTACTATCCATGTTTTCTACATTTGCTTATTTATTTTTGTCTATATAGACTTGTTCTGAGGATGATTAAGTAAATCATGATATTGTCTGAGTGTACTGTTATTGCAGACATACCCTGAATACCCATTCTTGAGTTCTCTGCTTTACTGATTCAATTTCTTCACATTAATTTCACTTCACTTTAATTAAATTCAGTTCTCTCTCTCTCTCTCTCTCTCTCTCCCCCCTCTGTGTGTGTGTGTGTGTGTGTGTATATATATATATATACACATATGCATACACATGCATATATGTATATGTACAAATACTTATTATGTGTGGGTATTAGATAGATAGATACTATGTATAGGTGTATGGAGAGATATAGATATATAAAATACCCATACAGAGACACAAAGTAAATATAAAATAGGGAACTAGCAAGTATGAGAGGATCAAGAGAGGTCTAATGTAAGGTGTTTGTAATTGAAAAGAGTCTAATGATTGTAAAATATAATGGGAGGGATGGAAGAAGAAGGGACATCCCAGGCACAAGGGACACCAGAGCACACTTAGACACCATCTCCCACTTGAAGCCTTTCCTGATTCCTCTAGGTTTTTGTACACCTCACTCTACTGTAGTTACTTTTTATAGTTTGTATTTGCTTGTCTCTGTATTCATAGTAACCCTTCAATAAAATAGAAGTTCACCGAGTACCTGTTCAATTTTGTCTTTGCTTTTGAACACTACAACCTAGAGCTTTACACATAATAGTTGCTTATGAAATGTATTTCTGAGTTTAGATTTATTCTTGAATCAAGGCAGTATTGAACAGAGAAATGGAGGGGGGATGGTAAAGGTCAGTATTCATATGCCTTATTTCAGTTAGAAATTAAATCACATCTATAAAGAAAATTCATAAATCTCAGATTTTTTAATTGTTCCAATACTCTGTCAAGTCTGTGGGTAAATGGATTTCAGGTTGTCTATTCTTGTTGCATAGAATGAGTAATTTACTTGTGACCATGAAACACTGCTTTCTGACCTGTTTGCAATTTCTTACTTGGTTCTGATTCTTTTTTCTTACATGAGAATCGCAGATATATCTCCATCTATGCCATCCTCTAATATGAATAAGTCTATTTAGATACACTTTTCAAACAATGCTAACTCCAAATGACAAATAGAACATAGGGCTAAAGGTTTCCTGGTAACTTGCCACCTCCAAGTTTTGGACCAGTACAGTATTAAAAGGAACTTTTATATCTAAAATCTTTTAAAATAAGTATAAAAAGAATAAAGTTGAAATCCACTCTATTTAAAAGATCATTAAGCTTTTTTACTTTTTTCTGGTATCCCTGGCAAGGCAACTAATGAACTCTTCCACCTTTTCCATCAAGCATTTCCAGTTTGAAATCCATTTTGTAGTTGCTCACTAAATATTGTGAGTTTGACAGCCAGCTGCTATGCTGTCTTCCTCCCGATGTGATATACAGTGACATGTACTAACTTATACACCCACAAGATTGATGATATTGCTATTCAAGATTTTCTTGAAGCTTTTATGATATAAGTTGGTTGGTAAGGACAAATCTACTGGCTGTATTACTTCACTATGTGTTTTCATAAGTATAAAGGATATCCTGTTTCCCAGAAATCATATGTGGAGATATATGTGTGTATGTGTATGTGTATATGTATATGTATAAGTATATGTATATGTATGTGTATATGTGTATGTATATGAATATGCACATGTATATGAGTATGTGTATGTGTATGTATATGTATGTAAATGCTGATTGGACATCATATGGAGAATTTTTCCATGATGATGATTTAGGTTTCTACCCTCAGGTATTGAGACCCAGGGAGTTCCTAAAAGTGTTTTGTCTAGTACAGATTAGATAATCTCTTTACAACTAATCTAACTCTTAAAGAATTTTCCCCTTCCCCAATGTACTTTCTTTTTTTCTTGAGTGTAAAAATTTCCTGGTTTTAGTGATTTCTTAAGTAATAGTTTTCTATGTCCAAAAGGTTGAGGAGTGTGGTTCAAGGTCAGTGGGGGTGGTTTTGGTGTTTTTGAGTTCTTCTAATCATGTGTTACAGTGTTTCAGGGTAGAGGCAGTTCAGATAATTTTCATAGCAGTGAACTACTTGAAGACTTGTACATCTTTGTCTGTTTTGTTACTTTTACCTAATATACCTTTTTTCAGTGGTAGTCAGAATATTATACTCTTAAAAGCTGTACAAATGTGGGCAATGGAAATCAATTTTCAAATATTAAACAATGTAAAATTAAGTATTGAAATATAGTACTTAACCTATAACCCAAGCAGATCTTGTACTTGAAAGGACTTCTTTAAGGGTATATGAAGGAATTTGGTATCAGTCAGCAGGCTCCCTAAGGTCCTAGGATGGTAGGATTATAGCTAGACCAAATTTTGTAGATCATCAATTTTAACTGACTCATTTTACTGAAGAGGAAACAGGCTGAGAGCAGTTATATGACTTACCCAAGGTCACATAACTGGTGTCTAAGGTAAGATTTGAAGTTAAATATTGGTAACTACAAGCCCAATGTACTTTTTTTTTTCAAATCATTTTTTTTCAAATCATTTAGCTGAAAAAATTGACCTAGAGACAAACAGAAATATAAGCAACTGAAAGATAAATGTTGAGTATTAGAGCTGGTGGGTGCCTCAGAGATCTTGTTTACCCCTTACCTAAAATAGGAGCCCTATCTACACAAAATGTGCCTACAGATAGCCATGTAGTCTCTACTATAAGAATTCTAGGATATTCTGTGCTCTTGACAATTTCCAAAATCTGAAAATTTGTTAAAAAAATTTTTTTGGCTAGTTATGATTTAGTTGATTACAACTTTTAATGAACAAGTGGGATTATCTAAAGCATATCTTTCACCATAATCTTTAGTCCATTACCCTGAGAGTCTTCCCTTCCAAAACTGATATATTTCTTTTTTCTTTTTTGACTAAGTAAAGAATCCATTCTCATTTCTTACCTAGCCTTAATCACTGAATGGGAGTTGCCTCAGTCAGACTGAGACGGCTTGAAGACATTAGTTCAAAAAGGTCAAAGTCTCCCATTGCATCCAGGACCATCTCCAGTCATCTTGATCTATGTCTTGTCACTGAACCCAGAAGGCTCTGGAGAAGAAATTGAGATTGGTGACTTTGCACAACCCCTGTCTCACTTAAATCCAATTCACTTGCATCCTATGGTATCACCTCCCTGATATCACAGTCCTCTTTGAGAATGAAGAATCCATGATCAGAAATTTACATTTTTTCTATTTAGCATTTTATTTTCCCCAGATACATGTAAAAAATTTTAAACATTTGTTTTTAAAAGCCTGAGCTCCAAATTCTCTCCTTCCTTCCCTCCCCAACACTCCCCTCATTGAGGTTATGTAAGGCTCCGTGTGCCCTCCCATTCAATAACATCAACATTTATAGAAAAAAACAAATACTACTTCTGAAAGGCACATTTAGGGGTCCATAGGAATCTCTTTTTGGGGAACAAGGGCTTCCTGGGGTTGAGGCAGAAGCAGACATAGAACTTGGAGAGGAAATGAGATGAGTGTGAGCATAAATAAGTTGATTAATAATGGGCTGAAATTGTTTTGCAATATTCTTTTTTCGGGCAGAAATGTTTGTTAATCAGAATTTTGATTGGGATCAGTTATTATTAGAATAATTATTATTACTATCATTCTTTATTGACATATTGTGTATGTGTGTGTGTGTTCTACCCCCAATAGTCCCATTCCTGTTGTCCGTTTTCATATCAATATCATCCTCATTGTCCTAGTTTCTCAATTCAATATTTCAATTACCTTTGATTAACAGAATTTGAAAGTTGCAAGTCATGCATCTTTTTTCTTTCTTTCTTTTTTAATAAAAGAAGAAAATAAAGAACAGTGAGGTAAAGGTACTTACCAATGGTCATGTAAGTAAGTGAAAAGCTGACAAAACCTTGTGACTCAACATCTAGTACGTTATATATTACACCGTGCTATCTCATTCTTCTAAATATGCAATGAGTTCCCATGTCTTTTTAAATTTTTTCCTTCTAAATATATTATTCAATGTTCCTCCTCCTTTTCCTTTTCCAATTGACACTACCCTCATCTATGTGGATACCATTATCCATCTTGTCAGGTACCAGAAACATAACTTCAGAGACATTCTTAACTCTTCCTTCTCTTTCACTCCCATATCCAAAAAGTTACCAACTGATTTCTTATATCTGTCCCCTTCTCTCCACCCATAAAACCATCACCTTTTATCAGACCTTGATCAGATCAGTCCCTCATTTCTTCTCCACTCTATTATTGTAGTAGCTTTATAATATGTCTCTTCTCCTTGTGTCTAGTCTTTCTCTTTCCCTCTCTGATCCACCCTTGACAGAGTTGTCCAAATAATCTTCCTATAGGACAAGTCTGACCATGTTACTTGTTTGCTCAAAAATCTTCAGTAGCTTCCTATTGCATGTAGGATAGGATTAATTATAAAATCCTTGGACTCACATTTATGTCCCTCTTCAAGTTAGCCCCCGTTTGTCTTTCTTGTCTTATTTCAGTACTTTCCTCATATAATGTATGTTGTAGCCACAGTGGACTAATTGTTCTTCGAACTCCCCCTATCATCATATTCTCTCATGCATTCACAAATTCCTAAAGTTTGCTTGCTCCTTGTCTCTATTTAAAAAAAATCCTTATTTTCTTTCAAGCTCCAGTTCATCTGCCCCTTGATGACTAGACACTTGTATTAATAGTTTTAAAGTTATTCCTGTATGTGTCCATCGCAATCCCCAACTTGACTGAAGCCCATAGATGTAAAACCTCTGACATCCTAATTTGTCATCCTTTGTTCTTAGCATAAAGTATATGCTTTTTAACCATTTGAAAAGTTGAAATGAAGCAGAAATGATTTGTCATGTGTCCATGGAAATACACACTTGGTCCCCTTCCTCAAGTTGACATTGAAGATGTAATGCTTTCATTAGAAAAACAAATGACTTTCTTTGTTATAAGGAAGGGATCAATCTAGAATGTGACAGAAAGGAGAGGATATTTCAAGAAATTATTTTCATATAAAAATAGAAATCAACAAGCTTTTATTAAGCACTTAGTATGTGCCTGAAATGATGCTAAGTGTTGGGAGTACAAATACAAGCAAAAAAGAATGGCAATCTCTGCTCTCATGGAGCTAGCATTTTAATGAAAGGAAGGGAAAAAAATAATTCAAATAAAAGGAATCGTAAAACTATTTAGGTGGCAGGAGCAGAGGGTAGTGGCACAATGTAAAAAGAAGTCTAGAGATTCAAGAGTGGAACTAAGAAAGGAAGGCATTAATAAAGCTTATTTTTGACCTCTGTAAATTATACTTCATGAATGCTGTCCCATAACCACAACAAAGGAGACAATAGTTCCAACATAACCTGCTTCATGCAGATCATATCAGGTTCTTTGATCTCAGTTCTGGAGATACATTTAAGAGCATATGAAGAGGAGGGCAACCAAAATGGTGTGGAGGACTTGATGTTATGTCATTTGAAGGTAGACTGAAGGAACAAATGAAATCATAACTGAAAAAGAAAAGATACCAGTGGACACATGAACTACAGTGCATGCATGAACAATGCCTTTAAGTGTCTATAAAGCCAAGCATGAGCAGCTTTCCAGAGGACTGCTGCTGTGAACAGCTTTCAAGGTTGTGACTACACAGTATAATGAACTTTCTATTTATTCATTGACAAATTACGGAAAAATATTCGCAGAAATCAAAGTAGAGCATTCACAATGTTATAACTTAACAATTTAACACTAAAATGGCCACATCGTTTTTCACCAAAATAGTCATGTAGTTTTAAGCAAAGGATAACATTCATTTAATAATACAATCATTTAGTAAGTCCTAAATTCAATCATCCTTAAGGAGGCAAGCCTCCTTAATTGACAGAATGTACAAAGGTCAAAGTTCTCAACCCCTAGCTCACATTGCCTTAATCTTTTCAATCAAAAAGTCCTATTTCTTTTTAACTGGTGAAGTCAATCATCTAAATATAAAGGTCAGAGTTCTCCACCCTAGGCCACAGTAAGTCATCATTTTCTCAGTTTGCATTAAATACCCAAGGGGAGGTCTTTGCATCGTGACTTGAGGCAGGCTCTCAGCTTTCATGGTTCCTCTTCTATGGTCCCAGCTCCTGCCCAAATCTATCCAACTGCCACCTGAGTTCAAAGGTAGACATCTCTCAGTTCTTTGTTTTGTTTTTTTTTTGTTTTTTTTTTTGCTTTTTGGAGGTCAGTTGGGGTTAAGTAACTTGCCCGAGGTTACACGGCTAGGTTTTTGTTTGTGTATGTTAAGTGTCTGAGGCCGGATCTGAACTCAGGGCCTTCTGACTCCAGGGCCAGCCCTCTGCTCACTGAGCCACCTAGCCACACAGCTCTCAGTTCTTTGTGCAGCTTCTTATTCAGTTCCTATTGCATATTGAAGCTCATAGTGTCCAGGTCCACCTCAAGTACTTCACAGTTTCTTAACCTGGGAAGACAAAGCTTAGTAGAGTCAATGCACATTGCCAGCACCCCTTGTGAAATCAACAGGGACCCACAAACATGGTCCAAGAGGTCAACAAAAATCATCAACATAGAAATCAATAAAGACCCACAAACAAGGTCAAAAAGATCAATACAAATCATCAGTAATGTCCCAGGACCTCCAAAATCCTCCTCCAGGACTTCTGTAAACAGAGGGCTTCCAGTAACATCCCAGTGCCTCCATACAAAGCATCATAAACAAACATCAACACAGAAAGAACAGACAAACATAGAATGCTAGATACAAAAAGTTTTCTCCTTCGCCACCACAAAAGCTCCCTTTTCAGTTCTCTTCTCTCTCTCTAGCAGTAGCAGCCCAGCCTCCTGATGCTCACTCCTAGAAGTTCTGAATTCTCTCAGCTTGGGCTTTTCCTTATATATGGTATTAGCTCCTCCCTATTCTGCCCCTTCCTTTTATGTCAAAAAGCCCATCCCACTGGGGGATTCCCAAATTCTGGGTTTTAATACTTGACACAATCATTAACCTGGAACTAGATGCTAAGTACCTGTTTGATTGCAAATACAAGGGGCAGGGAAGATCTTCAGATTCCCATTACCATTACAGTGTCTGAAGTGTTTTGGTTTGGAATAAGCATTGGATGTATTTGCTTCAATGTTAGGAATCATTTCTTACAATTAGAATAATGTAGCAGCAAGCACTCCAACATCCCCAGGGTGGCTGCCAACACAGGTTCTTAGATCTGCTTTTCTAAAGGAAAGCAACTCAAAATGGGTTAACAAGCTTACTTTAATCAATCAAATATGTATCATTTACCTAGTTCAGGGGAAAAAGGTCAGCACCCTGAAGTTCAAAGTATACAGACAGAACTTACAAGACAGAGAAACAAACAGATCAAGCAGACAGGCTTCCTAACTGTCCAACCATTACTTCAATACCAAATTACAGTTACCAGAGAGGGAAGCATCAACATCTGGGTTTTCAAAGCCAGGGGGCTCTCAACAGCTGCCCAAAGTCTCAAAGTGATCCCCAAAGCAAAGCCTCACATCAGGGATTATATAGCCTTCTCCTGGGACAGAGAATGTCACAACCCTCTTGACCCACTGCCCAATCACACAGCATCAAGGTGTAGACATTCCTGAAAACCAAGCCTCCTGCCACAGGCTCCATGTGACCATATTCAGCTTATTAGGAGGCAGAGTATATTTTCAAATCAAGGAAGGTTCTCAGAATCTCTTAAGTCCATCAAAGGGCCTAGGGGCAGGGAAGATCTTTAAATTTACATTTCCATTACAAATAAATAACAATTGTGAAATGGACAGCCCTAGTAGATAGAAAATTCTTTATCTTTGGAAGTTTTACTATTCAAGTTTTGGAATATTTGGAAGTTTTACTATTTTGTCTGTAGGAGGACTTCTTGTTCTGATCTGAAGTAGATGTCAAGAATTCTTCAAACTGTGAGACCTATGATGCTTTGATTGCTTTAAAGTAATAGTATCTCATTGATACAGCATCCAATAATCCTACACAAATAACTTCAATAATGAATCATTTTACTAACAGGTCAATTTCCCCAAATTAATATACAATTTAATATGCCCTTACTTAAAACATTATGACTATGGAAACTATAAATATTTATTCTGTTTTCTGACCTTGATTTGGTAGATTTATTTACTTTATTAAAATTAAATTTAAAACTTTGTTCATATTATTAATGTTGTTCTATTGTCATTAACCTCCATGTAGTTGTACAATTTGTTGGTCAGCATTTTATGTGATCATGATTTTTCTTCCATAATTAAGATAAACTCATTTTTTAAAAAATACAAAAATGTAAGTATTAGTCTTAATTGTTTTTTTTTTCTTAATGTGCTCTAGCAAAAGAAAAATTGAGACAGCTGGTGATATTTCTCATAGCTCTCCAGTGAAATTATCATAATTTACAGAGGTCAAGTGTCAGAGATATAATACATTTCTGGTGGAAATGAGGAAATTGTGTAGATATTTCTAACAGAAAATGGTTTCTGTTTTGTTTAGTCATGATAAAACAATTGTTGCCAGATGAATTTGGGATGGAGGAGATAGTGTATGTATTGACTCTCATTCACAGAAAAATATACCCATCTTTAGACAAGGATATTTTACCTTGCGTCATTTTGTGTATGTGTGTCTATGTGTGTGTATGTAAGTCAGTGGTGTCTCTGCCTAAACCACCTGTGACTGTCAATTTTCATGTTCAATATCAAAATATGTTATACTAACCATCCAACATCCAAAAAGTAACCACTCTTTTTAATGGATCCAGATAGTGTCCATTATATTTATATGGATATGCTAAACACCATGTGTTAGTCTTACTCTTTATATGAATTTATTAAACTCCTAGTTACACATGCACCTTTCAAGGCATCATTATTCTGTTTTTTTTTAATTTTTTAATTTTTATCAGCCACTCTGGTTTTCACTTCATGGAAAATTATACCATTCCCCTTGAGACTAGGATAATCATGTGAAATCCCAGCATCACGAAGAAAAATTCTTCTGGTCTGGATATTCAACACCTTCTAAAATCACCATCAGTTGTCTCTTCCTTCTGATTGGAGGGCTGGAGGTCAGAGCATTCAATTCCTCCCAATTTCTTCCTTTATGAAGTGCTCACAACCTCCGGGGTAATTCCATTTTCCATCAGAAACTGCTTAGCTTTCACTCCATAGTACAATGTGCCTCAGGTGCACTATTTAACCACTTGTCCTTCTCGTTCCCCCTGCTTTTCACCTTGCTTTTCTGTATTCTCTTTCCTCATTAGACTATAAGTCCCTTGAGGACAGGAACTGTCTCTTTTTCTTATTTGTATCACCAGTACTTAGCATAGTACCTGCCTGCCACAGAGTAGGCACTTAATAAATATTTATTGAATTGACGTTAAGGCAATATGGTTGCCAGTCAGATTCTACTTTTGATTTCTGTTCACCGCATGGTCCCCTAAAATCTCTCAGTTTCTTTTTATTCTTAACTTTCCAAAGAAAGTCTTATTTTTTTTTTTTGGCTTTTCTTTCTTTGTAATCCACGAAAAGCACCACTGTTCTATGATGATGTTACCTTAAATATGTCAAAATACAGTCAAACAGATTAGAGATCTTTTTGCAATAAATTATAATTTAGAATTTTAGAATCTCCCTGAGCTATTACTCAACTTATCCTGAACCTTTTCATACTTTTCTGTTACCTCCCCTTGGATTGTTACTGTTTCAGCTGGCCAATCTCTTTTAATTTAGATTGAATTAGTGGTGTTTGAATACATTCTCCCTGTCAGCTCTCTCTTCTTAGTGACTAGGAGGAATTACAGTCAACAGAGAGAACTAGACATGCCCTAATAGTCAGAGGCCAACTTTGGTTTTTCCACTGATTATGTATGAGCAACTGCAAACCTTCCTTAATTGGTGAAAATAGACTGGCTCAAACAGAATATCTCTGAAAATAAATCAATTGAAAATATTTTATGAGCGTCTATCCTGCATCATGCATTGTTCATGACACAGGGAACATTTTCCATTCTGTGCTGGCCACTATTTGAATCCACTTGTGCCCTGTCTTTATGAATAAGAAGGGACATAAAGAAAAAAAGATATTCTCACTGAACTGAACCAGATTTGTCATCATGTGACCTGCCCTATATTTGATAACTGAAGCCTCACAAGCTAAACAAACCTATTTTTATAACCCCTTTGTTTGAGTTAGGTCAGTCATTTGTGCAATATTAACAACTGAGGTTAGGATGGATGTCATCTTCATGCTTACAAGACAAATGACCCAGAAACAGTGTTGAATTTTTCATAGGAGGACCTGGGTTCAGATGCTAACTTTACCACCTGGACAAGTCATTTAATGGCTCTGAGTCACATTTTTCTCCTTTATAAATTAGGGCTGTGGTTTAGCGAACTTCCAATATCTCTTCAAGCTCCAATTCTTATGACGCTAAAAGTTCATAAACAAAAAGATGCATAGCAAGTGTTAGGTCAGTTCTAAAAAGGAAAAAAAATAAATAGAGAGAGGGAGGGAGAGAGAAAAAGAGAGAGAGAGAGAGAGAGAGAGAGAGAGAGAGAGAGAGAGAGAGAGAGAGAGAGAGAGAGAAGAGGGTCAGTGCAATTAGGGAAGAGAATATGGAAAATTTCATCAGACATGGAAGGAGCCAACAACAAACGCATCATATGTTAATTACCTAATATTTATAATTTTTAGACTCCCAAGGGATAAAAGGAACTTAGCTAACATATAAGTCCTACCCTTTAAGAGCTTATAGTCTGAAATGCTTGTGTTCATATTTGATGAGGAGGGAGATGTTTGTGAAATATTGTCATGGGGTGCTGTTTGAACAAATAATATGCACTCTTTTTTTTTTTCTTTTTGGAAGGCAATTGGGGTTAAGTAACTTGCCCAAGGTCACATGGCTAGATTTTTTGTTTGTTTGTTTGTTTGTTTTTTGTGTGTGTGTTAAGTGTCTGAGGCCGATCCAAACTCAGGTCCTTCTGACTCCAGGGCCAGTGTTCTTCTCACTGTGCCACCTAGCCACCCCAATAATATGCACTCTTAAGAAGTCCTCCATAATGCATTTTATTTTGACTGGATTTGTAATTTGTTTCTGTATAGGGAACTCTTAATGAGAAAACACTGTCCACCAATGTAGATTTGCAACTGTTTTATAGCCTATACTGATAGGCTAATTGAGGCTATCTGAGGACATTGGGAAGTTAAGATATGAACCTAGGGTCACTACATTGTTCTTCTTGTCCTTTATCCACTCATTACATCAGAGGACTTCATTGGAAAGAAACAAAGAAAAGCCAAAATAACAATACAAATGACTTCACACAACAAATGACCTCACATTTCTGATACTTGTAGCAGATGATCCCAAATTCTCATTTCTTCTTTTTAAATATTTTATAAAAATCATAATATATTTATATAGTGCTTTAATGTTTGCATAGAACTTTATGCACATTTTCTCTTTTGAACCACTGAACAACCCTGGGATGGACGTATTGCTGGTATCATCCAGGCTTTACAGGAGGTAACTGAGAATCTGAGACTGACCATCGTCAAATGTTTCGTACATATCAGAGGAGAGATATGAATCCCTGTCTTTCCAATTTCAAACATAGCACCATATTCGTTATACCCTACTTCCTCTCTCTTTTGTCAACCTTTTATTTTAAAAATGACTGAAAATGCTCACTTTGTTTTTTCTTCTCTGACCTCGCATAGAAATGACTAAGGTCAGATTACACCAAGAAATTAAATAAGTGGGCTTCAAATTCTTTGGCTAATGTTTTTATACATTTCATTAAACTTTCTAGAAATTGTACATTTCTTTGAAGGTATGCTGATTTACCTTGATGATTCTGAGTTAAAAATAGAAAGGTAACAACAGTCTTCAGTCATTTTTTTCCACTTTAGCTTATTAATTTTTTTTAAATGTGGGCTGATCCAATCATTCCTAATTACAGAAGTTACCTTTAAAAACAAAATCTGAAACTGTCCGTGATTTTTCTTTTTCACCTGTGAAATTATTCTTGCATCCATGGATCAAGGTATCTATGTTGTTTAATTGTTTGCACAACAAACATTTCCTTAACTTTATCTTCCTGAATGCCTTTTCCCCATTGTGAAATGTATAATTACATGTTTGTTATAATTATAAACCAAACAATGGATAATATCCACAGCATGCAGAGATAATTATAACATGAATGAATCAAGTTTCTTTCTATTCTTTATTAGAAAGGTATACATAAGCATCGAGGACATACATTTCATTTACCAGGAAATTACTGAAGTTACTTTGGTCTAAGTCATTACACACACACACACACACACACACACACACACATACACACACACACATACATACAAACACATATATGTAGCAATGCAAACAAAACATTGCAAGTTAAATACATTTTCAGTTGATGATAGGTACTTATGACTCATTTAGGTAAAATATCTCATTTAAGAAAAACAGATAAGCACTCTTCAAAACATAAGGAAAGTGATACCTTAATTCAAGGATTTCCTATTTAGTTACAACTAAATATTTCCCACTTTTTCTGGTTTCAGAAGATGCTGGTCCAAATCCTACTTTTATCACCTGTGTGATCTTGAGCCAATTATAGTGTCCCTGGCCTTCACTCTCCTCAATTGAAAATGATGGTTTTTGGATCACAGAGCCTCTGATATTCCTTTTGGGTTTAGAGTAATAATCCTAGGATCACCAACCCTAAAATGTCATATAAACCAAATTTTCTTTAATGGAATTCATCAAAGTTTTGTCCATTTTAAAGTCCTTCTTTAAGTCTATCCTGAAAATCTGCAAGATTTTCAAGCCCACACATTGAGTTATTGGTTAAAGGTTTTCTTCCACTCAAGATTTCTTTGTGAGACAGAGTGTGACATAATAAAGAGCTCGGAGCCAGACTTGAAGTGGTCACAACTTGAGCTCAAGTCTGTATTCTGAAACACATTCTAGCTGCTTAATCATGGACAGCCAGCCAACCAAAACTAAGATAGCAATGCATCAATGGAGGGAGTTTCCACAACAGTGAAATCACCACCTCTGCCAAAAACATTATTTTAGCAAACTGTATTTTGAATTCAAGGCTATTTTTTCTCATTCCTGTTATGAATGACAACCTATGATCCCCCAAAGTTCTCATTCAATTAATATTCATATAAAATATTACGTCCAGCATGTTCATATTAATTTGTTATAAACTTGTGAAGGAATTAGAAAGGAGAATGTATTATCTTCCTATTATTTTCCACTTGGAAAAACAAAACCAAAAATGATTGTAAGGTCAACATGTTTTACTCATTATGGACATTACAGCTGTTGATATGTTTTACTCAGTGTAAACATGAGTTACTAGAGTAACCAGAGTTTTTCTAAGGATAAATTTTGGAGTGAATGGGCACACCTCTTTATCATGATCCTCTGGTTTACTGGCTTTTTTTTTCCTATAAATTCTCTCACTTCCTTAGCCATCCACTAACTCCCCAAAAGTCTGGTTACCCCTGGTCCCCTCTTCTGGAGCATCCATTCCCAGGGCAATCAAAATAAATCTCCCACAATTAAATTTGTCCCCATAATTAGAATTCCTAGTTTTGACTGATGAATATTTGGATGAAAAATATATCATTTTAAAATAGTAATGGTATACCACAGAAAAACCTGGTCAAGAATAATTTTGGTGGAATGGAAAATGCATTGGAACATAATATTCAATAGCTATCACTTTCATGACTTTGTAGTCTTTTTCAGCATCAGGTTATGTCCCTGGAAGTCTGACATATTCCCTAGACCTAATTAATAGCTAGGTGTCATGTATCTTGCTTATTAAGATTTTTATGATTTTTCCACATAAGCAGAATATGAAAATAGTTATGCTTCATTGCAATGCTTAATGTTCTATGCCAGGAACTATGAAAATATGGCTAGAATAGACCCTTATCATAATGTTTGTGGAAATAAGTAGTGCTATGAAATCAGAACTGAACAAGGGATATGTCACAGTTTGATGTCATTAATATTCAGTCAGATGTAAGCAGGGATGTTTTTGGACCTGAATGAAGATGCTTACTCTACACAGATGGCATAGCTTACTTTAGCATTGGGGGTTTCCAAGATCTATTCCATTAAGCTTTTCTCAAAAAATGTTGGAGGATGTTTCAAGGTTATTTGAATTCAAGTAGCCATTAAAATATCACCCCCAAAATTAAAACCAAAAAGCAAAACAAAACAAAAACAAAACCCTTAAGTAGCTGATATACTCCAATCTCTTTAGGGAGAATGTTACAGTATATAAATTTTCTTTTGATATTATATAACTAGTTAATGATTAAGGAATCTTCTTTACCTGAGTTTGATGGGCTGGTACCTGAAGTTAGTCAGAGCTGTCTTGACTCTTATCTACCTGCTCTGAGAAAATAGCCAAGTGAGAACTTGATTTTTTCTGTCTGTTCTGTATAGCAGGAAGAAAAAGTTGATCTGTGTGTTGTGAACTTGATTGTCCATACTGAAAATTACCATAGTATTCCTGGAGCTTGGGTATACAGAATTTTCTAGTTACAAACTTTTATAAAGTGAGCTTTTATAGGTGTTAGAAAGATTCAGCAGAAATTATTTGGGATATTTTTTGTAGATAAAAATGATTATAGATTATAATATATTATTCGATAATTATTACAGTTTAAGATTTTGGCTATTTTACATAGACTTCTTACTTATTGATTATAATGTTTAGTATGAAGAGTTTGGTTTGGCTCATAGACAAATGTTTTCATTGCTAGGATTGGAGAAGGCAAAATGCTATCTATATTCATCATCTGATAGTCCTTATTTGCCTATGGATACAAGTAAAATGAGTGAAATGTGGACCCTGAGGTTAGAAAGGGAGTTTTCTATATCAGCCCAGTACTGTCTTTATTAGTATATGTGCATGGGGCAGCATATGCCAGCAACCTGAGGCAGGTGCCAGTTATGACTGTCAGGGAGTAATCACAGGTATACATAAAAAGTTGGAAGTTCACCACTGCTGGTGATTTTCAAACCAGCCAGATTACTTCTGGATCCATCAGAGGTATTATAAAATAAATGACGTACATTGCATATAGACTGATGGTAATCAGGACTGAGAGACTGATCTAACATAACCTTGTTGGCATCATCATCTATTCTGCTGTCTACCTCATGTGTGTTTGCTGTGGTTCCCTATAATTTTCTGCTTCAGGAATCATCCTCTGGGAATTCATGCCTTTTTGTGGGATCTCAAGAGAGTGAAGAATCTCTGGGGATGTCACTTATCTGTGTGCATCTGAGAGATTATAGGAGTCAGCAAGTGAAGGTCAGATGAATCAAAGCAAGAATTGGCCTAAGAGGAAATGTGAGCCCAAGTGGTGTGGGCCAGTACATGCCTGAGACTCGCACCTGAAATATTTCATTCCTTGTGCCGAGGGAGTTACAAATAGGAAAGAAAGCAAGCACATTCTTTTTCTCTACATTGTCCCTGAAACTTGAGAAACTCTGTGTTCACCTCTAAATGATAAAACTTTTATATTATTATGGTACCCTAGAAGTTTTTTTCTTGCTATGGTAATCAAAGAAACTCTGCTCTCTTTCTATCCTCCCACTTTATGCTTTTGGCTGCTTCCTCTCCTAGAGTTGCTCTTAAAGTATTGGTAGTCGTTTGGTTTCCATCCTTTGTTCTTGAAGAGGATTGAAATGACATCGCTCTATTGGAGTCAAGGTGAACAATGTGTCTGACTGTGGCTGATCAGACAAGTACAAGCTCAGAAGGCTCCACTACAGATCGGGCACAAGCAAGCCATAGGAACATTTGGAGTAGAGATGTTTCTAATGCACATTTCACATTTATTTTGAGCTGCTGCAATTCTGCTTTGCTCATAGATCACGTCTTCTTTGATACAGGTGTGCCATGCTACATAGTCCTTTGCCAGTATGTCCCATATTATGCAATTGAGGCATCAGGAGCAGAGAAAGCCCCATTCTGATGTTTTATCAGAACATGGAGGTGACTGAATTCTCAAAGACTATGATAATATAGCATGAGATCTGGCCCTTTTCTATTATGTTGGAAATGACTCAGGCACTTAGCAAACATTAAGTGCCTGTATATCAGACATCACGGTAAGTACCATCAAGGAACCTCCATTCTAAAATGGGAGTCAACAGATATATATATATATATATATATATATATATATATATATATATATATATATATATATATATATATACACACACACACATACATACATACACATATATGTATATATATACACACACGTGTGTATATACATACAAAAATACATACACAAAGTCATAGAAGACAGTCTCTGGAGAACAGGGTACTAGTAGCTGGGGAGGGGAGATCAGGAAAGACAGTATGTACAAGATGATTTTTGAGCTGTTCCAAAGGATGGCAGGTATTCTAAGAGGTGGTGGTGACGAGAAAAGCTTTCTAGTCATGGGGAACAGAGAGTATAAAGGCAGGAAGATGGGAGATGATGTGCTGTATGTAAGGAATAGTAAACAGGCTAGAATGACTGAGCTGTAGAGTATGTGGAAGAAAGTAATATATAAGAAGACTAGAAATGTGGGAGGGATCTAAATTGTGATTTTGGAAAAAAAGTTTATTCTTGATCCTATAATAAGGAAATTTTAAAGTTTATTGAGTGGGGAAGAGGTTATTACATGGACAGACCAGTACTTTAAGACAATCATTTGGGCAACCATGTAAGGGATGGTCAAAGTGGGAAGAGACTTGAGGCAGGAAGACTAAACAGAAGGCTACTAAGATAGCCTAGGTGAGAACTGACAAGGGCTAGAGGGAATATGTGAGTAGTGAGAAGAGAAATTAATACAAAAGGACTGAATAGATATAAATGACAAGATTTGCTATGGTGGTGAGAGAGTGAGGATTAGTGAATGATACTGAATATTTTGAATACAATCCTGACAATCAACGATATCTACTTTGTGAGAAACAGTCAAGCTAAGTATTGGGATGCATATCATCAGTAGGCTTGGTGTTAGATTCTTTGACAACTAAAAAAAAAAGGTAAAGAATAGTTTCCTCCTCTGCAGTGCAGGATATGAAAATAAAACTGAGGCTGGGGAAGGGAGAAGATATGAAGCTTCTATAGTGTGAGCAAGGTTTAACCCCTGTACAGCCTGCACACTCCATAGGCATGGACACAATATTACAATGTTAAGGAATCTAACAGCAGCCATGGATGAGTTATACTGCAACATTGGAGAGAAGACCCACACATCCACCAAGCACTGAAGTATCAGTACTTGTATGTATAGAAATAACAGATGCTCTAAGATAATTATTCAGCATTAACTATGTGGGACTTCATTTCAGAGCAATTGCCTGGCTCTATGAGGCCATTGCAGTATTTCATATTGAGTATTCATATCCAGTAAAATATTAGTACATCAGTGCTGCTCCATAAATGAATCAGAAGAAAAAATAATAAATTGAGCTAAATGTAGTAAAAATGTGGAAGGAAAGGCTATTTTCAAATAAAAAAGTACTTGCTGATATTAATACAGTAATACTTAATAAAGTAGTGTTTTAAAACTAAACCCATTCTACCTTGCTTGGCATATATTTCTTTAAGCTTGGTTCCAATTTGCAAATTTAATAAAGCTGAGGAATGAGCTATTTTACATAACTGATACCTTGATATTCAAATTGCTCTAGATGTCTAAAGAACTGTTGCCCAGAGACCTACATAGCGCTAACATCATGGAGAGTAATAACCAAAGTTTTTGGATTGCAAGGGTCCTCACCTGACAGCCTTCACTTATAATGTCAGGAAGTATTTACTTTTTATTTTTTTTTTATTTTTTTTTTTATAAGCAATTGGGGTTAAGTAACTTGCTCAAGGTTACACGGCTAGTCATTTGATTTATGCGTGGGTGCTCATTTTCTGAGGCCGGATCTGATCTCGGGTCATCCAAACTCCGAGGCCGACGCTCTTACTCACTGCGCCACCTAGCCGCCCCTTTAGGGCAATTGGGGTTAAGTAACTTGCCCAAGGTTACACGGCTAGGTTTTTGTTTGTGCGGATTAGGTGTCGGAGGCCGGCTCCGAACTCAGGTCCTTCTGATTCCAGGGCCGGCGCTCTATTCACTGCGCCACCTAGCCGCCCCAAGTATTTACTTTTTAAGGAGATAGATGAGGAGAGAGGAGAGAGGCGAGAGAGAAATAGAGAGAAAGACAGAGGGAGACAGAGGTACAGACACAGAAACAGACAGAGACACACACATAGTGAAACAGAGAGACAAACACAGAGACTTGTTCTTTTTCATTGTTATACTCCCTACCCCTGACCTCAGTTCCTTAACTTCTGATTTTTTTTAAAATTAATTTATTAGTTTAGTTTCAGTTAACAAGATTCAATTCCATAGTTCCTTGATTTTCAAATTTCCTTTACTTCCTTCCCCCCTCCCCTCATGACAGCATATAGTACAGTATAGGGTCTGCAAATGCATTCATATTAAACATTATTCCAATTACAAAGGCATGTTGTACTAGGTGGGATGAAAGATGATAAGGAAGAAGTAAAACCAAACAATGAGAAGAACAAGATCATTTAGTTTGCTTCCATCAGGATTCAGGCTCAGTTCTTTCTAGTTACATCTCTGGATGGCGCATTTCTCACTTTCTTGAGTCATTCGGGATTAACTTATATCACTGCATTGCTGAAAAGAGTCCAGTCTGTCATAGTTGGTCATCACAGATATGGTATGTCTGTGATTGTATACAAATTTCTTTTGATTCTACTCTTCTCGCTCAGCATCAGTTTGTATAAGTCTCTCCAGGTAATTATGAAATCTGTCACCTCCTCATTTCTTATAGCACAATAAAATTCCATTACATTCATATACCACAACTTGTTTAACCATTCCCCAATTGATGGGCACCCCTTTAGTTTCCAATTCTTTGCAACCACAAAAAGGGCTGCTAAAAATATTTTTGTACATATGGTTCTTCCTCCCACTACTATGATCTCTTTGGGATATAACCCTAAAAGTGGTATGGCTGGGTCAAAGGGTATGAAATTATTTATAATCATTTGGGCATAATTCCAGATTGCTCTCCAGAATGGTTGGATAAGTTCACAACTCCAACAAGCAATGTATTAGCGTTCCAATTTGCCCACATCCTCTCCAGCATTTGTCACTTTCTTGTTTTGTCATCTTAGCCAATCTGACTGAGAGATGTGGTATCTCAGAGTTGTTTTGATTTGCATTTCTCTAATTAATAGTGATTTAGAGCATTTCTTCATATGCTTATAGATATCTTTAATTTCTTTCTCTGAAAACTTCCTATTCATATCCTTTGACCATTTCTCAATTGGGGAATGACTTGTATTCATAGAGATTTGGCTCAATTCTCTATAAATTTTAGAAATGAGTCCTTTATCAGAGACACAAGTTGTAAAAATTCTTTCCCAATTTCCCACCTCCCTCTTGATCTTGGTTACATTGGCTTTGTTTATGCAGAAGCTTTTCAATTTAATGTAATCAAAATTATCCATTTTGCATTTTATAATGCTCTCTAATTATTGTTTGGTCCTAAAATCTTCCCCTCTCCACAGATCTGTCAGGTAAACTATTCCTTGCTTTCCCAAATTGCTTACAGTATCATCCTTTACACCTAGATCATGCACCCATTTAGACTTGATTTTGGTGTATGGTGTTAGATAGTGATCTATGCCCAGTTTCTGCCATACTGTATTCCAGTTTTCCCAGCAGTTTTTGTCAAATAGTGTATTCTTATCCCAAAAACTGGGGTCTTTGGGTTTATCGAACAATACATTGCTATATTCATTAACTGCTGGGTCTCCTGCACCTAATCTATTCCATTGATCCACTACTCTACACCTCTGCCAGTACCAAGCAGTTTTGATGACTGCTGCTCTATAATAAAGAATATCCCAGTTCCAGTAGGATGACTGTATCTATTTATTGAAGTGAGCACACACATCTCTCAGCAAGTACTTTTCTCTGTCCTTTATTTCTTCATTCTTTTCTTCCTTTTCATCTCCTCCACAACTTCCTTGCCAATACCCTCAACCCCATAATCAGACCCTGGAGGAACCCTCTCTTTGGTGCCCCTCTCTTCTGCTTGGTGACTATCTCTATTTACAGAGAGGCTTATCCTTGTCTTCCTGTCCCTTTTCACCATACCATCCCCCTCCTCTGAGAAAAAGGGCCCTGTCTATCCAGTCTTTATCATATAGAACTAATGAATATTTCAAGTGACATTCAAGTAGCACGAGAATAAAAAGTAATCTACAAATAACTAAAACTATAATAACTTACGGTAGACAATGGGAAGTGATACAAACATTAAATGAGCAACACATGCTTTCCAATTTTAAATCACTAAACTATGTTTTAATGTTTCAATTTTAGTTTAATTTATTTAGCTTTATTTGTAATTTTCTCTTACAAATTAAAAAAAAGAGGTCTCCATTCCATCTCATAACAGTGATTGTCCAAGAAAGTTTTGCTTTTATTATTTCCATAGGACAGGGCTCTCTCTGCCCAAGTTTTGCCCAATACATAGTATTTCCAAGAAGATTGACCTATGTCTTATTTGGAAGATGGTTTGGTGTTGGTCTTTTTATTGGTCTTGTATCTAACTTGACTGTATATTTTGACTCTGATAATAAGCTAATAAACCCTGATGAATCACTGTCCTCATCCAGTTCAGAATTACTGCTCAACTTCCCAGTTGTAATTCTGTTTCAGAAATCAGATTTTCAGGTTAGTTCCAATTTCCAATTATCGATAATTCCTTCTTAGAGCCTTCCTCTTGATTTTTCAACTCTTATGGAATTTATCTTGTCACATTTCATTTATACAGTAAAATAGTGCAAAAAGCTTTTGCCATTTTATACCAATAATAATAAATTACATAAAATTGAATGTTCTACATTAGATCTCAGTTAATGAATTGATACCTTATCATTGTTTTCAGTGCAACAATCACTTTTTAAAAATATAAACTGAAGTATAGATGTGTATTCTTTGTATATGACATGGTCCTAGATATGTTACTGACATATTTAAAGTCTTATGATGCCAGGCCTCAGTATTCCTTACCAACTATATTATATATCACTCCCTTTCATGCCCTTTGTAGTTGACCAAACTGGTCTTCTTATGTATTGTCTCACTCCAATGCTCATAATCTTGTCTTAGCTATAATTATTTGCACCTTCCCATATGATGCCTATTGTGTATTTCCTTGCATCTTCTGTATTTTATAATCTCTAGTTTCCTTCAAAATTAAGCTAAAATTCCACCTTCTACATGGATCTTCTCCTGATATGCAATCTGTTAACTGTGTATTTATTTGAAATATGTTTTGTAAAGTATATACTTTCATATATAAGTGTAATCTCTTCTCCTCCAGCTTTCTTTACCATGCCCAAGAAACTTCATCAGCCTGAAGATTACTTTAGTCCTGGTTGACATACTCTCATTTGATTGTCTGCTTCCTCCTATAATCCCTTATTTAAGGATGGCACCCATGCCAGCCAACTTTTCATTAGTCACCAGACTACATCCGTCCAGACTTCTCCATCATACCTCCAAGCAAGACACCTTCTCTTCTACACTTTCTGATTTCTTTTATACATTTTTTTCCCATTAGAATGCAAGCTCCTTCAGGGAAGGGAAACTCTTTTAGCCTATATTTGTATTTCCAGATTTTCACATAGTATGTGACACATAGTTAGGTAGTAGTAAGCCCTTAATAAATGCTTATAGTCTGAGTGACTGTTGAGAGAGTTTAAACTATTTAAGGGCAAAGATTTAATAAGAAGACAAAGACAAAAATCAAGTCAAATCACGTGAGGCTGAGTCAGAGGTGGGCAGTGCAGGGTGGGGGGGCAGTGGTTATGTAGGGGCAGTGGCTATGTTGAGGCTACTGGCTGTGGATAGCTAGGGGCAGTGGGCCTGCTGTTCAGTGAGGCCTATGATTGAGTTTGGGGGCAGTGGTATGATTAAAGCCAGACTGTATAGTTAAATCAGGACATTCCAGCTGTTCACTGAGGTCCATAAGAAAGTAAGAATATTGGAGTTGGGGGCAGCTTTATAAGAGTTCCATCAGTATCCCTTACACCCTACCCAAATATAGTCTGTGCTCTTTTTTTCTTAGCCCCATGAAAACTTTACATAATCAATCTTATCCTTTTTGGGGATTCTAGATATGCCCCCACACGAGTGCTTTCCTCCTAGCCACCAGTATTTCCATTAAACCATTATCCCTGAAACTCTTCCCATAGAAATTCTTTGACCTGTTTTTATTTTCTTCTAATAGTACTAGTTTGACTCTCACTTGCTGAGACACCACTTGAAATGAGTACCTATTAGATATCTCACAATTCTTTTCTTTCTTTTTTTTTTCTCTCTACCTTTCTGTACAGAATCTCTTTCCTTCAAGTTCCTTGTTTCCCCTCAGGGCTCCTCACCAGACTACATCCCTCCATCTTACACCTTTTAGAATATTAATCAATTAAAAATTTGGCTCACACATAATGCTCTAGTAATGTATTTAAACCATTTTCTTATTATACATTCAAAATAACATATTGAAAATATGTTGTATTTGCCTACTAGTTACCATTAAAGAAAGGTAGGGAAGGGCTAGCCTCAGAATTATATATGTAAATAAATCAGGAAAAAAAGAGTCCATGCAAAATTAGTATAAAATTTATTTCCTAAATTAAAGATTAATGAAATGAAATATAATGGTAAGAATCTGGAGTATCAACATTGATGTTCTATTGAAACCATATTTGTACTTACTATCATTAAATATAGTGATATGAATTAGGCATATGTTTAAAATATTGTCAGAAGAAAGTCTAGTACATATTGAAATAGAGGCCAAATAACTAGGCCAGGATGGATCCTAAGAGACTAACCATTGTGTCGTTTGCAAATGCCACTGAGAGCAGTTCTTGCTTGGCAACAGGGAGGATGATGCAGAGACTGGGGGACTGCTTGTGGATTCAAACAGCATCATTTGCCAGGAGAGTTCCTGGAGTGACTGGCAAATCATAGATGGGGGTCTCCTTTGGGTTTTGTTCACTACTCATTATCATATGATTGTAAATTCCTCGTCCTCTTCTTCCCAGCAATAGGTAAAGAGTGACACAGAAGGTCAATGGAGAGAGTCAAGTAAACTTTTAAATTAATTTAGATAAATTTGACTGTTACAATGCAGCCACCACCCTTTTATTCCAGCCAAAGATGCTATGGCCAGGGGTGGGGGTAGCAGGATAAAACTATATCCATAGCATACTTAAAAGACTTGTTTGCTATTTGTTAATAGCCTTCATTGGAAAGGGGAAGAAAGTCTACTTAAGGTTTATAGTTTAATTATTTGCTCTTGAATCATAGTGATTTTATTCTTTTTTTGTGTATGGGGAAATGTTACTTAAAGAATTCTTCTGTTCCCCTCTTCCAAGCCAAACATTTTACCTGCTAACCTTGCAACTCTAGCATTAACCTTCAAAAGGCATCAAGATATGGAGACATCAGGCTGTAAGTAGAACAGTGGTTGACATTTCCTTATTAATTTTGTGAAACTAAATGAACAGAATTTTTGACAGAATATTCATATGGAAAAGTGGGAAAAGAAGTATTTAATATTCTGAAGAACAATTTCCATATTTTAAAATACATTTTTGTTGATTTTTAAAATTTCAATATTTCCTCCAATGTCTTTCTCTCTTCCCTTTCCAAGAGCCTTCTCATAAAACACATAAGAAGAAAAAGAAAAAGATGGGAAAAATCATTAAGACTAATAAAGGGGCAGGTAGGTAGCACAGTGGATGGAGAACTGGCCCTGAAGTCAGAAGGATTGGAGTTCTAATTTACTAGTTGTATGACCCTGGGTAAGTCACTTAACCCTAATTGTTTAAAAAAAAAAGAATAGGGGAAGCTAGGTGGGGCAGTGAATAGAGCATCAGCCCTGGAGTTAGGAGGACCTGAGTTCAAATTTGGCCTCAGACACTTAACACAAAAAAACTAGCCATGTGACCTTGGGCAAGTCACTTAACCCCAATTGCCCTCGAAAAGGCATAAATAAAAAAAGACTAATCAATATATCAAAAAAGTCTGAAAATATATGCCACACTATGGGCACCTCCCACATCTGCAAAGATGTGGGATGGAAGGAATGTTCTTTAATATTTTTTTTCTTTTGAATCTTGCTTGTCCTTTGGAATATTTGTTTCTGATCTTTTTGAGTGTGTGGTTGTATTTTCATCATAGTAGCCATTCTGTACTATATTATTTTTTCAACTCTGTTTACTTTCACTCAATTCACATTCATCTTTCTCTGCATTCATTATATCAATCATTTTTTGCCACACACATATTCCATTATATTTAAGTACCATAATTTGTTTAACTGTTCCCCAATTGATAGGCATCTATTTACCGTCCCCCCCACAATTCTTTGCTATTATAAAAAAATGCTACTAGACATATTTTGGTGTATATGGGGATTTTTTTCTTCAACAGCCTTCTTTGGGATCTAAGCCTGGTAGTGAAATCTACAGTGGTCAAAGGGTATGACCAGTTTAGATATTTTATTTGCATAATTTCAAATTGCTTTCCAGAAATGATTTTTACTATTTCACAATTCTCCCAGCAAGGCACTCCCATCTTTTTCTAGTAATATTTGGATAGCATGAATGTATTTATACATAAAGATGTATATATATATATATATATAAATTATATAAACATATATATATAGATATTGATATAGATGTTAATCCCAAACTATATACTTTTAGATTTCTGCATAAATCATGTAAATAGTAATATATTTTAATTAACATTTCAAAATTCTTAGAATTTGTAGGAAATATTGAAGCAGCAACGAAGGGAAAAACCTTCGAATTTCAAGCTGTGATTGCTGAAGGAAGGTAGAACTGAATCATTGTGGAAATTGGATTTAAGTGGTTTAATAAGTAAAATGGAGTTAAGAGATTTCCCTCAATATTACTCCAGAGAAACAGAGAAAAGACAGGTGGTCATCTGAGCTACAGTTTAATTAATCCTAGTCTGCTGGTCTGTCCAATAATGTCCTTCTTATCTCTGTACCTCTGCCTGAATGAATTTTCTGCCATGCCATGTAGTTGCTGCTCCTCTTGTTTGTCCTGTTATCTGTCAAAAAGCTACTCCTCAGTTTCTTCATTCCCTGCCGTTTTGTCCAGAGAATGTGATTAAAAAAATACAGTTTGTGTTTTTATTCAGTTTGTTTACATGGAAACTGTAGAGACGACAAAAAGTAATTGCATTTGTTATGGCATTTGGTACAGAGATCACATTTCAAATTTTAATAAACTTCACATATTTAATCATCTAAATAAAATCACTGAATCTTACACTATTTGCTTTATGGAAATCAATTTATAATCACATAGTTATAGTATTGCTTTTAAAGTTTCTTCTCATAAAAAATTAAAAGGATCCAATAATTTTTTAAATCAAAAATGTTTCATATCGTCTTGACTATTTCATAAGCTCAAAAGTCACTATTAATATTTTTAAAACTTAAATAGGTATATAACATGTTAAACTCCTAAATAATAAAATGGAAGTGAATATTTAAAATGCCTAAATATTTTCAGTAAAACACCATTGTATTATTACCTGCAACATTACAACATTTAGCATTTTACAGAAGTAGCCAGTAAGGATTGTTTTTTGAAGGGAGAGGGGAAAGATTCCAGAATGGATAAGGAGTCATTAGCAATGTATCTTATTTCCTCTAAAGCTCAAAAACAACATCAAAACCATTTTCATTTCATCAAAATTTTTATTGAAAACACATTCTCCCTCTCCTTCATTGGCACTTCATGGCTTTTAAGTGGAAATAAAAAGTTCTTTATAAGACCAAAAACCTCTAGAATCTTATGGAACTCTGGGTAATGCCTGAATACTAGCTATCTTGCTTCACCAAGTCTCCATGGCAATAGGCTTGGGGGAAAGGGTTATATGCACAATCTTTTAAAATCAGCATTTTAAATTTCTTCATCCTCTAAATATTGGTGCCCTGGGACAAAGCCCCCATTAACCTGACCTAGTTATGGCTCTGCCTCTCACTGTTCAAAATATCCTATGATCTTGTTTTTAAAAAGCTATTTCAGAAATAGCAGTTATTAAACATGGTTTTACACACCACTCCTCACTCTGAGCTTGATTTAAATATACTATATTTCCTTCTCTATTTTAAAAACCACCAAAGGACATATTTAGCATGAAGTTAAATAAGATATTCTACTTGAGCTATTAGAGGTTATCAATAAATCTTCATTAGTAAAGTTAATGAAAAACGTATTTTCCTCCTTTCCCTTTAAATCAAATATGGGGTCAGCAAAACTTAGAAATTTAATAAAATTCACAAAAATCCTGGAAATAATATTGTTTTTTATTTTTGACACTAATATTTACATATTTTAATAAAAAAAATAATTATTGGCATTTTCCCACATTTGTGTAGCTTTAAACAGCAGTCTCTAAATCTGAGGAGCTTTTGATGAACCATTCATGTGTCATGTCCAGGAAATTGAAAAAAATATATCCATTTAATATGAGTTAAGGTTATGAAATCTTTGTGAATATTTAACAACTATAATAATTTAAAATGCACATTATTTTGTTTTCTGTGACTACTATCAACTACCATAAAAGTTATATCCCTTTTCCCTACTCTCCAAATTGTTTAATAAATAAACTAACAGGAAAGAAATGTCACAGTGAGCAATGTTTGAACATAAAGATTTTAAGTTAGCTAAGATAAAGTACTCTATCCTAAGTAGTGGCAATACACAAAGATTGCCTCAAACGTTTTAGTGCCTGACTACAGACCAAAGGCACAGATGTTTCCAGAGGCAAAGCAATTTTTAATGGCTTTACTTTTTCTATATGAATAAAACATTTGATGCAAAGATAATGTCTCCTTGTAATCTGAATAATTTGGGATCCTGGACCCAGTACTGATTGAGTAAATGATTTTCATTATCATGCTTGCCAGTTCAAGGTAGGAACCAGCACTGTTGGGAATGCAACACATCCACCCAGTTTAAGCGGCCAGGAAGTAGTGGAGAAAAATAAAAAGAATCCAACAAAACAATAGAAGAATCAAAATGATTACTAGACTCTCTTAATACGACTAAAACATGACAATTCAGTCAAAACTGAAATTGGACATTGTAAGCATTTTTCCAACTATCAAATCACTGGTGCTACCAATTTTTTTTTCTTTCCATATTCAAACACTTGGTAGGGATGAAATGAAACCATGTTGACATAATTTTGTGAAGTTGGTCCCTTGATAGACATCAGAGCTTTATAGCTAGGGAGGGAACACAATGGCTTTGGTGCAAGATCGAAAATTTAGAGCATTTTTAAATGACTCTCTCTGAATGCACCATAGTTAAGCTCCTCCCTTTCCTATTTCACTGCCAGTCCTAGCCATGTTTAAATATAGTCATCTCTCAGTCTCACCTCCCATTCTCATAGCAGGGAAATTCAAAAGGCACAGACAACATTGCTCATAGCATCTTTTCATTTTCCTTCTAGCCCAAGTATTTAAAAAAAACAAAAACTTCTTAAAATAATGTGTGAGTTCTCAGGAGGATTATACCAGAGGAGAAAATACTGAATAGAGAGTGTGGCAACTGATAGGACTCTATAACATCCCAGAATCCTTTCCTACCATATAGATGTTTTGATACCAACTGTACCTTTCTTTCCGTGTGCTCCCATTTAATCCATTATTTGAGATCAGTTAAAATGTACAGCAACTCATTGTGACATACTTGAAAAAGGAGAGAGGAAATTTGGAGCTATCTCAGGATTTTTATTACTGTGTGGGAAATCTGCCTTTTTTTTTTTTTTAATAGAACTGCATTTGTAGGAGTTTGTAGGCCTCAGCTAGTCTAATGATATCTTGAAGCAAAGAACTATTTTCATAGCACATTACATAATACACTAGGTGTGAAATTAGTTTTCTGGTGAATGGACACCCTGAAGGTTGTTAGCTCTTTTTTTATCATTATGTACAGCTTCTCCTATACCACTGCATTAGTATTTCTTCTTACAGATAACAAAATTAATATATTTTAATGAGTGAAGAACTCTCAAAGAACACTGAACATTTCCTTTGTTTCTATTCCCTAATTCGACATTTTTGCTACAAGTCAGAAAAAAAGTTTCCTCCCCCCCCCCCCACTAGTAGTGACAGGAACTACTACCTAACTGGAAAAAAAATATGAAAATAACATTTTTTTCAAGTGAAATTTTGTTAGTGACTCTGAACATCCTTGGGCTTTGTTCTATTGATAGTTTTGTTAAGAATCAGAAACTCTGGGTGCTGCATGCTCACCTCAGTTCTGTGGTTGAATTCAGGAGAAACCAGTAAAATCTCTTTGAATTAATAGAGCAGGAAACTGCTTAGGGGCTCTTGGGATAAATGGAAGGGTACTTTCCTCTCCAATTTGACCTATAAAGTGATCCTGCCTTTAAGTTTATTGTAAGATAGTTTAAGAGCCGACTATAGGTTTACCAAACAAAGATGCAGTTCTTTTCCTCAGACATCTCCTTAAAGCTTCATATTCTAACCAGATAGTAGAAGTTTTGTAAAATGGAATGAAATAGGATTTTCCCCTTAAAATATAATTTAAAAAAGAAAGTTACACATTATTCTGAAAAGCTGTAAGAATTGAATATTGGCATAATGCAATATTTTATTGGGCAATTCCAAATATCCTTTGAATACAAGTCTAAAATAATAATAATATTTCACATTTGCATAGTGTTTTATATTTTATTTTATTGAGTGTTACGGAACCCTGAGATAATCCCCATTTTACAGCTGAAAAAACTGAGACTACAAGTGGTTAAGCATCTAAGGAAGATTTGAATCCAGGTATTCCTGCCTCCAGATGGAGACCTCTATTCAATCTTCCAGGCTGCCTCAATTCAGTAATTAAGTTATACTTGAAAATGTGATTACAAATCTTAAACATACATCATTTGATTATCAGCTAGAAATAAAAAGGACCCGGGTTCAAAACTGCAGAATCATTTTCACTTGCTCTGTTCTCATCCCGTATATCAAAATAGTCTCCAAATCTGGTCATTTCTATCTCTACAATGTCTGTTGCATAGTCTTCTCTCCATTCAAATAGCTACCACACTAGTTAAGGGCCCCATTGCCTCGACTATAGTGATACCTTCTATTTGGCCAGGCTGACTTAAGTCTCTTTCTACTACAATACAACTTACACCCAATTGTCAAAGTGATTTTCCCAAAGTACTTGTTTGACCATGTAAATTGTCCTCTAGCCATCACCTCCATCCCTGCCCACACACATACCTCCAAACACACTCGAAAACCTCATATAACTCCTTTTATCTATATTACTAACCACAAACTCCTTTGGTTGGCATGTAAAACTTTTCACAATATAACTAGACACAGCTTATTTCTGTTTCTCTGAGAGTGTGAATGTATGTGTGGGCATGCTTGTGTACATGTTTCTGTCTGTATCTCTCTGTCTCTATTTCTCTGTCTCTTTTTGTCTCTGTCTCTACCTCCCTTTCTCTCTCTCAAAATTGCTTTTGCCAAAAGATATTTACATATAGCAATGTATAGCAAGAACAAACATACAAATATATTCCCGTAATACTTCCAGGACATTCAGATGGTGAGGGTGGGAGATTAGTTTTGCAATTTAGCTCAGTTTTCAAGTGGCATTGGTCCCAACAAGTTCAAATCCAAATGACCAGATTTTGTCGGGCTGGAGTCCCAAAGATCTGCTCCTTGATACCTAAGTGCTAAACTAGTTGCATCACCCAGTCTGCACTCCCCATGGCTTGAGCTCCTGTCTGTACCTAGCACAGAAAATAATGAAGGAAAAGGATTGATACTGAGGACAATTTGGCATCATATGGTCTGCAGCAAGGCTCAGGAGGAGAGATGGGGTGAAGTAGAAGGCTCTAAGCCTCCCTATCCATTGCATGGGATCTTTGATTTCTCTCCCCCAGAGTCCAGTATAACCATAATTCAGGGATGGATTCAGGCGTTTGTATTCTTAGACAGTTTTGGCTAGATAGTCAATGGGTGGGGGAAAAATAAAACCTTCCAACCCTGTGGTAAGCTGAAGTAGAATATTCCTACATATCTGAGAACTAAAGGAAGCAGAGCCCTGTGTCTTCCATATGACTGATGCTACTTTAGGTGTTCTAGCCATATGCCCACTCTTCATTTCAGTTTCCTCTCTGAAAACTTTATCATTCTCAACAAATAAGTAGGAGGGCATTTTGATTGCATTGTCCACGTGCTTCATCTAGAAAATCAGTGCTTCCTTTGCATTCAACAAGGGCTTAAGTGTTAAAATGGCCTTCTTCAACCCACAAGATGAAAAGAAAAACTAAAGACAAAGAAAACTTGCTTCTTGCCTTCTTAGTTTTCAAATTATTTAACACCTTACTTTCATCCAATCTAGAGTCTGGCCTATCAGCCTGCTTGCTATTCCTCACACACCAAGTTCAAATTCTCCTTTCCATGCCTTTGCATGGTTTCCCTTTCTTAATTCTTTTTTTTTTGGTAGGAGGTAAGGTAGGGCAATTGTGGTTAAGTGACTTGCCCAAGGTCACATGGCAAGTTTATGTTAAGTGTCTGTGGCCAGATTTGAAGTCAGGTCCTCCTGACTCCAGGACTGGTGCTCTATTCACTGCACCACCCCACTCCCCCTCTCTTTCTTAATTCTTAATTTTTTTTTATAAGACCCTGCTATTTGTCACCTCTCCCAGGAGGTCTTTGCTATTCCTCAAACCTACTAATGCTACTCTGTAATGTATTTTCCATATATTCTATATTTGTCTTGTATATTATTTTAGGTTTATCACCTCTTCCATTAATATGTAAGCTTCTTTAATAAAGTGATGATTTCTTTTAAAAAATTCCCTTTGTATTTCCCATGTAGCAGTGTACCTGGAATACAGTAAGCATTTAAAAAATGACTGTTGGCTCAAAGATACCATGTCTATATGACAAGATATATTTTGGTAAGGAATGGATTAAGGTATTATCTTAAAAGATAGGACTAATTCTCTTTGTAGTCTTACTTCAGGTAAATAATTTATTCTAAAAATACATATGTAGGGGCATATTTTCTGCCAAGACTAAAGGTTTCCTCTTTGCATTTGTTTGTTTGTTTTTTAATACACTGCATCTGGGGTGGTACGTAGAATCTAAACTCCTCAATAAGAAGGCAGAGAGGTTTGTACAACAGTATTTCAAGTACCATAATGACACTTCATCTCATTTTAGAGAGCCACAAATTCCCTTCCATCCAGGATGTTGACAGGAAACTTCGTATAATACATTTGTAAATAATTATTTTAACACTTCTGTGTATCTATGATCTCATCAATGTGGATACTTGCTTTAATGGGGAAATTATAACAAAAGCACACTTTTTATCCTGTGTGACTCTTGTCTACATTCTGCTGTAGATTTTTCAAAGGATGCTTAATCAACATGTTGAGAGAGACTTCCTGAGGAACTTTTGACATTGTTGAAATGCCAGTGGGGCACACAGAGTCTTCTTTGGTTTTCCTTTATTGTTGTCACAGGAATATCATACCTCTTTTTCCAGACCTACATTTTTCTGATGATATATACTTCCCACTGATTTCCCTGAACATTCTTTGTATCACTTGAATCAGGATTTCTTTACAAATACAGCCAAGGGTGATAGTGAGGATTGGGAATGATACAATAGAAGGAATCAGAGCCAAATAGGGAAAAGGCATTGCCTCTAGCAGAGGTTTCTAATGTGTGTGATACCACTCCTGGTGGGCACTGGAATGATGGCAGAGGGAGAGCGATAATAGCCTCAAGTGTAATTGGGGGTGCATTAAATAAAAATAAGGGGGCAGTGGAAGCATAAGGAACGAAAAGAAAAGAAGAAATTTTTGAAAAATATTTCCTATGTGTTTCATCTGTTGTGTAAGAGAGTTAAAGTTATGGTGATTACATCATTTCCCACATAAACACACCAAATGCAAGTTATAACCAATCAGTGACAGGTCTTAACAAGCAAGTTTTGGTAGGGAAACATATCACAACATTGTGGGGAAATCCAGCTTGTATTGATGGGAATATGTGCATGTGATGTCTTGTTTACAATACAATACTATATGGTTACATGACATAATATTGTATCATTAAAATTTAAATGCAGGAAAAAACCCACAAATTTAAAATAAATTGTAAAATTTATTTTAATAGGTAATTTAAAAATGATACTTTTGAAATAATGGAAATTAAAAAAAAAACAACTCTTAGAGGGTTAAAGAAAGTAGATTTTTTTAAAAGGAGGAAGTAGGCCAAATAAATTTGGGGACCTCTGCTCATGAGGATCTGTGTTTAAATTCCACCTTTTACTACTTGGATGACTTTAGACATAGGGAGGGGCACAGTGGATAGAGTGCTGGGTCTGGAGTCAGGAAAATCCATCTTTCCAAGTTCAAATCTGTCCTCAGACATCTAATAACTGTATTATCAAGTCACTTAATCCTGTTTGCCTCAGTTTCCGAGTCTGAGAAATGAGCTGGAGAAGGAAATGGTAAATCACTCCAGTATCTTTGCCAAGAAAATCTCAGATGTGATCAAAAGAATTGAAATGACTGAAACAACTGGGCAACAACAACTTTAAACAAGACAATTAACCTATCTAGGCTTAGACTAGATGAATTATGAGGCCTTTTTCAATTCCAAATGTGTGATCCCATGGCCAGAAATGAAGTTATCTTCATGTTTTTATTTGAAATGGGACATAATGAATTACATGTTTTATATCTTCCTTTACTATGACAGTCACTTCATAATAAAATAATACATTAACAAGAAAAAGAGGACATCTAAGAAAACATTTTATTTAACACAGGATAGAAAGGGACGCATATTGGAGGTCCTTTGAAATACTCTCTAAATATAGAGAGGCTATCAATTCTTGATCAGCCAAAGTAAAGCAGAAGATATAAATGGCAACAATAAACTAAAAACACAGATGTCTCAACAATAATTATATTTGGACTATCTTCAGGTTACTCAAAGGACAAATATAGGTGCATCATAGTAATGAATAGCTGTATCATATTAAAATTGTTTCCATTCAATTAGTGGCAAAATAGACACGGTCAATCACTAGAAAAATAGATGAGAAAGTCATACAATTGGATCAAACAATAATAGATAGATCTTCCAAATGTTATACCAGCATTCATGAAATATAAAAAGACTTAAAGAAAAGTCTGCCTTGTGAGTTAAGTATTATACCTTATGAAAAATTATGGAAGGATGAATATAAAAACAGCACTAGTGAAGAAGGCATTGATATGTTGTGATATACACTGGTACAGGAATTAACAAAACTTATGGGATCCACACAAGGAATGTTATTATTCTTCAAGTGTATGTCACATAGCAGTTATGATGACATATTGTGGAGAATCTGGGATCATTTACATTTTTGATTTTATAGTAGATAATTTTTTAAAATTTTCAATAGTATTTGAGATATAGAGAGACCCAAAAATGTTGTCACTTGTCCAAGATAACAAAACTAATAAGCAAAAGAGCTTGGATTCAAACTTAGGTCTCATAAACTTTCCACTGTATCAAGTTGCCTTCATATGTGGTCTTGCCTTTCAAGAGACTCTGAATAACTTAAAAACAAATTAACAAAGAGATTTGTTGAAGATTAGTGTTGTTTTCTTTGCTATTTGACTTTGTTTATTCTATGGACCTTGACTGGTTAACCTTTCATACATAATTGCTATGAGAAACACATTTGTCAATGACTTTTAAATCATTCTTTCTATGATAAGCTCAAAATGATTATAATTTAACTAACCCCATTTTTCTCTAGAAAAGAAATGAATAGAGTTCCTCAAAAAGTCATATTATTCCATTTAATTTGTTGTAATGTTGTAAGCTGATCATTGCCATCCTTTGAAGGAAAAGAATAGCTTTTTCCTTGATAAATTATCAGTTGTTTTCCAATGTATTTTATTACTATCAAATACCAGGATCTTAATAACACCATTCACACTTTCTGGGTCATACCTAAAGTCGACAAGGCCTTTCAAAGATGCTCATATTTCCTTAGATTGTTGTGTTATTCACACCTTCTGAAATTACCCAGCCCCAGTGGCTCTTGCATTTCATTTTTTCCTCTGTTTCCTTTCAGAGTTCTGGCTGAAAGAAACATCTCCAAGTGAAACAGCTGTTACTTGTTTAATACTCTCAACCTCATTAGTTAAATCAATACATCTATCTTTGGCTCACAGTTTGCAGATTTTCATGTGAAATAGACTAATGCTGCAGATGTGCCCCATAAGACTTCTATGAACTGATGCATAGGAAAGTAAGCAAGAGCAAGAGAACAGTTAACAGGACAGTCACAATAAGGTGAAATAGAGGATCACTGAGACACTCCAGAACTTTGATCAATGCAGTGCTTGATTATGCCTGTAACTTTAGAGGACTGATGGGAAAGAATGCCTTTAGACTTTTCTTTTAATTTTAACAAATACTTTTATTAACTTCTGGTTTACATCATTCATTTCAGCCGGATTTTGAGTTAAAATTTTTCCCCATTATTCCCCTACCCAGCACCCCAGAATAGCAATCCCACAAGATATCCCCTAATCTAATCTGCTCTCTCCCATAACTTCTCCCATATGCCCTTTGATTTTGCCATTAGGGCAAGGTGAATCTCTGTGCCTGAATGCCTGCACATCTTATCTACCAATTACATTTAAAATAGTATTAATAATAGTATTTATATACATTTTAAACATTTAATTTTGAAACTTCAAATTTCAGATCCATTCCCTTCTTCCCTTGTCACCCACTCCCTCTGGGAAGATAAGCAATTCAGTATGTGTTGTACAGTATAGCTATGCAAAACATTACCATAGTAGATGTATTTTAAAAGACTGCTTATATTTCCCTCCCACCCATCCCACACCCCACCTGGTCCATTCGCTACTTTGATCCTGTCCTTCTTTGAAAGTGGATACTTCCAACCTCCCCTCCCCTCAGAATGATCTCCCCTCCATCATCCTCCCTCTTATCCCCCTTCCCCCTATACTCCTGCAGGGTGAGATATCCCATTTAGTATCTATGTCATTCTCTCCCTGAGCCAAATTCAATGAGAATATGGTTTTGCCTTTTTGCCTTCCTGTTCTTCCCCTCCCCTGCAACTACTTCACCTTGCCTCTTCTACATGAAATAGTTTACCCTACCCTGTCTCTTCCCATCTCCTATTGCCACTTTCCTCTCTCACCTCTTAAATTCACCCCTTAAGTATCATCCCTTCCCACCAAATTCAACCATGCCCTCTATCCATGTATAACTGTAAACATATATACACACATTCACATATGTATTCATATGCCCATATACCCTTCTTCAATTATTTTCATAATGAGGAAGGTTTCGTCAGTCACAGTTATTGTTTTTCCATGTAGGAATGTAAATAGGTCAACTTTGATAAGTTCCTTTTGATTTCGTTTCCCTGATTACCTTCTCAAGCATCTCTTGCTTCTTGTGTCTGAATGTCAAATTTTCTATTCAACTCTGGTTTTTTCCTCAAGAATGCTTGAAAGTGGGGGCGGAGCCAAGATGGCGGAGTAGAAACAGCTCATCCAAACCTCTCTGCCCCCAGATTCCCCACAAACTATGTAAAAAAGGACTCTGAACAACTTCTGGAGCCCCAGCACCCACAGAACGACACAGAGAAGCTAACCTCCTACTGAGGACAGCCCAGCAGCCCTGCAGGAAGGACCAGCGCAGCGGTCTGGGAGCCGGGAGCACGCAGAGCGCAGGAGCTGAGCCGAGCCTAGCCCAGGTCCGCGTGAGCCGAGGTTTTAGCCCCAGGGCGGCAGGGCCAGCAGCCATCTGGAGGAACCCCAGAACACCAGGAGCGGTGGCGACTCCAGAATTATCAACATAGACATGCCTAGGACAAAGTAAGAGGTTAGTGTCCTATGGACCTTGGGACCTGTATTTGGGGAATGCGTCAGCTCCCTCCCCTGGGGGCTAGAAGCCACTGATGAGACACGCCATTTTGTAGTTTTCAGAGGCAGCTCTAGCTCCCGGCCTCCAAACCGTGGGGAGATACAGCGATCAGTCTTGGGGGGTAATCGCTCTTGCTTTAACCTCCCTGGATCTGGATTGTGATCTAGGGTGGAAGTTGTGGGTGGGTTTACAGCTTGCCAGAAACGGAAGTTGCCCCCCACACGTTCGGGACGAAAATTCCTCTATCTGGCCTTAAAGCCATAGTGTGGCAACAAGCCCAAAAGTCAAGCAATTAAGTGGCAACATGCCAAGGCAAAGGAAACAGAAAAATGCAACCCTAGACTCCTATTTTGGGGGCATAGAGCGGGAAAAGGACTGTGAGGTCAGAAGTCCTGCTCCAAAAGCCCCAGGGGAAAACATGAGCGGGTTGCAGGCCATAGAGGACCTTAAGAAGGACTTTAAAAATCAAATAAGAGAAGTGGAGGAAAAATTGGAAAGAGAAATGAGAAGGATGCAGGAAAAGTATGAAATGAGGGTCAACAGCCTGACTGAGGAAAACAACACCTTAAAAAATAGACTAACTCAAATGGCAAAGGAGGCCCAAAAGGGCAATGAGGAGAAGAATGCCTTAAAAAGTCGAATTTGCCAGATGGAAAAGAATCTCAAAAGTTCACTGAGGAGATTCATTCCTTCAGAGTTAGACTGGAGCAAATGGAAGCTAATGACTTTATGAGAAATCAAGATGCTGTTAAGCAGATCCAAACAAATGAAAGATTAGAAGGCAATGTGAAATATCTCATGGGAAAAACCACTGACCTGGAAAATAGATCCAGGAGAGACAATTTAAAAATTATTGGACTACCTGAAAGCCATGATCAAGGAAAGAACCTAGAAATCACCCTTCAAGAAATTCTCAAGGAAAACTGCCCTGATGTTTTAGATCCAGAGGGCAAAATAGAGGTTGAAAGAATCCACCAATCACCTCCTGAAAAAGATCCCAAAAAGAAAACTCCCAGAAATATTATAGCCAGGTTCCAGAATCCCCAGATCAAGGAGAAAATACTACAAGAGGCCAGGAAGAAACAATTTCAATATTGTGGAAACACAATCAGAATAGCCCAGGACCTGGCAGCTTCTACACTGAGGGATCGAAGGGCATGGAATATGATATTCCAGAGGGCAAAAGAACTGGGAATGAACCCAAGGGTCACCTACCCAGCAAAACTGAGTATTTTGTTTCAGGGGAAAATATGGTCATTCAGTGGAATAAAGGACTTTCAAGCATTCTTGAGGAAAAAACCAGAGTTGAATAGAAAATTTGACATCCAGACGCAAGAAGTAAGAGATGCCTGAGAAGGTAATCAGGGAAAAGAAATCAAAAGGAACTTATCAAAGTTGAACTATTTACATTCCTATATGGAAAAGCAATATCTGTGACTGATGATATCTTTCTCACTATGAAAATAATGGAAGAAGGGGTGTGGTCATATGAATACATATGTGAATGTGTGTGTATATGGTTACAGTTATATATGGATAGAGGACATAGGTTGAATTTGTTGGGAAGGGAGAATACTCAAGGGATGAAATTATGAGGTGAGAGAGGAAAGTGGCAAGAGGAGATGGGGAGAGACATGGTAGGGTAAACTATCTCATGTAGGGAAGTGGTTGCAAAGGAGGGGGAGAATAAGGAAGGCTAAAAAGGCAAAACCACATTCACATTGAATTTGGTTCAGGGAGAAAATGACATACATACTAAATGGGATGTCTCAACCTGCAGCAGGATAGGGGGAAGGGGGATGAGAGGAGGGATGATGGATGGGAGGGCATCCTTGGGGTGAGGGGAGGTTGGAAGTACCCACTATAGAAGAGGGACAGGATCATGTAGGGAATCGACCAGGTGGGGGGTGGGATGAATGGGAGGGAATTATAAGCAGCCTTGTACAATATATCTACCATGATAATGTTTTGCATATCTAGACATGTACAACATATACTGAATTACTTATCTCCCAAGAAGGAATGGGTGACAAGGGAGGAAGGAAATGGATCTGAAATTCGAGGTCGTAACATTAAATGTTTCAAATAAAAAAAAAAAAGAATGCTTGAAAGTCCTCTATTCCACTGAATGACCATATTTTCCCTGAAACAAGATACTCAGTTTTGCTGGGTAGGTTATTCTTGGTTTTAATCCCAGCTCTTTTGCCCTCTGGAATATCATATTCCATGCCCTTCAATCCCTCAGTGTAGAAGCTGCCAGGTCCTGTGCTATTCTGATTGTGTTTCCAGAATATTGAAATTGTTTCTTCCTGTCTGCTTGTAGTATTTTCTCCTTGATCTGGGAATTCTGGAACCTGTCTATAATATTCCTAGGAGTTTTCTTTTTGGGATCTTCAGGAGGTGATCTGTGGATTCTTTCAACCTCTATTTCCCCTTCTGGGTCTAAAACATCAGGGCAATTTTCCTTGAGAATTTCTTGAAGGATGATTTCTAGGTTCTTTCTTTGATCATGGCTTTCAGGTAGTCCAATAATTTTTAAATTATCTCTCCTGGATCTATTTTCCAGGTCAGTGGATTTTCCCATGAGGTATTTCACATGGCCTTCTATTCTTTCATTTGTTCAGACCTGTTTAACACCATCTTGATTTCTCATAAAGTCACTACCTTCCATTTCCTCCAGTCTAACTCTGAAGGAATGAATCTCCTCAGTGAGCTTTTGAGATTCTTTTTCCATCTGGCAAATTTGGCTTTATAAGGCATTCTTCTCCTCATTGCCCTTTTGGGCCTCCTTTGCCATTTGAGTTAGTCTATTTTTTAATGTGTTATTTTCCTTAATCATGCTGTTGACTCTCATTTCATACTTTTCCTGCATCCTTCTCATTTCTCTTCCCAATTTTTCCTCCACTTCTCTTATTTGGTTTTAAAAATCCTTCTTAAGGTCCTCTATGGCCTGTTACCCACTCATATTTTCATTTGGGGCTTTTATTGCAAGAGTTCTGACCTCACAGACTTTCTCCTGTTCCATGCTTCAATCCTCTTTGCCCCCCAAATAGGCGTCTAAAGTTGCACTTTTCCATTTATTTTGTTTCCTTTGCCTAGGCATGTTGCCACTTAATTACTTGATTTTTGGGCTTGTTGCCATAGTAGGACTGTGCCACCAGAGAGGGGAGTTTCAGTCCCAAACATTGGGGTCTTCACAACTTCTGAAAATATTAGTTGGCTGACCTCTGTAGTGCCTCCATATGCTCTGGCAAGCTGGATACCCATGCCAAACCTCCCCCCGCCAGACCACAATCCAGATCCAAGCAGGTTAAAGCAAGAACAATTAACCCCCAGACTGACTGCTGTATCTCTCTACAGTTTGCAGACCAGGAGCTGAAGCTGCCACTGAAGCTGCAAAATGGCTTCTGTGCTGTGGCTCCTCAGCTGCTTCTTGCCCCCAGGGGTTGAAGCTGAAGTGTTCCCCAAATATTGGTCCCAAAGTCCATAGGGCACTAACCTCTCACTTTGTCCTAGCCATATCTGTGTTGACAATTCTGGAATCGCCACAGCTGCTGGTGTTCTGGGGTCCCTCCAGCAGGCTGCTGGACTGGCTGCCCTCGGGCCAAAACTGGGCCTCACAGGGCCTAGGTTTGGCTCCCAGAGCATTGAGCTCAGCTCCCAGAGTGTTGCACTGTGCTGAGCTGGCCGCTCCCTGCAGGGCTATTGGGCTGTCCTCAGTGGGAGGTTAGCTTCTCTGTGTCGTTCTGTCAGTGCTGGGGCTCCAGAAGTTGTTCAGAGTCCACCTTTTACATTGTTTGGAAGTCGCCTTTAGACTCTTAACAGAGATATGCTGAACTATAGATATAGAATAAGGCAAACATTTCAAGACCTGTCCAATATACTGATCAGTTTTGCTTACAATATTTTGTTATATGGAAGGATTGATGTTGGCTGGATGTGTGTGAGAAAGAGTTTATGGAGGAGGGAGTCATTGGGAAATCATTCCTTCCACTAGGAAATGCTTTTTTTAATGATCAATTTCTTTATATGATTCTTTCATATTCTATATCACTTTAACAGTATGTTAATTTAGGAAGTTAACTACGTAATCCCCCAGGCATACATACATACACAAATACACATTTCATAAATTCTTTGACTTTAAAATCAAAACAGGTACATTTTATGATGGGACCACAGCCAAAGTTCTGTTCCAATTGGCCAATAAGCTCAGCCTTACAGTTACTATAGCACCTTTAGGGAACCATATGGAGATCCAGATGAAGTTACAGACCTCTTTGGGTACAATAGCTAAAACCTGTGAACACATAGAAGACATTTTTGTAAATTTCAATTTGCTCTCATAAAAAAGCAGGCTAAAATGTAGTGGATGCTTTAGCCAATCTGAAAGAATGTAGAACTTTATTGAATATAAAGTTATCCAATATCAACTTGGGCATTATCATCTCTACAAAATGTTTATTTATTTTCCCCCAAAATTAATATATTATTAAGGAGTCATGAAAAGTCTGAGGTTGTACAAAGGAAAATCATGAAATTCGGTATTACTATTTCCAAACGGATATGAAATTCCCCATTTCTGTTTGCTTTGATTTTTGTTTCCTTTCTAAATTACAGTAACAATTGAATTGCAATAGATGTTAATCTTTGAAAGAAAAACAGAATAATGATTATTAAAAATAAAAATCTCTACCTTCTTGTGCATTATAGGGCATCTACTAGAAATTAGCAGAGTAGGGCTTTAATTATCTAATGTAACTGAGGAAATATGTCCCACATATCTAAATTTCCTAAATAATTTACATATTAAATGTTAAATACATTACAAAAAAGCCATATTATCCCTGCCTCACACATAGTAAGTATTTAATAAATGGTAATTAATTTTACAGAAAACTTTAAAACAAAGTTTTGCAAAATTTTTTCTACTTCATAAAATGGTGGGGTGAAACATCTAATTTTTCTACCTCCGATCACCATAATGAATATAAATATTTGTTTTTAATGTACTGTAATGGTAATGGAGGTGGGTAACACTATTTACCTCTGCATTGCATGTCTTAGAAGACTGCTTTAGAGTTCTTGATCAAATTCTTTTATATGTCCTCTCAATGCCACTGCTAAAACCATTATTGCCTTTCTTGTTTCTAATCTAATAAACCACTTTACCAAGACTATAATATTAATAAGCTTAATTTTCCCCCAATATTATAATTTATCTTTTAACAGAAACTGACTTTTATTACTTTTTGAAATAATGCAGTTAAAATACGGATGGGAGGTTGGTTTTATCAAATAGAAAAAAGTCACATTTTTAGGGTGGCCACTAAAATTTTACAAATTATACATTACAAATACAAAATTTACATTACAAATGAAGACAAATGAAATGAAACAAGAAGCTACCTCCAATTATACAGATATCTCTCCCTCCCCTGTCCCTTCAGCTCCCTCTACAAAGTCAAATTGAACACACAGAAGGTGCACAAAGCTGGAATTTGAAACTGAGTAAGACATTTATAAAAATCAATCTGGATTTGCCCCTACATATCCAGGGCAATTGGGTAGAAAGGGTATCACAAATTGGGTATCACAAAATTCTCTGAAAAAAACCCATCCCTAAAGGGCTATGATGGAAGATAGCAAGGTACTCCACTTTAGCCTCAGAAACTGAGAAGAGTTAGAGTGAACCTAGTAGGAAGAAATGTAAGAATTCATTATAGAAAGGAGTGGGAGTAGGTACTGAAGTGAGGTCAGTAGGAGCATCTCAGGCCGCTAAACTAACAGAGAAATTTAAGTAGCAGTGTTAGGGGTGGGGGGTGGGGTAGCAGGAAAGACATTTCTAAACACTCCCTAGGATGGGTGCCAAAATGGAGAAAAGAAAATCCTCAGTGAATAAAGGGTGTGGGGAGAACAACTCTGCCTGGAAGTATCAGATGCCTGTCTTGCTCTAGGCTTGGAAGAATGATGAGACACCAGATTTGGCTGGTGTCCAAATAAAAGGAACAAAATCTTTGAATGTGGGAGATGCCCACCTGCCCAGCCTTTCATACTCTTTCTGGTCACTGCAGAAAGGTGTTGTGGTTGACTCAGGCCCCATGGGACTGGAGAGTGCAGGGATTAGTGTATGAAGATAAGTGTCATAAAATGCATGATATTTGTAACAATGGCTTGCCTTTCTGTAAGGGTTATAGGATTTAAAGATCTTGTATGCCCCTTGAACTTGCTGACTTAGCAGAAAATGGTGGGGCAAGAGAAAGCAGAAGCCAAGTCAGAGGAAGTTTAGAGGAATTTTCTTCTTTCCCTCTCCTCTTCCCTCCCTCCCCCCATGGCAGCATGCAATCAAATATAGGATCTATAAATCCCTTCAGATTAAACATTAGTCAAGTTGTAAAGAAGAATTATAACCAATGGAGTGAACAATGAGAAAGAAGTAATAAAACAAAACAAAGAGAGAGAGAGAGAGAGAGAGAGAGAGAGAGCAAGTAGTTTGCTTCAATCTTTACTCAGATTCTGCAGTTCTTTCTCTGAATGTGGATATCCCTTTCTATCATGAGCCTTATGGAGTTGTCTTATAATCTTTTATTGCTGAGAGAAGACCAGCCTATAAAAGTTAGCCATCACACATATGATGTGTCTGTAATTATGCACAAGGTCCTCCTGGTTCTGCTCTCCTCACACACATCAGTTTATATAAGTCTCTCCAGATTATTGTGAAATCTGCCTGCTCCTCATTTCTTATAGCACAATAGTATTCCATTACAGTCATATACCACAACTTGTTTAGCCATTCCCCATTCCCATTGGTTTCCAATTCCCTGCCACCACAAAAAAGAGCTGCTATAAATATTTTTGCACATACAGTTACATTTCCCACTTCTATGATCTCTTTGGGTTAAAGCCCAAGAAGTGATATTGCTGGGTCAAAGGGTATGCACTTATTCATAACTCTTTGGGCATAGTTCCAGATTGCTCTTCAGAATGGTTGATTCAATTCACAATCCCACCAACAATGCATTGGTGCTCCAATTTTTTCACATCCTCTCCAGCATTTATCATTTTCCTGTTTTGTCAATCTTAGCCTATCTGCTAGGTGTGATGTGGTACATCAGAGTTGTCTTGATTTGCATTTATTCGATAGTGATTTAGGGCATTTTTCATATGCCTATAGATATCTTTAATTTCTTCTTTTTTTTGCCTTTTGGAGGGCAGTTGGGGTTAAGTAACTTGCCCAAGGTCACACAGCTAGGTTTTTGTTTGTGTGTGCACTCAGGTCCTTCTGACTCCAGGGCTGATGCTCTACTTACTGTGCCACCTAGCCGGCCCTGATATCTTTAATTTCTTCTTCCGAAAACTGCTTGTTCATATATCCTTTGACCATTTATCAATTGGGCAATGACTTGTATTCTTATAGATTTGACTCAGTTCTCTGTGTATTTCAGAAATGAGGCCTTTTTTCAGAGACACTGGTTATAAAAAAAATTCTTTCCCAATTTTCCACTTCCCTCTTAATCTTGGTTACATTGGCTTCATTTGTACAGAAACTTTTCAATTTAATATAGTCAAAATTATTCATTTTGTGTTTCACAATACTCTCAAATTCTTGTTTGGTCATAAAATCTTCCCTTCTCCATAAATCTGAGAGATACACTATTCCTTGGTCTCCCAGTTTGTTTATAGTATCACTATTTATACCTAGATTGTGCACCCATTTAGACTTTATTTTGGCATACACTTTAAGATATTGGTCCATGCCCAATTTCTGCCATACTATTTTTCAGTTTTCCCAGCAGTGTTGTCAAATAGTAAGCCCTTTTCCCCACAACTGGGGTTTTTGGGTTTATCAAATAGATTATTATAGTTATTGACTGCCAAGTCTCCTGTACTTAATCAGTTACACTGATGCATTACTCTGTTCCTCAGCCAGTACCAAGTAGTTTTGATGACTGCTGCTTTATATTACAGATTAAAATCTGGTATGGCTATGTCATCTTCCCTAGAATTTCTTTTCATTAATTCACCTGAAATTCTGGTCCTTTTTTTCTTTCATATGAATTTTGTTATGATTTTTTTAGCTCTACAGAAAAATTTGTTTGGTAGATTGGTATAAATGCATACATTAATTTAGGTAAAATTGTCATTTTTATTATATTAGCTGGACCTAACCACAAGCTACTAATCTTTTTCCATTTATTTAGATCTGATTTTATTTGTGGGAAAAGTGTTTGTGATTCTGTTCACATAGGTCTTGGGTTTGTTTTGCCAAGTAGATTCCAAAATATTTTATAATGTCTACAGTAAATAGGGATTAAATGGAATTTTTCTTTCTTTCTCTTGCTGTTGGATTTCATTAGAAATATATAGGAATTAGGAAGGCAAAAGAGCTTGGTTTACAACCAATCCAGTGAAACTGAGAATAATCTTCCAATCTTCCAATAAGTAGATGGTCATTCAATGATATAACGGACTTCCAGACCTTCCTGATGAAAAAGCCAGAGCTCAATGGAAAATTTAGCCTCCAATTACAAGACTCAAGAGAGACATAGAAAGGTAAATAGGGAAAACATAAAGACCCTCTCTCTCTCTCTCTCTCTCTCTCTCTCTCTCTCTCTCTCTCACACACACACACACACACACACACACACACCTTGTTATTTATTAAGAGCAAACTGTTTACATCCCTATATGGGAAGCTGATAACTTTTAATATTGAGGATTCTATACTTATGACGACATCTAAAAGGGATATAGATAAATAGAGGGTGTGGGTATAAATTGCACAAAATGATGATAAAAAAAAAAACTTATTAAGATCTGCAAAGGGACTGCGAAGGAAAAACAGGAAAGAATGGAGCAAAAAAAAGTAAATTATACCACACAAAAGGGCATAAAACATTATAGTAGAGGGAAAGAAGAGAGAGAAATGAGCATTATATGAGCTTTTCCCTTATTGGTACTGGTGCAAGGGGGGAATAACATAATCAGTTAAGTATAAGACTCTAACTAGATGGGACATAAAACTCATCATAACAGAGGTAAAGAGGGGAGGGAGAGGAGCATTGTATGAGATATATTCTTGTCAATCTTGGTTCAAAGAAAAAATAGCATACTACTTTAAGAAAAAAAAAACTATCATAACCTACAGGAAGTAAGAAGAGTAAGGGCTAAGAAAAAAGGGGGAGGTTAGAAGGGAGGGAAGAAGTAGTAAGGGGAAAGGGTAGGAAAAGGGCGGGGAGCTGATAAGAAAGGAATACTGAGGGAGGCTGTGGTCAAAAGGAAAACTCTTAAGGAGGGGAAGGGAGAAAGGAGTAAAATAAAAGCGTAAACAGGGGAGGGAATAAAATGGAGGGAAAGAGAGAAATAGTAACCATAAATGTCAATGTGAATGGGATGAACTTTCCCATAAAACAGAGGCAGATAGCAGAATTGATTAAAAACCATAATCCTACAATATGCTGTTCACAAGAAACACATTTGAAACAAGGGGATATACACCAAGTAAAGGCAAAAGGCTGGAGTAAAATATATCATGCCTCAACTAAAGCAAACAAAAAAGCAGGGGTAGCAATCCTTATCTCAAACAAAGCAAAAGCAAAAATAGATCTAATTAAAAGAGATAAGGAAAGAAACTATATCCTGCTAAAAGGCACCCTTGAAAATGAAGCGATATCATTGCTTAACATGTATGCACCAAGTGGTATAGCATCCAAATTCCTAAAGGAGAAGTTAAGGATGTTAGAGGAAGAAGTGGATAGCAATACTAGTGGGGGGCATCAATCTAACTAAAACTGGAGGGAGACTTCTCTGAGCTTGATAAACCTAACTTCAAAATAAATAAGAAAGAAGTTAAGGAGGTAAATAGAATCTTAGAAAAGATAGATATGGTAGACCACTGGAGAAAATTGAATGGGGATAAAAAGGAATATACCTTCTTCTCAGTGGTACATAGCCCATATACAAAAATTCACCATGTACTAGGACATAAAAACCTCACAATTCAGTGCAGAAAGGCAGAAATATTAAATGCATCCTTCTCAGATTGTGATGCAATAAAAATCATATGAAATAAAGGACCAGCAACTTATCACAAGAATAATGTACTTTGATCAGGTGGGATTTATTCCAGGAATGCAAGGGTGGTTCAATATCAGGAAAACTATCAGTATAATTGATCACATCAACAACAAAATTAACAGAAACCATATGATTATCTCAATAGATGCAGAAAAGGCTTTTGAAAAAAATACAACACCCATTCCTATTAAAAACACTGGAAAGTATAGGAATAAATGGAGTCTTCCTTAAAATAATATGTAGCATATATCTAAAACCATCAGCAAGTATTATATGTAATGGGGATAAGCTAGAAGCATTTCCAATGAGATCAGTGGTGAAACAAGGATGTCCACTATCACCCCTCTTATTCGATTTGGTACTAGAAATGTTAGCAGTAGCAATAACAGAAGAAAAAGAAATTGAAGGAATTAGTTTAGGCAAAGAAAAGACCAAGCTATCACTCTTTGCAGATGATATTATGATATACTTAAAGAATCCTAGAGAATCAAGTAGAAAACTACTTGAGATAATAAATAAATTTGGCAAAGTTCCGGGATAAAAAATAAACCCACATAAGTCCTCGGCATTCATATATATCTCTAACAAAATCCAATAGCAAGAGACAGAGAAATCCCATTTAAAGTTCCTGTAGACATTATAAAATATTTGGGACTCTACCTGCCAAAACAAACCCAGGACTTATATGTAATTGTAAAACATTTTTCACACAAATAATGTCAGATCTAACTAATTAGGAAAAAACATCAATTGCTCATGGCTGGGTTGAGCTAATAAAATAAAAATGATAATCTTATCTAAATTTAATTGCATATTTAGTTCCATAACAATCAATCTCCCAAAAAAATTACTTTGTAAAGCAATAAAAATAGTAGCAAATTTTATTTGGAAGAAGAAAATGTCCAGAATATCAAGGCAATTAAAGAAAACAAATGCTAGGGAAGATGGCCTATCCATACCAGATTTTAATCTGTACTATAAAGCACTATTTGACAAAAACGGCTGAGAAAACTGGAACACAGTATTGCAGAAATTGGGCATAGAACATTATCTAATACCATACACCAAAATAAAGTCAAAATGGGTGCATGATCTAGGTATAAAGGCTGACATTGTAAGCAATCTGGGAGAGCAAGGGATAGTTTACCTGTCAGATCTATGGATAAGGAAAGAATTCATGACAAAACAAGAATTGAGATCATTATAAAATGCAAAATGGATAATTTTGATTACATAAAATTGAAAAAAAACTTCTGTACAAATAAAACCAATGTTACCAAGATTAACATGGAAGTGAAAAATCGGGAAAGAATTTTTACAACCAGTGTTTCTGATAAAGGCCTCATTTCTAAATTATACAAATAATTGAGTTGAATCTATAAAAATACAAGCTACTCTCCAATTGATAAATGGTCAAAGGATATGAGCAAAAGGTTCTCAGAAGATGAAATTAATTATATCTATAATCATATGGAAAATGTTCTAAATCACTATTGATTATAGAAACCCAAGTCAAAAGAAATCTGTGGTACTACATCTTACCAGCCAGATTGGCTAAGACGACAATACAGGAAAATGTTAAAGGCTAGAGAGGATGTGGAAAAATGGGAACACTAAGGTATTGTTGATGGACTTGTGAATGGTTCCAGCCATGCTAGAGAGCAATCTGGAACTATGCCCAAATGGCTATAAATAAGTGCATCCACTTTGACCCAGTAATACCACTTCTAGGCTTATGTTCCAAAGCGATCAGAGAAGTGGGAGGAGGACCCATATGAACAAAAATATTTATAGTGACTCTTTTTGTGGCAAAGAATTAGAAATCAAGATGATGCCCACTGATTGAGGAATGGTTGAACAAGTTGTGGTATATGAATATAATGTAATACTACTGTGGTATAAGAAATGAGGAGAAGACAGATTTCATAATAACCTGGAGAGACTTATACAAACTGATGCTGAGTGAGAAGAGCAGAACCAGGAGAAATTTGTACACATTCACAGACACAACATATGTAAGATCCATGATGACTAACTTCAATAGACTGTGTCCCTCTTAGCAATGTAAGGTTATAAGACAATTCTAAAAGACTCATGATCAAAAGAGATATCCACAGCCAGAGAAAGAGATGTGGACTCTGAATGCAGACAGAAACAAACTACTTGCTGTGTTTCTTTTTTTATTTTGTTCGGTTTCCTCTTTCCTACTCATCATTCCATCAGTTATAATCCTTCTTTACAACATGACTAATGATCAATGTGATGTTCATCTCCCTCCCTTCTTTCTATCTACTAGATTGTGTTTTTATGCCTCTTTGTGTGGCATAATTTACCCTTTTCTGCCTTCTCCTTTCCTTTTCTCCCATTATAATTCCTTTGCACACCTTAATAAAGTTTTTTGTATTATCAGATTAGTTAATTTATGCTAACACCCCCATCTATGTATGTATGTATGTATGTAATATGTATGCATATATATATCCCTTTTAAATATCATGAAATTATACAATTATCAATATTGACAGGTATCAGTTTCCCGTATAGGGATGTAAACAGTTTGCTCTTATTGAATCACAAGTTATGTGAATGTGTGTGTGTGTGTGTGTATTTTCCTTGTTTACCTTTTTATGTCTCCCTTAAGTCTTGTATTTGAAGGTCAAATTTTCCATTGAGCTCTGTTTTTTTTCATCAGGAAGGTCTGGAAATCTCTTATTTCATTGAATGACCATCTCCTTGCCTGGAAGATTATGCTCAGTTTTCTTGGATAGTTTATCCTTGGTTGTAGCCTAAGCTCTTTTGCCTTACAAAATATCACATTCCAGTACCTCTCATCTTTTAATGTAGAAGCTGCCAGATCCTTTGTGATCCTGACTGTGGTCCTGCAATATTCTAATTGATTCTTTCTGGCTGCTTGAAGTATTTTCTCTTTGACCTGATAATTCTGGGAATTGGTGACAGTATTTCTTGATGTTTTTGATTTGGGATCCCTTTCAGGGGGTTTACAGAGGATTCTTTTGTGTTTTTTTGTTTTTTGTTTTTTTGGAGGGCAATTGGGGTTAAGTAACTTACCCAAGGTCACACAGATAGGTTCTTGTTTGTGTGTACATTAAGTGTCTGAGGCTGGATCTGAACTCAGGTCCTTCTGACTCCAGGGCCGACACTCTACTCACTGCACCACCTAGCCACCCCTTACAGTGGATTCTTTTAATAACTATTTTACCCTCTGGTTGTAGGACCTCAGGGTAGTTTTCTTTGATAATTTCTTTCTTTTTTTTTTTTTTAAAGCAATTGAGGTTAAGTAACTTGCTCAAGGTTACACGGCTAGTCATTTGATTTATGCGTGGGTGCTCATTTTCTGAGGCCGGATCTGATCTCGGGTCATCCCAACTCCGAGGCCGACGCTCTTACTCACTGCGCCACCTAGCCGCCCCTTTAGGGCAATTGGGGTTAAGTAACTTGCCCAAGGTTACACGGCTAGATTTTTGTTTGTGCGGATTAAGTGTCTGAGGCCGGCTCCGAACTCAGGTCCTTCTGATTCCAGGGCCGGCGCTCTATTCACTGCGCCACCTAGCCACCCCGATAATTTCTGATAGGATGTTGTCCAGGCTTTTTTTTTTTTCATTATGGCATTCATTATGGTGGACCAATAATTCTTAAATTATTTCTCCTGGATCTGTTTTCCAGGTAAGTTGTTTTACCACTGAGATATTTGACGTTTTCTTCTAATTTTCCAATCTTTATGTTTTGTTTGGCTTATTATTGATGCATCCTAGAGTCCTTAGCTTCAATTTCAATGAATATAATTTTTAGAGAATTGTTTTCCTCTGTTAATTTTTGAAGCTCCTTTTCCATAGGTTAAGATTTCGTTTTTAGGGGCAGCTAGGTGGCTCAGTTAGTAAGAGCGCCGTCCTCGGAGTTGGGATTACCCAAGCTCGAATCCGGCCTCAGAAAATGAACACCCACACACAAATAATGACTGGCCGTGTAACCTTGAGCAAGTTACTTAACCCCAATTGCTTTAAAAAAAAAGATTTGATTTTTAGAGACTTATTATCTCCAGTTAGATTTTGAACTTCCCATCTCAATTCACAAATTTTACTTTTTAAGGATTTGTTTTCTTCAGTGAGATTTTTTCCACTTTTGCAATTGTAATTTTAAAGGAATTGGTCAATTTATCTTCTACCTCTCTAATTTAAAATTTAAATTTAATTTTAAAATCTTTCTTGAGCTATTCCAAGAATGCTTTTTGGGCTTGACACCAGTTCATATTCCCTTCTGTGGTCTTAGGTACTTAGGTGCAAGTATAGAGTCAATGTTGTCCCCTGAATTTGGCTGTTCTTCTTCGCTATAATAGGTTTGAATAGTTTTTGTTTTTGTTTTCCCAACTTTCTTCTTGCCTGTTGTTATTGCATTTTTCCTTGCTTTTAAAGTGGATTTCTGCTTCTGGGGTACAGAGGGCTCTGACCCATGCTTCTCAAGCTGGTAGTTAAGGGCCTTGTTATTAACTTTGTGTGCTATTGGCTCTGAGTGTCTAGACTAAGGCCAAGATCAGGACATTCATTGTTTCCCCTGGGTTACCCTGAGGCTCACAGAGTAAAGTATGGGGTAGGGGTGGTTTGGCCACTTTAGGTTTCTGGCTCAATGCCCTGAGGCTAGAGGTCAGGCAGGCTTAGTAGCTGGTGATTGGGTCATGCTGTGTCTGCAGATTCCCCTGATTATGCTAAGGCATACCTGGGCTTCTGCTGTTAGGGCTTGCTGGCTCCCCTACCCCCACTCCAGTTTCAGAATCTCCTTGATGGTCAGCTGAGATGATTCGTGTTGGGACAACTCCCATCATTCACTTCAGGCTTGGCACAGCCTCAGTCATACCCTTCCCCTAGGGCTCCCAAGTCTTCCACTGTTTCCATAATTTCAGGATTTTACACTAGGTCAGTAATTTCTGGGTTTTCAGGGTCAGGGAGGAGGATTAGAACTGCTAATAGGGTTTATTCTGCCATCTTGGCACCCAGAAGTTAAGGTAGGTGATTTTTAATTTGAAAGTCCCAGGAATAACTTCTGATGCTCCAGGTCCTGTTCTTTCTCTTACCCAGCTCCAAAAGATCCAGGTCTGCAAATTTTCCCTGTGGTGAAGGGACCCACTCTCTGGGGCTTGCTCTGACTCTTCTGTTATCTGGTCTTGGGTCTATGCTAGTGCAGCCCACAGGTGCCCCATGCTCTACACTCCCCCTGCCAAGTCCTACATGTGCATTTTCCCAGACTAGGAATCTGCCACACTCCATCTCCCAATGGATTCTATTACTCTAAAATCTGTTTAGATTCACTTTTTAGAGGATTCTAATGGAAGTCACAGAAGAGTTCAGATAAGTTCCTGCTATTACTTTGCCATATTGGTTCCACCCTGCTATACATGAAAATATTATCAGTTCTGTTGTGACTGTCAATTTTATTTGGATGGCTTGAACAAAAGGTTTGGGCTGCGCTGAATATGATGGAGTGATTAAAGAAAAGAACTCTGTAGTGAGAGGTGAAAAGGAACAATTATACAAATGAGGCAAAAAATGAAAAATTGATACAGAAGATAGTAGAGAAGAGAGTAGGTAGTGCTGAAAACTCACTGGGAATGGGTAAAAATTGGAAATGTGTGTGTGTGTGTGTGTGTGTGTGCATAAAAGTCTTCTAAATTCAGAAAGAATTAAGAGGGCAAGGCTGTATGACAGAGAGAGAAGATTAGGGGGGCATTCTTGGAAGGGTGGGTAGGTTAAAGAATAGGAAGGCAAGATAGATGGTAAGAGTAAAGCAATAGCATGAGAAGGAACGGGGATAGAATGAGAAGAATAGTGAGGAAAAATAGGAAGGAGGAAATCATGCAATAAACTTAGAATGTGAATGGGATAAATTTGCCCATAAAATGGAAACTAATATCAGATTAAAAATTTGAATTCGACAATATTTTGCTTTCAGAAAATGCTATAGGAGGGGCAGAGTCAAGATGGCTGAGTAGAAACAGCATCTCCATGCAGCTCCAGCTCCCACTACTTCCAATTTATATAAAAGGGAACTCTGAACAAACTCTGGAGCTAAGGAACCCAGAAAATGACACAGAGAAGCTAACCTCCCACTGAGAACATCCTGGCAGCCCGGCTGGGAGCAGCCAGTGCAGCATTCTGGGAGCTAAGGCCCTATCCATGTGAGTCTGAGGTTTTAGCCCCAGGGTGGCCAGACCAGCAACTGGTTGGAGGGTACCAGAACACCAGTAGCCGTAGCGTTTCCAGAATTACCAACACATAAATGCCGAGGACAAAGTGAGAGGTGAGTTCCCTGTGGACTTTGGGACCAGTACTTGGAAACACATAGGCCTCTTCTCCTGAGGGAGAGAAGACACTGAGGAGCCATGGAGCAGCATGCCACATTGCAGCTACAGATCCCAGCCTGTGGACTGTGGGGCGCCCCAGGGACCAGTCTGGGGGGTAAGTGCTCTTGCTTTAACTTTCTTGGATCTGGATTGAGGTCTGGGGTGGAAGTCTTGGGGAGTATGACCAGCTTAACAGAGCATGTGGAGGCTTCAGAGGGGGTACCTAACTAATACCTCTGGCAGCTGAGAAAACCTCAGCATTAGGGTTTTCAATATTAGACTCCCATTTTGGGGGCAAAGAGAGTTGAAGCATAGAATAGGAGGAGGACTGGGAGGTCAGAACTCCTGCACCAAAAGCCCCAAATGAAAATATGAGCTGGTTACAGGCCACAGAGGACCTTAAGAAGCAGATAAGTGAAGTGGAGGAAAAATTGGGAAGAGAAATGAGAACGATGAAAGAAAAGTATGAAATGAGGGTCAAAAGCCTGACTAAGAAAATAACATCTTAAAAATAGACTAATTCAAATGGCAAAAGAGGCTCAAAAAGGCAATGGGGAAAAGAATGCCTTAAAAAGCCAAATTTGCCAGATGGAAAAAAAGAATCTCAAAAACTCACTGAGGATAATCATTCCTTCAGAATTGGACTGGAGCAAATAGAAGCTAGTGACTTTAGGAGAAATCAAGATGCTGTTAAGCACATCCAAACAAAGGCAATGTGAAATATCTCATGGGAAAAACCACTGATCTGGAATATAGATCCAGGAGAGATAATTTAAGAATTATTGGACTACCTGAAATCCATGATCAAAGAAAGACCCTAGAAATCATCCTTCAAGGAATTCTCAAGGAAAACTGTCCTGAAGTTTTAGAACCAGAGGGCAAAATAGAGGTTAAAAGAATCCACCAATCACCACCTGAAAAAATCCCCCAAAGAAAACTCCTAAGAATATTATAGCCAGGTTCCAGAATTCCCAGATCAAGGAGAGAATATTATAAGCAGCCAGGAAGAAACAATTTGAATATTGTGGAAACACAATCAGGATAACACAGGATCTGGCAGTTCTACGCTGAGGGATCAAATGGCTTAGAATATGATATTCTGGAGGGCAAAGGAGCTGGTATTAAAATAAAGAATCACCTACCCAGCAAAACTGAGTATCATGTTTCAGGGGAAAATATGGTCATTCAGTGGAATAGAGGACTTTCAAGCATTCTTGATTAAAAAAAAAACCAGAATTGAATAGAAAATTTGACATTCAGATACAAGAAGCAAGAAATGCTTGAGAAGGTAAACAGGGAAAAGAAATCATAAGGAACTTATCAAAATTGAACTATATACATCCCTTCATGGAAAAATGATAATTATAACTGATGAAACTTTTCTCATTGTGAAAATAGTTGAAGATTGGTAGATGGGCATATGAATACATATGTGAATGTTTGTATATACGTTTACAGGTATAGAAAGATAGAGGGCACAGTTCAAATTTAATAGCAGAGGATGATACTTAAAAGGTGAAATTAAGAGGTGAGAGAGGAATATAATGAGAGGAGATGGGGAGAGACAGAATGGGGTAAACTCTTTCATTTAGAAGAGGCTAGGAAAAACGGTCACAAGGGAGGGGAAGAACAGGAAGGCAAAAAGGCAAAACCTTATTCTCATTGACTTTGGATCAGGGAGAGAATGACATATATACTAAATGGGATATCTCACCCTACAGAAGAGTAGGGGTAAAGGGGATGAGAGGGGGGATGATGAAGAGGAGGGCAGGCTGTGCGGGGGGGGGGGGTGGGGGGGGATGTTGGAAGCAACCACTTTTGAAAAGGGACAGGATCAAAGTAGGGAATAGACCAAGTGGGAGATGGGATAGGAGGAAAGGAAATATAGTCAGTCTTTTACAATATATCTACTATGGTAATGTTTTGCATAGCTACACATGTACAACATACACTGAATTGCTTATCTTTCCAGTAAAGGGGGGTGACAAGGGAGGAAGGGAATGAATCTAGAATTCAAGTTTTAAAATCAAATGTTTAAAAATATACAAATACTATTTTTACATATAATTGGGAAATAAGATATACAGGTATTGGGGCATAGAGATTTACCATGCCATACTGGAAAAGTCAAAGGGGATATACGAGAAGATATGGGAGAGAGCAGATGGGATGAGGGCATATCCTGTGGGACTGCTATTCTGGGGTGGTGGGTATGGGAAAAATGGGGAAAAATTTAACTCTCAATCTGGCAGAAATGAATGGTGTAAACCAGAAGTTAATAAAGCATTTGAAAAAAAAAAGAGAATGCTATAAAATGACAGATACACATAACCATATAATAAAGGTCAAGAGTAGAATTTATCATACAAAAAGCATGATTTCAGACAAAGTTAAAGCTAAAATGGATTTAATCAATGAAGAAAAAAGGGGAAACTTCACTACCGTTCAGTCATATCATTCAATATTGTTTAAACTGTTGACATATAAAAATAACTAAGATTATACCTATCTCCTTTAGACATGGGAACTACACAAATATTAACAAAACATTTTTCATAAGTCAAGATAGATCTCAATAATATCATATTTACTGTTCTTGTGTAGGTAAAGCCAATATAATTTTAAAATGACAGTAGAATTAATCTATATATGTAATGCTATCCCAATTAAATTGCTAATATATATATATATATATATATATATATATATTTTATTGAGGGGTGGTTAGGTGGCACAGTGAATAAAGCACCAGTCCTGGAGTCAGGAGGACCTGCATTCAAATCTGGCCTCAGACACTTGACACACTTACTAACCATGTGACTTTTGGCAAGTCACTTAATCCCAATTGCCCTCCAAAAAGATGTGTGTGTGTGTGTGTGTTATTGAATTACAAAATAGGATAATAAAGTTTATTGAGGAGAACAAAAGGTCAGGAACTTCTGATTCTGGGGATATAAAGATTAACATATTTCTTGGTCTCAGGTAGTTCACATTCTAAAGATGAGGATAACATTCAGAAAACTACATACAATCAACATAAAGAAAGGATTAATTGAAGGAAACTGAGGAGAAATTTTTGTGAGAATTGATTATATTTTGTTTCTTAAATTCAATTGCTTAGGTAGTTAACTTTCACATATCCCAGGAAGAACTCATTACCTTCCACCCCAAACTAGCATCTGATTCTGACTCTTCTATATCTATTGGCAGCATCTTCCAAGTCACCCTCACTTAAAACATTCTACTTTTCTTTGATTGGTTCCTATCCCTCACTCCTCCAAATAGAATAAATTTGCAAATTTTATTGATTTAAGCATCACAAGCTACCTTGCATCCCTCACCTCCTTTCTGTTCTCCTTGTAATTACCTTGCGCTCATTGTAATTACCTTGCTTCAGGCCTTCACCACTTTTGAATTAGACGATTGGCCTAACAGGTGTTCCTTTAGTCTATCCCTGCTAAATTTTATCCTTCCCACCTTGGCCCATGAAATCATCCTATTTCACTGATTCAATCATGTTTCTCCTTTTCTCCAAAGGATTTGAATTGCCTACCAACTTCCATGTTCTATAATTTATATTCTGTCTATATTTAACTAATCACCATGTCTTTTTCTCATCTTGCCATTTTCAACCCATCTCTGCTTACTTATTTCCATAGTTCTGTTCATTCTTCATAAACAGAATACTTTCTTTTCCCTTGTTGCCTATTCAATGCCAAGTCACCCATTTATCTCAACTGAAATATTCTCAGTCACCTAACAGCAGCCTAACCCATTAGTAAGGATTTCCTCTCTCAGACTTCCAGACTATCTTGTTTTGCAACACTACCACCACCACCAAACCACTTCATAATCACAGATTAATTTTAACTTTGCAGTGTATAGTCTATATTTTATTTGCATTCTATATTGTACCCACATAATATTTCATATCATAGAAATATGTAATAGTGTCTTAGTTCCCTATTAGATTATAAATTCCTTAAGGATAGGGACCCTATCATATCAAAACTTTGTATCAGCTCTCATGCCCAGGATAATTCTGCACATAGTAATTATGTAATCAATGTTGTATTTTTCCTTTATATTTATTATATTCTGCCTTACTATATAGTTCACAAAATAAGAGATTTAGAGTAGGGAAAAGCCTCATGGCCCTTTAGCCCAAGCTTCTACTTTTGTTTTTATAAATGAGAAAATTGAGGCCAAGGAAGTTAAGTAACTTGCCTAATGTCACATTGGTAGCAAGTAGGATAAGAGGTAGGATTTGAACCTAGGTTTTTTAGAATCCAAAGCCAGTGCTTTTTACAGCAGGATTTGCTTCCTGTTTCTTTTTAGTTGTCATTTTCCCTAACTGTTTGAATATTTGCTCTTTGAAGGTATGGATTTTTTTTTTCATATTTGTATGCCCACTTAGTGTAATGCTTTTCAGTTCATGTAGGTTTAATATGTTTACTACTTTAAATTTCTAAGATAATCCTGTCATTCATTAATCAGACTTCAGTATGTGTTAAAGTCATCCTTAAAAATGCAATTTTAATATTACTGGAGGATGACTGAAACAACTTCAGTGTTGAAAGTTCCTTAGTGTTCACATATTTTACCTCATATATGAAGCTAGAAAAACAGTTCAATGAATAGATCATTTTTTAAAAAATGTATTTATGTATTCCAAGTACTATCCTTGTTTTAAGTTGGGTCAGTGGAAAATAACATAAGATATAGTGTCAGTCCCCTACAGAAATATTATCTTTAAATTGCACTATAATATTATCCCATCAGCCTTTTTATACCCTATAAATGGTAGATATAAAAACCACCCATTTGTATTAGTGTATTTTATCTTTTATAAAGCAATTGAGAATGTTTTTCACTGTTACCCAATGTCTCTTATAGAGGGATTCAAGCTAAAACATAATTCCACTTATTCTCAGTTCCCCAAAAATGTTTCTGTTGGCAAGTGAATTTGAATAGATTCCTTTGTGAGAAAATAGAAACTACATAAAACTGTATTTCCCTTTTTGCCCTAATGACAGCAAATTTAGAACCAGATTCAGTGCCTAATGGCAGCAATCATCTTCCTTCAGATGACTGGTAACATCAGCTTTCTCTACTTCTGTTACAGAATCCGTGGGCTTTTTTTATAACTAATAAGCCTGTTTAAATTATATGCAAAGTTGACATAAGTTAAGTTGCAATTTAATGTGTAAGTTGCCACAAACCTTTCTAAAAGTAGATAGGTGTGTCAATGTGAAAGAAAAAAAAATCATCCATTTCCATATCCTAGGTAGTTATCATTTAGAAGTTCTTCTGATGAAATGGTCAAACCTATTAATGTCACCAGGTTAAAATACATAAACTAGTAATCACATACATATAAGTAATAAGAGAGAGGATTCAAAATTATTTTGATTACATAATTTGCAGACAATAAATACTTAAACCAATATGTATGCATGCATGTGAATTTGATTTCTATAATACTTCTGAGATGATATTATAACTAATATATAATATACACATATTTCATCAGTACACATATGATACATACATATGCATATGCACCCATATATGTTTGCATGTATATATGAGAGAAAGGGCTACCCCAAAAGGCATGTTCAGAGTTGCCATTCTTAGTTTGAAACAACTATGTGAGAGCTTGGAATGGGACTTGCTTGGGACTTAGTGTGATGTATAATTCATTATTTGGGGGTTTATACTCTGAGAAGACCAAAGATTAACTTTATTGATTTTGAAGGATGACTCAGTGGATATATAGGAAGGCATGATCCATCTCTGGACTTCTCCCATCCCTTCACATGGCAAATCATGGGAAGACTATTTCCATCTACTTCTAGAGACATAGAAGACTGGAAGTTATCTCTGATTTTCCTCTCCCACCCCTAGCCTCATAGTGGTCATGAGCACATGGCATCTAAAGCATATTACCTGCCTTGGCAAGCCTCAGCCTGGGCTGCCTTTTTGTTTTGTTTGACTAGGGTACAGTGTATGTGGAGAAGTGTAAGTGTAGGAACAGAAACTGAGACTCCTGCTTTATTGCTATAGGACACTTCCAGGTGAGGAAATGCTCTCTACCAGTGAAGCTCAGCCCTTTCTCTGAAAATTTCAGCCTTGGATGGTTGCTATAGATAGCATTGAGATGTTAATTAACTTTCCCAAGATCAAACAGCCAGTAGTATTCAAGGTAGAACTTGAATCCAGGTCTTCCTGGCCCTGAGGCCAGGTGTTTGTTGACTATGCTCTGATGCTTATCCTGGAGGAGAAGAAGAGAGAGAGAGAGAGAGAGAGAGAGAGAGAGAGAGAGAGAGAGAGAGAGAGAGAGAGAGAGAGAGAGAGAGAGAGAGAGAGTGTGACAGGGGCGGCTAGGTGGCGCAGTGAGTTAGAGCACTGGCCCTCGAGTCAGAAGGACCTGAGTTCGGGTCCGGCCTCAGACACTTAACCCACACAAACAAAAACCTAGCCATGTGATGTTGGGCAAGTTACTGAACCCCAATTGCCCTCCAAAAAGCAAGAGACAGAATTAATAATACATAACGGCCGGGGAGCTACCATTGATGAGTGCTATAGTACAAATTGTATAAGTACTAGAATCAAGCAAGATCTGGCTTAGAATATTGTCTTCAACATTTACTAGCCATGTGTTTATTGATCTTACCTATGCCTCAATTTCCTCATGTATATAAAATAAAGTGGAATATCCATAGCAGCTATTCCATGGGACTGAAGTAAAGATCAAATAAGATGATGCAGGCATAATACTTTGTGAACATTAAAACCTTATACTGGGTGTCCCAAAACTCTTTGTCCTAAATAAGTTACTAAAGCATTAAACTGCAATAAGACCTTTGGGACAACCTGTAAAACTGACAGCTAATATAAGCAGAAGGGTTTTGTGGGTGCTTGTGTTAGGGATATTGGGTAACAGTGGAAAACACCTTAACTATATTTTCCCAGAAGGAACAGGATAGTTGTTGGATGTAGACAGAACCTAAAACATTATATAGTCTAATATCATTTTATACACGAGAAAACTGAGATCCACATAGGGTAAGTGATTTCCCTAAAGCCATGGAAATAACAAATGCTAGAGTCTGAATTTGAACCAGGTTCTAATTCCAAAATCTGTAGTTCTCCTGTCCTATCCTATTGCTCACAAAGATTATACTTATCTTTCCATTTTGTGTAAATGATATAATAATCAAAAATGTAACTTTTATATTATATAATAACTATTTTAAAATAAATGTATTTAATAAAATAAATTTAGGAAGAGTTATGATAAAGTATAAAGGATACATCTCAAGAGAAAACTGACCTTTCTTTTTAATTTATCAAAATAAAATAGCAATTATAAAATATGTTTTAATGACAATGAAATATCATGAAATTGCTGTTAGAAGGAGCAGTCACATTATAAAATAATCATTTTAAACAATTGAACATCTCTCTTAGAAGATATTGTTCCCATTCGTCAAAGAGTATTTGATCAAAGATGTTCTATCTCTTTTTGCTCTGTTAAGGAAGCAAGAAAACTCCTCCTTCTTAAAAGGCAGCAGTTCCCTGTGTTTCTCTCAGTTACAAAAAGCCCAGTTTTGCAGGATACTACACCATAAAAGAGGAAGGTGTTCAGCTCTGGTCACCAAATTTTAGGAAAGACTCAGTAAGTTGAAGAGCATGCAGAATTCATCAATGCATAAGTTGAAGGGCCTAGAGATATGAAGAGAGACCAGAAGAACTGTGGATATTTACTTGGGGCAGGGACAGAGCAGAGACTAAGAGGGGATTTGATAGCTGTCTATGTATCTGAATGGCAGAAGAGGGATTATTAACTTTGTTCCACTTTAAAGTCCCAAACCAGGAGCTATGAGTAGAAGCTGCAAAGAGGCAAATTGACACTTGACTCAAGGAAAACTGAAAGGTTAGATCTAGCCCAAGTTAGAATGGACCATCTTCAGTGGTGGTTGGTATCCCCTCATTGGAAATCCTCAAGCAAATGCAGAAAAACCACTCATTGGCTTGGTTGCAGTATGGATTCTTTTTGAGGCATGGTTTCAATTAGATGGGTGTTGAGATACTTTCCAGCTTGGAAATCCCATGGTTCAGTGAGAAAGAAAATCTTAAATCTCCTGTAGAACAAAGAAACAGCACTAAAAATACTCTAAGAGCAGGACAAAGGCACCTCATACTAGTGTGAGGCAAGGTGCAAGGTGATATGTGAGGGTATGTTTTTAATTGTCTGGGTTGGTGATTTCAAAATACAGGTTAACTTCTAATATGGAAAAATATCTCTACATAAATTAGTATTTTTGAAATAAAAATGAGAATTTACTCAGTGGTGGTGGTGCATACTAGCAATCCCTACTATTAAGGAGGCTGTAATAGCTAGGGGTTTGTAATGGTAATGGTAATTGGAAGAACTTCCCTGCCCCTTGATAGGTTTAAGAGAATTTGAGAACCTTCCCTGATTTGAAAATATACCATTTCCCTTAATATGTTGAATGTGGTTATGTGGAGCCTGTTATGGGAGGTTTGTTTTTCAGTAACCCCAACACTTTGTTACTTTATGATTGGGCAGTGGTTCACGAGGGTTGTGATGTTCTCTGACCCTGGAGAAGGCTATATATACTCTGATGTAAGGTTTTCTTTTGGGGCTCACTTTGGGAAGAGTTGTATGATTTGGTCATATGAAACTCTGGGCAGCCATTGAACCCCTGGCTTTGAAAACCCAGATGTTGGTGCTTCTCTCTCTGGTAACTAACTAGGTATGGATGTAATGATCAGACAACTGGAAGCCATGCCTATTGGTCTGTTTCTCTGTCTGTATTTTTGGTCTGCTTGTAACTTCTATTTTTATTTTCTCTGAAGTTCAAGGTGCTGACTATTTCCTCTGAACTAGCTGAATGATATTTGATTGCTTAAAGTAAGATGGTTAAATTATTTTTGAGTTGCTTTCCTTTAGAAAAGCAGATCAAAGAACGTATGCTAGCAGCCGTCCTGGGTGTGCTAAGGTACTTCCTGCAGTAGGGTTGCCATTGACTAGGCCTGGAAACCCGAAAGGCCTAAGTTCAAACCTAGGCTCAAATACTTACTATGTGATGTGAGTGAGTCCCTTAATTTCTGTATTTTTCAGTTTCCTCAACTATAAGATGAGAATGACAATAGCAGCTGCCTCCTAGGTTTGCTGCGAAAATCAAGTGAGATAATCAATAACTAGACAAGTTTTAACTGAGTACAGTAGTTTCAGTTCTTTATATACTTTCATATCTCGTATAGTCTAGGAGCACAAATTAGAATTCCCAGAGCTCCATGTACATAAGTTCACTATAGGAATCAGTCACTACCATAATGGCTCATCAAAAACTGAATGAAATGTTCATAAAAATGAACCATTTTTATAGTTATAGAAAAAAAAGCAAAGGACTTTCAAGTTGATTAAAGATAATGACCTTAATGAATCTGAAGGAGACATGGAACTATGACATAATATCATGAGTTCTATGGCTCTATCTTGAATTTTTAAGACTGGTTTGCCCACGTAAAGCTGACACTTACAAGTTTACCTTCTTCCAAATTAAATATCTCTTGAGCAATACAAAACTGTATTTTAACTACGCAAAAGAGATACATTTCTCATCATGCCACCTTAAAAATAAAAATTAAGAGCTTAAATGCTCATGTGACCCACAAGAGTAAGAGTAAATGATGATAGAGATGTCTCCAAGGAGGAACATGCCAGTCTATATTTCCATCTGAAACATCATAGAATCACAGATTTAGAGCTAGGAAGAACATTAGAAATCATTTCCTTCCAACCCCTTCATATTACAGAGGAGGAAACTGAGGAGCAGAAATGTTAAATAGCTTTCTTCACCAACCTTTCTACTCTTCTTTCATATCACTGACACTCACCAAGCTCTCTGTTGTAGTCCCACTGGCTCACTTGCTGTTCACCATAGGCCACATTTCATACCTGTCTTTGTGTCTTTATACTAGTGCCCTTTTGTATATAGAATAAACTCTCTCCTTACCTCCACCTTCTATAGTCTTTAGCTTTCTGTAGTACAGTTTAGGGGCTCCTTTCTGTATAAGGTCTTTTGGGATCTCCCCCGGTATTACTGGTGTCTTCTTAAAAATTTGCTCAATTTGTTTTATATTTATTCATATTTATATTGTATCTCCCTGCCCTCTAGCAATAGAATGTGAGCTACTTTACTTAATGACTTATTGAAGTTTTGCCGTTACATCTCTAGTGTTTAATACCTTGCTTTTGGAAGGCATTTAATAAAACTTAGTTAAAATTAATTGATCCCAAGGTCATATGGGATTCAAATCCAGGGAGTCTGACTTCCAATTCAGTGTTCTTTCTACTTTAGCACACAATTTGAATCATGCCAGATCTTTAGGAATTATGTTGTGAAATCTGGAAAATAAGCTGGTATTTTAAAATAATCTCTCATTCTGATAAAAACAAATATCCCTATGCTGAAAGGGTCCTACTTCTTCCCATTAATTCATAGTAAATTTCATACAGGAGGAAATAAGCATTCCTGTAAAATCTAGTCTGTGATTACCATTTGAGCCTTTTTCTCTATTTTCTTTTTTTCCTGGAGTCACTAAATATGCCTGCAGTTTCTTTAAGTACCATTTGACTGGGGCAGAGAGTCTTGGTTCAAATTCAGAAAGATTACATTTAAAATGTATGCTTGGAAGGAAAAGCACGGAGTTTAATTAAACTTACAGATTAGGAATGGGGATGAGGGTATTAAACAAATGTGAATATATTACTGAATGTCTCTTTGAATTTGACTCAATCAAGCAGCTTATTTTCCAAGATTTTTTTTACTGTAATTGGGATGGAGGCTTTGAAGTAGCAATGTAACATGGAGAAATAAATGAAAAACAATCAGAAAAGCCCCAGAAGCCATTAGTCAATACTATAGTTCAGATAATTGTTGGGGGAAGGAAGCCCCACCTTTTTGGAAATGAAATCAAATATGGTTCAGTGTTAATGGAAAGGAATATTTCCATATTTCCTGAAGCTAAAAATTAGTATGCAAAGACATTGTAGGTCACATGCTCATCTCCATATCTTGGGATTTCTTTGATGATGAGGTATAGATATTTGAAATATTGCCAGAATTAAGGTAGCACAAAGAAAAAGTCTATGTTCCAAATTCAATGGTTTGTTGATTTTTAATAAGGTGGAGAAAATGGAGAGACTTTTAGGGGGTAGGATTGTTCATAACAAATAAGGAGAATATCTGATTAGGGAAGATTCTGATGAGAAAGCATTCTCTGTGAAACACATTACATTTTAGAAATTGAATTCATATTCAGAAAGGAGCTTTACAAACAGCACTTGAAAGCTTCTTCAGAATAAAAATTATGAAATGGAATGCAAAGTTTGATTTTAAGCATTTCCATTGTTGAAACATGCATTTATTTTGATGCTGACCACCCAGATCCATCAGCATATTTAGAATATGTGTATGACCAGAGGGAGGAGGCACATGGATCATGGACCACCTGTGGAAGTTTGATAAGAGGCTATGGATAAGAATTGTGCAGAATGGTCTAGTATAGGATGGGTTGACCTCTTCAAAATAGAATATCCACAACCATGAGATCATAGCTATCATGGATCATTAAAGAAAATTGACATAAGAAGGAGCTGATTGTCAGCAAATATTAAGTGGTCCCTCAAGTTTGGTGCTAGTTTCCCATGACATTTATAAGATTGGAGAGAGGTAGTGTAGAATAGGTTAGAGGGCTGGCCTTAGTCAAGAGGACCAAAAATGAAGCCATTCTGATCCCTGCTAGTCATTGCCACCTCTTAGTCCTCCCAGACAAATCTTTAAAACTATGTATGTGTATCTATCTATCTATCTATCTACACTCATATGATATATACATATATATATATATATATATATCAGTGTATATGTATGTATATCTGTGTGTATGTGTATTGTGTATGTATGTGTGTATGTATGTATGTATATCTCTAATCTGCATTTATTAAGCCAGGCTTTGTCTTAAATGGAGGGGATACAGTTAATACAAACAATTCCTGTTCTCAAGGACCTTACAATTTAATGCAGAGAGACAACACACAAAAGGAAGCAAGAAAGTGGGGAGGGTGCTCCCACAGGTACCAACAAGGATATCTTATCCAGTGAAGTTGAAGCCAGGCAGAGCAACAGATGCAAAGTATATATTTAAATATATATATATATATATATGTATATATATATATATTCAAATGCATGTTTATACATATATGTATATATTATACCTACATATATGTGAATTATGCCTATATCTATATATTTCTATGTCGACATAGATGATTCTGGATTATACACGCTCATAGCTTTACAAACACCCATATATCTATGTACATATTTTATCATGTGTGTATGTATATGGGTGTTTTAGTGGATAGAGGGCTGGTGCTAGAACCAAGAATACTTCTCTTTCTCTTTCTGAGATCAAATCTGTCTTTAGATACCTACTAACTCTATGACCCTAAGCAAGTCACTTAACCCATTTTCCTCAATATCCTTACCTATAAAACAAGCTAGAGAACGAAATGGCTAACCACTATAGTATCTTTGCCAAGAAAACTCCAAATGGGTTCCCAAAGAGTCTGACATGAGTGAAAAAAAGCTGACCAACATCTATATAGATTCATATCTAGCTATAGAAATGTTTATTATAGAAATAATACAATTTAATAGAATTGCAGCATAAATAATAGCCGTATTCCATAGGGAATATTAAAAATGGCATGCCAACTGGGCAAAAATAAAAAAAAATAAATTAAAAATATAACAACTCAGAATGTCTTCCTAAGATTGAACAAATGCTTGCTTTATTTTGATAATACTATTCTCATTCAAAAATACTACTGAAGATGTTAGCACCAGGGGGCATCATAAAGATGCAACTTATACTTGGGGATTTATGAGGTCCTGTCAAAGACAATAGTTATTTGATTTTTGCACATGAGGTCAGTTTTCAATTCAGTTGTGTATGGGTGCATTTAAGATACAGCCATTCCTATTGAGGTAGACAGGAGGCAAAGGTCATAGGACATAAGGAGGTTTAAGAATTATTGGAGAAGCAGAATCTCAAGAAGCAGATTAGGTACTGAGCTTATTGGGGAGACTGGAGAGCAGCCTGGAAGGACATAAGGAGGTTTAAGAATTATTGGAGAAGCAGAATCTCAAGAAGCAGATTAGGTACTGAGCTTACTGGGGAGACTGGAGAGCAGCCTGGAAGTCTATAACTTCTGGATAGGTTAGAGTGAACTTTGAAAGAGAAGGGGTAGTTGGGCTGCTGAGTGAATCCACAGTGCTCTCTTAGCATACATAATAACAAGCTCATTTGATCTGTAGGAGGACCCATTGAAATAAGGAATACAGATGACTTTAACTCACTTCACCGATGATGGAATTGAGGTCCAGAGAGGTTGAGCTAATTGTACATGGTTGTACACCTATTAAAGTTAAGGTGGTAGGATTTGAAACCCTGTCTTCCTGAATCCAGTACACCATCTACTATCTACTACTGCTTCAAAAACAAAACCTTTCTACTTATACTGTAGTATTGCATAGGACTTCCTGGGATAGTTAAAGGTAATAATTCTTGGAAACATGAATCAGAGGTATGAAAAAGTTTATATTACTGACAGGCTCCCGGAGCTTTCAGGGCTCTCTGAATAAATTAACCACTGAGTATTTAGAAAGTACACTGTGTGCCAGATACCATTCTAGGTTCTGGCATTATAATTATGAAGAACGTAATAATCCCTACTCACTAAGAGCTTTCATTTTAATGGAGGAGACACACACATACATATCAATGTAAAATTGATAGATACAAATGAATACAAAGAAGATATATATATATGGTATTTTTGTAAGGAAGGAATTAACAGTTAGGGGATCAGAAAACACTTCATACAGAAGATGGGATTTAAACTGACTCTGTGAGTGTGATGTATGTATGTTCAAGAAGCCTATCACCTCTGGTGTGAGGAATTGGGGGCTGCTCATCTACCTTTGGTGGATACCTGGCACTCAACTCTCACCTGTGGCTCCAAGAAGTGGTAGCATGAGCAGTGGCCACACCTAAACTGTCTCTGCACACAGGCTAAACAAAATTATGGGGAGCAGATGGGCCACAAACCTATCAGGGAGTTAGGAGGATGTCTACCTCAAGCATGTGAAGACTTGTCCCAGTAGAATGGGCTTATGAGAATAGTTTGTTTCAATGGCCATGAAGGCAGCTAAAGCAGGTGCTGTGAAGTTCTTAGATCCTGGTCAGACATTGAAAACACCAAGGTCATCCACTGCATCCTGCGCCATTGTCACTCATTTTGGCTTCTCTCTTGTGATTGGACTTTGATGACTCTGGAAGAGAGAGTGAAGCTGATACCTTTGTACCACTCCATCTCACTTAAATCCAATTCACCCACAAATAAAGACATCACCCCATGATGTCATTGGTCCTCTTCAAAAATGAAGAACAGGGGCAGCTAGGTGGTGCAGTGAGTAGAGTGTCGGCCCTGGAGTCAGAAGGACCTGAGTTTGGATCCAACCTCAGACACTTAACACACACACAAACAAAAACCTAGCCGTGTGACCTTGGGCAAGTTACTTAACCCCAATTGCCCTCCAAAACGCAAAAAAAGAAAAAAAAATGAAGAACAAAGAACAACAGGAGTCACAGTAAAAATGACACCTCAAACTGTATTTTTTGCTTGCTTTTTTTTAGAGGGGGGAAGGTAAGACAATTAAGTGACTTGCCCAAGGTCACACAGCTAGTTTTGTGTTAAGTGTCTGAGGACAGATTTGAACTCACATCCTCCTGACTCCAAGGCTGGTGCTCTATTAACTGCACCACCAAGTAGCCCAACACTCAAACTGTATTTAGAACTGGAAGCATCTATAACTCACCATCTTTTCCTTGAACCCCCTTCCCCTTCCCAACTTCCTGTAAAGGAGACCAGCATCCTCCTATTTGCCCTACTCTCTGAATCCTCACTCTCACACCCTCCATATATCCAATCTGTTGTCAGATTCCATTTTTTACTTTCACATCATACCTCATGCACTTTACTTTTTTCCTTTTGTCTGGTCTCCTGTAACACCTTTCTAGATTGGCCTTTCTACTTCAAGACTCTCTCCACTCCACTCCATACTCTTCTCATCTGCCAAAGAGATTATCCTAAAGCCTGATCATATCACCCAAAATTCTGAGTGTTTTTCTAAATAACTTAACCCTCACTCATTTTTTTTTTACCCTGGTTGCAAGAATTCCTCATGCTCCCAAAGAAAATTATTCCCTTCCACCTCTTTTCAGTTTCTTTTTATGTGTGGTCTTCCCCCATTAGATTGTGAGTTCCTTGAGAACAGGGACACTCTCATGGCTTTCTTTGAATTCCTAGGACTCAAAGCAATGCCTGAAGCATGACAAATATATTATAAATGCTTGCTGATTGGTTCATTCTAGGATTTCAGTATTCCAGCATAACAGCTTGTCTCTATACAGTATTCCTTATTACATTTTACATCATGACAAACTAAGAAAAGCAGCATGGCATATTCTATGAATCATGGGCAGAGCTGGCTTCAGATACTGCCTTTGACACAATATTATACAAATTATGTGTAAGCTGTTTAACCTCTCATTGTGCCAAGAAACTCTCTAAGACCAAATGTTTCATTTGAGTTGTACATATGCATCTGTAGGAAGACTTTTCCATTTTGAAAGCTCTCTACAGGGTTGAAATAACAAGTCTAAAACTTTCTATTCCCCAAACCCTGCTTTCTCCCCTAAAGTGAAACTATTTTCCTATTGTGAGACTTCAAATCCTTAAGCTGTTTCTTCCTTAATTATTACCAATAAGTTGTAATAAATTAGTTTACACTTACTACCGCCATTTTCTAATAATTTCTCTATTAACCAGAATGATTCTTATTATATTTTTACTTTTACTTCAGCTACCCATAGAGATCTTTTCAAAGAATACCTCTAAGAAAAATAAATATAATATTAGCCTTGTTAAATATAGAAGTGATGCACAGATATATTTCCATATACAAGTAGGTAGATCAATTATCTAATGTCTGACTTTCTACTGGTGACTGTTGCTAATCTTCTAGTTCCTTTCTCTTAATAGTATTATGATTTTGCAATGAATATTAAGTTTCTCCCTTGTTTGTTTAGCAAAGCAATTACAAGATATTGTGTGTGTTTTGAATGAGTACTTTAGTTCAAGTATGGGAAAGATCCTCTTGAGGCAATTGTTCTCTTTCATTTATTCCTCAATAAGTGGCCTTATTGAATAAAGTTTAACATGATTAAATAAGATAATTAATGTGATTTAATTCATTTTATTAAGTAAATATATTTTTCATCAAAGTTCTTCTCAGATGCATCATTGTGAGGTGGCTCTCAGCTTTTTCTTGGTCATGGCAGACTACTTCAAAGGAATGCAAGCAAGGGCAGGTTTTACCAATTTGGAAAGGTTTTTACTATGGATTCAACTCAAGGTGATCTAAAGACCAAACTCACTAAACCCAGAGGTTAGCATGAGGGTGATCTTCAGTATGAGTGAATCTCAAAGATAATCATGTGAGGCATAGAGGACTTGCAATCTGAATTGTTAAATTGATGAATAAAAGGACCTGTTATTGTTGTGTCTCCTGAAATGTAGTACTGGGCCTAACGGAACTTTAAAATATATATAGTTAAATATTTTTCAATTACCAAAAATTAACATTTATTTAAAACAAAGTTCCAAATTTTCCCTTCCTTCCTGTTCCTTCCCTACCCCTTTAGAAGGCAAGCAAATTGATATTGATTATATATGTAAAATTATGCAAATTAATATTTCCTATTAGCCATGCTGCAAAAGAAAACATCAAAAAACAAAAGAATAACTGCACATGTATATAAAAATACATGTATGAATACTATATTTTATATTCATGTATATATTACATATATACATATATGTATGTATGTACATATTCCAAAGCAATGACAGACATCTGTACTTCATTATCCTGATTCATTCTATTGCTGTATTAATGAAGTAAATAATCAATGTCCCTTCATGGATGCAAAAGCTATGCATTTCCTGGGGTCTCCAATCGTCAGCTCAAATCCTTTTGACATTCAGTTTCTGGTCCTGATTAGGAAATTCCTCTACCCAAGTCTGGCATCAACAAGTAAGACTATGAATTTTCCCCCATTATTTGAGTCTGTTTAGAAATGTCCTCTCCCATAAATGGCATCAATTACTTGCTCTCATTGCAGCACATCTTTAAGGTATGAATCTTTCCTTCTCTGGTCCTGCTCTGAGTGTATACTCCCACCAAAATCTTTGTCATAATAGGTGTTCTTCCCTCACATGAGTTACCATAGCCCTGTGTGTAGCCAAATCTCTACTGTATTACTATAGTGTGTGTGTCTGTGTGTGTGCCTCTGTGTATCTGTGTGTGTGTGTGCATGCACACACACATGCTTTATTTTTTTCTGTTTGGCATGGCACATTGTATTAAAGCTCATGCATATACTAGTTTCTTGAGTTCCAATTTCCTATAAATCCTTAAATCTGTGTCTTTACCCAGAGCTGTAAGGCCAAATTAAGATGCATATCACTTGAATTGTATTATTTTCCTGCTACATAGCAGATGATTGTTAATGTAGTTCATAAAGAACTTATTCTTTCATTAACCTCAGGTTACCAAAATTTGTTATATTTTAACCTCAAATAATTAAAAAATTTGCATAATATAACTTATAGGATTTAAATAATACTAACTTTACATAGTTCAACCACTAATTAATCCCTTGGTTTAATCTTTCAACTCGTAGATGTATTAATAGCAATAATATATAAATTAATGAGGCTGGACTATCATAAGCCACTAAAAAATTTCTCAGGATTTATTTGCTATAATCTCTAGTCTTTTCTAATTTCGTGGTTATGACTAGGGATGAGATTGGGTGTGAAACTAGGAGACAGTTCCTGGTCAGGAGATACAACCTTGGATCTCTATTTCACTCTGACTAGAGTGTACACATACTATTTCAGCCACAGGATGATAAATTAAAGTTTGAAAGGACCTTAGTCGTTTAGTTATAAGTCCAAGTCTGTTATTTTACAAGTGAGGAAGCTGAGGGTTAGAGAGTTTAAGTGATTTGCCCAAAATCACATGGGTAGTACATGGCAGAAGTAAGATTCAAACTCGTGACCTCTGACTCCAAATAATGTACTCTTTCCATTGGGTAATCCTGTTTCTCCACCCATACCTTATGTATAATTACAAAATACCTACAGGAAATGATACATACACACACACACAAATAAAAAAAATAAGAAAATAGATATTCTTATTTCATGCCTATCTCTTAGACTGTCTGCTCAAACTCAATTTACAAATACCTCAAGGGGAGAATTATTTAACTGGTATTGAAAGCTATCATGCTAGCATGTCTTCAAGTTTCCCTAGGAAAGAATCTTCATGTATATATGTATGACATAAATATATACATATATATACACATATATAATGTATATGAATACTACTTACAAAAATAAACATTTACATATATATTAACTATCTTATCTATGCTGTTATATTGTTGGTCATTAGATCATTGATTAACAGCTGGAGGGGTCCTTAGAAGCCATCTATTCCAACTCCACTTTGCAATTTGAAACTGAGTCCAAGAGAAAACTGAGTAACTTGTCTAAAGTCAAATGGATAGAAAGTAGCTGAACCAAGATTTGAAGCTGGGTCTCCTGACTCCAACATGGTAATACAATCTTGGTAATATTTCCTTATTTGCACTCTTTAGAAAAATTGTTCTTTGAAGGTTTCTGCCATTATACCTTATTCTTTGTCTTTAAATGTTAATGTTTTCTTTTGATATTTCAAAAATATACTTTTTTCACTACTATTCCTCCCCTCCTACTGACAACTTTTACCACCTGGAACTCCTTTGGAATGAACTTATATAGCTTTAGATCTTCATCCTTATCCAAATTCCTTCTACCCACAAGGAATAACAAGACCCAAGAGTCCTGTCTGAGTGCTCTTTCACCATCACAGTATATCCTATGGGTCTTCATTTTCTTATTTTATATAAATTCATAAAATTTTATTTTCCCCTCTAAATAGCCTTCTATTCTTGGCATGTATCTTTGTGACCAAACATCAATGGGATAAGATCAAAATGTTCAGGCAAATCAATTCATGGTGGGGGCCGTTAACAGAAACCCATGTGAATTGGATTTTATCAATAGCATGGACCTAGTTCCAATTAGCCCTCACTACATAGGCAAGGCCTTGATCTCTGCATGGGACCACTGTGAGTTGGTGCTCTGTGTACTTCTGAATAAAATGTCATCATTCATGAAATCAAAGGTCTTATAGTTTATTATTCATATAAGTCTTAGAAAATAAAATCTTACAAACTCCACGGCTAACAGCTGCCCTTTTTTATATATATTCTCTTTTGGTAGTTCACTGAAAAAAATAGCAGGCTTTCACCATCTCATTCTTTGAAGAGATGAATCAGATTTTGGAATCAGTAAGATGGTTAGCCTCTCATGTCAGGGAATAAATTTGCTTGTGAAGACAGAAATAAAAATGAAAGCTATAAATTGAAATTAGTTTTTTTTTAATCAATACTAAAGTCATCTAACTGGGGATATCCTCCTGTGAAGTAATCCAATAAGTGTAAGAAGACCTATTTGGAGAAGTTTTATCACTTAACTCTTGGACATCTGTCAGGAAAAGAGGATTCATACAGAAATCAGGGCTATAGGGACCAAAGGGATCTAAAAGTGACCAATTACATTACATATTGGAATCAACAAATGTAATTTTAGAGGCAATGTGTATAGTGCATAGACATGTGGTTGTTAATTCAAGAAGATGTGGGTAGATCTTCTACCTCTAACACATAATTCTTTTGTCATCATGGCAATGTAACTGAAACACTCAATTCCCCAGGCAATTTTCTGACATTCTACCTAACAGCTGACTTTGTGATTTGCATATGAGGTCATAGCAAAAGATCCTAGATTTTGAACTAGAAAAGCCCTTAGAATAAAGTCTGTGGCTTCAAGAAAGCTTACTTTATGACAATTTAAAGTCCAAGTCAGTAAAAAGTGTTTATTCTGTATATTTATTACAATTCTAGGTACGTAAAAATCATTGTTTGATGTCTAGGATCATGTCTTCATGTGGTAAGTGGGCATCTGGATGAGGATTATTTCCCACAGGAACTTACAGAAAAAACGTAAAGTCATGAAGGGTTCATAATTGATCTCTGCTGGCCCTGGGGTCAATCTCTTATGTTTTAAGGGAAGAGACAAAGATTTTTTAAATCTAGTCTACATTTGGCTTCAGTGTTTTGAGACAAAATGGAGTATTATGAGCATGTTCTGTATGTTTTGTCTGATTCAATCTTACAAGTGGACTTCGGAGCATGCCCAAGTTTTCTAGGATTCTTTCATATATATGTACTTACTCTGTGGAAAAGAAAAGACATTTCACTAGGCACTAAGACAAATTTGGGAACTCCATTCAATAGGGCTCTGCCCAGCCAACTGAGCTGGGCAGAGTTTGACTGAGAAGATATAGACAGGCTTACTGAGGGGTTCATCAGTATGAATGTAAGTTGGGATAAAAAACTATAAAAATTTGAAAACCTGCAAACACAACAAACATCAGAAATAAAGGGGAGATGAATACAACTTCTCAAGAAATATACAGAAATAAATCATGCCATGTTTAGGGGGTTTTTGTTTGCTTATTTATTTTTAAGCTTGAAAAAAATTCAACTATTGGAAAAAATAAAAATCAAAGAGGAATCACCAAGAGATAGGGAAAAAAGAGAGAGAGTTAAATATATGAACAATAGGAGAGATTAGGTTAGAGGAGCATGCCTAAAATAGCATGAAAAATACCCCATAATACCCATTAGTGAATCAGTGTATGTTGTTGGACAAAAACTGCAGAGTGAAAAGGTAAATAAACGGGAAAAATGAGGTGGAGGGAGAGGAATAATCAGCGGTATGTCCTTCTCAAATCTATTAGTGAGCAGATAGTGAATTAATGGTTACTCTCACAGTCATGTGACCAGAAAAGAAGCTGCTGTAGAATAGGAGAGGATGCAGGACTGAACAATAGAAAGTAGAAGCAAGAATGGAGGGTTTTCTTAAATATAAAAAGGAAGAAGGCCTCAATGAATAGCATTATCATGGGGAAAACAATGAGCACCTGTGACAGAAAATGGGAACTTCATCATTGGTTTAACCTGGGAATGTTTGATGCCTTGGGGGTTGGACCACCTTCTTTGAGAGGGTTCTGTCTTAATAGATAAAACCCAGGTTCTGGAGGATGAAAACTTAAGCACTTTCGGTAGCTGACACACAGAAGTGGGTGGGGGGCACATAAATCCTAAGATTAGATAATACAGACAATATGAAGTAGTCATGGGGCATGAAGGGTACAGCGTACAGTACTGTATATAATTTAGGACACAGAGAAATTTCAATCATTTTTTTCTAGTCATATTGCTTCCCTCTTAAAATACTTTCAAGAATAAAGCACAGCTTAAAAAAGGGGATGACAGGAAAGATAAATAAAAATAATAAACCAGAAACTAAGAGGATGTCTATCATTCTCACGAAGAGTTTAATCCCATGAGGATCACAAATTTGACCTCAGCTTTAAGCCCATAAACATAACAAAATTATTTAAAAGGGAATAAGCATGACTCAAAGAAAACATTTGCAGAATGGTTAGGAAGGGAAGAGATTTAATAGAGAAGAAAAGAAAGAGAGTCTTAGGGAAAAAAATTGAGAAAAAATGAAAACCAATATACCTAAGAAATGGGAAAGCAGAAGAAGGGAAATTTTGAACTAAACTTTTAACTGAGTAGGGAAAAATAAGAAACAAGAAAAGAAATTGATTTTTAAAAATAAGAAAAATAATAATTTAAAGTTAAACTTCAAAACTAGGAAAGAAGAATTAGGAAAAGGGGAGTGTGTGGGAATAGAGTTATATAAATTTTTTTCAGACCAGAAAACCCCTCACAAAAACAATCTAGTTCCTGAAAAGGAGATTTTTTTTAAAAAATCTTTAAAATTCTAGAAATATAAGAGTCTCTCTCTCTCTCTCTCTCTCTCTCTCTCTCTCTCTCTCTCTCTCTCTCTCTCTCTGTCCAATTGTATATGTCTGTCTCTTTTGATAAACACACATAGCCAAAGATAAAATACATGTATATGTATATAATACATGCAAAATTGGTTGCCATGTAATTTTTTAAAAACACCTGAATTACACAAAAGATATGTAGTAATATTAGATTTTTATATTCCTTTCTCAGAGTCAGGAAAATCAAACAAACATAAACAGAAGTAAAAAATAGAATTAACAAAAACTAAATTTAGAGCTGAAAGATATATGGTAGGTTTTACATCAGAATACTATTACATTTACATTTTATTCAGCACCAGATATCACTTTTTAAAATAGATAACATGTTAGGGTACAATGAACTTTTAAAGAAATGTGTCAAAGAAAGGAAAAAAGAAGCTCAGGAATTTTATTTACTATCATATCAAAATTAAAAAAAATATAATCAATAGAGGCAGCAAAAACAAAAGACACAGAGCTAAATGGAGATTTAACAATGAAAGACTAAATAAGTGGTTCAAAGCATGTATCATTGAAATAATTTCTTAATTTTTTAAAGAAAATGTGATGTAAGCAATGGGGAATATAAAATGGATTATTTGAATTTAATAGAATTATAAAGTTTTGGTATGAACAAAATTAATACAGACATCATAAAAGGAGGAGTAATAGAATGGGCAAGTTTCTTGAACTGAATATCTGTGTTTATACTCTTATCCAAGATACATAGATAACTTATATATATTTAAAAGTCATTCTCAAAAAAATCTTCAATAATATGTGTTCTAAAATTATATGGTAGTAGAACACTTTTATGAGAATTTTGAATCATCAACTAAGTTGCAAAAGAATGATCCAAATTTCTAATAAGTGAAATGCAAATTAAAACAATTCTGAGATTTTACCTCATATCAACCAAATTGATAAAAATTATAAAAGATGGAAATACTAAATGCTGGAGTGATTGCAGAAATACAGTCATACTAATGCATTACTAGTGTACATATGAATTGGTCTTGCAATTCTGAAAAAAAAAACAATATGGAATTATTTAAAAAGAGTTCCTAAAATATCCCTACCCTTTGTTCCAGAGATTCCATTGCTATGTATTTATCCCAGGGAGGATAGAAAAGGTTCCATATATATGCTACAAATATTATATTGCTCTTTGAGGCAGTAAAAACAAAATAGATGCCCTTCAAACAGCTAATCAAAATTGTGGTGCTTGATTACAATAGAATATAACTGTACTATACGAAACAACAGCTATAATGAATACAGAGAAACACGATAAGTCTTATCTGAACTGATGCAAGGTGGGTTAAGCAGAATGAAGAAAAGAAAGATAGATAGATACATAATGGCCACAACAATGTAAATGAGAAGATAACCACAAAATAATTGAAAATTAATTATAAGAAATTAGGATGGTAAAGTTTGGTCATACAGAAGTATAACTTCTTTGCAGAGAAATACAACGATAGGTTTACTATGGAAGAGTCCTTTTTTTGGTCTGGTGGTTAGTTTTGCTGAAATTGTTCTCCTTTGCCTTTTTTTCTTTCTTTAAAATAAGTGATAACTCTGGAAGGGATGGAGAAAGGATACAATGCAAAAGCTAGGCAATAAAACACTTGAAATTTTAAACAAAATTATTTTAAGTGAAATTTAACTTTGGTTTTAGAATTGAAAGACTGTTTTTATTTTGTTTTTTAATTTTTTCAGGTTTTTTTCCTTTGTGATATGTGGATTCTCTTAATTGATACATTGTCATCACTATTCATAATTTCTGTACAATTTTCTTTTATTATTTTCTGGGATCATGGTATTTGAATTTTTTATTTGTCATGCTCAGCTGGAAAACCTACAATTCTTTAGTTTTCTCTGGCATCAAATTCAACTGCTTTAACTTGTATTGAAGTCATATTTTCTACTCCCGTTTTAGAGTTGGACTTCTCTTAAATTTCCCTTAATGTCAATATTTTTGATTTCCAAGTATGTTATTCTTTCTCATATAGTTTTTATCTTATTGGATAACTTATCAGTAATTACTTGTACTCTGACAGCTGTGTTTTTAAATTCTATACTAAAAGCTCTGATTCTTATATTGAGAACTAATTTCTAACCAAAATTTATTCCTTTTTTATGGGTGGTATTTTATTTTTTAATTGTTATGGAGTTTATTTTTATACCATGATGAATAAGATGTCTATAGTATTCTCTTCTTCATCAGGAAAATATTGATTTTCTTTCCTTCATATTTATATTTATTTCAAGTATATTGTTTTTTCTTTGAAGTTTTACTCATTATTCCTTCTATTTTTTTTTCTGTTTGGAGGGCAGAAGGCAGGGCAATTGGGGTTAAGTAACTTGCCCAAGATCACATGGCTAGTAAGTGTTAAGTGTCTGAGCTTGGATTTGAACTAAGGTCCTCCTCACTCCAGGGCTAGTGTTCTATTTACTGTGCCACCTAGCCACACCTGTTCCTCTTATTTTTAAGATTGTTCACTTCCCTATTTGTATGTAGGGCTTTTATTGAAGTTTTGGCCTTTATATTTTTTAGAGTTTCATAAATTTCCTTTTTTTTCATCATTCCCACTGAGGTTTCTTCTCTTACATAAGCATTAATGAATGGGCTCCTGAGGGATTTCAGCTACTTCATCTTAATCAATATGATATTCTCTGGGCCAGGTACCTAACCTGAATAACCTCTAAGGGGACAAGACTGGCCCCAGCTGATTCTCCTATATGATTTTCACCATTCCCTCTTATTTCTCACCTCTAATCTCTAATCTCTGAATACCTCTGTTCACACACACACGTTTTTTAATTAACCAAATTCCTCATTTCCTTCTCTTCCTTACATTTCTCTTTTTTCCCCATAAAATTGCTAAGTAGAATTAATGTTTGCTAATTACTGCAAGGTTGGGGGTGAGGACTGTTCTGGCAAAGTAAATACAATCATGGCAGGGAAGAGAATCGTTGGTCAGGCATCGAGTCATAAACCTGTTTGTTTGCTTATACTTCTTGCAGTGGGCTTGTGAAATCAGATGGCTAAATATTAAGGTACTCCATGTTAATTTTCTAAACCTCATTTTGAGATTACTATTTTTTACCTTATGGCATCACCTAATCAGCTATGATGATTCTAACTCTTTGGCACACAATTCCTTTTTTTTTTTTTAAGGTTTAGGTTTGAAGAAATTGACCAAACGCACTTTGCTAATTACATAGTGCATTGTGATATGTGCATGTGTGTGTGTGTATATAAATAATTTGTGTATTCTTTCATGGATAATCTCCTATCAATTATACTTTACTTGAATTGGGCATATGTCTTGAAGAGTTGTATTGTTTCATCCTATGAGGTTTTTGATACATTTTGGGATATATTTTGCATCTTTAAATTTGCCTCCTTCACTTTACTTTTCTGATCTTTATCTTACTCGGACCTTATGTGTGTGTATTTAGATATCTAAAGTTCTTTTTCTTTAAACCCTATGAACTTTTGAATGCCTCAATTCCTACTATTCTTTTTAATTTATACCTCTGTAGATACTATGCCGAGGTTTAGCCATATTTAGAGGACTGTGTGCTTATCTGAGCACCACATTTTGGAAGGTCTTCAGCAAGCTAGAGATGTTTCTGAGGAAGCCAACCTGGATGGTAAAGAGTTTTATGATCATAGCATATAAGGATTAGTGGAAATAATTTAGCCAATTTAGTTTAGGAAAGATAGAGGCATATAATAGATTTCTTCAAGAATGCAAGAGCTGTTATTTAGAAAAGGAATTGAACTTGTACTGATTTAACACAGAAGACAGAGCCAAGAGCAATGGAATTTACAGAGAAAACAAGTTAGCAATGTAAATCCTTAGATTTAGAACTATCCAAACGTATAACAGATTGCCTCAGGAGGTAGTAAGCTCCTCCTCAGTAGATGTCTTTAATCCAAGACAGGCTAACCACTTTTCTTTGGTATCCCTTGTGTTCAGCACAATGCTTGGCATGAAATAAGAGCAATGAGGAGATTTTATAATATTAGGAAAAACATATAAATTGAAAATTAAAATTAAAAATGCAAAAGTTGTTTCTATTGAAAGGTCATGGTTTACTTATTTTTAAAGAAGTTTGTTCACATTTGTGTCCAAAAGGCACAAATGAAGGGAAGAGTAAAAGGACTAAAATGGAGTAAAATGAGGGAATGAGGAGCATGGCCAGGGAAGAAAGGAAGATGGGATTCTGAATACCATGCCCTTAACATTAGAAATGGTAAAAATGATTTATGAATTTATGAATTCCTGAGCAAGAAGTTTTAAGAATAGTGACAGGAGTGGGGAGACAAGGGATAATATACAGTAGGCAACAAGGCAATTGATGAATTTGTGGTGCTACTTGGGTCATGGTTAAGGTAATGTGATCTGTAGACTCCTGGGGAAAGCTTGGTTATAAGAATTTGAAGTAAAAGGTGTTTGATCTTCCAGTTCTCAGCCATGTCAGCTCTGTCTCAGGGCTCCCTTCAATACTGAACCAATTATCATCCAGGTTTTTATGTGGACATATGCATGGGGAACATGAGGGGGTACTTTGTTGCTCACTGGTTTCAGTCATGCCTGACTCTTTATGACCCTATTTGGGTTTTTCTTGGCAAAGATACCGGAGCAGTTAGCTATTTCTTTCCCCAAGTCATTTTTATAGAAAAGGAACTGAAGCAAACAGGGTTAAGTGACTTGTGCAGGGTCACAAAGCTGGTAAAGTGTCTGCAGACAGATGTGAATTCACAAAAATGAGTCTTCCTGACTTCAGGCCTTGAATTTTATCCATTGCACTACCTAGCTGCCCCTTTGTAAAGGTATTCTCTAGCAAGAAATTAAGCAGTATGTAATAATGAATTGTCCAAAAGGAGACACTGACTGAGGCTGAAGGCTTAAAATAGTGATGATCTTGGTCTAGGTTTTTTTTTTTTTAATTTCCTCTGCTGGTATCATCAATATTATATATAGTGTTCATTCACATGTGTCTATGTGTCTAGGCTTATGTTGTTCTAGTACCTTATACAGCATGTACCCATTTTAGGGAATGGCCAATATTGATGCTGTGAAATCAAATCCAATCAAAGCCAGTTTTCTTTTCTCTGTCTTTAGTAAAAGTTATTGTGGGACACTGATTAGCTTAACATCCCTAAACCAGAGTGGGTCTTCACTAAATAATTCCTTTGTCAGAGCATGTTCTTGAATGTCATAGAAAAACGATGTATATATTTTTGTTCAGCATCTCCAGCAACATATTTTAGTATGCTTTGGTTTATGATGTTTCCTCCATATTCTCTAAGACATTTTGTTTAAGACACCTAAATAGAAGCTATTTTGTTGGATATTTTTATATATTTTAAAAATAAAACAATTATTTGTGGGTCTTAAAGCTGAAGAATAAGACATTTACTTGTGCTTAATTATGAGTAAATATTATTACAGAAACTAACTATGATACTTAGAAACAAGTATTCATCATTGCAGGTCTGTCTAGGAGAGAATGCCAGGAGGTTTAGTTATTGATGCAGGAAATGGACATTGTTAGAGGCTAACTTTACCTAAAGGGTAAAGTATGGACCCCAGGGACAGTGCTGTAGTGAAATCCCAAAAGCTGTATTTGTTATCTAGTGAGAAGTTATTTACTCTTTTTGATAGAATGATAAAATGAAATTTGAATTTATATTTTTTCTAATTAAACTGTTCCAATAATATTTCTCGTAGATGCATAAATGTATTTAATATAAAATATTATAGATATGCATGTATGTATCTAAGGTAAAAGTATTGTTAAATAGTTCAATACATTTGTACATTTATATATGCATATAAATATGTATAAATATAATAACTTTATATGTGTATAATATAACTATATTAATGGCTGTGTGCATGTATATACGTATATGTATACATATACACGTATATAGACAGTTTACACATCATTTTAGAAAACAAAAATGGAAATGAAACAAAAATCCCTGGTAATTCCTAGTGCCTCCATATGGTCTTGCAGATTTTCATAAGGGTCTTTTTCTTCCAAGCCATACCTCCCTTCCATCAATGACAAAAAAAAAATGTGCAATTTACACATTTCAAATATAAAACTTTAAGAAAAATAATTTCTTATTTCTGTATGATTGTATTGATTTGTTTGTTCAGTATATGACTACAATTTAAAATTTCTTACTTCATTTCTCTTAGAAAAAGCCAATAAGGGTCTGACATATTTTTTTCTCTATGTACTCTAACCATTGTTTCTAAAAATTTAAACCTCAAAACTAGGTCATTTCTTGAACATCTTTATTATGATTCATATATGACTCAGGTATTTAGGTAGACATTCTATTAAGGATCTTCAATTATTTCTAAAATTGATTTTCATCCCATTTGTTAAAGCTAAAAAGGAAGAATGGGAAAAAACTAAAATCATTTTCTTTTCTGGGAAGGATAAATATCATGAAATTGGATTGTGTGTCATAAATAGAAAGGGCTAAGTATCAAGAACCATGAGACTTGAATGAGAGCAAGTCACATCCTAGGTAAGCCATATCAGTTGCCTTCACCTCAGTTTCTACATGAGTGAAGTGGAAGGAATTACCTTTTCTGTCTCCCATAGAATGTATTTGTGAGGAAAGCACCTTTGGAAAATTTTGTATATCTCTCTACAGATGTACAATCTAATGGAATAGAAGTTGTATGAGGCCAAGGATGGTTTTACTTTTGTCTTTGTGTGTTTATGCTTCTGGCTAGAACAGTGACTTGCAAGTAAGATATAGTTGGATCATAATAAGTATTTTTTGTATGCATTACTGGGCATTAATATTCTATCTCAAATGACTTATTTAGCATTATGAAAATGTTCTACTTCATCTGTATTCATCTTTATGTTTGTAATTGCATATTCTTAAAAAGGAACCAAAAAATAAAATCTTAGCTAAATCATTTTAAAATGTTCTGTTTTTCTTGGTTGATTTCAGCTATATTTAGATATGACTCTTGAGGTCTATTCACTCTATTGGTTGTTTTTGATCATTACAGATAGGAGCCTTATGATGCTTTAGGAACCTTTAGCCATGGGATGTTGCTATGACTCCATGGGATAAAAGTCTCTTTAATCAGCTGACTTTATAAGTATCAGGAATTAGTTACTCAAATTCATTATATAATAGTTGTTTTCTAAATCTTAAATAATTCTATGGTGTTTTATTTTGACAATCTAAGCATCTATGATTTCAGTATTGGGTGTTCTGTGATCATTAACTACAAATCACCTCTTTTATATCATTGAAAGTTATTAGATTCTTGTCCATGTTTCTCCAGAAATTGATCATTAAAATGTACTCCACACTGGATGCTTTCCTCTTGTATTTTAGTATCTCATAGGTTGCAACATAGCATTTGAGGTATCCATTTACTATCTCTCATTGCAACTGAATGATTGTTACAATGCATTTTCTAATAATAGGGTTTATTTTTTTTTGATCCTTGATGGTTTTGCCCTTGATACTGTTATTACATTTCTTGAATACAGGTATTATCAGTAGCATGTTACAGTTTGATTATATGCTTGCTATTCATATTTCAGTTGTTCTTTGGATTGGTTATAATTTTAATTATTCTATTTCTTATAGTCCAAGCTTAACAATTATAAAGCATCAATGAAAGAATTATGCTGATAAGATCAACATCATTTTGTTGTTGTTCTGTCATTTTTCTGTCTTGTACAATTCTTTGCGACTCCATTTGAGCTTTTCTTAACTGAGATACTGGAGTAGTTTGCCACTTCCTTCTCTAGCTCATTTTACAAATGAGGAAAGGGAAGCAAACAGCGTTAAGTGACATGCACAGCATCATAAAACCAGTAAGTATCTGAGGCCAGATTTGAACTCAGGATGATAAGTCTTCATTACTCCAGAGCCAGTACTCTACATACTATGCCACCTAGCTGCCCTATCAGCATCATGACAGGAAGTAATTTGTTATCAATGGAGAACTGTAAAATTTCCCCTACATGAGATAATGAGATCTTTTGCTTTGTGCCTATTTTTAGTTGTTTTGTTAATTAGATATGTGTACTAGTTATCAATAAGAATGTTGCAAATTTAGAAACATTTCATAATCTTGGCAAAATGTTTTATCTACTTTTTCTACTTTGTATGGTTTGGCAGAACTTTTATTTACATTACAAAATTTTGGAAGAAAAGAACTATTCATTTCTATTGTCAATAAGAAAAAAAAATATTGAGGCATTTATATAAACATGAGGGTAGGGAAGAGCTACTAAGAGTAAATTTCCCATTTTACTATCCTCTTCCTTTTAAGACCCCCTCCTCTGCCCTCCCAGTTCATACTATCATATTTCCCAATATTCTATCATTTTGATATATACATAAAATTGAAATCTATGAACATTATATTCAAGCTTAATTTTCCCAAACCTAAGGATCTTCAAAGGTTTACTATTATAACTAATTGAAAAGTATCTGAAATAATATGTAAATTCCAGAAAAAAATCTATGGCTTGGTTGAGACATGCATTTTTTATTAAAATTCAAATGAAAAATAAACATCTATTATATGTACTTATACATATATACAGATACTGTATACAAACATGAATACATGTATATGTATATACATATGTATGTATCAATATCTTCTTTGTTTCCATTGCATTAAATGATGCTGAAAAATGAGAATTGTTTTAGAAATTCTAGAGGATTTTATATTTTGATCTTAAATCTTATATTGGTGGGTGAGTTTAGTTAGGTTCTACATTTTAATTAGCTGAAGTATTTATATAAAACATTGGTCATTGCATCCCCAGAGTATTGTGTTATCAGTCCCAGACAGTGGAGAGAGTTGTGGATTTGGAATGAGTGGAATTTGTATGAATCCAAAGGCATCACTTTATATCCATGTTCCCTTGAATCACAACCTCTCTGAGGTTGTGTTCTCATCTATAAAATGAAAGTACTAGACTATATTCCCTTTGATGCCCCTCACAGATATAAATCTAAAATCTTCTGATCACTGTATTTTCAATATCCTTTAGTATCTTGAAGGTTCTTGGTCCATTGCTAAAGGAGCTTTTGGCCACACAGTTAGATTAGTTTTATTAGAATACAGAATAGATTTCTTGCATCTGGGATTTAGGAACCAGTAGGTAGCTTTTTTTTTCCATAGGTCGCCTCCCCCCACCAAAAAAATAAGCCACTGAGCCTGGAGTCCTACCATTCAAAATGCTGAAGATTGGAGAGCAGAGGAGGGGGCCTTAAAGGGACAAGGATAGTAAAAAGGATAATTTTTGTTTTATAGCATGTTGGTGGGAGGAGACACTTTCCTGTCAGATGCCAATTCATTCTCTTCTTGAGAAGATAATAAGAGCCCCATTTAAAAACATTTGGCTTTGGCATCCAGAAGTCAAGGTTATGACATTGAATTTGGGAATTTTAATAAATCAGAATATGATTGAGCTTAATAGCTATGAGACAAATAATCATTTCTTAAATTTCTAGAAAGTTCTAGGGTTCACAGATGATACAAATCTCTTGGATAAGTACCATTTGGAAAAGTGACAGTAATTATTTCAAGACCCTGAATCTCAGGGATTTAAACTCAGGGAAAGGAATAGACATTTAGTAATATGTTCAGAACTGTAGACAGCTCCAAACATATTCTATGAAAGATGACAGAACATTTAGCCTTGTGATGATCTGAGACTGATTTAGAAAGTCAAATGTATATAAACCATGCTTTCTTTGCTATAGTGAAAATAACATTTGCTTCAGGCTTATTAGACAGACATTCACTTCGTATCATGGCAGAAGCCACTATTTGAATTAATCAATCTGCTATCTGTTGATGCAAAGATACATTTTTAGATGTAGTTCTCAGGGGGAAATAATTGCTGCAAAAGATTTCCATAGGCATTCCAGAAAATACATTGCAAAATCTAGCACATTACTCAATTTGAATGAATCTTTATGGGAATAGATGACATAAAAGACATCATCTGGAAAATGAAGAGGTTGGACTAAAGGATCTCCAGGGTCCTTTAAAGTCCTAATGATGTGTGACTCAAGGTGAGCATCTAGAATTCTGCTTAACAATGGAGTTTATATAAATCAAAACTAAGTTTTCATTCATTATATAAGTTGATGATGTTAGTCATATGTGTGAAATGGCACAGTTAACTAAGTTTCTTCTTCAGTGTAAGTTTTTTTTGTAAGATTATCATGTTCATCTCAGGGCTCAGTGTGATATGCCCAAAGTAGCAATGACACTCAAGAATGATGAGATGAAGGAGAATTGCAGAACCTTCCTAAACAAATAGAGAAGTAACACATATTAGAGGAAATGAACTTTTGAAAATATCCATGGAATAGATGAGCAAGTAACTTCATCCTTTTTATAGAGAGATAGGGGGTCCCTGGGTGTAGAATTTTGCATGCATTGTCAGATTTAGGTACTGTGTCACTTGGTTTTCTTAAGCTGTTTTTCTTTTTTAAGACAATGATGTGGGGGATGGGTTGGAAGACAGTTACTCCCATATTTGGAGATGGCAGTGATACAAAAACACAAGGCATGAATAAAGCTTCTTTTTAAGACACCTGAGGATTGATATTTCAAAATATCTAAAACATGGCAGACATCCAGAAAAATAGAAAAGATCACAAATAGGATTATTCCCCTTAAACCAAAGGAAAAAAGGGAGAAAACAGAGAAAACATCAATAACTATCCAGGCTTTATGTAAGAGGCACCATAGTATAGTGGAGAGATTTCTACACGTGAAGCAGCAGGATCTCAGTTTGGATTTCAACTCCATTGTTTATTAGTTGTAGAGTCATCAGTAAGTCTCTTAACATCTCTGAGCCTCTGTTTTTCCAGTACTTCTGCTATTAAGCTTATGGAGTTGTGGAAAGATTATTATACAAATGTAATCTATTTCTACAAGCCTATATTCCTATTTTCAAAAAAATCCTTCTGAAAATGAAATATGTAGATATTGATATTTTGATAAATACATGAGAAGACAACAGACCTGATTTCATAGTTGATTTCCTGCAACAGGCCACACTGATGCTGACTAGCTTGAACCAGATTAAAATGTAATTGGGAAATATTTAACAAAATAAAATTATAAAATACATTAAAACATAAAGCTAACATATCATTGTTAAAACAAAATACATTCCGAGGGTTCTTTATGTATTTATTGGGGCTCCATTTCTATTTGAATTTGATGCTACTGGGGTAAATAACTACTTTCGTTATTGTATCCTGAATACAAAGAAACATTCTACTCGATCAAGCACAATGGAGCTTCAAGGGTGCTTTTTAAAATAGTCTTCCATGACCATACTAGATTCCTTAACAGAATCAGAGGAAAGTCTCCAATATATGTCATAGCCTCTATGAAAGATTTATGGAAAGACATGGGCAAGAACACTATAGGTTGAGAAAGAAAATGAGGCACTGTTTTAAGTGTATGTGTGTTTGAATGTACACATGCATACACATGTATATGTATATGTTTATATATACATGTATGCACATACAGGTAATATGTATGTATGTACACACATACACATAAATGTATACTGGTGAGTGGTGGATATAAGTTAAATTGATTCATTAAGATAATAAATCATTTAAATGGCATATAAAGAAAATAAGTATTTGAGAATGTTACATTTTCTATGTAGTAGGACAAAGACAAAACCTAATTGTAGGTAACTTTTATATTGTTCATTCGGTGAAGAGACTTTATCATCATAATGATGGAAAAAATCCAAAACAACTTTTTTATTTTTAACCCTGTCTTAAAAACATTTTCCCATGCATGTTATTTATAGTTCTCTATGCTTAGTTAGAATTCTTTTGGTGTTAAAGCTAAGTGAATCAAAAGAATCCTTTGAGTTTGATATATTTTAGCATAATCTGAATTGATTTAGAATTTTTTTTAAATCTAGATATGTAATTTAATTTATGTAAGGAAACTTTAATTAGAGGAAACTTCTCCACCTATAAAGATTAGCAAATGTCTTGCAACATACATATTTAGAGTGTTGCCTGAGAAGGAGGGTTTGCAAGCCTATTTTCTATTGATTATACTATAACACACTCCCTTTCTATCAATTGAGTAAGGTACATAATCTCAAATTCTGTTTGTAGAGAGAAACTGATTAGCAAATAAACCAAATGAAAGTCGATATCATATGGAAAAAAATGACCTTTAAAAGTTTCAAACAGAATTACTTATATGGCAGTACAATGTATTTAACCTTTAAAAGAATAGTCATTTTAGACATTATGACTTTATTTTTAAAGAGTTTCAAAATCAGTATGTCAAGAAATTATACTATTTTCACTAGTACAGTTTTTTTACATTGCTGTTATATAGATTTTATAGTCCATTTACCAACCAAAAATAAGTCATTTAAATACAATGTTCATGCCTCTTTCTAATTATATATTATTTATATTCCATTACAATGTTAAAGAATTCTGTGATATAAGGGTTGAGAAGAAACTGAATATTTTCTAGCCAAACTCCTGAATGGTAGAGTATACTGAATACTAGGGGTCAGAGTTGAAAGACCTGGCTTTGAGTCCTGGCTTCAGCTTTCACTCACTATTTGACCTTGGCAAGTATTCTCATTACCTGTGTCTTGTCAGCATCTGTATCTAAACAATGGGAGGTTAGAAGAAGGAATACTTTCATATAGAAAAAACATAGCATACTTCATAAAAGTGTATCTTAAACAAAGGAACACTTGGTTTAAGTTGACTTCTGAAACAAAATTGCTCTATGATTATGAACAAATCCCATAACATCTCAGGGGTCTCAGGAAACTTTGTGAGGTTTTAAGTTACACTTAAATTGATGATCTTCATTGGGGGTCCAAGTTTTGCCTTTAGATGTCCATGCTAATAAAGGGTCAAGAGCAAATGAAAAAAAAAATAATCCTCCCATTACTTACTTCATGGCATTAATACTTCAGTGATCTGGTGTATCAGTGGACTGAAGGTCTCATTTACATGTTGGCATTCATAGCTCTAGTATAAATAACTAACTCTTCTCACCTCCTCTACCCATGAGATTAATTCTGTAAAACTTTCATAGATTATACTTATAGAGTTATACTCCCTCTCTTCATATATATATATATATATAAAATATATAATATATATATGTTATAGAACCTCTATAACTATACAATATAACTATATATATATATATACTATCTTCATATATATTCTTACCCTCCTGCCATATATAGTTATACAGTATACATTTGAAGAGAGAAAATATATAGAGTTATATAGAATATAGTATAGTTAGTATAGTTTTATACAGTTATAGTTATATAGTATATATGAAGAGAGAGTACATAGAGTTATATAGTATAGTTATATACAGAGGTCCTATAACTAGTCAACAAGCATTTATTGAGTGCCTACCATGTGCCAGGCACTGTTTTAAATGGTGAAGATCTTTTTCTGGTTCTCCAAATATTTCCAAGGCTACTAATGTAAGATGCAGCCCAGATAGCTAACACTCTTTACTGTGTTTACATGGATAGCACATTCCTTTTTTTTTAGCTTTTTTGGATGGCAATTGGAGTTAAGCGACTTGCCCAAGGTCACAGGGCTAGTTTTTGTGTTAAGTGTCTGAGGCTGGATCAGAACTCAGGCCCTCCTGACTCCAGGGCCAGTGCTCTATTCACTGTTCCACCTAGCTGCCCCTGCACACTCCTTTTGTAAACCTTGAAGTGGTGGATAAATATGAGCTGTTATTTTTTAGTTAGGTATATATCTGTTTAGATATGACTGACTTTCTAATACTATTCTGGGAATGTGCTTGAGTATTCAAGGTCCTTTCCTCTCTGGATCTCCTTTCCCTCTCCTTTGACACAACATCAGGTTCTTACCCTCCTATCTTATTCTAGGGTCTGGAGAAGGGGTGAAAGCCAACCCTCCCTGCTTTGCCTTACAATTCCCTCTTTCTTCATTTTCTGCTTTTGGAACTCCCTTCATCCTTCAAGGATCAACTCATATGCTACATTCCGTGAGATTCTCTCATCTCATTTATTTGGCAGAGATTTTTTATTGGGGGAGCTATGTGGCACAATGGATGAAGTGGCAGGCCTGAAGTCAGGAAGATTCATCTTCTTTAGTTCAAATCTGGTCTCAGATACTCACCAGGTATGAGATTCTGGGAAAGTCATTTAACCCGGTTTGCCTCAGTTTCCTCACCTGTAAAATGAGCTAGAGAAGGAAATAGCAAGCCACCCTAATATCATTATCAAGAAAACCCCAAGTGAGGTCACAAAGAGTAAGCGACACCTGGAACAACTAAACAGCAAAATTAAGTTGACTTATCTGTGTGTGCCTCCTGCAAAGCATATGCTCCTGGAAATTGCTCTGCTTGGAGTTTGCCAGGGATTCCTCTGAATCAGATATCAGAGGCAGCACACGAATCTAGATCTTTTTGACTCCAGTACTAACACATTGTACCTTATACTGTTTGGCCTGTTAGCTTAAAATGTGGTTTTTTTGGTACAGAAATGTATCTCTTTAATTTATCCTATATTTATTAAGATAACTACACATTTGCTAAATTTCCTAGAAAATAAGATAATCTGTGGAGTTAAAAATAATTCTGTGATACTTGCAATGAATGATTCTTGGTACTGTTCTTTTTTAATTGAATAACCATTCTAGCCTTCTTTTAACCTTGTGTGCTCATTTTCAATGCTTAAAGATCCACTTGGTTAAACCAATCTTGAAAGCACATTAGTGATACGTGGGTGAATGTAGGGAAGGTCTATAGAGACCAAACAAAATGTACCTTGATTGTTTCTATATACTGTAGTACAAATCAGTTACTTGTTAATGATCAGTTTAGGATACTTCATTGCCCAGGTTCATTATTACCTGATTGGTAATAAATGACAAACAAGCCATTAATGTTGTTATAAACTTTATTAATTAAACAGAAATGGTTGGAACCTACCTTACTGCCTATAGCACTATCAGGTGTGTCAAGAGAACGTTAATTCAAGGCATTCTATGAGTCATATGCTGTGGTATTTTATGATCTAATGGGTGCTTTAAAAAGAAACATTTAGATAAAAATGTAGAAAATATGGCAGAAATGTAAACTAGTAATAACAAAAGTTCAATCAGTAGTACATGTATGTGTATCTGTGTATGTATATTGCATAGATATGCATCATAATGCATATATAGATAGATGAATATTGAAGACCTAGATTCAAGCTCTGCCTCTGATGTATACTGGCTCTGTTTCCCTGGGTAAATCATTTAATTTTTCATTGCTCCAAGAGACTTTCTATGACTATAAATTGGAGAAAAGATGTCCACTTTCATCAGTAGAGAAGGCTTCCTTAGTCTGAAATTCCCTAAAGACTGCAATTCTTGGCTTATACTCCCTCTATGTTACTAGATATATCTGTATATACACCTATATATGGGCACTTCTACCACAGGCATGCACATGAACACATATACATACATGCATGGTATACCTCCATATTTGCACACATGTACATGCATATACATACATATATAGTCATATGCATATTATATATGACACATATACATATCTTAGGATGGGGGCCAATGATAGGAGCCTGTTACTCTAATATTTGCTACTCCATGCAAGCAGAAGGAAAACGTCATCAATCATGCTTCTATCCTTCTTCTTTTTCCTGATATTTCATGTCCTTTAAGATAACAATATCAGGGGGGCGGAGCCAAGATGGCGGAGTAGAAACAGCTCGTCCAAGCCTCTCTGCCCCCAGATTCTCCACAAACTATGTAAAAAAGGACTCTGAAAATCTTCTGGAGCTCCAGCACCCACAGAACGACACAGAGAAGCTAACCTCCCGCTGAGGACAGCCCAGCACCCTGCAGGAAGGACCAGCGCAGTGGTCTGGGAGCCGGCAGCAGAGCGCAGGAGCCGAGCCGAGCCCAGGTCCACTTGAGCCGAGGTTTTAGCCCCAGGGCGGCAGGGCCAGCAGCCGGCTGGAGGAACCCCAGAACACCAGGAACTGTGGAGACGCCAGAATTATCAACACAGACTTGCCTTGGACAAAGTAAGAGGTTAGTGTCCTATGGACTTTAGGACCTGTATTTGGGGAATGCGTCAGCTCCCTCCCCTGGGGGCTAGAAGCTGCTGAGGAGACACCCCACTGTGTAGTTTTCAGAGGCATTTCTGGCTCCCAGCCTACAAATCATGGGGAGATCCAGCGATCAGTCTTGGGGGGTAATCGCTCTTGCTTTAACCTCCCTGGATCTGGATTGTGATCTAGGGTGGAAGTTGTGGGTGGGTTTACAACTTGCCAGAAATGGAAGTTGCCCCCCACACGTTCAGGACGAAAATTCCTCTATCTGGCCTTAAAGCCATAGTGTGGCAACAAGCCCAAAAGTCAAGCAATTAAGTGGCAACATGCCAAGGCAAAGGAAACAGAAAAATGCAACCCTAGACTCCTATTTTGGGCGCATAGAGCGGGAAAAGGACTGTGAGGTCAGAAGTCCTGCTCCAAAAGCCCCAGGGAAAACATGAGCGGGTTGCAGGCCATAGAGGACCTTAAGAAGGACTTTAAAATCAAATAAGAGAAGTGGAGGAAAAATTGGAAAGAGAAATGAGAAGGATGCAGGAAAAGTATGAAATGAGGGTCAACAGCCTGACTGAGGAAAACAACACCTTAAAAAATAGACTAACTCAAATGGCAAAGGAGGCCCAAAAGGGCAATGAGGAGAAGAATGCCTTAAAAAAGTCGAATTTGCCAGATGGAAAAAGAATCTCAAAAGTTCACTGAGGAGATTCATTCCTTCAGAGTTAGACTGGAGCAAATGGGAGCTAATGACTTTATGAGAAATCAAGATGCTGTTAAGCAGATCCAAACAAACGAAAGATTAGAAGGCAATGTGAGATATCTCATGGGAAAAACCACTGACCTGGAAAATAGATCCAGGAGAGACAATTTAAAAAGTATTGGACTACCTGAAAGCCATGATCAAGGTAAGAACCTAGAAATCACCCTTCAAGAAATTCTCAAGGAAAACTGCCCTGATGTTTTAGATCCAGAGGGCAAAATAGAGGTTGAAAGAATCCACCGATCGCCTCCTGAAAAAGATCCCAAAAAGAAAACTCCCAGAAATATTATGGCCAGGTTCCAGAATCCCCAGATCAAGGAGAAAATACTCCAAGCAGCCAGGAAGAAACAATTTCAATATTGTGGAAACACAATCAGAATAGCACAGAACCTGGCAGCTTCTACACTGAGGGATAGAAGGGCATGGAATATGATATTCCAGAGGGCAAAAGAGATGGGAATGAACCCAGGGTCACCTACCCAGCAAAACTGAGTATTTTGTTTCAGGGGAAAATATGGTCATTCAGTGGAATAGAGGACTTTCAAGCATTCTTGAGGAAAAAACCAGAGTTGAATAGAAAATTTGACATTCAGACGCAAGAAGTAAGAGATGCCTGAGAAGGTAATCAGGGAAAAGAAATCAAAAGGAGCTTATCAAAGTTGAACTATTTACATTCCTATATGGAAAAACAATAACTGTGACTGATGATATCTTTCTCACTATAAAAATAATGGAAGAAGGGTGTGTGGTCATATGAATACATATGTGAATGTGTGTGTATATGGTGACAGTTATATATGGATAGAGGGCATAGGTTGAATTTGTTGGGAAGGGAGAATACTCAAGGGATGAAATTATGAGGTGAGAGAGGAAGTGGCAAGAGGAGATGGGGAGAGACAGGGTAGGGTAAACTACCCCATGTAGAAGAAGCAAGGGGAAGTGGTTGCAAAGGAGGGGGAGAATAAGGAAGGCTAAAAAGGCAAAACCACATTCACATTGAATTTGGTTCAGGGAGAAAATGACATACATACCAAATGGGATATCTCAACCTGCAGCAGGATAGGGGGAAGGGGGATGAGAGGAGGGATGATGGATGGGAGGGCATCCTTGGGGTAAGGGGAAGTTGGAAGTACCCACTATAGAAGAGGGACAGGATCATGTAGGGAATGGACCAGGTGGGGGGTGGGATGAGTGGGAGGGAAGTATAAGCAGCCTTGTACAATATATCTACTATGATAATGTTTTGCATGGCTAGACATGTACAACATATACTGAATTAATTATCTCCCCAGAGGGAATGGGTGACAAGGAGGAAGGAAATGGATCTGAAATTCGAGGTCTTAAGATTAAATGTTTCAAATATATATAAATACTATTATTAATACTCTTTTGCTTTTAATTGGGAGATAAGATGTGCAGGCATTGGGACACAAAGATTCACCTTCCTCTAATGGAAAAGTCGAAGGGGGTATGGGAGAAGGTATGGAAGAGAGCAGATTGGAGGAAGTGATATCTTGTGGGACTGCTATTCTGGGAGGTTGGGTAGGGGAATAATGGGGGGGAAATGATTGTAACTCAAAATCTGGTGGAAATGAATGATGTAAAACAGAAGTTAATAAAGTATTTGTTTAATAAAAAAAAAAGATAACAATATCAAAGTAAGAGATAATTTCCCTTAGAATTAATATTCATTGGTGAAGGAGCCAACTACATGGAACTCTCAGTAATGCTTCTATTAATGTGAACTTCTCAGAACTACTCAGAGCAAAGAGAGATTCCATATCCTTGAATTTACTTTGTCTACCAAATTTATCTTATTATTAGTCAGAATGAATGGGGAAAGGAGGGGACCAATATAAATCATCTGTAATCTCTAAAATAAAGAACATCATTATGCCCAGTATTTGAAATGCTCAAGACTGGAAGCAATAAAATACTGAGGCTAGGTGAAGCAGGGTGTCAAGGGTTCTTAATGATCTATATGGCTGGAATTCAGTTACTGAAGTCCTATCCACTTGGTTGTTTTAAAATTATTTCATTTGGAATGTGGAAATCACTTTTAAGGTTTGTGAACCAACATTAGCTTTTAGATTTACAATGTTTAAGATGCTGGGAGAAGCCACATAAGTCACTGTGGGGCACACTTCTGCTGATTTCCCACAAGGAAATAAATTTTTATATGTGTTGTAGAAAAGGTAGAAAATAGGTTGCTGCTGCTGAAAAATCCCTTTGTTGTTCTTTGTTATTGCTATCATTTGTTTGTTTGTTTTTGTTTTGTTTTGTTTTGATTTTTTGTTTGTTTTTTTCCCATTCCAGTTCAATCAACATGGTCCCTTACAGACAATTAATGAGATGATTATAACCATTTAAGCTATATGTTGAGTAAAGATTCTCTCTAGTGATGTGTAATGTTCCTTCATTTGAGGTTATACTGTGATGGTTTTATCAAAACTGATAACATTGTAGCATTTTCTAAATGAGATTCCATAATCATTCTAGAATTTGGGCAAAATAAATATATGGGAAAAATCAAGTGGAACAATGTCTAATTCCAGACTAGAGGATACAACCAAATGCATAATTTGTATAATAATGTAGAGAATTAATTCATTAGTTCATGGATGTATCTGTATGTATATGTATATGTACATGGATGTATATGTATACACACATATATGATGAATTCATATATCTACACACATGCATATATATGTGTGTACATCAGTCAAAGTACATTTATGAAATGCTTCTAAGTATTAAGGACTGTGCTAAACACTGGGAAAACAAAATAAAAGCTAAAAATGCCTATATCCTCAAATAGCATCCATTTTGATTTGGAAAACAATATAAAATTCATAAACTACAAGGAGACCTAAGATAACCTTAAAAAAGATGGCACTAGCCACCAAGGTTCCCAGAAAAGGCTTACTGAAGGTTATGACATTTAGTACAATTTTTGGAGGGAAAAATCAGGGATTATCAGAGGTGGAGCTGAGGAAGGGGAGAGTTCCATTCATGGAACTGAGCCAGGCAATCAGTACAAAAACTGAGAGAAGGAGATGGGAGCATCATATGAAAGGAATAGCAAGTGGGCTGGCATGATAGTGTCACAGAGTGTGTGGAACGCTATAGGATTTAGGCAGATAATAAAGAGAGTAAGGGTACTCAAGCTGTGAAGAATTCCAGATGCCAAACAAAGGACTTTATACATGATCCTGGATGAAATACGGAGCTATTGGAGTTCATTGCATTTTAAGAAGTTTATTAAGTAGGGTGGTAGCATGGTGACAACAGCACTTAAAGAATGTCACTTTGGTAAACTGTGGATGGATTAGAGAGGGGACTTGAAGAAATGAGATCAATTAGAAGAGCAATCTGACAGTCCCCTTGAGATATGATTGGGGTTTGAATTAAAGTGGTGCCTATGTAGAAAGTGATTACACAAGACATGTGATAGAGAAAGAAATCTGGAAACTAATTGTATGTGTGGCAGGCAGCTAGGTGGTAAAGTGAATAGAGTCAGGAGGACCTGAATCCAAATTAAGCTTCATATATTTGCTAATTGTGTGACCCTGAATAAGTCACTTAACTTTTACTTTTACTTCACTTTCCTGGTTTGGAAAATGGAAGTAAGAGTAGCACCTCCCAAATGGAGGGAGGCAGAGCCAAGATGGCGGAGTAAAAACAGCGCGTCCAAGCCACTCTTTCCCCAGACTACCTCCAAACTATGTAAAAGGGGACTCTGAACAACTTCTGGAGCCCCAGCACCCACAGAACAACACAGAGAAGCTAACTTCCCACTGAGGACAGCCCAGCAGCCCTGCAGGAAGGACCACAGCACCAGCAGCACAGTGCGCGGGGAGCCAAGCACAGCTCCACCTGAGTTGTGGTTTTAGCCCCAGGCCGTCAGGGCTAGCAACCGGCTGGAGGGACCCCAGAACACCAGCAGCTGTGGTGATTCCAGAATTATCAACATAGACATGCCTAGGACAAAGTGAGAGGTTAGTGCCCTATGGACTTTGGGACCAGTATTTGGGGAACATGTCGGCTTCCTCCTGTGGGAGCTGGAAGCCGCTGAAGAGACATGTCATTTTGTAGATTTCAGAGGCAGCTCCGGCTCCTGGCCTGTGAACTGTAGGGAGATCCAGCGATCAGTCTTGGGGGGTAATGCCTCTTGCTTTAACCTCCCTGGATCTGGATTGTGATGTGGGGTGGAGGTCGTGGGTGGATTTCCAGCTTGCCAGAAATGGAAGTTGTCCCCCCACACGTTCGGGACGAAAGTTCCCGTCTGGCGCCAGGCCATACTATGGCAACAAGCCCAAAAGTCTAGTAATTAAGTGGCAACATGCCAAGGCAAAGGAAACAAATTGAACAGAAAAATGCAACCTTATACTCCTACTTTGGGGGCAAAGAGGATCAAACCATAGAGCGAGAGGAGGGCTGTGAGGTCAGAAGTCCTAACTCCAAAAGCCCCAGGGGGAAACATGAGTGGGTTGCAGGCCATAGAGGACCTTAAGAAGGACTTTAAAAATCAAATAAGAGAAGTGGAGGAAAAATTGGAAAGAGAAATGAGAAGGATGCAGGAAAAGTATGAAATGAGGGTCAATAGCCTGACTGCGGAAAACAACACCTTAAAAAATAGACTAACTCAAATGGCAAAGGAGGACTAAAAGAGCAATGAGGAGAAGAATGTCTTAAAAAGTCGAATTTGCCAGATGGAAAAAGAATCTCAAAAGTTCACTGAGGAGATTCATTCCTTCAGAGTTAGACTGGAGCAAATGGAAGCTAATGACTTTATGAGAAATCAAGATGCTGTTAAGCAGATCCAAACAAATGAAAAGATTAGAAGGCAATGTGAAAAATCTCATGGGAAAAACCATTGACCTGGAAAATAGATCCAGGAGAGACAATTTAAAAATTATTGGACTACCCAAAAGCCATGATCAAAGAAAGAACCTAGAAATCACCTTTCAAGAAATTCTTAAGGACAATTGCTTTAGATTTTTTTAGATCCAGAGGGCAAAATAGAGGTTGAAAGAATCCACCAATCACCTCCTGAAAAAGATCCCAAAAAGAAAACTCCCAGGAATATCATAGCCAGGTTCCAGAATTCCCAGATCAAGGAGAAAATACTATAAGCAGCCAGGAAGAAACAATTTCAATATCGTGGAAACACAATCAGAATAGCCCAGGACCTGGCAGCTTCTACACTGAGAAATCGAAGGGCATGGAATACGATATTCCAGAGAGCAAAAGAGCTGGGAATGAACCCAAGGGTCACCTACCCAGCAAAACTGAGTATTTTGTTTCAGGGGAAAATATGGTCATTCAGTGGAATAGAGGACTTTCAAGCATTCTTGAGGAAAAAACCAGAATTGAATAGAAAATTTGACATCCAGATACAAGAAGCAAGAGATGCCTGAGAAGGTAATCAGGGAAAAGAAATCAAAAGGAACTTATCAAAGTTGAACTATTTACATTCCTATATGGAAAAACAATAAGTGTGACTGATGAAACCTTTCTCAGTATGAAAATAATGGAAGAAGTGTATATGGTCATATGAATACATATGTGAATGTATGTATATATGGTTACAGTTATACATGGATAAAGGGCATAAGTTGAATTTGTTGGGAAGGGAGGATACTTAAGGGGTGAAATTATGAGGTGAGAGAGGAAAGTGGCAAGAGGAGATGGGGAGAGACAGGTAGGGTAAACTATCTCATGTAGAAGTAGTAAGGGGAAGTGGTTGCAAGGGAGGGGAAGAATAGGAAGGCAAAAAGGCAAAACCACATTCTCATTGAATTTGGTTCAGGGAGAGAATGACATACATACTAAATGGGATATCTCAACCTGCAGCAGAATATGGGGAAGGGGGATGAGAGGAGGGCTGGGAGGGCATCCTTGGAGGGAGGAGAGGTTGGAAGTACCCACTATAGAAGAGGGACCGGATCAAGTAGGGAATGGACCAGGTGGGGGGTGGGATGAGTGGGGGGGAATTTTAAGCAGCCTTGTACAATATATCTACTATGCTAATGTTTTGCATAGCTAGACATGTACAACATATACTGAATCACTTATCTTCCCAGAGGGAATAGGTGACAAGAGAGGAAGGAAATGGTTCTGAAATTCAAGGTCTTAAGATTAAATGTTTCAAATAAATATGAATACTATACTCTTTTGCTTGTAATTGGGAGATAAGGTGTGCAGGCATTGGGACACAAAGATTCACCTTCCTTTAATGGAAAAGTCGAAGGGGGTATGGGAGAAGATATGGGAGAGAGTAGATTGGAGGAAGCGATATCTTGTGGGACTGCTGTTCTGGGATGGTGGGTAGGGGAATAATGGGGGAAAAATAATTGTAACTCAAAATCTGGCGGAAATGAATGATGTAAAACAGAAGTTAATAAAGCATCTGTTTAAAAAAAAAAAAGAGTAGCACCTCCCTCCCAAGGTGCTTGTGAGGCTCAAATGAAATAATAATTGTAAAGCACATAGTACAGGGGCACAAAGCACTATATAAAATTTAGTTATTATTACGTGGAGTTTAAAAGATAGAGAGATAGAGAAGATGATGATATATATGCGAAAACATGGTTTTATGTGTATTCAATTGGCAGTGTCTGTCCAGCTATCTTGGGCCCAGAACATAACAGCTGAACAGCAGGAGAAGAGTGGGCTGGATTGCCTTTTAAATATCAACATTCCTCTCATGTTGTTTTGTAGCTGCCAGTCATGGATCACTACAGTCTTTGCAAAATTGAAATTGAGGATCACCCAAACAGCAATATAGAAACACATGATATCACAATAAGGAATTACAAAGACCAAAGTGGTGCAAAGATGTGACTGAAGAAAGGCAAAAGCAAAAAATAATAATAATAATAACAGACCGTCTGGTTATGTGGCAAGACTGAGAGATAAGAAATAGACAGCCCACATACTTCCCTAACACCCTCATGATATAAAGAGGAAGACAAGAATGTCTCTGTGGCAAATTATGGGATGACATATGCAAGAATGGATCAAGATAGACAGCATGAATGCCTTGTGATGTATATTATTGGAGGGAATACTCATACTGATGATATCACAGATGCATTTTGCTGTTTGATTGTTAGAGATAGCATGCAAATGCATAGACAGAGAAAGAACTCATTAAGTGCTATGTCCCACACATGGAGCTAAGTGCTGGGGACACATACAAGGAAGTAAGATAGCCCCTGCCCTCAATGAACTCACATTATAACTGGGAAAGATAACATACATAGGCAAGCTAGAAAGGGGTGGAGAGTAGTACAGTATAGTAGCAGCATGATGTGGAGATGACCCATAGTGACAGAAGGGCCAGGTTTGGGACAAGATAAGTCTGTACTTGCACTAAAATCCTATTTTGGGGGGGTAGTCATAGAAAAGCTTTTGGGGAAGCACAGCCACTTATAAGGGCTGGCTACTCAAGGGTATACAGGTTGTGAAATATATGAGTGGAGAGAAGATACATCCATACTGATAAAATCATCATTTGTTGGAGTATAGGAAAATAAAAAAATACATGGACAATAAAGGGATATTCATGATCAAAGCTATTAGTACTATAATGGTGTTGTTTATATGGGTGGTTAAAATAATTGAAATAATTTCAAAAGTTATTAACCAAATTTAAATTGTTTTACAGAAATAAAACCAATGCAGCCAAGATTAGAAAGAAAGCAGGAAATGGGGGGGGGGTACAACAGATTTCTCTGATAAAATTTTCATTTCCCAAATATGTAGATAGCTGAGTTAAACTTATAAGGATAATAGTCACTGGGGCAGCTAGGTGGTATAGTGAATAGAGCACCAGCCCTGGAGTCAGGAGGACCTGAGTTAAAATACAGCCCCAGACACAACACACACAAAAAAACTAGCCATGAGCTTAACCCCAAATGCCCTCAAAAAAAAGGGGAAAAAATGAGAATAATGGTCATGCTCCAATTAATAAATTGTCAAAGGATATAAACAGGCAATTATCAGAAGAAGAAATTAAAACTATCAATAGTCACATGAAAAATTACTCTTAATTACTACTAATTAGAGAAATGCAAATTAAAACAAATCTGAGGTATCACCTCACACTTCTCAGGTTGGCTAATGGGACAAAAAAGTAAAGAAAATCATAAATATTGTAAGGGATGTGGAAAAATTGTGACATTAATGGATTGTTTGTGGAGTTGTAACCTGATCCAAGCATTCTGGAGAAAAAGTTGTGACTATACCCAATGGACCAAAAAACTGTACATAGTAATGGGGGTAGAGGATGGGGTGGGATGGAGAAAAGATGGCAGAGTAAAGACCAGGACTCACTTCATTTCTCCCACATTCCTCTCCAAGTAACTAAACTAATACTTCAAAATGAATTCTGGAATGACAAAACCAGCAAACAGCAAGGGTGAAACATCATTCCAGCCAAAAATAACCTAGAAAGTTCTGTCTCACTGGGGCAAGAGGGGAGCACAGTCTAGCACATGGTACACCTGGAAAGCCTGGAAGTAAGGCTCTGAGCCTCACTGCAAGTCAGCAATGAGGTCCTGAGCCCCAGGTACAAGCGAACAAGATGCCTGCACAAGACAGCTAGTAGGTGGCCAAGCCTAAACAAGCCAGTAGCAGACCTGAGGACAACAGAATCTCCAATGGACCTCTCAGCCTACACATGGTAAAAGGGGGATAGGGAAATCAGACTACTGGTCAGAAAGAGGTTACAAGGGAGCTATTAATGGCACTGGGTCAGGACTTTGTTGCATTTCCCACATATGGTTCTGGGTCATAGTCCCAGGATAAGGATGGAACACTATTATGTTAAAGCTCCCAGCCAAAGGGGAACAGGACCTTGGTCATAGTTCCAGAGCAGAAAATATTACTTATGGCAGCTAAGTGACCAAAATACAGGCCAGGAGAGGAGTGACCACACCTGTTCCTAGATCATACCACCTCAGAATAACTGAAAGCTTACAGACCTTGAAAATGAGCTCTTGAAACAAACAAACAAAAACAACTGATGTTTTATATAGTGTCCCCTCCACTTAGGGAGTAGAACCCAACTTTAGCATGAAAGTCATAAAATAAGCTGGGTAAGTGAACAAATAATAAAAGAAGAACCTGTCCATTGAAACCTACTATGGTGACAGGCAAAATCAAAACCAAAAAGTGAGAAGAGGAAGAAGAATGTCAGCTCATGAAAAGACTCAAACTAAAAAGTAAGTTGGTCTCAGGCCAAAAAGGAGCTCATGTAAGAGCTCAAGTAAAATGATTTTAAAAATCAAGCAAGAGAGATAGAGGAAGAATTATAGAAATAAATTGGAGTGATGCAAGAAGAAAATGACAATTCAAAAAGCAGAATTGGCCAAATGGTAAAAGAGGCACAAGAATCCACTGAAGGGAGAAACTCCTTAAAAAGCAGAATTGACAAAATGGGGGGAAAAAAAGCACAAGGAATGAATGAAGAAAATTCCTGGAGTCAAAGTGCATCCCCCTCAGTATTCAGCATCCTCCCAAAGATGAAGTCCCCATTCTCTATGGAATGGCTCTCCCAGAGTAGCCAGAGACCCTCATACCTTGCACAAGGTGACTCTGAAAATTCCACCAGAGGGGGATTCAAAGGCCCCTGGGTCCTCACAGGGGGCTATTTTTTCAGGGCTCTCTGGTACCTTAGGGTCAGAGGGCCCTTCTACACGTTTCTGGCCTCTGGAGCTAGCCAGGGCCACCATCAGATGGTCTTACTCTGTCAAATCCAGGCCTCTTGGCAAGGAGATTCCCCCTGAGGTCAGCAGTAGTAGCTGCAGGCTATCAGAGGGTCCAGTCCCTGAACCCCATGACTAGGGCCAGCCACCATAGCAGGATTTTCACAACTAAGCAGATCAACACTCTGGAGAGCTCCTTCAAACACCACCACTACCTGGGAATTGCTGAGGGGTGCAAATTTGAGGGGTGAGATGCAACTATCTGAATTTCAGATAAAAACCTCTTCCAGAATTTCTGCATGAAGCTGAAGTGCCAGCTATGGGACTTGAGGCCCCACAACACTCCTCCAGGCTGCCCCTTCCACGTCTACAGTGCTCTGCTTCTGTACTCTGCACCAATTCTGCTGGCAGACTTGCTGTATGTATATCCCAGTTCACAGTAGCTCCAAGTCTCCAGCCTCATCCAGGAGCCCTTTGCTGGTGGCCTGGTCCTCCCACCTCTTCCCCTTCTACCTTTACCCCACCCCCAGTTCCTGCAAAATGACCCCTCCTGCCATCCTGACTTTGGTGACCTGTCTACTGAGCAGTTGCCTCGACCAGGCCTCTTTCCTATGGGTATTGTGACATTGGAGGCCTGTCCCCCTTTAGGGTGACATCAGTACTCAAGAGGAAGGAGAGGTAAGGGATGGGACAGGACTGAACAGTGCATGATGCCTCCAGGAGACAAAAGTCTGAGAGAAGACCTCATGAAAGAGTTCTGTTTCCTCTGGCTTCTGTGAGACTGGAGATCCTCCAAATATGAACTTATGTATATATTTGTAATTTTTTATTATTTTTTTAAAGCAATTGGGGTTAAGTAACTTGCTCAAGGTTACATGGCTAGTCATTATTATTTATGTGTGGGTGCTCATTTTCTGAGGCCGGATCTGATCTCGGGTCATCCCAACTCCGAGGCCGACGTTCTTACTCACTGCGCCACCTAGCCGCCCCTTTAGGGCAATTGGGGTTAAGTAACTTGCCCAAGGTTACACAGCTAGGTTTTTGTTTGTATGGATTAAGTGTCGGAGGCCGGCTCCGAACTCAGGTCCTTCTGATTCCAGGGCCGGCGCTCTATTCACTGCGCCACCTAGCCTCCCCTTTTGTTATTTTTTTATGTATAGAAAGAATTATCTATGGAAATATCAAAGAATAGTGATGTTAATTTAAAAAGGAGAAAAAAAAAACTCCTTAAAAAGTAGAACTGGCCAAAGAGAAAAGAAGGTGGAAAAACTCTCTGAAGAAAATAATTCCTTACAAATCAGAATTGGGCAAGTGGAAGCTAATGACTCTATGAGACATCTTGAAACTAAAACAAAATCAAAAGAATGAAAACAATAGAAGAAACTTAAAAATATCTCATTGGAAAAAGAACTGACCTGGAAAACAAGTCTAGGAGAGAGAATTTTAAAATTATTGTACAGCCTGAAAGCCATGATCTCTCTCCTCCCTCTACCAAAAAAAAAAGACCCTAGACATCATATTTCAAGAAAGTATTAGGAAAACTGCTCTTATATACGAGGACTGGAGGGTGAAATAAAAATAAAAGGAATCTACCATTCACCTTTAAAAAGAGATCCCAAAATGAAAACTCCCAGGGATATTGTAGCCAAATTCCAGAATTATCAGGCCAAAGAGAAAATACTGCAAGCAGCCAGAAACAAACAATTGGAGATTTAACAGTTCCCACATTAAAAGATAGGAAGTCTTGGAACATGATAGTAAGAATGGCAATGGAACTAATATTACAACCAAGGATCACCTACCCAGCAAAATTAAATATAAACCTTCTGGGGTGGGGGGAATATTTTTTAATGAAATAAAGTACTTTCAGGTATTCCTGATGAAAAGGCCATACCTGAATAGAAAAATCTGACTCTCACAAACTAGTCTGAAAACAATCACAAAAAAGTAAATAGGATAGGGTGGCTAGGTGGCACAGTGAGTAAGAGTACTGGCCAGAGTCAGGAGGACCGGGATAGCTTCTAGACTCAGAAAATTAGCACCCACACATAAAGAAATAATCTTGAGCAAGTTACTTAACCCCAATTGCTTATTTAAAAAAAAAGTAAACAGGAAAGAGAAATCATAAGGGATTCAATACATTCAATTAATATGCTTACATGCCTTCATAGGGAAATGATACTTGTAACTCCTAAGAATGTTAACCTTACTGGAGCAGTTAGAAGTAGTATACAGAGGGGAGGCTAGGTGGAGGTGCAGTGAGTAAGAGTTAACCCCAACTGCTAAAAAACAAAAAGGTTTACCTTTAAAAAATAAAAAGATCAAGCATAAAATAAAGAAAAAAAGTAGTATACAGAGACAATGGGCAAAGGTGTGAGTTGACAATGGTGGGATGATACTAAAACAAACAAAAACAAAACCTTAAGCAATGAAAAAGACAGATACACTGGGAGAAAGGGGAAGGGAGAGGAAGAATGGGGTAAATTATCTTACATTAAAAAGTCACAAACAATCCTTTACAATGCAGGGGAATATGGGAAGGAAGTAGGCAATTAGGTAGGAAGTAGGCAATAGGAAGGAAGTAGGTCTCCTTAGAGTTGGCTGAAAGAGGGAATGATATGTACACTCTGTTGGATACAGAAATCTATCTTACCCTAGAGGGCAGTAGGGTGGGAGAGCAATAGGAGATGGGGAGGGTGAAATAGAGTGGAAATTTAGAGGAGGGAGAGAGGGAAGGAGGGAGGAATGGAGGGAGGGAGGGAGGAAGGGAGAGAGGGAGGGAGGGAGGGAGAGAGAGAGAGTGAGAGAGAATGAATGGGAAAATAGGATGGAGGGACATACACAATTCTCATGACTGTGGGTGTAAAAGGGATTAACTCATTTAAAAAATGAAACCAGATAGAATGGATTAAATGGAAGTATCCTACTGAATCTTGTTTATAAGAAACATATTTGAAGCAGATAGACACAGAATAAAAGTAAGGTCTGGAGCAGAATATATTGTGCTTCAGCTGAAGCAAAAAAAAAAAAAAAAAAAGCAAAAGTAGCAATCATGATCTCAGACAATGCAAAAGCAAAAAATAGTTCTAATGGAAAGAGATAAACAAGAAAACTGCATCTTGCTAAAAGGTACCATAGACAATGTATAGCAATACTAAACAGTATACACAAACATGCGCGCGTGCACACACACACAAACACACACACACACACACACACACACACACACAAATGTACCAAATAGTATAGCTTCCAAATTTTTAAAGATTTCAGTGAGCTAGAAGGAAATAAACACTAAAACTCTACTACTTTCTCATCTAAGAACTAGATAAATGTAATAACAGCAATAACAATAAAGGAAGTTAAGAACCTCCAGAGAAAACTAAATGGAAATTAGAAGGAATATACATTTTCTCACCTGTATATGACACCTTCAGAAAAACTGAAGGGCGTAAAATATTAGGGCGTAAAAGCCTCACAACAAAACATTGAAAAGCAGAAATAGAAAACTCATCCTTTTCAGATCATGATGCAATGAAATTACATTTAAACAAGGGCCATGAAAACAAATATCCCAAATTAAATGGAAACTAAATAATCTAATCCTAAGAATGAGTAGGTCAAAGTACAAATAATATAAATGATTAATTTTGTTAAAGAGAATGAGAACAATGAGACAACATATCAAAATTTATGGGATTCAGCCAAAGCAGTAATTGGGAAAAAAATTTATATCTCTAAATTCTGGCATTAACATCATAGAGAAAGGACAGATAGATGAATTGGGTGTGCAACTTAAGAAAACCTAGAAGGAGAATAAATTAAAAATCCCCAATTGAACACCAAATTGAAAATCCTGAAAATCAAAGGAGAAATTAATAAACTTTAAAACCAAAGCAAAAAAAGAAAAACATCGAACCAGCAAATAAACATAGGAGCAGGTTTTATGGGGGGGTGGGTGGGAAGCACCAATAAAATAGATAAACCATTGGTTAATTTGATTTTAAAAAATAAGAAAACTATAACAGTTTGCAATATGGATTAAAACAATCACCATCCAACATTGTACCATAGCATATGCAAACTGAGATAGACAGCAGGTGACTGTGAAGAAAGTAAACCTGACAGCCCTTGGCATAAAGAAGTATGAGAGCTGCAGAGCCAAGATGGCAGAGTAGAAACAACACTTCCAAGGTTCTCTGCCCCACACAACCTCCAAACAATGTAAAAGGGGAATCTGAACAACTTCTGGAGCCCCAGCACCCACAGAATTACACAGAGAAGCTAACCTCCAGCTGAGGAGAACCCAGCAGCCCTGCAGGGAGCAGCAAGTGTAGCGCTCTGAGAGCAGGCAGCACAGCATGCTGGGAACAGACAGCACAGCGCTCTGGGAGCTGAGCCCAGGCCCACCTGAGCCGAGGTTTTAGCCCCAAGGTGGCTGGGCCAGCAGCTGGCTGGAGGAACCCCAGAACACCAGCAGCTGTGGCGATTCCAGAACTATCAGCACAGATATGCCTAGGACAAAGTGAGAGGTTAGTGCCCTATGGACTTTGGGAGCAGTATTTGGGGAACGCGTCTGCTTCCTCCTCTGGGGGCGAAAAGCTGCTCAAGAAACGTGGCACAGAAGCCATTTTGCAGTGTCAGTGGCAGCTCTAGCTCCTGGTCTGTGAACTAGGGAGATCTAGCAATCAGTCTGGGGGTTAATTGCTCTTGCTTTAAACTACCTGGATCTGGATTGTGGTCTGGGGGGGGGAAGTTTGGGTGGGTATCCAACTTGCCAGAGTGGGTGGAGGCTTTACAGAGGCCACCCAACCTGTGGAAGTTGTGAAGACTTCTGTCCCATGTTTGGGACAGAAGCTCTCCTGTCTGGTGGCAGAGTCCTACTGTGGCAACAAGCCCAAAAATCAAGTAATTAAGTGGCAACATGCCTAGGCAAAAGAAACAAAATGAACAGAAAAACTCAACATTGAACTCCTATTTTAGGGGCAAAGAGGATTAAAGCATGGAGGAGGACTGTGAGGTCAGAACTCCTGCACCAAAAGCCCCAAATGAAAATACAAGCTGGCTACAGACCATAGAGGACCTTAAGAAGCAGATAAGAGAAGTGGAGGAACAATTGGGAAGAGAAATGGTAAAGATGCGAGAAAAGTATGAAATGTCAGTCAACAGCTTGACTGAGGAAAATAACACCTTAAAAATAGACTAACTTAAATGGCAAAAGAGGCTCAGAAAGGCAATGAGGAGAAGAATGCCTTAAAAAGCCGAATTTGCCAGATGGAAAAAGAACCTCAAAAGCTCACTGAGGAGATTCATTCCTTCAGAGTTAGACTGGAGCAAATGGAAACTAGTGACTTTATGAGAAATCAAGATGCTGTTAAACAGATCCAAACAAATGAAAGAATAGAAGGCAATGTGAAATATCTCATGGGAAAAAATAAGGAAACCATAAAATGAAAAATGTGAATTCTACGCCAATGAAGAGGAAATCAAAGCAATAAGGGAGGCTAGGTGGCTCAGTGAGTAGAGCGTCCGACCTGGTGTCAGAAGGACCTGAGTTCAGATCCATCCTCAAACACTTCACGCACACACAAACAAAAACCTAGCCATATTACCTTGGGCAAGTTACTTAACCCCTGATTGCCCTCCAAAAAGCAAAAAAAAAAAAAAATCAAAGCAATAATAGGGAACTATTTTTCCAAATTGTATGCCAATAAATCTGACAATCTAAGTGGAATGGGTGAATATTTGCAAAAATATAAATTGCCCAAATTCACACCTGAGGAAATAGAAAACATAAATAAACCTATTTTAGAAAAATAAATTAAACATGTCATCACTGACTTCCCTAAGAAAAAATCCCCAAGACCAGATGAATTCATAAATGAATTATACCAAACATTCAAAGAACAATTTATTCCAGAACTATATAAAATATTTGAAAAAATAGGCAAAGTAGTCCTGCCAAATTCTTTTTATGACACAAATATGGTGCTGATACCCAGGTTAAGACGATCAAAAACAGAGAAGAAAAAATAAAATAACTATAGACCAATTTCTTCAATGGACATTGAAGCAAAATTTAAAATAAAATATTAGCAAGGAGATTACAGCAATATATCACAAAGGTCATATAGAAAGGGTGGGGTATTTATACTAGGACTGTTAGACTGGTTCAGTGTTGGAAAGCTATCAGCATAATTGACCATGTGAATAACAAAACCAATAAAAATCATATGATTATCTCAATAGAGGCAGGAAAAGCTTGGCACAATATTCAAAACTCATTCCTATTAAAAATACTAAAAAGTATAGGAACAAATGGAGATTTCCTTAAAATAAGTCATACCTGTCTGATGGTTGTTGCCTTTCTTGTTCTTCTTTCTTTTTAAAAAATTAATTTACTTTTAGTTTACAACATTCAGTTCAATTTTTTGAGTTCCAAATTTTCTCCCCCTTCTTCTCCTTTCTCCTTCTCCCCCATGGAGGCATATAATTTGATATCGGTTCTACATATACCTTCACATTAAACATTAGTCAAGTTTTAAAAATTATAACCAATGGAAAGAACAATGAGAAAGAAGACACAAAACAAAGTAAAACCAAGGAGAGAGCAAGTAGTTTGCTTCAATCTTCATTCAGGCCTCATAATTCTTTCTCTGGATGTATATAGCTTTTTCCATCACATGATTTTTGGAGCTGTCTTGTAACCTTGCTCTGCCAAGAAGAGCCCAGTCTATCAAAGTTAGTCATCACAGAAAAATGTTTCTGTAATTGTGTACAATGTTCTCTTGGTTCTGCTCACCTCACTCAGCATCGATTTATTTAGTTTTCTCCAGGTTACTATAAAGTCCTCATTTCTTATAGCACAGTAGTATTCCATTACATTCATATACCACAACTTGTTTAGCCATTCAATATTTTTGTACATACAAGTCCTTTTCCCATTTATATGATCTCTTTAGGATACAGCCCTAGAAATGATATTGAAGGGTCAAAGGCTATGCATATTTTAATAACCCTTTGGGCATAGTTCCAAATTGCTCTCCAGAATGTTGGATCTGTTCACAACTCCACCAACAATGCATTAGTTAGTGTTCCAAATTTTCCACATCTTCTTCAGCATTTACCATTGTCTTGTTTTGTCATGTTAACCAATCTGACCAGTGAGATGTGGTAGCTAAGAGTTGTTTTGATTTGCATTTCTCTAATCAATTGTGATTTAGAACATTTTTTGATATGATTATGGATATGTTTTAATTTCTTCTTCTGAAAACTGCCTGTTCATATCCTTTAGCCATTTATCCATTGAGGAATGCCTTGTATTCTTTTATGTTTGATTCAGTTCTCTGTATATTTTAGAAATGAGGCCTTTTTAGAGACATTGGTTGTAAAAATTCTTTCCCAATTTTCTGCTTCCCTTCTAACATCAGTTACATTGGCTTTCCTTGTACAAAACCTTTTCAGTTTAATGTAATCAAAATTATCCATTTTGCATTTCATAATGGTCTCTATCTCTTGTTTGGTCATAAATTCTTTCCTTCTTGTCCTTCTTGAAAATGACCTAAATGACATCACTATGTTGGAGTTGAGGCACAGTTTTTCTGATTGTGGCTTATCAGACCAATACAAGCTCAGAAGGCTCTACCACATGGGCACAAATAGTGGACATGAACATTTGAATTGCAAATATCTGTAATGGTAATGGGGATGTGAAGATCTTTCCTGCCCCTTGTATTGGTAATCAAACAGGGACTTTGCACTTTGTTTTATGTTTGTGATTATATCAAGTATTAAGATCTAGAACTTATGAATCCCACAGTGGGAAGAAGTTGCTGATGTAACAGGAAAAGGCAGAAGAGAAAGGAGTTAATGCTATATATAAGGAAAAACCCAAGATAGAGAGGCAGAATTGCTGAGAGAGAGAGAACTTCTAGGATCTTGAGAACTTCTGGGAACTGCTATGAATTGAGAATAGAATAGAGAGCAGAACTTGTGGTGGTAGAATGGAGAATTGAGAACTGAGAACTGATCTGAGAACTGAGAAGAACTGATAAGGGAACTGAGAATAACAGAAATGAGAAGAGAGGAGAACTGAGAAAAAGCATGGTTGTGGTGCTGTTTTGATATTACTTTGTCATATTTGTCTGTTGATAGAGGATGTTGCTATTGTTACAGAAGCCCTGGGACCTTTCTGCTGTTTCAGAAACCATGAAAGAGGATTTTCTTTTTGTATGTTTACAGAAATCCTGGAGGAGAGTCTTCCTGATGTATTCAGAGGTCGTGGGACTATACTGATGATTTGTGTTGATTCCTCAGACCTTCTTATTGGGTCTATGTTGATTTCACAGGCAGTGAACTGATAAGGATGCTGGCAATGTAAATGAATGTTATTGTGGCTTTGTTAAGCTTTGTCTTCCCAGGAACAGAAACTGTGAAGGACTTGAGGTGGACTAGACACTACGAGCTTCACTATGTCTCTAAATCTGTACATCTCATGTTTATTTTGAGCTACTACAATTCTGATTCATTCATAAAGCACAATATGTCCTTTGATGTAGATATGTCATGTTGGATGGTCCTTTGTCAATGTCACGCATTATATGCAATCTACTCCCAAAGTTCTTCAGAGAGATCTTGAGAGTGTTCTTATATCACTTCTTCTGAGGGCTTGCCTTGTGTTAGTTCTCTGTGAAATAGTCTTTTAGGCTAACTTACATTTGGCATTCAAACAATATGACCAAACCATTGGAACTGTGCTCTCTGCAGTAGTTTTCATGCTTGCCAGTTTAGCTTGAGAAAGGACCTGGTCTGGTACCTTATCTTGCCAGGTGATCTTCAGAATCTTCATAAGACAATTGAAATGTAAGTGATTCAGTTTCCTGAAATGGCACTGGTATACTGTACAAGTTTCACAGGCATACTACAATGGAGTCATCACAGTGGCTCTGTATATCTTCAGTTTAATATCCTATCTATTGGGGCCTGCAGCCCCTCATAGGGTCTCTGGAAGCCTCTCTGAGTTCAGGTCTGGAAACAGATCACTCAGCAGTATGTGCTGATCTTATCTGAGGTCAGGGGGCCCTGACCTCTAGGAAGTGCTGAGGCATTCAAGTTGTGTGCTGCCATGCAAAATATCCTGTTACCTTGAGGTTTATCTCAAGGACAAATGGTAAGCATGCAGGTGTATGCATGCTGCTCTGGAAACAGTCTCCCTGTCCTCTGATTGGCCCACCTGCCTTCCCTCACAAGCTGTTCATGAGCTCTACTAGTGCATTTTGGGGGATTTAAGGGCTGAAGAATGAGGGGGCTGGAGGAGAGATGTAGAAAGAGATATAACAACATGCCTGCCTTGCCAATAAAGCTGTGCCTTCTTGCATTTCCACTGGCTCGCCTTCTCCTTTATGTGAACATGAAGGACATAACCAGATGAACACTGAAGACCTGGGAGAGGTGAGACAGCTAGAAACCCTAGGCTTGGGACAAGTTGCGACGACACCCATCTAATGCCACATCTCTATCACTCTTTCCTTCAGAGTCTCTCAAAAACTGTGCTAGATCTGACAGTGCATATGTCAACCTCATCATCTATGTGTAGTCCTTGGAATGCAAACTGCTAAGGAAAGTATCTATTCTCCCAATCCCATAAATATAAAGACTCTTCTAAACCCCCCCTTTACCCATTCCCTCACCTTCCCCTCTTAAGATTCCTCCCTTGTCTTCTCCCCCCTCCCCATACCCTTCTACCATCTTATTTATTATGAATTTAGAAGACTTTTATATTCTTTTAAATATATACATACACACACGCACACACACACACACACACACACACACACACATACACACTCACATTTCTCTCTTAAACCCATTCCCAATGAAAGGAGGTTATGAGAACAATCAGCCCTCCTCCCCCAACCAATTCCTGTGCATTGATTCTTCATCTTGCACTTCATTTGTATAAAATGATTACTTTCTTCAGGTGTTCCCAAAGGTTTATTCTCCTTAAATTCATGTCATAGTCAGGTTTACCCCAATCTTTCTCATGAAATTTAAGAATCCAAGATCTACATTTTACGTTTTACATATATAAAAAGTAAAAAGGCTGTCCTTATAAATCCCTCATAGTCATTCTTTGGTGTGTGCCTTCATTTTCTCTTGGTTCTTATATGCCAAATCTTCTCTTAAGTTCAGATTCTTTTGAACAAAGTCTTGAAAGTCTGAGAGTTTATCAAATGTCCATTTTAAAAATTCAGAATACTACTTAACTTTGAAGGATAGAATTAATTATTTTTAAATGCTGAATTGAATCAATTACTTTTCACAATGCCATGGCGTCATACAATTACCGGCATTTGCATGTTTCTTGTTCCTTTATAGACAAAGCCTAAGGATTTCTTAACATGCTATGAGAAAGACTATTTCTGTTGATCTATCTTGCCAAAAATAGTTGATATATTTCAACAAGGGACTGCAACAAATGTCATTCTAAGTTGGTGATTTCACAGTTCCAAATAATTCTCTGTCTCTTTCTCTCTTGCCTTAACTTGAATAACTGTTTCTCATGGCTTCAAGTAAACACAGCCCTGAAGATTTAAGTGAATGGAAGGTATATGGATATTACCTTGATTTTATATATATATATAATATATATTATATATATGAAAGAGAAAATAGCATAGAATTTTAAAAATAGAATAACATTCTTTTTTGGACTCCATATAAATCCATCCAAACAATGAATAGAAAAAATAGATCAATAAAACAGGATGAAGAGATACAGTGTGGACTAAATTGAATGACAGCAAGAAAAAAAGCCAAAGAATAGATGTGTAATGGGAAAGTGTGGGGCTTAAGGATGGTTAAGAATGTGTATGAATGTCATGGTCCTGGGAGAAAAAGAGTTTGTTCCTCTTAATGAATAAATTTAAATATTGTGACCTCCCAAATCAAATGTCCCTTCACTGCACACTTTATCAAAACTGATTGATCTACATCATTTAAAGGATCTGAGTGACTGTAAAAATGCTTATTTTGGGAAAACAGAAGGTTCAAGATGTACAAGCACTTAATCTGATCAGTTTGTCTTTCTTAAAAAATACTATAACTCTAAATGTGGAATTGATAGTAGGGTAATAACAATATCAATAAAAATGCTATTATTATTATCCTACCATTAAAGCGCAATATAAAAGTGCTTTAAAGTTTACAAATATTAACTCATTTTATCCTCACAACAGTCTTGGGAAATAGATGCTATTATCATTGCCATTTCACAGAACAGGTAACTGAGTTAGACAGAGGGTAAGTGATTCATCCAGGGTCACTCAACTAGTAAGTGTCTGAGGCACCATTTGAACCCAGGCCTTCCTAACTCCAGGTCCAGTGCTCTATCCACATTGCCACCTAGCTGTCTTATCCTTTTCTATTTTAGTAATGCTTTATAATACTCCCAGGTGGCAAAGGTATTTCTCCTCAGGTTCTCTTGCTCCAAATCTCATCACAATGCAAACCGCAAAATTCACTTTTCCAGAAGCTTTAAATATGAGACCCAGTTTTAGGTATCAGTATTTGATCTCTTTTCAAATGAACGAGAATATCTGTAAAGAAAATATTATCCTCCATAGCTGCTAGAGTAACATTCTGTACCTAAGCTTCATGTCAGGCATCAATCAACCCTTAGAGCACTTATATCTTCCAAGAATCTCCAAGGTAACAAAAATCCATCAAGAACAATAGTACCAGTGAATGCCTGGAGGGCAGCCATCTTCTTTGGTAGTTCCAAAGCAGAAAATGCAAGTATGCAAAGAGATGTATGCCTTATTCAGCACTACCAAAATGAGACCAATAAAAGTTTTGCATCTTCATGCTCTATTTGAGATGAGTAAAGTGTTCTGGCTTCTGGCTCTAATAGTCTGAACCAGATGTGTCACGGCTCTAATACCCCACTGCAGGTGACAGGCATTTCACCCTAACTACAGATGTTCAGTTTAGAGTCTGTGTCCATGTTACACACTGTGTATCTTAAAATCCTAGGAATGTCCATGCTAGTGACTATGATATGTTTTGGATTTCTGCATAATGGGCACCCAATTAATTCTAATTAAGTAGTATTTAAATTCTATTTGTGAAAGATACACTTATAGGAATAAGAAGGAAAGTATTTTCCAAATAAACACATGCATCATTTTATTCCTTGCTAATATAAAACTGTAAGATTTCAACTTTTCCTGAGATGGTCTTATATCACATTTTGGTGACAATTACTTTGAATTTTTGGTGATTTTCATGAAATACTTTATAAACATTCTATATTTTAAAAGCACCACTAAAAGTTATGCTATCCTAACTTCGCTTGTTGCTCTCTCTGTCTCTGTCCCTCTCTGTGTCTCTGTCTCTCTGTCTCTGTCTCTCTGTCTCTCTGTCTGTCTCTCTCTCTCTCTCTGTCTCTGTCTCTGTCTCCCTCCCCTCTCCCTCTCCCTCTCCCTTCCTCCCTCCCTCTCTCTCTCTCTCTCTCTCTCTCTCTCTCTCTCTCTCTCTCTCTCTCTCTCCTCTGTTTCTTTGCTATAGACCTAGAACTAGAAAGGACTCCAGAGTCCATATGGTCCAGTTTCTTAATTTCACATATGAGGAAACTAAACCTCAATGAGTAGAAGTGAATTACCCAGGATCATAAGTAATAAGGATCAGAGACAGTATTTGAAGCCAGGTTCTCTTATTCCAGAGTTTAAGTAATTTCTGATTAGGAAACTTATTCTACCAATGTAACTTGTCATTGGCTTTGCAGTTTGTGGTCTTAGAAATTAACCTTGGGAGCCTAGAATAATGGTTCTCAAAATATGATCTGAGAATAATCTGGGGTTCCTGAGATGCTTTCTTGGTATCTGCAAGGTCAAAAATATTTAATAATAATATTTAGACATTATTTGTCAATTAAAGTACTCCCTTTTCCAATTACACATCTGTGTGACACTAGATTTTCTTCTTCTATTTCAGCCAAAACAACATATTGCAAAAGAAAAAATACAGAAGTAGATAAGAAAATACAATTTTCTACTAAGCCAGAGAAAAAAGATCTGTACAAAGATGTAAATCAGTTTTCCTTCTCTCCATTTCTTGGTTGTAGAAAATATGATTATATTTATTCATCTTAAATATATGCTAACATGTAATGGTTTTATTATTATTTCAAGATGAATTCAAGAATAAATGTTTGAAATTTATTAGTTTTTATTTCTACTATGGTAAATATTGGTAGATATAACCCACATAAGGAAAAGCTGTTTGAGGTCCTCAATAATTTTTGAAAACATAACAGGTCTTGAGACCAAAAAATTTGAGAATTACTGACCTAGAGGTTGTGACTTGCCTAGGTTCAAGCAACCAGTGCATGTCAACTTCAGAATTTGAAGCAAGGTCTTCCTAATTCTGAAGCATTTATCCATCCATCATACATTATACTTTACTGTAACCCAAAAGCTCTTTTCCACACTCCCTCTCATGGCCATTCAAAATCATTTTTTTCTCCCCAAAGCCTCTCTCCCCACCCCTGACCCTACTCTCTTCAGCCCTCATCACCTACCCTTAACTTTTTATCTTGTTTAAATATTTATTAAGGACATACTAAGTGCTTCCTAAGGACTAAAGATATAAAGAAAGGTATGATAGTCCCTGCTCTCAAGGAGCTCAAAATTTAATGGGGGAAGCCAAAACATAAAAAAATAAGCTAAAAAGAGGTATGAGACATTACCTGTAGTGACATGATAAAATGGTATAGTAAAGACAGATGATCTGAGGAATACAACATTCAGATTTGCTTTCATCTTGCTAAATGGTGATTTTCTAGAGATCATGAAGTCCTAGAAAGCTAGGTTGGAAATGATGAGGTTTATTATCAGAGCCTTTCTTACATAGTTTAGGATCAGGGAGAAAGTTTCCAATGTCCATCCTCTACCCACTCAAATCAGAAGAAAGGAGGAGACCCAGGGTCAAGGGGGTCAACTTCATCAGATGATGTTGCACCCTACTTCAGTAATACAGTTGAGCTAATCCAGTCCAAAATACTTCAAATTATCTTCTCAATCCTTTAAATATTCTGACCCGCCTTTTTCTTCAGACCCAGAGTTAAATATAATCCTCCCCCTTCTTAAAGACAATGAGTTCATATGGAGTAGTTGATAGAGTATGAATTTGGAAGGAGGTTCAAGGTTCATATCTCTTCTCAGACTAGTGAAGGGAATTATGATTTTCATAATAATTGATATGAAATAGGTAATGAATATGCTAATGATTTAGATTTTTCAGGTTTGCCTCTTCTGGCTTGGGATTCAGAAACTTGCAATGCCACTTGAAATAATCAAACCTTTGACAATGCTTTTGTAATCACTGCATTCTTGTGCCTGTGTACCTTAAGTGAATTGAATCAAAGATTGTAGAACATGTTCCCATCAAAAACCTCTGGTTCTCTCACCCAATAAGTAACAACCCCCATGGACCTGAAACAATACTCTTCCCACAGGAACCCAGGACACCAATATTGTGGACTTGTGAGCTTGTCCTAGAAAACCACTAAGGCCCTGAAAAATGATTGTAATCCACCTCCCCCCACTCCCTTCCCCCCCCTTTTTTTTTTAAAGCAATTGGGGTTAAGTAACTTGCTCAAGGTTACACGGCTAGTCATTTGATTTATGCGTGGGTGCTCATTTTCTGAGGCCTGATCTGATCTCGGGTCATCCAAACTCCGAGGCCGGCGCTCTTACTCACTGCGCCACCTAGCCGCCCCCCCTTTCCCCTTTTTAATTTATGTATATAATCTCTGTCTTCCTTACAGCAAGGTGAAATCCTGATCAGGAGAATTCCTGATTTGCAAATCCGTTCCTCATAATGAAATTAATTAATTAGACCACTACTTGATTACTAACACTTTGTCTCTATAGCCTGCTTTGTTTCATCATTCCCAAATTAGAGACTGGCTCAGCAAAAATCCTGTTAACAGACTCTTAGTAGGTGTGTTACCTAGAGAATATCAGTGAAGCTCCCAGAGTCTCAATTTCATCATTTGTAAAATGGGGAGATTGCATTAGGTAGCCTCTCAAGTGCTTTCCTGCACTAACTCTATAATCCCCTGTGATCTCTCTCTTTGGATCATGACCTTTCTTTCTCATTTCTTCAGTTCTTTCCTTTCTTTAGGAAGAGGATTATAATTGAAGATGATTTAAATTATAATTAAAATTATCATTGTTTTAAAAGTATTTTGATAAATATTTCAGTATGATTGGTTTCCTTTATAATCCAATGTATTTTAAATGCATCTAAAAAGCATTATTCAGAGAAGGGATCCATAAGTTTCACCACATTGCTAATGGGATTCATGTATAAAAAAAGAATAAGGACCCTCTCACTACAGTATCCTTCTCTTAAGTCTATTAAACTTCTGTGGTTGCCCTTTCCCAAAACAAACAAAAGGAACTTGCTCTTGACCTCGGTACTCCTCACTATTTCTTCACCTCTAAACCTCCCCCCCAAAAAAGTGATTTTCACTAGTGGCTATCAAGGTAATTTAATTATATAAGTGGACTACTAAGGTGATTTTTTAGGAAATGCAAATTTGCCTGAGGATTTGGGGAAAGGAGGGAAGTTGGTATGTGACCTGTGCAGGGTTCTAGGAGTAGTAAGACCAAAGGACAAAGAAGTGGGAGCAGGAAAAGAATGTGCAGTTGGGGCCAATGGGAGGGTGGGGAACAGGAGAGGGGGAAAGAAGTGGAATGGGTGAAGGATATGAGGATGTGAAAGGGGAGGAGGAACTGGTTACAACCCAAGGAAAAGTAAGGGGAAGGGAATGGGGCAATAGGCAGGTGGGGGCCAGGGCCAGTTAGGGCCAGGACAAGGAGATCTGGGGTGATTTGCAAGGGGAGGCAATAGACAAGAGATACCTGAGTGGAGAAGGAGGTAAAAATGACTCTAAGCAGTACAAACTGGTAGGCAGGCTGAAAAGGGCATGGATCTGCTCTCTCTACCCACAGGAGATCTCAAGCCAAGTCCAGATTCCCAAAATCTTCCCCCTTATTTCCTTCCCTTTCTACCTATGTACCGTAACTTGTAGGGTTTTTAATTAATTAATTTTAATGTGCAGTTGAAGGCCTTGGAGTCTGGGGCAGAAGAAGGGAAGGAGAGGAGGAGGGAGGGAGGGAGGGAGGGAGGGAGGGAGGAAGGTGGAAGGAGACAGAGAGAGAGAGAGAGAGAGAGAGAGAGAGAGAGAGAGAGAGAGCACAGTAGTATCAAAGTTAACATGGGTGTTTTGTTTTTGTTTGGGCGGGTAGGTGAATTTCTTTCAGAATTCTTCATGTGGACTGGAGAACTGTCTGTGCCCACTCACTTCTTAGCCTTCCCCTATAAGCCACAACCTTCCTATCCAAATGGTTCTCCTAAAAGTCACTAAAGATCATCATAAATAGATTCAGAAATTTGTTTGTTTCTCTTCTTATCCCGCTTGACCTTTCTGTGAAAATTTACATGGTCTGTCCATACCTTTGGCTTTTGCAACACTGTAATCTCCTCTCTTCTCATCAACTCAAAGTCCTTTACACAGAAACTTTATGACTGGTTCAGCCCAATTTTACCTGACCCAGATTACAGTGCTCCAACAAAGGTCTCCACTTCTTTAAAAAGCTCTAAAGGCTACTTTGTGTTTCCAACAGACCCTAAATAAGACCACAAATTCTCACCAAAGCAATCAATACATTAAAAGTTAAAAGAAAAATGAACAATGAAAATTTCTTACTTTCTCCTCTAACTTCAGTCTTGCATCACCTATTGCACTTTTCCCGTGGATATACAGAAGACTTCTCAAACTCAACATGTCCCAACCTAGTCTTTATCTTTCCCCTCTTCTACCAAACTCCCCTATTGTGCTAAAGGTATCATTGTACTTCTGAACAAGGATGTTCATTAGACCAAACGCTTTACTTTCCATCAGAGTACATACATAATCAGTTGGAAGATTTGCCTTTTATAGTCTCACAGCATTTCTTGTCTTGGATCATGCCCCCATCACCTTCTTGCCTAGATTGCTACAACAGCCTCCTTATCTATTTCCTTATCTGTAAAGTGGGAATAATAATAATAACACCTACCTCCCAAGATTGTTGTGAGTTTAAATGAGGTCATATTTATAAATTGCTTCACAAACTTACAATGCTGTATAAATACTGTTATCATTATGATTGGTTATGCATCAGAAGCCAGATTGCAAAGAGCTGAGGAATAAATAAGAGTTCCTTTGGATGATGCTTAGTGAATAATATGCTGATTTCACTATGCCCAGTATTCTACAAATTCCCTGTTGATTCTATTAAAAGAAATACCATTCTTCATCAAAGAAAAGGTAGCACATTTGCACTCTAACATCTCAGTTCTTGATGTGCCACATGAGGAAATGAAAATAACACTAAATATGAAGAGGGGATCATCTAAGACAAGGCACACAAAGAAGTTAATGACTAATTAAGAGTCAGTATGATAATACACATTGAAAAAGCTTCTATGTACCTCTCCTTTCTTGCTATATTCTCTCTTGGTGATCTTAGCAGACTGTAGCTACCGAAAAGATTCATAAATCTATATTTCAAATCTGATTTCCCTCCTGAGCTTTAGTCCCACATTTCCAGTGGTTGGCTTGACATTTCCACTACTGTGTTATACATACATTCAAAACATGTTTAAATGAGAGTTCATTATTTCTGCCCTTCCACCTTCCCATACCATCATTCTTCTAATTGCCCAAGTTAGCAATCTCAGAGTAAATTTCTATTCTTTTTTTTGGTTTCAAAAATTTCAAAATTATATTGAAATAAATGTGCACACACATACACATACATACATATACATATAAATTCAAAGACCAAAGGATAAGAATCCCTGATGAAGGGGAATAATCTTTAGCTACTCTGTAATCACTGTCTGTCTTCAAGGACAAATGATCCCCTAGCCAAAAGAAAATGTTTAAGAAATAAAACTTTCGCGGCGGCTAGGTGGCGCAGTGAATAGAGTGCCGGCCCTGGAGTCAGAAGGACCTGAGTTCAGAGCCGGCCTCCGACACTTAATCCATACAAACAGAAACCTAGCCATGTAACCTTGGGCAAGTTACTGAACCCCAATTGCCCTAAAGGGGCGGCTAGGTGGCGCAGTGAGTAAGAGCACTGGCCTCGGATTTGGGATGACCCGAGATCAGATCCGGCCTCAGAAAATGAGCACCCACGCATAAATAATGACTAGCCATGTAACCTTGAGCAAGTTAATTAACCCCAATTGCTTTAAAAAAAAATAAAATAAAATAAAACTTTTGTTGGAAGCCTCTAGCCAAGAAAGGAAGAAGAGATGTTTAAAAGAAATTAATTACACTTTTTGGGGTTTCTTTTGTATTGAAGGTTGTAGGCTTATTGACTAACAGTATGATTAGACAGGGGTGGGAAACCAACCATATTCCAAGTTATCATATTTTCATCTCTCCAGTATCTCCTATATTTATCCTCTTCTTCGTTCACACTACAACCACCCTAGGCCATCTTCTCATCATCTCTCCACTGGACTATTGAAATACTTCCTTAATCAGCCTATGAATTCAATATCTTCCTTCTTCAATCTGCCCCCTACAAGGCTGCAAAAGTGATAATCCTCAACACTCAAGTTAGACTCTCTAATTCCTTTGCTCAGGAAGGTTCTGTGACCTTGCATTAGCTTTAGGATAAAAGGCAAACCCTGTGCTCACCATTTAAAGTTCTTCTTGATATGGCTCCAGTCTAACTGGAATATAGTAGGACACACACACACATGTATGTGTGTATGTATGCATAGAAGGAGTTTAATATTTACTAATGTATTGATTCATTGAAGACTACCATACTTTTGGACAGACTATCATCTCTTCCTCTATTGTTTTCTCCCTGACCCCTATCTCTTGGAAATTCTAGTTCTCTTCAAGAGTCACCTTCAATATCACCTCTTTCCAAAGTCATTTCATCGTTGTGGCTCGCCCACGCTCCTCCACCCCTAATCAGGGACTTTCCTTTAAAATATTGTGCATTTATTTTGTGCATATTTTCTATTCTGTGTGAGCATGTTGTGGTATTCTAGCAAGCTCCTTGTTGGTGGGAATTGTCTCTCTTTTGTTTTTGTTCTGTTTTAGTTTTTAATTTCAAGTGCCCAGCACTGTGCCAGGCATTTGTTAAGTATTTAAGCAGTGTTTGTTGATTTATTGCTCATAATCAAAGAGGTAGTAAACATCTGAGCTGAGATCAGAACAAGGATCTGACTCCAAACCAGTGCTCTTTCCACACCATGTTGGTTCTCATTTCAGTACACCTCTGTAAATCAAAAATAAATTGATAGATTCATAAGCATAGACTTTTTCTTAGGAAGTTTTTAAAGTTAGATGATAGAAGCAGGAATCCCAAAGTGAAATTCCTCTAAGTAATACTATATAATGATTTCTTTCTCTGTCTAAGAGTAATGTACTTTCCGAAAGGAGTTCATGAAAATAATGCCAGGCTTTTTGTCTATAAATCTTGAGAAAAGCCAGCAATCTGGATTCAAGAAGGGATATGATTTTAATGGAGCTCTCTCTCTCTCCCTGTCTAGTGAAAGTTCTCAAGTATCCCCTTTCTTGATTTAAATAAGATTGTATTTTACTTTTGAAGCAGCTCAATAGTATTTTTATGTGTGTGCTTCCCTTGGTAGCATAATTCTAACTTTATTTTTTGAATTTAAATAAAATGAAATAAGAAAATACAAAGCCCTAGAAAACAAAGGATACCCTATGAATATGTGTGAAGGAAGTTTTTCAATGATTATCCAAACAAATAATATTCAGTTTTGCTAAATGTGATAAAAATTGTCTTTCACTGGATATGTGTACTCCTAAGAAGACCTAGCTAAGAAAGGAGATATTTATAAACTGTGAAAGATTCTTCATTTCATTTTTGTAGATGTACATTGTGGCCCACCATGTCTTAGTGGGCAATCTTTAGGTAAAGTTCTCCAAATATATATTATCCAACAATGAACATTTTGAAAATGTAATATACAAATTCCTAGTCGATGGATAGACAGTCTATCACTGAACCTAATAACAGTTTTCCAGCTTGTTAGGACATGTCAAATCTTTTGGTGTAGTTGCCCCTTTGAAGAAGTTAAAAGTGATTTCCACAACATGATGAGCACTGGGAGAAGTCTTTAGTAGTGATAAATAATAGATATTTGTGCTTGTATATTCTTCCTGCCCCTCCACCCACCTTCTTCCCTATGCTTACTTGTGGATATACTTTCAGCCTTAAGATTTCAGGTCAGATTCCACCTCCTTTTTGAATTTTTTTGGCATTTTCTCTCTCTAATTAGAAATGATCTCTCCTTTCTCAAGTTACTCTTGCTTTCCTTTGGTCTCTCTGATACTCTTATTAAAGTTTAGCTTATATTAGAGCTATTTGTATTAAAGTCTTATCATGCTACCAGGTTGTAGGCTTCTGAAGAGCAGGAGTAGTACCTGTTGTCTTTTCATCTTTGCCTCATCAATAGTTTCTGGCTTTGGTCCAGTGTGTATAGTGACTGCTTAATAAACGTTTGTTGAAAGCATAAAGGGATATGTAGAAGAAAAATACTTTTTTGAGATTGCTGAAATTTTTGGAAGGGGTAAAGCATATTGGTAACAGGATTGGATATATGAATTGAGAAGAGAGAATGAAGAAGGGTAATCATTATTCCACAAAGATTCTTGAGATTTGAGAAAACTGCATGAGTTGATGAAGCCCAAAGTGCTTCAAAAGTTATCATTAGAGAACATAGAAATGGAAAACAATAGCTAAGAGGAATAAGCTAAGACAGAAAAGACCAAGGACAAGATACTTGATATAGAAAAAGTGAATAGAATTTTTATAGTTCAACTGTGTCCAATTCTTTGTGACTTTGTGGACTTGTCCATTGGGTTTTCTTGGCAAAGGTACTGGAGTAATTTACTATTTTCTTCTCCATTGCATCACAATTTTACAGATGAGGAACTCAGGCAAATAGAGGTTATGTGACTTGTCCAGGGTCACACAGCTAGTAAGTGTCTGAGGCCAAATTTGGACTCAGTTCTTCCTGATTCCATGCCCAATACTCTATCCACTATACCACCTAGCTGCCCAAATAGAATCTAGGTACTCACAAAATCACTGTCAGTCATAAGTGTGTATAGAGCATTTGCTGAATGTGTCTTCAAGGGCATGCCAGTGATCATTCCTCTTATACTGTATGTTGACATTGGTAACTTATAGTGTATACATGGAAATATTCACGAGGTTACGAAGAGAGCAACTTTGATCACAACTCAAATGATGGCTATAGCAAGCAGCAAGGAAGAACTAAGGAATTCTAGCACAAAAAAGGGCCCAAATACTCTATTGTAAAGAAAAGTCAACCTACAATTGTCCAATCGCAATCTCATGGGTGAAGTGACATGAAACCACAAAATGTAGCTGACATATATAATTTAAATCTCTAACAATCATTGTAAAATACTCTTCCCACCAAACCAACTGGTTGTTGTTGTTGTGTGTGTGTTTGTGAAAATGAAAATGTTGTAGTAAAGGTGTGTGTCTTGTATTTAATATATGATTTTTTTTCTTTTATTCTGAAAAAAAATCATACTTAGAGTATCCATTCCTTATCCTCAACCCTTTCTCCTCCATCTCCTTGCCCCAGGAACAATTTTATTCTGTCATCCAAAATTCTGAGATAGATACTATTGCTTTCGTGTGTAGTCTTTGACTTAGAACTCAACAATACCAATGGCCCCAAGTATAAATTAAGTAATGAATTTGATCTCATTAGTTCAATGGTTTAATCAACTACAAATAAACCTGGTGCTGTGAAATATTTGTTAAAACAACTATACATTCACACATGCCAGCACACTAGTGTATCTGTCATAACTACTAGCCTTATGCCAACTAAACACTATAATTAACATATACAATATGCCCTAATTCTTCTTTATATTTTATTTATGTATAGAGTGTTTTTATAGACTACCATATCTGTCATAACTATTAGCCTTATGCCAACTAAACACTATAATTTGCCCTAATTATTCTTTATATTTTTCTTTATGGGTAGTGCATTTTAATTAATTAAATTAATTAATTAGATATAGAGTAATTTAATTTTAATTAACATAGAGTATATTTATGTATAGAGTAATGTAATTAATTGCATAAAAAACTAAGAGTTACCAGTTCTTCTCGCTCTTACAATTCCCTGTCATTGAAATCATGTGCCACCTTCTGGGTTTCAGATATAAAAGGAATCTAGATTCTCATCTATTTGGTTTTTCCTTCCATATAACTCACCACACCACTTTCTATTTTCTTTTATTTCCTTTATTTTATAATTTAAAACACAATTCATAAAATACTTATTCATGGATTATATTTGCAACCTCATGGAATTTGGAAGTATGCCAATGTCATTTTTTTATTCAAGGATTTGTTTGTATAGTTCAATAACTTTTCTAATACTGATAAAACACAAGGATATTCTATCCTTTTGTTACTTGTGAAATCTTCCATTTGATAGAGCATTTTAATAGTTCAAATGTTTTGCTTTGACAATAAAATGAACCCATGGCATAGCATATTCATTCCTTTAATTCATTTGTGGAGCATTTCTGGGGAATAGCATCCAAGGAGATAAAGAGTTTTGTTATGTCTATATATATATTGTTGGGAAAGTTAAGATATGATTTGCTTAAAGTTCTATGTTAAGAATCACAGGGGTGGCTAGGTAGCACAGTGAGTAGAGCGCCGGCCCTGGAGTCAGAAGGACCTGAGTTCGGATCCGGCCTCAGACACTTAACCCACACAAACAAAAAAACCTAGTCGTGTGACCTTGGGCAAGTTACTTAACCCCAATTGCCCTAAAAAGGGGCGGCTAGGTGGCGCAGTGAGTAAGAGCGCCGGCCTCGGAGTTGGGATGACCCGAGATCAAATCCGGCCTCAGAAAATGAGCACCCACACATAAATAATGACTAGCCGTGTAACCTTGAGCAAGTTACTTAACCCCAATTGCTTTAAAAAAAAAAAAAGAATCACAATCTGAGAATTGGAAGAGACCATATAGACCATATATGTGCAAATATGCACATGAACCCTTTCTACAATAGCCAGTATAAGTAAATGCCCATCGATTCTCCTTATTAAGATCTCCAATAATTGTTAAGTCAACCCTTCTGGAGAAAGTCCCTTACGTTTTAGGACAGTTCTAGTTCTTAGTTCTAGTTCTTTTTATTGAACTAAAAGCTGAAAGTTGAATTGAACTAAATTGAACTAAAAACTAAAAGTTTCTATTCATTTTTATTGAACTAAAAGCTGACTTTCTGCAGTTTCTATTCATTTTTTCTAGTTTTGTTTTCTAGGCCAAGCAAAACAAGTCTAATCACTATCTCTCTCATGACAAAGCTAAACTACCCAAATTTTATCTTTTTTAGGCTAAACATCCCTAATTCTTTCAAATGAGATTCATGTGGTATGATTCCAAATACTTTCATTGTTCTGATTATAGGCCACTGGAAAGACAGTTTGTTACTACCATTCTTAAAATGGGAAGTCCCTTCTGAGGGAAACAGTAGCTATCATCTCCTGATCATTTGTTCACTGCCTAGACACCTGTCCCAAGGCAGTCCTGGGATCCACCAGATAAAGACTTATCGGTACCTGTGAACCATAAAGGTAATTTTTGTTAGTTACAAAGATCATCACTACAATGAATATTATACACCCTCCTTTTTTGTAGTAGGGAAGGAAAGACAATTGGGATCGAGTCACTTTCCCAAGGTCACACAGCTAGGAAGTGTTAATTTTCTGAGGTTGAATTTGAACACAGGTCCTCTTGATTCTAGGTCAGTACCCTATTCACTGTGCCACCTCACTGCCTCTATACATCCTCCTTTGTTGCATAGTATAGTGTAAAGAGCACTCAGAATGGGATTAGGAAAAACCTTGACTAAAAATTCATCTCTGAAATTTAAACACAATTATTCTCCATGATGGGGTTTAGTAGATAGAATGTTGTTCTTAGAGTCAAGAAAACTTGGATCCAATCCTACCTCAGATTCTTAATTACTGCATGAATTAATGTCAATGTTTGTAGAGGGTTAAAAGTGATGATCAGATTTTCCTGTATACTTTCCTGATTGTTTAAACAAAAAACACGTTTGAAAGTGATGACTGTTGTAAGCCAGACCAGAAAAATGAAAGCCCACACATAAAATGCATGTATCTTAGCAAGGTTTGATTAGAAAAGCCATTTTTAAAATTTTATTCTTCCAAAAATATTTATTTATTATTTATTTTAGCATTCCTTAAAAAGAAATTAATTCCAAATTCTCTCTCTCCTGACAAGCTCCTCCCATAATCACCAAGAAAGCAAGCAATGTGATATCAATTATACATGTGAAATTCTAAAAAAACAATCTATGTTGGCCATATCACAAAAAAGAAAGAAAAATAAAGAAAACTATATTTCAATTTGCACTCAGAGTTCAATAGTTCTTTCTCTGGAGTTTGATAACATTTTTTTATTACGAGTCTTTTGGCCTGGAGTAGAACCAAAATGGTGCAATAGAGAAAGCAGTCAGCTGAGATCTCAAAATATTCCCCTACAAATGACTTTATATAACATCTGAAATTGAATTATGAACAGAACCAACAAAAGTTCAAGGTGAGACATTCTTTCATCCCAATACAACATAGAGGGGTCAGAGAAATCTGTGATGTGGAGGAGGACAGCTGGCCTGAGTCTATGTGGATTAACACCAGTGGTGGGGCTAGATGGTGATGACAAAATGTAGCAGTAGCTTCAGCAGATTTCAAGCCTGAAACAGTGAGGGACCTGTTCAGAAAGAAAAGATTATAAAATACCTCTGTGCTAGCACTGGACACAGAACCAGATGCTATAGGGCAATTACATTGCTTTGAGCTACTTCTAGTTTAAGCTTCAAGGGCAGAGAAAAACACTTTCACTCAAGACAGAGTTGGTGCCCTGAGGGGTGGATGTTTGTCTATGTCCACTTCTGGGTCATAGTTCAAGGGCAGAGGGGAACACTTTCAGTCAAAGGAGCAGAAACACTTAGAGGCAGTATCACTTTTGGTCCCAAAGGATCATGGCCCCTTCCTGGGTAAGGATCATAGGACAGAACAAGAAAGCAGGGACTACACTTACTCTCAGTAGATCACCCCTTGAAAGCATTGGACTTTCAAATCCCCCAAACTAACATTGAAAATAGCAGTTAATACCTAAAGCAAGATTGAGACAGTGCCCCCCACCCATACTCCCCACTCAAATACCTGGGCTAGAGCCCAAACTTAAAACAAAGTTTGAAATCATGAGATAAGGTGGAAAGATTAGCAACAAGAAGGAAAAAATAAACTGACAAGAAGAATCTACTATGGTGACAAGGAAGATAAAACCACAATCTGAGAAGCAGAGAATGAAGACCAAAGAACTATGAACAAAACCTCAAAGAAAAATGTGAATTGGACACAATCCCAGAAAGAAGTTTTGAAAGAGCTAAAATAATTTTCAAAATCAAATAAGAATGGTAGAAGAAAATTAGGTAAATAAATGAAAGTAAAGGAAGAAAATTATAAGCAGAGAAGTAACAGGTTGATAAAAGAAACACAAAAAATAATGAAGAAAATAATACCTTAAAAACAGAATTGACCAAATTGAAAAAAAAAAGGTACAAAAATTCACTCATGAAAAGAACTCATAAAAAACAGAATTTAGTAAAATGGGAAAATGATTTCATTTGTTTTTCATTCACGACTAATTCTTTGTGACCCCATTTGGGGTTTGCTTGACAAAGATACTAGATAAAGATTTACTTCTCTTGCTCATTTTACTGAAGTAAACCAGGTTAAGTGACATGCTTAGGATCACACAGCAAGTAAATGTCTGAAGTAAGATTTGAACTCAGGGAGATGAGTTTTGAAGCCCAGAAATTTATTCACTGTACTACCTAGCTGCCCAGTAAAGAAAATAATTCCTTAAAAATTACAATAAGTCCAAGTTAGTGACTCCATGAGACATCAAGAAGCAATAAAATAAAACAAAAAAAAATGAAAAAGAAGAAAATGTGAAATTGCACATAGGAAAATTAACTGGCCTGGAAATTAGGTGGAAGAGAGATCATTCAAGAATTATTGGATGGGGGCAGTGAGTAAGAGCTCCAGGCCCTGGAGTTGGGATGACCCAGGATCGGTTACAGCTTCAGTACTTAGCATCCACACATAAATAACTAGCTGTGTAACATTGAGCAAGTTACTTAATCCCAACTCTTTAAAAAAATTATTGGATGACCAGAAAACCATTATCAAAGAAAAATTCTAAACATCAAATTTGAAGAAATTAACAAGAAAAATTATCCTGTCATCCTAGAACCAGAAAATAACATATAAATTGAAAGAATCCATTGGCAACTTCTAGAAAGAGAACCCAAACTGAAAAATCCCAGGAATATTACACCATAATTCCAGACTTCCCATGTTAAGGAAAACATACTGTAAGCAGTCAGAATGACTCATTTTCCTCTTTTGAGGAAAAAAGAAGAGCATTTAGTAAAATGGAGGACTTTCAAGCATTCATGATGAAAAGACCAGATCTGAGTAGACAATTTGACTTTAAAATACAAGAATCAAGAGAAGCATAAAAAGGTAATGAAAGAGAAAGGAAAAGAAATCATAAGGAACTCAATAAGATTAAACTGTTTATCTTTCTATATGGGAAGAAGATACATGCATCTTATAAGAACTTTTTCATTATTAGGGCAGTTAGAAGTCTTCTATATAGAAATAAGGTACAGGAGTGAATCAATTATGTTGGCATGATAAAAAAAATTGTAGGTGAGAAAGGAATACTCTGGAAAAAGTGTAAAGGGTAAGGAATAATGGGGTAAATTATCTCAGATAAAAGAAATGTGAAAGGAATACATTTGTAGTGGAAGGGAAAATGGGGGAGTAAGCAACACTTGAACTTCACTCAAATCTAAATTGGTTCAAAGAATAAAATTATATATACATATTCAATTGGTAACAGAAATCTATCTTGCCAAATACAGAAGTATGAGCAGAAGGGGGAAAGAGAAAGGGTGTATGTGTGATGATAATGATAAAAGGAAGGGCGTACAAAAGAAAGCAGTGGTTGGGGCAAAGAACAGTCTTAAGAGGAGGGACAGGATAAAAAGAGAGAAAAGAGGATAGATAGAAAATAATAGGATAAAGGGAAATGCACTGTTAATAATCATAGCTGTGAATGGGAATAGGATAAACTCACTTGTGAAATGAAAGGAGATAGAAGAATGGATTAGACACCAAAATCCAACAATATATTGTTTAAAAGAAGCACAATAGAAAAAAAGAGAAATACAGAGTTAATATAAGGGTCTGGAGCAGAATCTATTAAGCTTCAGGAGAAGTGAAAAAGGCAGGGGGTAGAAATCAAAGCCAAAACAAAAAATAGACAATTAAAATGGATGAACAGGGAAACTACACCTTGCTAAAATACACCATACATAATTAAATAACAACACTAAACATATATGTTCCATAAGGCATAACATCCAAATTCTTAAAAGTCAAATGAATTACAGGAAGAAATAGAGAGTAAAATTTTATTAGTGGGTGACCTCAACTATCCCCTCTCAGAACTAGATAAATCTAGTCATAAAATAAATAAGAAAGATGTTAAGGAAATGAATAAGATCTTTGAAAATTTAGAAATGACCAAACTCTGGAGAAAACCAAATGGGGATAGAAAGGAATATATATATATATTTCCTCACTTGTACATGGTATGTTCATAAAAATTGACCATATTAGGGCATAAAATTCACACCACCAAATGAAGAAAAGCAGAAATAATAAAAACACTCTTTTCAGACTGTAATACAATAAAATCATTTAATAAAAGGCCATGGAAGAACAGATGGAACGTTAATTGGAAAGTAATAATCCAATACTAAAGAATGAATGGGTCAAAAATCATAGAAACAATTATTAATTTCATTTGAAATGATGGGAGAAATTCCAAAATTTATAGGATACAGCTAAATCAGTACTTAAGGGAAAATTTATATCTCTAAATCTATATATAAATAAAAGAAAGGACAGCTCAATTAATTTGGCATGCATCAGGTGGGGGGGGAGAGGAAATGGAAAAAGGAAAAAAATATTAAAATTTTCACTTGAACACCAAAATGGAAATCTTGAAAATCAAAGAAAAAATTAGAAGTTTTTTTTTTTAAAAAGAACCAATAGTAAAAAATAGAAGCTGGTTTAAAATAAACCCAATAAAATATATAAACCATTGGTTAATTTGATTTAACAATAAAGAGAAAAAATGATTTACTGGTATCAAAAATGAGAAGGGTGACTTCACCACCAATGAAGATGAAATTAAAGCATTTATTAGGAGCTGTTTTGTCTAATTACATGCCACTAATCTCCTCCCCCTCATTTTGAGTGGTATAGATTTCTATGCCTCACTGTGTGTGTGTGTGTGTGTGTGTGTGTGTGTATGCATCTATGTATTCTTCCTTCTTGGAACCAATTCCAATGCAAGTGAGTTTCAAGCATTTCTTTACTACGTGTAAGTGCACACGCACACACAAACACACACATACACACTCTTTCATTATAAAAGCTCTATTTTTCATAGCTCTTTTATGTGATATACTTTCCCCCATTCAATCCCTCCTTTCTACCTACTCCTAGTGAATCCATAACACCTTTATTTGTTTAGAGCATTATAATATAATTTATTCACATCTGTGCCTTCTTTCTATGTACCCTTCTTCCAATTTAGGAATTTTGTGTATAATCTTCACTTATAAGAATACATACAATTTAACTTTATTGTATTTTGATGACTTCTTTTTTATATTTGCCTTTTTATGCTTTTCTTGATACTTATATTTGAAATAAATTTGCTATTCAACTCTGTATTTTTGATGAGAAATACTTGAAAGTCCTTCATTTCATTAAATATCCATCCCCCTGCCCCCTATAGATTATACTCACTTTGGCTAGGTAGATTATACTTCATTGTAATCCTAGTTCCTTTGCCTTTTGGAATATCATATTCAGATTCTGCTCACCTTGGGCTGAAGATACATCATTACAAACTTCGGGCTTTTTTGACTCTTTTTCCCCCATAGCTAGTACTAGGGGTTGGCAAACTTTTGGTGTTTCCAAGGTGGTGTGATCTGGGGTGAAGTGAGGTTTCTGCTCTCTGAGTCTATGTTCTATTCTTTATTTAGGAAGGTTCTCTGCTACCCAGAATCCATAAGCACCAGCACCCATCTCTGCACTGGAAATGAGACCAGACCCCCTGTTCCCATATGCCTGCCCACAAGAGTTGTACTGCATATGGGAAATAGAATTGCCAAATAACATTGGCTGTACTCAGTGTGAGCAAAGGGTTCCCTTTAACCCTTTCTGACCACTTCTCTGACTCTCTTATTGTCTTGGGGCTAAAAGCTCTCAAAGCTGCTCATGTTGATGCTTCTATGGTCTCCTAGAACTAGCACTGGTGCTAATGCTTTGCCTGGTTGCCCTCCCGCATCAGTGTTACACACCTCTCCTGTCACCTCCTAAGTTGTCTTAGGCTGGAAAAAAAATATATATATCTCTGACCTTTTGTTGACTTTGTTGAACCAAAATTTGATTTAAGGCGTTATTTTAAATTTGTTTGGAGGAGAATGTTAGGAGAGTTTGACTGGGTTTCTGCCTCTATTCTACCATATTGGCTCTGCCCATCTAAAAACCATTTTATTTAAAGACAACAATGATCTTCACAAAGACTAAACACATGGGCTTTTCCTTATGCCCTTGTATTCCAGGTTTTTTCAGGAAAAAAATTGTCTTGCTTTAGGTCTATGTTTTAGTCTCTTTTTTGTGTTGAAATAGCAGTCCAAAAATGTCTTCACAGTTTTTTCCTTTATAAGAAAGGTCTAATCAATGACATATGACTCTGATGATTCATCACCTTTACCTCATTCCCTGAAAAATGATTGGTGTGGAGACAGGTTATTATCTGTTGCCTCAACTTCTAAATATATTCTTGCAGGATCTTTGGGTATTATAATTGTTTGATGAAGTGAAGAGAGGAGGTAATGAAGGTGGGGGAAAAGTCTTAGTCACCCATGACTGACTTTGCAAATTTATTGGGCCTGCTCTTATGGCCTTGGCTTAGGTTTGTGAAATGTTATCTGTAAATTGCCTAGAGTCCAGAAGCTCAACCTTCTGCACATCTACATTATTTCCCTATGTAGCTATAGCTCATTGGGAGTTTGGAGTTCATTTATCAGAGAATATACAAGGTTAGCAAATGATAAAACAAAGGCACTATTAAGTTTGTTCATAGTTTGAATGTCTGATTTAAGTGTCAACTTTTCTGAGGCAATCACCAAACATGATATACAGGTAGAGTAAAAGTAGGCCATTATTCACATAGGGTTTGTGTTCACTACTTCATAAACTGAGGTACTGTATTTATGAGACAGAATGTCAGTCAAGAGGGCTGGCAGAGGTTTTCACTCTAGTAAACCTGGGCAAGTCACTTAACCAATCTCTACTCCAATTTCCTCATCTGTAAAATGAGAATTATAACTTTAGTTCTTCATGGAATTTTCATGACTATCAAAGGGAATAATGAATATAATGTTTTTAAATACTTGAAGTCTTTTTAAAAAGTATCATTGTTATTATTACTACTACCTATACAAATAAGGATAGTAATGCCTTGCTCACCAGATTGCTATGGAGGTCAAATTATATGATATATTTAAAGCACCTTGCAAATCTTAAAAAACAAAACAAAACAAAACAACAACAGAAGTAAATATCAATTATTATTATTATTATTCTGTTGTTATAGTTGTGGTTATTATACTTATTAACATATGTCAACATTGCTTGTCCTTAGCACTTTTGTTGTTATATAAGCAACTACACTGTCAAAATGAACAATTAGTCCAAGTTATTCAACAATCTCTTTTTTGTGTTGAAATAGCAGTCCAAAAATGACTTCACAGTTTTTTCCTTTATAAGAGAGGTCTAACCAATGACATATGACTTAAGTAGTTAATTGTGCCAGGCACTACTCTAGTGATGGTAATACAAAGAAAAGCAAAAGACTACCTCTGCCCTTGAGGGATTCACGATGTAATGGAGGGGAGGGCAATAAGCAAACAAACAGGTACAAACAAGTTGTATACAAGATAAATAGGAAATAATTAACAGAGGGAAGGCATTAGAAGGGGGTTGTTACCTTTTTACTTGAAGGAAGCTGGGAGTCAAGAAACAGAAACCAGTAATTTAAAAATAAAACTTAGAGCAAAAGGGGAGGGATCAGAAGGAAGGTTTCCAAGTTCATGAACTTGAAGACAGACATTTGTACTATTTTTTTTGTTTTGTTTTTATCTCTTTTTTTGTAGGGAGGAAGGCAGGGCAATTGAAGTTATTGACTTGCCCAAGGTCACACAGCTAGTAAGTGTTAAGTGTATGAGACTGGATTTGAACTCAGGTCCTCCTGACTCCAGAGCTGGTGCTTTATTCACTGTGTCACCTAGCTGCCCTGAATTTGTACTCTTAAAGAAGGAAAGACCTCAGTTTAACTGAAAGTGGAACCTAACTAATCTTAACAATAGATTTGAATAAAGTCTTTTAAAATGGATATGTATGCCATCACCTAAGAATGTTGAGTCTTCAGGTTTATATTAAAATAATTAAGTGGAACCTTGTAAAATCAAGTGAATGCTGCACTGGAACTCAGAATATAACTGATTTCAAATTCCTCCTAAGATACTTAGTTGTTTCCATGTGAAATATGGGACTGAAAATTACTTAAAATTCTCTGACCTTTGATTTTCTCATCCATTAAGTAGGTATAACAAAATCTGTCCCACTCACTTCACAGATTTGTGAAACTAGAATAAGATAGTGTATGTAACCTGATCCCTGAAGTTCATTGGTATGGAAGTTTCTCTTGGTGGTGATCAATGAACTTTCATTTGTGTGTGGGGTGGGGTGGAGAGGAGAGGAGAGATCCAATCTCATCAGTCATTTTAGGCTTTTCTGGCTTCCATCATCAAGAGACAAGATAGATGATTCAGACCTTAATTTAGGTTTCTGTGGGGGAAAAAAGACTTTTGGAAGAAGAAGACTTGAGAGGAACTGGCAGCCTCCGTCTTGTCCCTATCTTCAGTTGCTTCACTAGTGACTTCAGGGAATATCCCCTTTAAGTGAAATATGGGGATCTCTTTGCTTATTATAATGAGATACCTCACTCCCATTGGAAGAGCTTTTTCATCCAGTATTGTCTGTGATAAAGTCTTCTAAATATCCATATAGATAGACTGTATGCTCCTTGAGGGCAGAGAAAATCTTTGTTTTTATTAATGGTATTTCCAGTGTTTAGTACAGAACTTGGCACATAGTACTTGCTTAACAATTATTTGTTGGATTAGATGATAGACAGACAGATTTCTTTGATATTTTCTATAAGAATTTATTGTGGATGGGGGCGGAGCCAAGATGGCGGAGTAGAAACAGCTCTTCCAAGCCTCTCTGCCCCCAGATTCCCTACAAACTATGTAAAAAAGGACTGTGAACAACTTCTGGAGCCCCAGCACCCACAGAACAACACAGAGAAGCTAACCTCCCGCTGAGGACAGCCCAGCAGCCCTGCAGGAAGGACCAGCGCAGCGGTCTGGGAGCCGGCAGCGCGCAGAGCGCAGAGCACAGGAGCTGAGCCGAGCCGAGCCCAGGTCCACGTGAGCCGAGGTTTTAGCCCCAGGGCGGCAGGGCCAGCAGCCGGCTGGAGGAACCCCAGAACACCAGGAACTGTGGAGATTCCAGAATTATCAACATAGACTTGCCTAGGACAAAGTAAGAGGTTAGTGTCCTATGGACTTTGGGACCTGTATTTGGGAATGCGTCAGCTCCCTCCCCTGGGGGCTAGAAGCCACTGAGGAGACACGCCATTTTGTAGCTTTCAGAGGCAGGTCTGGCTCCCAGCCTACAAATCGTGGGGAGATCCAGCGATCAGTCTTGGGGGGTAATCGCTCTTGCTTTAACCTCCCTGGATCTGGATTGTGATCTAGGGTGGAAGTTGTGGGTGGGTTTACAGCTTGCCAGAAATGGAAGTTGCCCCCCCACATGTTTGGGACGAAAATTCCTCTAGCTGTCCTTAAAGCCATAGTGTGGCAACAAGCCCAAAAGTCAAGCAATTAAGTGGCAACATGCCAAGGCAAAGGAAACAGAAAAATGCAACCCTAGACTCCTATTTTGGGGGCATAGAGCAGGAAAAGGACTGTGAGGTCAGAAGTCCTGCTCCAAAAGCCCCAGGGGAAAACATGAGCGGGTTGCAGGCCATAGAGGACCTTAAGAAGGACTTTAAAAATCAAATAAGAGAAGTGGAGGAAAATTAGAAAGAGAAATGAGAAGGATGCAGGAAAAGTATGAAATGAGGGTCAACAGCCTGACTGAGGAAAACAACACCTTAAAAAATAGACTAACTCAAATGGCAAAGGAGGCCCAAAAGGGCAATGAGGAGAATGCCTTAAAAAGTCGAATTTGCCAGATGGAAAGAGAATCTCAGAAGTTCACTGAGGAGATTCATTCCTTCAGAGTTAGACTGGAGCAAATGGAAGCTAGTGACTTTATGAGAAATCAAGATGCTGTTAAGCATATCCAAACAAATGAAAGATTAGAAGGCAATGTGAAATATCTCATGGGAAAAACCACTGACATGGAAAATAGATCCAGAAGAGACAATTTAAAAATTATTGGACTACCTGAAAGCCATGATCAAGGAAAGAACCTAGAAATCACCCTTCAAGAAATTCTCAAGGAAAACTGCCCTGATGTTTTAGATCCTGAGGGCAAAATAGAGGTTGAAAGAATCCACCGATCACCTCCTGAAAAAGATCCCAAAAGAAAACTCCCAGGAATATTATAGCCAGGTTCCAGAATCCCCAGATCAAGGAGAAAATACTACAAGCAGCCAGGAAGAAACAATTTCAATATTGTGGAAACACAATCAGAATAGCCCAGGACCTGGCAGCTTCTACACTGAGGATTGAAGGGCATGGAATATGATATTCCAGAGGGCAAAAGAACTGGGAATGAACCCAAGGGTCACCTACCCAGCGAAACTGAGTATTTTGTTTCAGGGGAAAATATGGTCATTCAGTGGAATAGAGGACTTTCAAGCATTCTTGAGGAAAAAACCAGAGTTGAATAGAAAATTTGACATCCAGATGCAAGAAGCAAGAGATGCCTGAGAAGGTAATCAGGAAAAGAAATCAAAAGGAACTTATCAAAGTTGAACTATTTACATTCCTATATGGAAAAACAATAACTGTGAGTGATGATATCTTTCTCACTATGAAAATAATGGAAGAAGGGTGTGTGGTCATATGAATACATATGTGAATGCGTGTGTATATGGTTACAGTTATATATGGATAGAGGGCATAGGTTGAATTTGTTGGGAAGGGAGAATACTTAAGGGATGAAATTATGAGGTGAGAGGAAAGTGGCAAGAGGAGATGGGGAGAGACAGGGTAGGGTAAACTATCCCATGTAGAAGAAGCAAGGGGAAGTGGTTGCAAAGGAGGGGGAGAATAAGGAAGGCTAAAAAGGCAAAACCACATTCACATTGAATTTGGTTCAGGGAGAAAATGACATACATACTAAATGGGATATCTCAACCTGCAGCAGGATAGGGGAAGGGGGATGAGAGGAGAGATGATGGATGGGAGGGCATCCTTGGGGTGAGGGGAGGTTGGAAGTACCCACTATAGAAGAGGGACAGGATCATGTAGGGAATGGACCAGGTGGGGGGTGGGATGAGTGGGAGGGAATTATAAGCATCCTTGAACAATATATCTACTATGATAATGTTTTGCATAGCTAGACATGTACAACAAAAAAACTAAAATAAGGAATGCCCACACTTTGTTGCTTTGTGATTGGGCAGTGTGTCAAGAGGGCTGTGACATTCTATGATCCAGGAGAAGGCTATATATACCCTGATGTGAGATTTTGTTTTGGGGGCTCACTTTGAGAAGAGTTATGTGATTTGACCAGATGAGACTCTGGGCAGCCATTGAATCCCCTGGCTTTGAAAGCCCAGATGTTGATGCTTCCCTCTCTGGTAACTGACTATGTATGGATGTAATGGTCAGACAGTTGGAAGCCAGTCTGCTGAACTGTTTCTCTGTCTGCTTGTAACTTCTGCCTGTAACTTGTTTGTATTCTCTGAAGTTCAGGGTATTGACCTTTTTCCCCTGAAGGAGGTAAATGACATGTTTGATTAAAGCAAGATTGTTAAACTAAAAAAAAAAAAAAAAGTTGATCTATTTACATTCCTATATGGAAAAGCAATAACTGTGACTGATGATATCTTTCTCACTATGAAAATAATGGAAGAAGGGGGTGTGGTCATATGAATACATATGTGAATGTGTGTGTATACGGTTACAGTTATATGGATAGAGGGCATAGGTTGAATTTGTTGGGAAGGGAGAATACTCAAGGGATGAAAGTATGAGGTGAGAGAGTAAAGTGGCAAGAGGAGATGGGGAGAGACAGGGTAGGGTAAACTATCCCATGTAGAAGAAGCAAGGGGAAGTGGTTGCAAAGGAGGGGGAGAATAAGGAAGGCTAAAAAGACAAAACCACATTCCCATTGAATTTGGTTCAGGGAGAAAATGACATACATACTAAATGGGATATCTCAACCTGCAGCAGGATAGGGGGAAGGGGGATGAGAGGAGGGATGATGGATGGGAGGGCATCCTTGGGGGGAGGGGAGGTTGGAAGTACCCACTATAGAAGAGGGACAGGATTATGTAGGGAATGGACCAGGTGGGGGGTGGGATGAGTGGGAGGGAATTATAAGCAGCCTTGTACAATATATCTACTATGATAATGTTTTGCATAGCTAGACATGTACAACATATACTGAATTGCTTATCTCCCAAGAAGGAATGGGTGACAAGGGAGGAAGGAAATGGATCTGAAATTTGAGGTCGTAACATTAAATGTTTTAAATATATATAAATATTATTAGTAATACTCTTTCGCTTGTAATAGGGAGATAAGATGTGCAGGCATTGGGACACAAAGATCCACCTTCCTCTGATGGAAAAGTCGATGGGGGTATGGGAGAAAGTATGGGAGAGAGCAGATTGGAGGAAGTGATATCTTGTGGGACTACTATTCTGGGAGGTTGGGTAGGGGAATAATTGGGGGAAAATGATTGTAACTCAAAATCTGGCGGAAATGAATGATGTAAAACAGAAGTTAATAAAGCATTTGTTTAAAAAAAAAAAAGAATTTATCGTGGAGTTGGAATTTCGTGGGAAGAGCCTTAGATATAAAGCTTGTTACCTCTTTCCCTATTAAGGAAAAATGATCACAAATTTAACGGTCATCTGAAAAATCCACCCCCAGACTAAAAATATTTAAAGAAACTGATAGATATAATTCTAGACTGTACCTTCTCTTTCTAAAGAAAGTAGAGGGCTAGCATCTAGCCCCAAATTTCCTGTTTCTCCTACTGCAGGGATTAAGGTTTCACTTGGAGAGAAGGGAAAGAGGAAGAAGACAAAAGGGATGTGCTTATTTTGACCTCCTTACAAGTCACACGGTGACATCCCCATGCTACATGTTACATATAAATAGATTGTTTTGAAAACTTCAAGGTATTAGAAAACTCAACTGCTATTATTGTTGCTATTTTCCTTTAAATTACTATCCTTGTTATCAGAGAGTAATAGGTAATTGGATAGTTGAAGGTACAAGATTTCTTCTGAGTCAAATGTAGTTTTCTGCATTTACATGTTTGTAACCATAATTTTCCTGCCTCACAAATGCAAATTATTGGGGCGGCTAGGTGGCGCAGTGAGTAGAGCGCTGGCCCTGGAGTCAGAAGGACCTGAGTTCGGATCTGACCTCAGACACTTAACACACACAAACAAAAAACCTAGCCGTGTGACCTTGGGCAAGTTACTTAACCCCAATTGCCCTCCAAAAAAAAAAAAGCAAAAAAAATGCAAATTATAATCATGTTGCTTAATTTTAGCCAGTGAAGTGGATTTTTATTAATAGAACAAGTTAATTTATTAATTATTAATAGAGGAAACTAATAAAATTTATCGATGAAGAAAGGTCTACTTTCCTTTTTCTTTCATTTGGCTGTTTTCACTCTCATTTGAATAAAACTATGTCCTCTCCCATAAACTTTGATAAAATGTTTCTTTCTAACATTCTAAATCTAATATTGTTGTCAAAATCATCACAGGGTTGGCAGATGACTGTAGGAATTCAGGCCAACTTGGCATCAAAAGACCTTACAGCTATTCTCAGTTCTGGCTATGGGTCTTTTAGTATAAGTAATAATTCCTATGCATGGCCTTGTTCAGTCAGCTGATATAACAATTCTTCATATTTCCCATGCTTCTCTGAAGTAAATTTCTCTATTCTACATTGTCAAAGTTCAGAATAAGAAAGCAAGAGGATGACCAGACTTTTGATAATAGTGACCCAAATTCTATACAAACGAACAGAATATGGCAGGTCTCAGCACCACAAAATATGAGGAAGCTTAGAAAATCAAGGCAGCAAGCTAAACCATTAGAATGATCCAGAGATAAATAATGGATAGATTTCTTGATAGACAGAAGAAGGAGGCATGAGGAAATCTATAAAGGCAGGGGTCTAGGGGAAAGGCAACATTAATCATGAAGACTAGGGAGAATAACAGCAACCCTAATTTGGGAAATAACTGGAATGGGCACATAAACAAAGCATAAATTCAAGAACATGGAAACAAAATATCTATTAAAATCACTAGAACTGGGGTATAGAGTAGGGTCTTAGATACAAGGAAGAAGACAAAATGCTAATTATTGGAACAAGGGTATAAAGTCAACTTAATTTGACCTGATTCTGAGTCAGAAAAAAGATATTATAAAGTTGGAATTCTTTATTTTTCTCTGTCCTGTGATGGGTGAAGGGAAGCTACTTAATTTCACAGACTGGCTGAACTTCTATGTTGTCATTTACTTTGTCTTCTGTACTTTGTATTTTCTACTTCACATCTACATCCATACAGAACCATAGAGGTCATGACATATGTAGCAGAAACAGGAAAATAGGGACGAAACGATTTAGGCACTTTCGCATAAAGCAAATGTCTCCTTCTTTGACTAGATTCTCTTGAAACACGATTTCAGTTTATCTTCAAAGAAAGGAGGAAATTTGGATATTTCTTCTATATATTTTCTAGGAAAAAAATTACAACAACCAATTAAAATATTTGGATATTTTAATGGATATATGATCTCACTGATGTATGTATTCCCCCAAGTGAGGCAGGACACCATTCATTCCTGTCCTCATATCCTATGTGATTCTTCTCTGTTACTTCTCATATGTCCTTCACATAGGACTCATGCTAAATTCTAGATCAATTCTGCAAATTATCTTGGCCTTTCAACTATATCAATGGAAAACAGGAGCTGTCCATCAGTCCATCTCCCTCTCACTATATGAGTGACCCACCTTTGGTGGTCATACATTTTGTTGATAACATTTTTATACATCTTTTCCTTAGCCAACAATGTGTTGCAGCCTGCTCATGCCCACCATGCTCCTCTTAATTTATTTTGGTTTTATATGTCATAGTTCTTCTGCTATAAATGTCCTGGGTAATAGTGGCTTAGCAATTTCCAAGCTATCCCAGAAAGAAAGTATGTTGGGCTTCTTTAAATTCTTTGTTTCCTTTTCATAGAACAGAATATTCCAAATGAAATTTAACCAAGTCTTCTAAACAGATATTTTAACTGGTTTCATAATATTGCATAGTGTGAATTTGGTTAGGCAACTTTCCCCTTATCCATCTGATGGTGATACCAGCTTAATTGTTAATGGGTTTTTATTTTTCTTTCAAATAAATTTTTAGTCTTATGTAGCATGAATAAAATATCATCCAAAAAGTATGATAGAATAACCATTCCACCTAGTATTTAACACACTTTTATTTAGGTATTTTTATTTTTGTATTGTAGCTAGAGAATCATAGATTTAAAGTTAGAAAGGACCACCAAGTTCATGTAGTCCAAGTCTGTTGTTTTCATGTAGGGAAACTGAAGTCTAGTGATGCCACATTATTTGTCCATAATCCCAAAGCTAAGTGTCATATTCTGTATTCAAACTTTGATCCTTTCATTTAAAATTCAACAAACTTGTCCCTTAAATGCATATTTATATTGTTTTGAAAAATTAAATTAGTTTAATGGAATAATTAGAAAAAACACTGAGAATAAAAAGAAAGAAAGCAGAGAAGTACAACATCATTACCTCTGGACAATAGAGCTGAGGGGAGAGCATGAGCATTCTTTACCATACTTTTTTTTTTAAAGCAATTGGGGTAAAGTAACTTGCTCAAGGTTACACAGCCAGTCGTTATTTATGTGTGAGTGCTCATTTTCTGAGGCCGGATCTGATCCTGGGTCGTCCCAACTCCGGGGCCAGCACTCTTACTCCCTGCATCACCTAGAGCCCCTTACCATAATTTTATCATTACTCACCAGCTACTGTCAAAAGATACATACTGTCTTACAATAGCTTAAATATGCATCTCAAATACAAAATTGAGTATGACTTTAATTTAAAACATAATATCAGATGGACACCAAGAAACCCTTACTTGCTTTCTAATTAACCCAGTAGCAAAAGTCAAGGAAAGTCACAGTGTATTTGTATAGCATTTTCATTGGAACAGCTCCCAGGTGGAAGCATTGTCCAATATTTCAGATTATGCTCTGGGCACACAATTCATTCACAAGCATGAAATTCTACCTGTTGATTGGATAACTCTGAGGGGTATGCAGCATGTTTTCTGTGTAGCTCCTAATAGGAAATATTCTACTATAATTTTGCATTTCTTTGGATATATGCACCATCATATCAACTTTATGGCAATAAGTAAGTTAAAAATAAATCCCAGATGCTAAATCTTAAGAAAACAGGAAAAATAAAAAATAATTGAGAGAAAACTAAATTTACCTAATTACCTCAAAAAATGGAAGATGAAGTTGGGATCAAGAATAATAATTGCGGGATGGATTGGTATAGAGTCAGCTAGTATATTTTAAATGCATATATGTATAAATCCATATATACAATATGTACAATAGTATGTGATTTACACTTGCAAAAAATATACTTGTTAGTTGTGATAAAATTTATAATCTGCATTATGAATAGATATGTGATACATGCATTATGTTTGCATATGTGACATATGTATATGTTTCAAATAAAGCTAGTAATTTGACATTTAAGATCACAGCTTTAAGTTGGAAGAGTCCTTATGATCTTAGTTACTTCAGAATTTTATAGATAACAAATTGAAGTAAGATGAAGTTATTTACCAAAGTCACATGCATAAGTGACAGAGAAAGTAGTTGAATTCAGGGTTTCTGACTCAAAGTCCAGCTCATGTTCTACTCACTTCATAAAGAACTGGGGTCCATTCCCTATTTTTAATTTGTTGTTCATTGTTTTTCAGACATGTCCAAATATTCATGTCCCCTTTTTTTGGGTTTTCTTGGCAAAAATACTGGGGTGGTGTGTCATTTTCTTCTCTAGCTCATTTTACAGATGAGGAATCTGAGGCAAACAGGGTTAAGTGACTTGCTAAGGATCACACAGCTAGTACATGTCTGAAACCAGATTTGAACTCATAAAGAGGAGTCTTTTTTGACTCCAAACATGGTACTCTATTCACTGTTCCATCTAGCTACCCCATTTTTAATTACAGAAAGATATTAGCAACCCATTTTCTTCCATTTTAAAGGTGAGGAGACTTGTCTATTTAAAAAAAGTCATCAAGGTAGTAATATTGATAGGCAATCAGGGAGTCAGGCAAGAGAGCATTTGGAAAGGAAAGATTCAATAATCCTGAAGTAATATGGTAACAAAACCATCATAAGGGAACTCCTTCACAATGTGAATGGCTATGATGATTGGACTACACACACACACACACACACACACACACAAATATAGATTGATTGATTGATTGAAGTTAGCTTTCCTATTAGCTTTGTCTATGCTGACCTTGGTTATAGGACAGTATGTACCTGCCATGGTAAAAAGGACCTGAGTTTCCTTTTTCAGCTTCTATTGGCTTGTGTCCTCACCAAAATTCCCTGGAAATCCTCTCTATTGAACAAGCCAGTTAAAGATCAACTTTCCCATTTGAAGTATGGCAACCCCAGTGTAACAATTTATTAAAAGAAATGATAAGTTACAATAAGCATGTAAAACTCAGAGAGGCAAATCCTAATAGTATAAATTTGGATAATAGCCACCCATTAGTGAGCATCTGGCAAACTCACAAACTTAGGAAATCTTCAGTCAGTAAACAGACTACAATAATTTCTTCAAGCCCTTAGATCACATAGCTTCCCTAGTGACATCTCTTGCTGGGTGTTCTGTGGTAAGGATTCTCCTTGTCTTTCAGTAGTCATGTCTAATCTTCAGGTGTGTCACTTGATACCTTATAAGAGAGCTTGGGAACACTTCCATTAGTCACTATTAGTATTTTTCAGTTTCCTTTGCCCTTTCTATATGCTGTCTCCTAGTATATGTATGTGTATACATGTCATATTCTCTTTGTAAAATTTCAAACTCCAACTTCCCTTATAGAATTAAAATTTTCCTAAGATCAGGTTCAAGGCTACTTCCCATGTCTTTGCAATGCTTACCACATCACCTTGAATACTGTAGGTGGTTAATTAATGTTTATTAAATTGAATTTAATGGTTTCTTCCCCCTTACATTCTGTAAGGTCCATCATGGATGCTATATAGACACACACACACACACATATATACACATATATGTATGTATATGTATATATATATATATACACACACATAGATATATAGATAGATGTAGCTATATAGACAGCTATAGATAGATGTGTGTGTACATATATATATACCTTTATATTATTATAGAGTTGGGGATAACAGCTGAATAATAGATAATCTCCAATAAATAATTTTCTCTAAAAATTCAGGTAGGTACAACCTCTGCAATTTATAGTCTTCAAACCTTGCCTTTAGGACTAGGAGATTAAGTGATTTACCTGATTTCGTAACCAGTATATGTCAGAGGTGAGACATGAACTTAACTTTGAGGCCAGCTTGCTATCTCAATCTATGATACCTCTGCATTATTATATCACCTCATACACTTTATTTAAGTTGATCTGATTCTCTAATATATGATAGCAGATGCTAAAAACAGAACTGGATTTATTTAGTTTTGTATTATAAACTAGGAATCTTATGGATAAAGGAAATGTAAGAGTTTGGGTAATGGAAAGAAGACTCTGGCCTGAGTGGAGTGAAGTAATCTGAATTTAATTCCCTTTTATTATGTTTGCTCCCCATATGATATTGGGAAAGTCACTTAAATTATCAGTGCATCTTTCTTCTCATCAATGAAGTGAAGTAGTTGGACTGACTGACCTCTGATTCCTCTTCTATCTCTAGAGCTATGATCCTATGAATTAATAATAATAATAGCATTTATCTAATTCTATGTTTGCAAATCACTTTACATCTATTACCTCATTTAGTCCTCACTACAAATTTGTTGTGTATCCAAAGCTATACAACTCTTAGTAGTCCTACTGTTAAGTACCATACTCTATCCACTATTCCACTGTAATGTTAATGGGATATAATATCTTTCCCACTCATTAATAAGCCTCAAATGGAGCCCATTTTGGGAGCCCAAATGGAGCGGAGGCCTCTTTTTCCGGAAGGCTTTTGCAGCTTTTGTTCTTTTGTAATTAGGCAGTGGGTCACAAGTGTTGTGATGCCCTCTGACCCTGAAGAAAGGTATATATATATTCTGAGGTTAGCATTTACCTTTGGTGGCTCACTCATTGGAAGAGTGTTTTTGTGATTTGTCCAGATGGTACTCTGAATAGCTATTAAGGATTCCTCCGACTTTGAAAAACCCAGATTTTGGTGCTTCTCTCTGGTAACTACGTATATATTGCATTGGTCAGATGATTGGATCTGTCTGTTGATCTGTGATAATTTCTCAGACAGTTAATCTGTTGGTTTTTATTTTTCTTCTTGTATTTTCTCTATTTTCTTTTGTCTGGATTTTCTCTGAAGTTCAGGTTGCTGACTTTTCCCCTGAATGAATGAATGTAATTTAAAATGTCGCTGGTGCCTTAAACGACCATCTTTCCTAATAAAGCCAATCTAAGCTTTTCTAGGACTGTTCTAGCAGTCATACTGTGTATGCCAGTGTGGCTGCCACTACAGCGACCTAGTTATTTTCAGAACTAGGAGATGTAATATACAGGCATTTCCCCAGGCCATACACCAATATAATGTGACTAGGACCAGTTTTCAATCATAACAGCATTTGGTACCTTAAGGTGATCAGAGAAATGTTTCTAATCCCTAAACAATTCAATCAGAAGACTAGTTAGCACATCAATGCTACATTGATTGGCTCAAAAAACTTAATAGGCCTACATAAATGTCCCATCTACTTTTAAGAAGTAAGAATTCTTAAGATATTGCAAAATAAATGTTTCCTTTTGATTTCAAAAACTCAGTTCTAGTTTAAAGTTAGTTTTTCAAAGCAATGGCGAACAAAGGAGTTGTGAATAAATATTGCTAAAGAGATATATATTTTGAAAAATGAATGTCATCTAAAAAAATACCCTATGCTTATTGAATTTTGTCATTGCCCAGATTGTGAAACTTGTGTTCTCTTCCAAAATGACACCAACAAACTATTTTCTAGCAGCTGTTCATGAGTGCACTTTGTTGTGACCATTTAGAACAAAGAAAAGTCACTTGAAATTGAATATTGCATCTCCCTGATGAGAATACTTAAGGAAACGAGGCTTTTTTTTCTTTGGTAAGTTCTAGTGTTCCCTGATTAGAAACATTTTAAATGACTAGCACGTGGATTGCCAGAAGTTAATAACTAGAATCTATTAAAATATGTAGGAATTCACTTCAATTTTCCTATTTAATCCTGCATTACCACACTTCCTGAGATACCATCTACTATTTATGTATTGCATTGTAGTCATCTCTTATGTTATTCTGCCTAAAATTCAGAAAGAAAATAATTTTCCAGTTATCAGTATACTGGGAGGCAGTTTGTTATAGTGGAGAGGGTGATTTATTTGGAGACAGGAAGAACTGTGTTCAAGTCTTATCTCTTATATTTACAAGTTGTTTAACCATGGGCATGTAATTTTATCCTCTCTGAATATAGTACAGCTATGAGACTTATCTAGCAAGGTAGAGATAGGTAAAAAGGAACACACACAAAAATTAAAAGTACTTCAAGGAACCATGATTTATTTGTATTATAGAATTCATGCATGGTAACATTGTAGTATAGTGGATAGAACATAAACCTGGGATTATGATAAATCTGGACTCAGACACTTACTGTCTCTATGACCCTGGGCAAGTTACTTAAACTCTGACTCAGTTTTCTCAGCTATAAAATGAAGATAATTATAGTACCTACCTGGCGCAGCTAGGTGGCACAATGAATATAACACCAGCCCTGGAGTCAGGAGGACCTGAGCTCAAATCCGGCCTCAGACACTTAACACAAAAACTAGCCATGTGGCCTTGGGCAAGTTGCTTAACCCCAATTGCCTCCAAAAAGCAATAATAATAGTATCTACCTCCTATAGTTGTTGTAAGGATAAAAAGGAGATATACTTTGTAAAGTTATTTGCAAACCTTAAAGTGCTATATAAATGCTATTCTTGGGAAGCAAGGATGGAGCCTGATTGTAAAGGGTTTTAAATGCTGTATATGTAAGTAAGATGGCTTTCACTCTCTAACCGCTTTTCCTGGTATGAATCTCTTTGATTGGCTCAAGAAAAAACATCTAATTGGTTGAAAAGACAGTTATACCCATTGGGCCTATACACAAAAGTTAATCCATTGATGAACTGAGCCCAGAGTGGCCCAGCCTAGCCCAGTAATGGAAGATTAAAGTTCTAAAGTTAGAATTCCAGTTTTCACCAAGCATCTCAGAGTGAACTGCACTTAGGAAAAGTCCCTCAACTCATATGCCCTAGTTGTTATTGATCATATTATTGAAAAGAAGAGACAAATAGCAAGCAATGTATCACTCCAGTGGAGAGCAAGAAACACTAAAAACAAACAAGGAGAGACACAGACACAGAGAGCGATAGTAGGGTAGCTACCCAAGTGAGGAGGCAACTTCAAGACTGACACAATTTCCTTCTCCCCAACATATTTGAAAGAATGCCAGCTATGGACTCCAGAAAGGGGCTGATCACCAGAACTTAGCAGAAAGCTATATCAAAGGGGAACTTCATGAGGACTCCACTATGTGTTTAGGAACTTTCAGTGCCATAATATTTGAACCACCCCTTAGACATATGTGTATGTATGCTTGTATGAGTGTGTATAAATGTGTATGTGTATGTATGTATGAGTGTGTGTACATATGTATACATATACATACATGTATAAATAATCTACATGTATGCTTCACTCCCCTTATATTTTCAGTCAGAGCCCACTTTCCCAGGGGATCTAGTCTATGCAGTGAAGAGAGTGAATTCATATTTGGGTATGAAGGGAAATATTTCATACTGCTGAGCTTCTGAATCGATCTTTATCAAAAAATACTTTTTGCTAAAAGCTAATTAACTGACTTATAATCAATAAGGAGCATGTCTGATGGGGGTCTTTGTATATAACAGTACAAGAAATCCCCATGTCTTCAGGATTACTTCTAGAAAACTGAAGGAAAAATTACTCATTAATCCTCTCATGACACAACCTAACTGCAAATCTAAGATGTAGGAGGGAGCCTACAGAAAGTGTTATAGAACCCCATTGAAGGGCAGTTATCAAATTGATCACATAATGACTAAGCAGGAAAGCTCCTGATGTGATACAAGCATTACTAAAGAGGTTGTATTGGAGATATATTAGCTGCTAAACCTACTGAAGAATCATTTGAAGCAACTTGTTCTCTGCTTAGCTCCTAATGTTTGATTAAATTTCAATTTGACAAAAGTATCTTAACCATCTAACATATTCAAGGAATTATAGTAAGCTCTGGGAATATAAAGAAAACAAATTTATCAATCCTTTCAAAGAGCTTACTTTCTTTAGGAAGATAAGCTACACACATACACACATGTGAATGGAAAAGCATATTCAACGTAAATATAAGTAATTTTAGGAACAGGAAAAAGAAGAATAACTGGAAGGATTGGGAAACTAGCTGTGTAGGCTGAACTGTGAGTGAAATTAGGGAATCTAAAAGGTAGATCTAAGGATGTAATCCATTCCAAGCTTGGAAGATGTAATCTATGCAAAGACCTGGTAGGAGAAATGGAATGTGTTTCACTTTCTATCACTGGGCCCAACATCTGGGCTAGTTTACCTGGAACAAAGAATATGAGAAAGGGAATAAGGTGAAACTGGAGGCAAATTAGCTGAGGCCTTAATAATCCATGGAAGGACAATTAAGTGAGTCAATGAAACAACTTGAGATGGGGATGATACGATCAGACTCATTTTCTCATCTGTAAAATGAGCTAGAGAAGGAAATGGCAAACCCTGCCAGTACTTTTGCCAAGAAAACCCCAAATAGTGTCACAAAGAGTCACACACAACTGAAACCACCAAAAACTTTTAATGTATAACATAATATCTATTTTTAGGAGCAGGGTTGTGGAAGAAGGAAAGAGTGAGGAAAGAATGCTCTAGAAATATGTCCCATTACAATGGATTTGTACTCATTTATGAATGAGAATAAAGTATATCACTAAAAAAATACTCTTCAGGGATATAGATAATGAAGATAATTGATTTAATTAATGTGTGCTATGAACTTTTGGTACTATTTATATCATGAAATTATCATTTTCCTTCCAATTGCATATACATGGGAGTAGTCAGCTAAAAAATAGAAACTTGCTTTCAAAAAGACTTAATTTGTGTCTTTAACAGTTTCCAATTTGGGAACAGAACAATATTAAAATGCATTTTCCATGTTAGATAGTCACCCATTGTTTCTTTATAATTCATGGAAACTTCTAGCTTGTTAAAATTGACTGCTAGATTATAATTACAAATACTGAACATCAAATACAAGAGAATAACAACAAACAAAATATTAAAATGATTCCATTTGTAAAATTCTAAGTATTATTCAAAAATCTGGACATTTGTGTAATGCTAGCCAGCAACAGGGCTAAACTAGAGACCATGTATAAATAGAGATAAATTGATCTAAATTATGAACATTGAGGAAATAACAGACACAATAAGTCTATCGGTATATCCCAGAAAAAGCAAGCAAAGCAAAAGTTTGACCCACAGATTTCTTACTTTTTTTACATGCTGCTGCTTTTTGTTCAGAGAAGGATTTTCTACAACCATTATTCTTTCCTTAAAGAAGTCAAGTAATATGTTTGTTTGACAGTTTTCTACTATTGACAATAGACAGAGGCTTAAAGTCAATGAACCATACCTCAGACCTTAGTTGTATGTATAGAAAGGAGAGAGAGAAAAGTCAACAAGCATTGAAAAGAAGCATAGCAATTGGAAATGTTTAGCTCCCACCATCCATTTTGACACATTAGTACTTTAGAAAGAAATACTGTGAGTGTTGATGGGGTAGAGAAAGTGCAGAGTAACAGTTGAGAAAAAAGAAATATCTGGGCCTTAGGAACAAGTCTGTTTTTTCCATGAATTCTCCATTTTGTTTGTACTTTTACTTTTTTATACCTTTAATTATTTTCTTTTTCAAATTCTATTTATTTTTTTCTAATCCTTCCCCTTCAAATATACTAAGGTATCCTCTACCCCAAAATACCTTCCTATGCCACTATTGCCCTCATGAAATACTACTCTATTACTCTCTTCCCTTACTATGTTTTTAGAAAGAGTCATGTCAACTTTCAGTCTGTATTTCCTCAATTGCAATTTAGCTTCCACTCCCACCTTTCTATTGAAATCACTCAGCTCAAGTTACTAATGATTCTTTTATCTTTAAATCAAATGACTTTTTCAAAATTTTCTTTTTTTTTTTTACTAGAGTGTAACTTTTAACAATACTAATTATTACCTCCCTCTTAGTATTTGTTTCCTCCAGCTTTTCTAACAACACATTTGATTGGTTTTCTTCAGCTATTCCTAGGGTACCTATAGCCTTGAGGTCACATGTGGCCCTCTAGGTTCCCATGTGTGGTCCTTTGACTGAATCCAAACTTCACAGAGCAAATCACCTTAATAAAAAGATATGTCCAGTAAAACTTGGACTCAGTCTAAAGGTCATATGCAAGGATGTAGGAGGCCACCTGTGGCCTAGAGGTTGCTTGCTCCTGTAATGCGAATGGGAGTTGAAGATCTTCCCTGCTTGTTAATAGGCCTCACATGGAGCCCAAGAAGAAAAGCTTGATTATGGGAGGCTTGTTTTTCAAGAATGCTTACACTTTTTGTTAGTTTGTAATTAGGCAGTGGGTCATGAAGGTAATGATGTCCTTTGATCCTGAAGAAGTATATATATACTTGGAGGTTAGCATTTTGTTTGGGGGCTCACTTATGGGAAGAGTTTTCTGGTGAGGTAGCCAGAGGAGACTCTGGGCAGCTGTTAAGGAGGCCCAGGGCTTTGAAAACCCATATGTTGATCCTTCTCTCTCTGGTAACTAAGTATGTAGGTAATAGTTAGACAGTTGGATCTGTCTATTGATCTATGATGTATGTATTATTTGATTAGATCATTAAAAGCCCTGTCTATTGGCCTTTATGCTATTATTTCTGCTTGTTAATTTCTGTTTATAATTTCTGCTTGTATTTTCTCTGAAGTACAGTGTGCTGACTTTTTCCCCTGAACTAAGAGAATGATATATATGTGTAATTAAAGTAAGGTTGTTGACCCCTTGGAGTTGCTTTCCTTTAGAAAAGCAGATCTAGCAGCCCTCCTGTGTGCTGGTATTATTGGACTCACACCCCCCAGCAGCTGTAAGTAGCATTGCTGTTACAGTTTCCCACCCCTGAATTATTCTAAGCATTTTCTCTTACTCTCATTAACATCCCTTCTTTTTCCTGTTCTCTGAGCATGGGTATGCATCTTGAGTTAAGCCATCAATACCCCAGGAATCTTCAGTAATAGTTTCCAGGTTCAGGCTCTGCACTCCATCCCTCTAATGGTGAGTCCTGCTCATTCCAATAGAAACCCAATACAAATTCTCCAGACTACCTCTTTTTGTGCCCAGTACCATCTGGAGTCACAAAAGAAAGGATCTTTTTCCATAGTCTTTGACTGTCCTTCTTTATTGTGAATATGTTCCTTCAAAAATGTTGCCTTGCTTAATTTTTTGTCTCCTTCTGTGCTCTGTTTCCTTGTTCTGAACTTTGATATCTTGAACCTTACTAAATCTATAATGACAGTAAGCAAGTTTAAGAATTGAACTGATGCTTATTTTATTTTTATTGAAATAAAGGGAGTCATGTAGAAAGATGTCTATTATTAAAGAGCATCAGAATCACCAAACATCCCATAACACATGAATAACTGAAGTTGCATCACACATATACATACATTAATTTGGGCATCAGACTCTTTTTGTACAGCTGTCATTGGCATGAGAGATTAAAAATCATTGAACCTTGGGGCGGCTAGGTGGCGCAGTGAATAGAGCGCCGGCCCTGGAATCAGAAGGACCTGAGTTCGGAGCCGGCCTCCGACACCTAATCCGCACAAACAAAAAACCTAGCCGTGTAACCTTGGGCAAGTTACTTAACCCCAATTGCCCTAAAGGGGCGGCTAGGTGGCGCAGTGAGTAAGAGTGCCGGCCTCGGAGTTTGGATGACCCGAGATCAGATCCGGCCTCAGAAAATGAGCACCCACGCATAAATCAAATGACTAGCCATGTAACCTTGAGCAAGTTACTTAACCCCAATTGCTTTAAAAAAAAAAAAATCATTGAACCTACAGTTTGATTTTCCATTAACATTGAAGTTATTCAAAAACACGTGAACTGATTTTTCCTAAAAGTCTAAATACTACAAATTCAGTTTTATATATCAGAGCAGATGGCTATTAAAAATGAGGATAAGTTAAATTACTATTAAGACAAAGTAGTTACTTTTGTAAGAGTGTAGTGACAGATGTTAGTGACATCTAAGAATTTTTTTCTCCCAATTTGCTCTGCACAACCTTTTAAATAAAGTACATTTTAAGTTGAAATCAGCATACATACCCTAACCCTAATCCAATTGAATTCTAAAGATAAGATTAGGAAAAATGTTTTGTTTTGTTTTTTTTCATTTTTCTGTTGTTATTTCTCAATTCTCTTGATTAATTCTAATTGGTTGTTGGAACATTATGTTGGAACAGGGGGGAGGCATACACATCCATATGTGTGGATATATAAGATCTATTATTATTGTCAGTACTGTTATCAACATTATCATGCATATGTATCTGTGTATGTATATGTATGCATGTATGTGTGTATATATGATCCATTATTATTATCATTACTCTTATCAATGTAACTTGATCATGGTTTCTTATTCCAAGAAAGCATAAAGAATCACCTTGCCCACTAAAAAAGACTAATGTATATCTAAAATATAAGTAACATCGTGAAAACATTTTGTTTTTGATTTGTTTTTAAATCCAAGACTATATATGTGTGTATAAATAAACAATCTCAAGACTTAGAGTGGAATTCACAAGAATCTAATGTTTTCATGGTCCATACTCCTATCTAAAAAGAGGTTATTTTTTATGAAAAAAATGTTCTCTTAATTTTTACTCATGCGTTTTTGAGTTATGGTTACCAACTACCACAACCAGGTCAAGACAGATCCTTGCTTTCCCTCAGCTCCCTAGGTAAGTTTTCCAAATCTGACTTCCCAAATGAGAAACAGAATAAGGAGTGACAAGGAGTTGGCAGATGGCCTAAGTGGACTAAATACCTTGATGAAGAGCAATGTCAGGATAGGTCTGCCTATTAGAGTGATTAAATAGGGAAGTATTTTAAATGGCCATTGTATAGTTGGCATTTTAATGTGTGCCATTAACTGATGCTGTCCAATATCTTGCCTTTTTGTTGAATTTTTTTGCTTACTCCCTAAGGAGCTTTCTTCATAAAGGGCACAATTTCAAGTCACTGAATAAAGAAATGGTTTCAAAGAATCCTTACACATGAACTCTTTTTTTTAAAGCAATTGGGGTTAAGTAACTTGCTCAAGGTTACACAGCTAGTCATTATTTATGTGTGGGTGATCATTTTCTGAGGCTGGATTTGATCTCGGGTCATCCCAACTCTGAGGCCGGCACTCTTACTCACTGTGCCACCTAGCCGCCCCTTTAGGGCAATTGGGGTTAAGTAACTTGCCCAAGGTCACAGGGCTAGGTTTTTTTGTTTGTGTGGGTTAAGTGTCTGAGGCCGGATCTGAACTCAGGTCCTTCTGACTCCAGGGCCGACGCTCTATTCACTGTGCCACCTAGCCTCCCCAATGAACTCTTTATTAAGAAGCAAAGCACATGATGCTGACCTTTGATTCCAGGGGAGAGGCCAGATCTGTGCCCACAGGGATCCCAAAGAGAAAGATCCTGATAGCCATTTGTACATACTTTATGGCTTCCTTAGGTCTGAGGTGTGGGAGCTCCTCCACACATCTCTGTTGTGAGTTGATACTCACACTGGGAGTGGGGCAGTGCGCTATTAGACAACTGTAGCTCCTCTTCGCTATAACTTGACTGACTTTCCAATGGTGAAACCACCATCCTCATACGCATTACCACTTATACAGCATTTTCAACTTTGCAAAGGGTTTTTTCTCAAAATACTGTGTTCTTCCTAAGGTTTTGTTGCCTTTTAGTGCTGTAGGTCCCTACTTTGTACCAATGCTCCAAATAAAGAGTTTGACTGAGAAGTACTGTGGTTCAGTAGACAGAACACTGGCTCTGGAAATAGAGGAGCTGCATTCAAATATCATCTCTGTCACTTGTTAACTTTGCAACTTTGGAAAACTAGCTAAGCATTTTATGCCTCAGTTTCTTCAGTATAAAATGAATGTTTTAGAATATATAGCCTCTTGGAGTTCTAGCTCCAATGTCCCATGATATTGGCTCTTTTTTTCTCCTCCTCCTACTTTTCCCCTGTTATAAACAGAAAATGTTTATACTAAAAGTAGTGGGAGGAGAAATTTTTACTCCAAGAAATAACAATTAAAAAAATCTCTCAGGGTTATTGTGAAGATAAAATGAGACAATATTTGTAAAACACTTCACAAACCTTAAAACTTATCACTAGAAATGCCACCTCTTAGATTTACTTTAATAGGGATTAAAGGAAAGGATTTTTTTTGCTTGAATTGCATTTGCAGAATGTGAAGTCATGAAGGTGATATGGCAAAGGGATAAAGTAAACCGAGTCAACCTAGGAAGGCAGGTGCAGATGGTAAGGGTTGTATGTTAAAAGAGGATAGATATTTTTTTAAGTTGTCAAAGGGGAGAGGAAAAGAAATAAAAGAGAAGAAAGAAGACTGGCAGATCTAAGACATCACACTGCAAAGGCTAATAACAGCAGAGCCTTTGCTCCAGGCCAGAGAGATATTAGAAGGGGAAAAGAGGATTTCCCTAGCCCCAGAGCCAGGTACACCAAGCAAGTGTGAGAGCTAGTCATGAATATGCATGCATTTGACCAGAAGCCAGAGGGTGGACTTGAGGTCCACATAGGAGTGGACATTCAGGACTAATTGGAAGCAATGAGAAGTTGTGCCTTGAAGGGACTCTGATATTTTTAAATCTCAGCTGCCTCTTATATCAACCATGAATGTTTTTAAGTAGATAAAACAACATGAAACACTTAAATTGTACCTGTATCCCTAAGCTCCTTCACAGTATGGTACATTTTAGTTGTGCACCAAACTGTTTATGCATGCTATATTTCAATGGATAATTAGGGAGGGATAAGGTAATTACAGCTGACATATTGTGTTTCAAGGTTTGCAAAGGACTCTGGTTGCACACATTATCTTATTTATACGTTACAAGTGATTGTAGGAGATTATATAAGCATTTTAAGTCTCATTTTACAGAGGAGAAAACTGATGTTCAGAGAGGTTAATTGACTTGCTCGTTGTCATAGGAAGTTTGGGAGGTAAGCTTTGAAACCACCAAATGAAACCACCACATGAAAATTACTACCCTGGATGGGAAATTTTATCAAAGAAATGCTCCATCCTCCCCTTTTTATACCTTTGAGAAATAACAATTCTAATGCTTTTTAGTTGGTTCAAAATGTCCAAGAGATACAGGCTAGTTCACTTTTAATATGTTTCAAGGGTCATAGCAAGGAAGGGTTAGCTTGCTTCTTTCTTTTTTATCTCCCCTCTCCCTTTTTACTTCCTACCTGGCTGAAGCTAGGAATACAGGATAGTATAACTTGAATATGACCTGCTAGTTTTCTCTTCTAGAACTCAACAAGAGCTATGGCCCTGGAGTAGCAGAGGAAGGAAAAAAACACTAGGTAGACTTTACACCAGGGAAGAACCAGCCCTGAGTGATGTTAATAAAAATTCACCTTATAGCAAGCCAATGGAAAAAATAAAAAAGAAGTGCCCTTTGACTGGAGCATGACTAAAGAAATATTATAAATCCAGAGAAATGTAGGAAGATTTAGGAACTTACCATGAAGTAAGGTGAAACAGGAAAATGAAATATAGAACAACTTCGATAAAGTAAATTAAAGGAAAACTAAAATAAATTGGAATGACCAATCTAGATCTCATAGAAGAAATTTTCTTCCTTTTGTTGGAGAGAAGAAGGAGTATGAGTGAAAAACTTTGCATATGTTCATATATTACTTCTGTTTTGACTGATTTTTGTTTATTTTTCTTCCTTTGTGGAAGGCCTAAGGAAAGGACACATATCTGAATATGGCTTTAATGTTTAAAAAAAGGTATCAATGAACTTAAAATAAAAAGCTGATTGAGAAAATTTAATGGATATAGAGATTAGAAATCCTTGTACTGAGGTACGGCAACCCCATTTATCACTTCCTCTCACTATTTCTTACTCTATATGACTTTAAATTTAGGTCCTGCATGAATAGGAAAAAAATAATAAATATTCATAGAGATCTTATTTGGTAAATCAAAAATCCAAAGACTAGCAGAGGGTCTCTGGCTGACACAACGTAGCAAGGTTTTTGCGTCAGGTTGGATTAAAGACTAGATTTGTTTCTTGGCCAACATCATGTCATGTTGAGTTATGCAAATTCCATCACAGAAGTATAAACACAATGCAGCAGGAACATTCCCCGGCATGTATGTCTTCCCTGGTTTTCCCCCTGAAACCAATCTGATGTCTTGCTATAGATTATTTTTCCCTAGTGGCCTGAATATAATGATACCTGAATTTACAATTCTTTTCAAAAAATATGTTTTAACACCCTCCTTTTTAAATAATGAGAATAATTTCTATAGAGAGACATCAATTTTTAAAAATTCTCATTGAATACAAAGGAACTTTAAAAATAGATTGAAATTAATTAAAATAATTAGGAAAAATGATTAAGAATATTGATGACACTGCTAAGAAAAAGGCAACTACCACTCTCTGAATGTCCAGATTTTGAAGGGCTATTAATGACTCCAATGTCTTTATGGGACAATGGAGACAAAAAACAGACGAGTCAATGGGGACAGTTATAAGGATTTTGTTTTCCCTTCTGTCTACTTCTGGAAAGGTACAACACAGCAGCATGCCTTCCTCTCTGAAGTTATTCTTTGCCTACCCTATTCATCTTATATGTTCTGATCTCTATATATTGTCTCTCTCATGAGAATGTAAATTCTCTGAGGAAATGGATTTTTATCCTTTATATCTCCAATACTTAGCAGTGTGCTTTTCACACAGTAAGCACATAGTAAATGTTTATTGATTGATTATCAAGTTGAATTTTGATGATATATTAATACTAACAATAAAAAATACTCTGAAAATGAAATGCTTGGAATTCTGCATTCCACTGAATGAGGTTTGGTTTGTATTTTTATTTTGTTTCATGAGTTTCCATGACCAAAGAATTTATCACCACTTGGCCAGCCAATACTGGTGAGAAGTTAATTCATATATAGCTGGCCCTCATTTCTGGCACTCAGAAAGTAGGCACAATCAATTATAGGGATTGCATTCAAAGCTTTCCCAGCATGGTAGAACCTGTAAAAAACCTCCAGCACTCTACTGGAATAACCTTTGAGAACCTAAAGTCACCTCCTTGCCACAGTGAAATTTATTTTTTTTAACTTTTAAAGCAATTGGGGTTAAGTAACTTGCTCAAGGGTACACGGCTAGTCATTATTTATGCATGGGTGCTCATTTTCTGAGGCCTGTTTTGATCCCGGGTCACCCCAACTCCGAGGCTGGCACTCTTACTCACTGCGCCACCTAGCCTCCCCTAATATTGTTTTCTTTTTCTTTTCCTTTTTTTTGGAGGGCAATTGGGGTTAAGTAACTTGCCCAAGGTCACATGGATAGGCTTTTGTTTGTGTGTGTTAAGTGTCTGAGGCCTGATCCGAACTCAGGTCTTTCAACTCCAGGACCGGTGCTCTACTCACTGCACCTGCACCACCTAGCCGCCCCTTACAGTGAAATTTTGAATCAGGATTTGTGGAGGCCTCTTTAATGCACTTCTTGTTTCTTGGTAAAGCCCTGATCATGACATGAATGATTAATTTTGATCTTAATGTATCACAATCAGCATAGCTGAAAGGCTGATATATTAATTCACACTAATCTAGTGTGGATCTAGCTGAATTTAAGGGATCTAGCTGAAATTATGAAATCTGGTATTTCCATTTAAGTATATAAAATTAGTCATTGACAACCCATTTCTTCCTTATCAAAGCTGCTAGGTGGAATAGACCCTACGTAGCTTCAGGGACATAGAAGCTGAATAATCTTACTTTAAAACCAAAATTCATTTTTTACTGTCTTTTTATTCAATTGGACCACTAAAACCTTCTTCTTACTTGTATTGAATGTCCACAGACACACAAACAGATTAGTGCAGTGTTCCACTGCAGCGTATCTATACTCTTAGAAACACACAAGGAGAACACATTTTCCTTTTTCCAAATAGTTCTAGGTAGATACCAGAGACAGAACACACCTTTAAACGGGGTCATAACAATTAGGCATCTGAGAACAGTCTTGCATGGATTGTGTGTTGACTCAACTTATCCAGAATACTAAGTCAGGAGACTAGATCAAAATTGGGCCATTAGTGCTACTGTATTCTTGTAGCCTATTTTTGTTGTCAAAGTGGGTCTTTGTGAGGAGAAGTATTAGCTGATGAAAACACATTTGATCTCCATAGGCACGGTGAACATACCTGAATTTCATAGGCATGATAGCAACATTTTATCTATGAAACTGAAGATAATTGCCCCCTTCTTTCCAGTGTCACCCAGCAGTTCTAATTTTACTTCAGATTTTGCTGAATGATGTTGCTTCTTTTTCTATTTACAATCTTGTTCTCAAACCTCTTCCCATTGACTCATATACTATGCTTTCAAAATGGTTATCATTTTCATTATATTATATTGGAAGAAATTTTCTTTAATGCTGATCTCAGGTAGCCCCTGTGGTACAATGACAAGAACATGGTCCCTGTAGTCAAAGGTTCTAGATTTCATCCTTATCTCCGATTTTTACAATCTGTCTGACTTTGGGGAAGCCATTCAATCACTCAATCTCTATTTCTTCAACTGTAAAATGAGCAGGATAGACACCAATGCCTATTCTAGCTCGACATCTATGATCCTGTCTAGGATGATATTCAATTACCCAAATAGATACCAAAGTTCTAAGGAAAATATAAAGTGAGTGACATTTGTCTATGACATGGAACTACTTAAACTTATGCAACCCTATTCCACTTTCTAATCAGAAATGCTAAATCATCTTATGCTGCCCAAAGTCACCTAGAGTGCCTTAGGACACCAGATAATTTCCTCTTCTCACCCTCCAAACCTCTTGTTCCCATATAAAATTCCCATTATTTTCTCTCAGTGGGTTAATCTTAGCTAGAAGGGAAGCAATTATGTGCTATTAAACTATTTCATACTTAAGTATCCATAACTGATAGGTATTACTACTCCAGAAGTGCTGTATTTTTAACCCCAATTAATCTGTCATTGTTTCAAATGAGTTTTGGTGATGTTTTTAGGAATCAGGTTATTACCAAAATTAGCCTGTCAGAAAAAAAAAAGTAAAAAGTCAGCACCTTGGCAGTCTACTTCTGAAAGTGTGCCCCCTCCTGCTATTGATATAACCACAATCTCAAAGTGTGTTTTTTGAATTCTATCTTTTGGGGTGGGCTGTAGTGTATACACACACACATATGTATGTATGTATGTATGTATATATACATATATGTATGTATGTATGTATGTATGTATGTATTATTCTTAAAAGCTCCTTCTCTAGGCCTGGCAATATTGTCAAACAGCTTTGTAGTAATGAAAACACAACATTTTAATGTAATCTCCTCCAAATACAGGTGGTGAAGTTTATGGTTCTGCTTATCATCACAATTATGATTAAATAGGCGATCACCATAGAAATGCAAGCCTGGCTTTGCCTTCCATCCTCTTATGAGATACAACTGTTATTTCTTTACTCATTTATCTCTCTTATTTAGCAGGCCTGAGCTGTTCCACGACGTTTTTATGTCTCTTTCTCAATGTATTTTCTGCCAATTGCAAAACAAAGCTTTCAGGAAAAAAATATAATACTTGTCTTTTCAATAAACATTTTGTGGACAATTTCTTTGTAAAACTAATTTAAATTAAATTACAACTTAAATTCTCTAACTAGGCAGGTTACTCAGTAAATATTGTTTGTCCATAGTTTTGAGAAGCAACTAGGTGGTGGCCAAGGATAGAATGATGGACTTGGAGTCTGGAATACCTCTGTTCAATTCTGAACTTACTAAATGTGTGACTCTGGGCAAGTCACTTAACCTCTATCTGACACAGCTTCCTCATCTGTAAAATGGGGATATATTAATAACACTTCTCAGACTTCTTATACTGTAAGTATAAAATGAGATACATGAGACAATATGTGTACATAAGTTTGAAAACATTAACATACTATATATATATATATATATATATATATATATATATATCCTATCTATCTATCAAGTAGCAGTGTTAGTAGTAGCAAAAGAAGGTAGTAGTAATATATCACATGACTAAAAATAAACAAATTCTATAATTTTGACTTTTAAAATTCCTCTGTTTCCCTTTGTTGCATAGATAGTTTGGTACAATGGTTGAGACATCTTAAGAAGGTTGTAAAAAATATCTTAAGTGCAAGCATAAAATCAAAGATTTACAATGCAAACCAATGTCAAGTGAAGTTAAGTGGAGAAGTAGGTTAAAGCACTCTCTTTCCCCTTCTGAAATCATTGGCTCATATCCACAGTGAAATCGTTTAGTTTGCCATTTCCCCATGTGAATAATAGTTCAAATCTGGCCCATTTAATTTTATAAAATTCCCATGCAACATTTGATCTCCAATGAAACCTCCCATTAAAATACATACCCTCATTACTATACTTTTAAGGATTTTAAAGGCAGTACTCATACATGTTGGCTAAATTGAAAGTCTTAGGGGGAAAAAGTATGAAGTGACTTTAAATCAGGTTATTGTAAGTCATTGACTTGTATTAAAAAATGAAGTGGGACCAACAACAACAGCAGCAACAGCAACAACAAAACTACTAAATAATCACATCAAAGTCCCATTTTCCTTTATGTAATTGTTAGTCAGCATTTTAAAATCATCAATATGCTTTACTTTTAAAAAATTTAATAAGCAATTAATTTTTATATAATGCCATCATATTGAAAGGGGTATAACATTATATGATTATGTATGTTTCAAGGAGCCCAATTTTCCTTTAGGTACAAAGAAAGGGTGCTTAGTCATAGACAAGAGTTTATTAAAACTTTGTATATTAATAAAATTTCTTAAAAAATAGTTGATTCTTGTATCACATATAAAATCATAGTTGTCTGTCAAATTGGAAGAATACCCTAGGTACCCATTCCCATGAAAACCAATAAGAAATCAAATCACCCCTAATCTATTGATGATCCAGACTCACTTTGTTTTCTTAATTTTTTTATACCCCTGATTGCCAGATATTCTACTGTCTCTGTTTACACATCTGTTGCTCTCACTCATACATTGTTCTGATAGTTAATTCAGACTATATCTTTGCATTATGGACAAAACTTTTCAAAAACTAGTAAGATACTACTGATTAACTGGTGAGATACCCAGTCTGACATTATAAGACAAAATAGTGCTTGAAAAGCTATTTGGACTTTTTAAAAAGTATTTGAAATCCAGTGTTTAGCATCTTGGATTACTCATCTTACCTCAAGTCTTGTGACTCACTGTAACCTAGGAAATGTCATAGAGATATTGAGAAGATCTGACATTGGGTCAGATACAAACACATGGGTAAAATATTTGCCTAGGTTTTATTCTTATCATGTCTTTGCCTTCTAATGTGACCATTTCAGACATTTTAGCAGTTGTCCTAAGTATTATTTATGGAAAATTACACCTGTTAACTATCCTGCCAAGTTTGGGCAAACAGAACACATGATGTATTGGAAAGAAAAACTTGATCTTAATTTAAAAAGAGTTGAATTCAAAAGAAATGCTAGGGAAGGTGTCCTAGCCATACTAGATTTTAATCTATATTATAAAGCAGCAGTCATAAAAACTACTTGGTACCAGCTAAGGAACAGAGTAGTGGATCAATAGAATAGATTGAGTACATGAGACTCAGCATTCAATGATTATTGTAATCTACTGTTTGATAAATCTAAAGACCCCCATTTTTGGGAAAACAACTCACTATTTGACAAAAACTTCTGGGAAAACTGGAATATAGTGTGGCAGAAACTGGACATAGACCATTGTCTAACACTGTATACTAAAATCAAGTCTAAATGGGTACAGGATCTAGGTATAAAGGGTGATACTGTAAGCAATCTGGGAAAGAAAGGAATAGTTTACCTGTCAGTTTTATGGAGAGAAGAAGATTTTATGACCAAACAAGAATTAGAGACCATTATAAAATGCAAAATGGATAATTTTGATTACATTAAAATGAAAAGCTTCTGTACAAACAAAGCCAATGTAACCAAGATTAAGAGGGAAGTGGAAAATTGGGGAATAATTTTTGCAACAAATGTCTCTGATAAAGGCCTCATTTCTAAAACATACAAAGAATTTACTCAAATCTATAAGAATACAAGTCATTTGGGGTGGCTAGGTGGCACAGTGAGTAGAGTGCCAGCCCTGGAGTCAGAAGGACCTAAGTTAGGATCTGGCCTGAGACACTTAACACACACAAACAAAAACCTAGCCGTGTGACCTTGGGCAAGTTACTTAACCCCAATTACCCTCCAAAAAAAAGCAAAAAAAAAAAAAAAAAAAAGAATACAAGTCATTCCCCTGTTGATAAATGGTCAAAGTATATGAACAGGAAATTTTCAGAGGAAGTAATTAGAACATGAAAAAGTGCTCTAAATCACTATTGATTAGAGAAATGCAAATCAAAACAACTCTGAGGTACCACATCTGACCAGTTAGATTGGCTAAGATGACAAATCAGGAAAATGACAAATGCTGGAGAGGATGTGGGAAAAATTGAAACACTAATGCATTGCTGGTGGAGTTGTGAACTGATTCAACCATTCTGGAGAGCAATGTGGAACTACACCCAAAGGGCTATAAATAATTTCATACCCTTTGACCCAACAATACCACTACTAAGGTTATATCCCAAAGAAATCATAGAAGTGGGAGGAAGACCCATATGTACAAAAATATTTATAGCAGCTCTTTTTATGGTGGCAAAGAATTGGAAAATTAAGGGGATACCCATCAATGGAGGAATGGCTAAACAAGTTGTGGTATATGAATGTAATGGAATACTATTGTGCTTTAAGAAATGAGGAGCAGATGGACTTCATATTTACCTGGAGAAGCATATACGAACTGATGCTGAGTGAGAAGAGCAGAACCAGGAGAAATTTGTACACAATTATAGACACAACATATGTATGACAACCAACTTTGATAAACTGAACTTTTCTCAGCAATGCAGGGTTATAAGACAACTCCAAAAGTCTTAGTATGGAGAGGGATGTCTACATTCAGAGAAATAACTAGAAAGAACAGAGTCTGAATGCAGATTGAAGCAAACTACCTGCTCTCTTTCTTTTTTTTTTGGTTTGGTTTTGTTTCCTCTTTCCCACTGTTCATTCCATCAGATAAAATCCTTCTTTATAACCTGACTAATGTCTAATGTGAAAGTATTTGCGGATCTTATACTTGACTGCATGCCACTATAGCCGGGAGCTGGGGGGAGAGGAGAGAGAGGGAGAAAATTTGAAACTCAAGGAATTATGGAACTGAAACTTGTAAACTAAAAATAAACAAATAAATTCATAAAGACCAAAAATTTTTTTAAAAAGTTGAGTTCAAAGTCTCCACGAAACACTTTTTTTGATAGATAACTCTAAGACAATTCCTTAGAGGTCCTTAACTCTCCAAGCCTCAAGTGATAGCCTAAAACATACTTCCTTAATTATAGACATTTTGAACTATGTCAGCAGATGTGCCTAAGTTGAAAAGATTCCTACTTTAATAACATTACAAATCCATAAAAAGACATATTGACTAAATTAATATGTGTATGTCTACATAATAACTTATGAGTGGATATACTGATAGAAATAACTTTTATCTATAGATAAAGATATATGGATATGGATATTTATAGTGGTATGGATATCATTAGAGGGATGTTGCTAGATACATCAACTGAGTCTCTCTCATTCTTTCTCTCTCTTTCCTTCCCTCTCCTTCTCTTTTTCTCTTTGTATCAGTCTGTCCATGTCTAATATAGGAGATGGTCCCTGAACAGAAAACTGAGGATTCTGGGAGACAAAGACAAGTAGGAAATGCTTTCAGGAGTGGGACACAATGAAAAGTAATAGGGGTGGGGGATGGATTGAACTGCATGAGGATTAGTAAAAAGAACAATTTGACCAGACCACAGTTTATATGGAGGGGAGGAATGTATAATAATACTAGTAAGGTAGTTTGGGGCCATATTGTGAAGGACTATAAACAATACCTAGACATTTCATTTGATCTTGGAGGGTAATAAAGCATCTTTGGGGGTGAGGTGGGTTGCACTTTAGGAAATCAGCTTGGTAGTTGTGTGAAGCATGGATTAGATTGAGGAGAGACTTAAGGCAGAGATATCAATTAACCAGTTATTGCAATTGTTGAGACAAGAGGTGATGATGTTCTGAACTAGGCGGTGGCTATATGAGTAGAAAGAAGATAATGGATATAAAAAAGATTGTCAAAGTAGAAATTACAAAATTTGGCAACTGAGTACCTGTGGAGGAAGGTAATATATTTAAAAGATATCTGCTAGCATACTCTGTCATCATCTTTTCATCTGGTCATTAAACTTACATATTAATCACTTTAAAAGCTAGAATGACTCAAATTACATAATATTTACCTTCCCTCGATAACCACAACTGTATTCGTGATTATGATTAGCTTAAGTAATTGTAATAGATCCCTTCAGGAAGCCCCTAATGTCTTCCAGAACTGAAATGATACCTTCTTGTCCATGCTGCTGTTTCAGGGATCTGGTCATGTGTATCTTTGTGTAACTAAGGTAGACTGAAGCAGATGCATTTGATTCAGTTGCTTAGTTACAACCATACCCTTGTTCTAATTCCATACACTTGTTCAAATAAGCCTTAATAATAGAAAACAAAAGTCATGTCTACTACATTATTTCACAGAAGTTGTTGTTTGTCCTTCATTCTCAAAGAGGACCATGACATCGGGAAGGTGATACCATGACATACAAGGGAAATGGATTTAAGTGAGAGAGGGTTGTACAAGGCCTTACTTGCTCCTCCAGAGCCATTTGGATCCAGTGACCAGATATGTATCAAAACAAACTGAAATGACCCAGGATGCAGTGGGGAACCTTGGCATTTTCAAGCTAAGGTCTTTAACAGGCCTCACTTTGACTGATGCAGCACCATTTAGTGTTAAAAAAATGAGGCAAAGAATGGCCAATATTCTAAAAAAAAAAGAGCCAAGGTCCACACCTAAAGTTACTGGGATGATTATTACTAAAAGAGATTATGACCTTGGACAGGCAGAGAATGGCCAGTATTCCAAAAAAAGCTAAATTCCACACCTACAGTTACTAGAGTGATTATAACTAAAAGAGATTATGACCTTGGACAGGCAGAGAATGGCCAGTATTCCAAAAAAAGCTAAATTCCACACCTACAGTTACTAGAGTGATTATAACTAAAAGAGATTATGACCTTGGACAGGCAGAGAATGGCCAGTATTCCAAAAAAAGCTAAATTCCACACCTACAGTTACTAGAGTGATTATAACTAAAAGAGATTATGAACTTGGACAGAGGAATGTTGAGATAGGAAAGAGCCAGGAAACATGTTAATATGAACTACCTGCAATCTAGATCTCCTATTTGCTTTTAGTATGTCTTTTGATTACACTTCTAAGTACAGATAGTATGTAAAAGAATTATTTTTTCTCCCTGTCCTGAAATCTAGCACAACAACTGGCTCAGTCTCTTAAATGTTTACACACTGGAGTATAACAGTTATTGAGATGCTGTTTTAAGTCTCTTCCTTCCTTTGAGATAGTAAAATAAGTAAAGGAAAACCTACTTTACATTGGTTTCTGAAGGACTTTTGCAGAGACATGATGTAAAAAGAATTATCAAAAGAATTATAAATCCTCAACAATTATATAACAAAATCCTAATTTAAACCACTAATAATAAGAAAAATTGAAATTAAAACTGAGATTTCACCTCATGCCACTCAAATTGAAAAAACAATAATAAAGAAAAAAGTGAAATTTGAAAGTACTAGAGGAAAATAAACACACAGTTGATGGAACTGTGAATTGCTCCAGCCATTCTGAGGGGAAAATATCAATGAAATATTTCTAATTTTTACACCTTTTGACATGTTGATAACTGGAGATATATTTAAATGAGGACAAAGATATATAGAAAGTTCTCATATATAGTGAACTATTCATAGAATATTTTGTGGGAATTTAAAAAAAAGTAACAAAGTTGAAATGGATATTTGTTGGAAGAAACTTTAAATTACAGTATTTTCTATGTTCAGGTCCAGTTGGGAAAATAATTAAACCGTTGAAAGTCATTGAACACATAACCAAAGGAGGTTTAATTTGCCCTAATGGAGCAAAGCTGTGCAAGAAGTATATATATATATATATATATATATATATATATATATATATATATATATATATATATATATTCACTTACATTTGATCCCTTTCATCTCCTAAAATGGGACTAGTTATCAAGGCAGTATCAAGAGAAGGACATGGTAGCTTATGTGGTTTTTGATATCTACCAAGTGTGAGGAGTGGGCATGGTCTATGCCCTAAAGTGATCAGGAAACTACATCAGGGACACTAGAGAAGTCAGATCTAGGTCCTCATTTTAGGTAAAACCTATCCATCTTACTGAAATAAGATTCCTCATGGAAATACTTGTCCTATAGCAGTATTCCCTTTAAAGAGACAGGTGATGATTCATAAGTTCTGACTATCTTGTTCTACACTTGGTCATACCTTCCCCTAAAATTGCTGCAGTGTCATTGCCTAATGACCACAGGACCTTCTCATATTCTCCCAAAATTGATCAGCTCCCAGAGGAACTAAAAGCCTCTGCATCAGTTAACCTTTCTCCTGATATATTTTCAGTATTTTTAAAAAAATCATACATTTGTTCATATCCTTTATACTGCATTATCTCATGATTTACTTCAAGTGGATCATCAAGAATTAAGTACTTTTTGTACAATGTCACTTTGAAACTAAGGATATGAAGGGGGGGGAATGGCCTCATAGAATTTATATTCTATTGGCATAAAATAGCATGTTCCCATAGAAGGAAATAGAACATATAGAAAACATATGCAAAATACATAAAAGGCAATTTGTGTGTATGTTAGTGGCAAGGCAGTGGGTGGGGGTGGAACTAACAATTGGTGAAACAGCAAAGTCTTTTTAGGAGATATTAAATGAGTTGTATACATAAGTGCCAATGGTAAACTTCTTTATGGAATTTTTATGCTTAATTCCTATACCTTTTTTTTTCTCTATCCAAATACCATTATAAAAAGCAATATCCTATTTAAATAGAATACATGAATGAATGAAAAAAAAGTCTTTTATTACATATTTAGTATCTTCTAAACACCATGCTAAATGCCAGGGATACATATAGAAAAATCTAGACTGTTCCTGCTCTCAAGGAACTCACATCCTAATTGGGATATGCAACACTTGTATTTTTCTCATTTGATCTAAAATGTGTCTGGTCTGACAGTACACAGAAAGCTCACTCAAGAATAACTCCTACAGCACTGGGGAGCCATTGCTTATCTGTTAAAATATAGTCAATTCCTTTTTTGGTTATTTACCTTTTAACATTTTTTAAAATTTAAATTTATTTTTAAAAATTTTAAACATAAGAAGTACAATAAGAATTTCCATAACAAAGTAGTAGGGGAAAAAGAGAATTGAAATTGAAACTGCAAATGTTAAGCTTGCTTTTCCTTGTAAATATATAGTAAAGTTATCATGTAACTTTCTTTTTTTCCCCTTCTCCCCCCACCATGGCTACAAGTACACACACACACACACACACACACACACACACACACACACACACACACAGAACCACATCTAGATTCTTTAATTTCTTTCTCAAAGAAAATATCCCTGGTGTTTAGGTGTGAATCTTTTGTGCACTCTACAAATGTTTGGTCTGTCTCATCCTTTATATCTGAACCATATTTTCCAATCGATGTTTTCTCTCTTTACCTGTACCCACATTTGCACTTAAGTCATCCAAGTATGTCTTGACTTAATTTAGAGTCAATAATTCTTTGTAGAATTTCTATATCTCTTGCTTTATGGTTTGTGATGATGGTATTTTTTTGATGAATTGTGACCTCATTTGGGGTTTTCTTGGCAAAGATACTGGAGTCATTTGCCTTTTTCCTTCTCCAGATCATTTTTACAGATGAGGAAACGGAGGCATACAGGGTTAAAAGAGTTTCCCAGGGTCACACAGCCAGTGTATGAGGTTGGCTTTGAACTCATGAAAATGAATCTTCTTGATTCTACATCCAGCACTCTAACCACTGAGCCACCTACATGCCTGTTAGATGTTGATATACAATCTGTAATTGTTCTCATCATGATCTAGTCTTTTTATAGTTACTTATCATTAATGCTGCAGTATGAGATGATTGAATACACAAGTAGATCTCTAGACCTAGAGCTAGAAGTCCATTATAGTCAATTTCTTTTAATTCTTGTAGCTTATTTTCTTCTGAGATTAATTGATGTTCTAGTTGAGATTCATAGGTATATTTTTCTCCCTTTTGCTGTGTTTATGGAAAAGTAATTTTAAACTTTGATGAGTATAGTACATAGACATCCTTTGATTACCTGAGGGTACACTTGTTTGGTTATATTTGTAATTACTATATCCCAACAGCAATTTCCAAGATAATTCTTCGAAAGCCATTATCCTGAAAATGATATAGTCAATTTACCTGATAAATAAAACACAATTTGCTCCTAAATTGAAACTTTAAATGGATTGTAGTCATGTTCCTATTTATTGTAGATTAGGTAAATCATAGCATTGGATGATTGAGGGCTGGAAGGGGCCTCAGAGATCATCTTGTTCAGCCCCCTCATTTTCCTGATGACAAGTCTATCCTTATTTCTTGTTAAATAAACAACTAAACATTATAAAATATATTCATGTTTACAGTCCATGCATAAGTTAGATTGTGGTAGAGAACCATATGAATGAATACCAATTTACTTGGTCGTTTATAGGAATGTTATATTATTTAAGCTATTTCTCTACCAACATTTAAATGGAAGAAAAGACAGTAAGAGAATGGTTAGTTAACAAAGACATATAGAAAGTAGAGAGCCATAAAAGGGATGCTTAAATCATTCTCATAATGAAAGGATTTTATTTTTACTGAAAGACCCAGACAGTCACAGGCTGAGTGGAAAGAAAGTATAAAGCCAGGCAGACAGATGTGTTCAATCTTTATCATGAAATATTGTTGTTCTGCTTATATCACCAGAATGGTCATTTTATCAGTAACAATGTATCATATTCAGACAGTCTGGGGAGAAAAAAAATGAACTCTTCCCTAAATATTTATTATTAACTAAGAACTTATTACCTTATCTTGGACACTTCTGATATATTCAAGATAACCATATGGTTAAGGACTCTATACAGATGTGCTCCAGTGGGAGATGTATATTTTATGCTAAAGTATCACCTCCACTGTACAATGCATCAGACTGCTTTCATGGTCTTCAGCCATCTGTGCAAATCTCTCTCAGTGTGACTCATACCAAACACTGACAGTGCCACAGAGATGATGGAGGATCTGCTCAAGAGACAGATATTCTGAATCACAATAATGCCTTATAGGTCATTTCTTCAATTTAATTTAACGGCAACTACAAAAATAGTGAGTGCCCAATATGTGCTAGGCTCAGCAGACACAAGGATAGTCTGATTTTTTCTTGAACCTATAACACTCATAAATAATAACAGAATGTATTGAGAAATTTCAGTTCTAATATTTAGAATGTACTAGAATTAATTTTCTACTATGGTTGTAGACTTAACATTTCTTTTACATCCTTTCCATTTTTTTTAACCAACTGACCTGATAGTTCTTTGCTATTTATGACATTATTCTTCTTCCTTCCACAACTGTGCATAACTAGTCACATGTGGATGGCATAAAGGGGGGGCTGGTAAATTGCAATTGGTACTAAAAGCAATATACTAGAATGGGAGTTTGAAAAATTTGAAAAATTTGAAAAATCACAGCTCCTATGGCATACCTTAGAACTCTGAAGGGAAATGGTTCAGTAACCTGCCTGGGCACTGGACTTTGAAGTGGAGTTGGAATTGGGAGAGAGATCCTAGAGCCCATACATGGGTCACTCTGGAATGTTCCTACTTGTTTACCCCACCTCTTGGATTTCCTTGCTAAAGTGCTGCTTTCATTGCATAAACTAAGCCTTTCCTGATTGCCCAAGTCATTAAACCTTTCTCCCTCTTGAAATGGCTTTGCCATGTTGGAATGCTCTTTATAGACTTGGAGTTTGTTTTTTATTGCTTCCTTATTATTTTTGTGCCATCCTCCCCTCCATGAGAAATTAGGGCAGGGACTGTTTTTCAAGTTTTGGGCGTTTTTTTTGTTTGTTTGTTTGTTTTTGGATTCATAGTTATTGACACAAAACAAATGCTTAATAAGTGTTTTTGGAATTACATATTTCTGAAGGAAATGCTTCTATCCTACAATGGAGAAAAAGAGAACATTCGCTCTTCTCCACCCCTCCCCTAATTCCCTGGAACACACATAGAATTTTTTGTGACTTGCTTTTCCAACACAAATACTCCATGGATAGCTCAGTTCCAAACATTTTCACCTATGGTACTAGACAGTGGAACCAAAGGTTCAAAGGTAGCACTGTAATTGACACAGTAACAGCTGGTACAACAAAATCAGTTAAGCAAGATTTTGATCTGTACTGAGATGTATCTTCACGGATTATCCCATAGTTCATTCCATAATCATCTATTAAAGACTTACTATGTGCCAGGTATTATGCAAAATTTTGGGGATCCTGAAGAAAGCAGGAAATTTTAGGCAAGAAAACTGAATAGTTTAGAACAGAGGTGGACAACATTCAGCCTCCTGGCCACATTTAGCCCTCTAGGCCCTTAGATGCAGCCTTTTGACTGATTCCAAACTAGATTTGTTCTGTGAAGTTTGATTTCAAAGGGCTACACTTGAGGATTTAGACACATGTGGCCTTGAAGCTGTAGGTTCCATATCCCTAGTTTAGGAGCCACATGCTAACTCACCCTCCCTACCTTCTTTTATTTTATTTTTTTAATTAATCAATTGATTTTTAGTTTTCAACATTCACTTCCACAAGTTTTACATTTTCTCCCCCTCCTTCTTCTCCCTCCTCCCCAAGAAGGCATGCAATCTGATATAGGCTCTACATATTTATCCTTATTAAATATATTTTGACATTAGTCATGTTGCATAGAAGAATTAGAATGAATGGGAGAAACCATGAGAATGGAAAAAAAAAGCAGAACAAAACATAATGAAAAAAGAAAACAGTCTGCTTCACTCTTCATTCAGACTCCATAGTTCTTTCTCTTGAGGTGAAGGGCATTTTCCACCATTAGTGTTTTGAAATTGTTTTAAGTCCTTGCATTGCTGAGAAGGGCTAAGTTTATCAAAGTCAGTCATCACACACTGTGACTATTACTGTGTACAATGTCCCTCTGGTTCTGCTCACTTCACTTAGCATCAGTTCATATAAATCTTTCCAGATTTTTCTGAAGTCCTCCTATTTATCATTTCTTATAGTACAATAGGATTTCATTGCATTAATATACCACAACTTCTTTAGCCATTCCTCAATTGATAGATGCTATAAATATTTTTGTACATCTGGATCCTTTTCCCATTTTTATGATCTCTTTGGGATACAGTCCTAGAAGTGGCATTGCTGCATGAAAGGGTATGTGCATGTTTATAGCCTTTTGAGCATAATTCCAAATTGATCTCCAGAATGACTGGATCAGTTCACAACTCCACCAACAGTGCACAAGTGTTCAAATTTTCTGACATTTTCTTCAATATTTATCATTTTCTTGTTTTGTCATGTTAGTCCATCTGATAGGTGTGATGAGATACCTCAAAGTTGTTTTGATGATTTGCATTTCTCTAAATAATAGTGATTTAGAGCATTTTTTCATATGACAACAGAGAGCTTTAATTTCTTCCTCTGAAAACTGCCTTTTCAGACTCAATTCTCTATATATTTTATAAATGAGGCCTTTATCAGAAATACAGGTTGTCTAAATTATTTCCCGGTTCTCTGCTTCCCTCCAAATCTCAATTGCATTGGCTTTGTGCAAAAAAAACAAAAAAACAAAAACAACAACAAAAATTTTTTTCAATTTTAGTGTAATCGAAATTATCTATTTTGCATTTCATAATTTTCTCTATCTCTTGTTTGTTCACATATTCCTTCATTCTCCATAAATCTGACAGATAAACTATTCCTTGCTCCCCTAATTTGTTTATTGTGTCAGTCTTTGCATCTAAATTGTGTACCCACTGGGACTTCATTTTGGTATATGGTGTCAGACGTTGGTCTATGCCCAATTTCTGTCATATTATTCCATTTTTCCCAGCATATTTTAAAAAAGTGAGTTCTTATCCCAGAAGCTGAAGTCTTTGGGTTTATCAAGCAGTAGATTGGTATAGTCATTGACTACCATGTCTTGTGTATCTAACCTATTCCACTGATATACCCCTCCATTTCTGAGCCAGTAACCAAGTGGTTTTGATGATTGCTGTTTATAATACAATTTAAGGTCTGGTATAGCTAGGCGACCTTTCCAATCATTTCTTTTCATTAATTCTTTTGATATTCTGGACATTTTGTTCTTCTAGATGGTTTATAATATTATTTTTCTAGTTCTATAAAATATTTGTTTATAGTTTCATTGGTATTGCACTGAAAAAGTAAATTAATTTAGGTAGAATTGTCATTTTTATTATATTAGCTCAGTCTACCCATAAGCAACTGATGTTTTTTACAGTTATTTAGGTCTGACTTTATTTGTGTGAAAAGTGTTTTGTAATTGTATTCATATAGTTCCTGGGCTTGTTTTGGCAGGTAGACTCACTAATATTTTATAATATCTTCAGTGACTTTAAATAAAATTTCTTTTTCTATCTCTTGCTCTTGGGATTTCTTAGTAATATATAAATATGTTGATGATTTCTGTGGGTTTATTTTATATCCTACAACTTTGCTAAAGTTGTTTATTATTTCAAGTAATTTTTACTTGGTTCTCTAGGATTTTCTAAGTATATCATCATATTATCTGCAAAAAGTGATAATTTAGTTTCTTCTTTGCCAATTCTAAATACTTCCATTTCTTTTTCTTCTCTTATTTCTACAGCCAATGTTTCTAGTACCATATTGAATAACAGTGGTGATAATTGACATCCTTGTTTCACCCCTAATCTTATTAGAAATGCATCTAGCTTATCCCCATTACATAAAATGCTTGCTAATGGTTTTAAGTACATGCTACTTATAATTTTAAGGAAGGCTCCATCTATCTCTATACTCTCTAGTGTTTTTAAAATGAATGGCTATTGTATTTTATAGTCAAAAGTTTCTTCTGCATCTATTAAGATAGTTATATGGTTTCTACTAGTTTTGTTGATGTGATCATTTATGCTGATAGCTATCCTAATATTGAACCAACCTTCAATAATGATATGTCCTATTTGATCAAAGTGCATTGTTCTTGTGATAAGTTGCCTAATCTTTTTGTCAATATTATATTTAAAATTTTTGCATATATATTCATTAGGGAAATTGGTCTGTAATTTTCTTTCTCTGTTTTGACTCTTCCAAGTTTACGTAGTAATACCATATCTATATCGTAAAAGAATTTTTTAGGACTCCTTCCTTGTCAATCTTCCCAAATAGTTTGTATAGTATTGGAATTAATTGTTTTTTTTTTTTTTAATGCTTGATAGAATTCATTTGTAAATCTATGTGACCTTGGAGACTTTTCCTTGGGAGTTCATTGACAGCCTGCTCAATTTCTTCTTCTGAGATGGGGTTATTTATAGCATTTTACTTCCTCTTCTGTTAATCTGGACAATTTATATTTTTGTAAATATTCATCCACTTCACTGAGATTGTCAAATTTGTGGGCATACATTTGGGCAAAATAATTTCTAATTATTGTTTTATTTTCTTCTTCATTGATGGTGAATTCACCCTTTTTATTTTTTGATACTGATAATTAGGTTTTTCTTCTTTCTTTTTTTAAATCAAATTAACCAAAGGCTGATCTATTTTATTGTTGTTGTTGTTTTCATACAACCAGCCCTTAGTTTTATTTATTAGTCCATTTCTTTTCTTAATTTCAATGTTATTAATCTCTCCTTTGGTTTTCAATATTTCTAATTTAGTATTTAATTAGGAATTTTCAGTTTGTTCTTTTTCTAGCTTTTTCATTTGCATGTCCAATTCATTGATCTTCTCTCTTTCTATTTCATTCATTTAAGCATTTCAGAGACATAAAATCTCCCCTAAGAGCTGCTTTTGTTACATTCCATAAATTTTGATATGTTGTCCCATTATTGTCCTCTTGAATTACATTGTTGATTGTTTCTGTGATTTGTTGTTTTATCCGCTTATTTTTTAAGATTAGATTATTTAGTTTCCTATTAATTTTTAGTCTATCTTTCTATGGCCCTTTGTTACATATAATTTTTACATCATGATCTGAAAAGGATATTTTAAATATTTCTGCCTTTCTTCATTAGGTTGTCAGGTTTTAAGCCCTAGTGCATGGTCAATTTTTGTGTATGTGCCTCATACCACTGAGAAAAAGGTATATTTCTTTCTATCTCCATTCAATTTTCTCCAAAGGTCTACCATATCTATGTTATATAAAATTCTATTCACCTCCTTAACTTCTTTCTTGTACTTTGAAATAAGATTTATCAAGTTCAGAGAGGGGGAGATTGAGGTTCCCCACTAGTATAGTTTTGCTGTCTGCCTTAACTGCTTTACTGTCTGCTCTAAGAATGTGGATGCTATACACTAGTTGGTGCATATATGTTTAGTAATGATATTACTTCATTGTCTCTGGTGATTTTTAGTAGGATATAGTTTCCTTCCTTGTCTCTTTTTGTTACACCTATTTTTGCTTCTGCTTTGTCTGAGATTAGGAATGCTACACCTGTTTTTTTTATTTTTGTTCCAGTCAAGGCATAATGTATTCTACTCCAGCCTTTTACCTTTACCTTGGTGTATCCCCCTCCATCAATTTTATTCCCTATAAACAATATATTATAGGATTATGTTTTTAATCTATTCTGCTATCTGCTTCTTTTTTGGGAGAGTTCATCCCATTCATATTCACAGTTATGATTATTATCTGTGCCTTTCTCCCCATCCTCATGCCCCCCATTATTTCTCCCTCTTCTTTTTTCCCTCCTCAAAAGAGTTTCGCTTTTCACCACCACTTCCCTCAATCTTCCCTACATCCTATTAGCCTCCCTCCCTTTTCTTTCCCTTTTCCCTTCCTACTCCCTGTAGGACAAGCTAGATTTCAATAAATAACTGAGTATGTAATTTCAACCTTGAACCAAATTTCAAGCAGTACTCACCTCCCTCCCTTCTTTTCCTCTACTATAACTGATTTTATGCATCTTCATGCAATGTATTTTACCCTTTTTTACCTCCTCCTTTCCTCTCCTCTCATTACAATCCTTTTACACCACTTACTTAGGATTTTTAATCATCACTTCAGCTTATGTATGACCACACCTCTCTGTATGCCACTTTAAATGTCCTAATAAAGTTATAATTCTCAAGATTTACAAGTATCATCTTCCCATCCAAGGATATAAACAGTTTGCCTTTATTGAATAGCATGTTTTTTTTTCTTGTTTAATCATTTTATGCATCTCTCCAGTCTTGTATTTGAAGATCAAATTTTCATTGAGCTCTGGTCTTCTTTTAATCAGGAAGCTCTGGAAGTCCCTATTTCTTTGAATATCCATCTCCTTGTCTGAAAGATTATGCTCAATTTTGCTGGGTAGTTGATCCTTTGTTGTAATACTAAGCTCCTTTGCCTTATGGAATATCATAATCCAGTCCTGATCTTTTAATGTAGAAGCTACAAGATCTTGCATGATCCTGAGTGTCGTTCCATGATATTTGAATTGCTTCTTTCTGGCTGCTTGCGGTATTTTCTCTTTGACTTGATAATCCTAAAAGTTGGCTCCCTGTATTCCTTGGCATTTTCAATTTGGGATCTCTTTCAGGAGGTGATTGGTGGATTCTTTTGATGAACTAATATACCCTCTGGTTCTAGGACCTCAAGACAGTTTCCTTGATGATTTCCTGGAAGATTCTGTCCAGGCTCTTTTCATCACGGTTTTTCAGTAGACCAATAATTCTTAAATTATCTCCACTGGGTCTATTTTCCAGGTTGGTTGTTTTTCCAATAAGGTATTTTACATTTTCATCTCCTTTTTCATTCTTTTCACTTTGTTTTAATGATTCTTGATGCCTTGTATAGTTATTAGCTTCTACTTGCCCAATTCTATTGTCTTGGGTTTTTTTTGTTTGTTTGTTTGTTTTGCTTTTTTTGGAGGGGGAAGGCAGGGCAATTGGGGGTAAGTGATTTTTCTCAAGATCACACAGCTAGTAAGTGTTAAATGTCAGAGGTCAGGTTTGAACTCAGTTCCTCCTGACTCCAGGGACAGTTCTCTATTCATTGCACCATGTAGGTGCCCCCAATTTTACTTTTTAAGGAGTTTTTTTCTCCAGTGATTTTTTTCCATTTTGTCAATTTTAATTTTAAATGAGTTGTTCAATTTTCCTTTTACCTCTCTAATTTGATTTTTAAAATTCTTCTTGAGTTCTTCCAAGAAGACTGTTTGGACTTGAGACCTGTTCATATTCCCTTTTGAGGTTTCAGATGTGGGTATAGTGACAATGCTGTCCTCTTCTGAATCTGTATTTTGATTTTCCCTATCCCCATAGTAAGAATCTACACTCTTTGCTTTTCTAAGTTCCTTTTTGCTCATTGTATTTGCCTTCTTCCTGGCTTTTAAATTGAATCTCTGCTTGCAGGGCACAGGCGGCTCTGTCTAATAGTTCTTGTGCTGGAGACTGGGGGTCTGGTTACTGACTTTATGTACTGGGACCTCTACTTCTGGCAGCTGGAAGTTGTATAATATTGCAGCTTGCCTGGTGCTGAGCTAGAGTTGGGTGGTGTGTGGTGATGCCAGGTGAGGCCTTTCTGTATTTCCCAGGAGTTATACTGGAGCTTGCAGTGTGAGGTGTGGAGGAGTGGTCTGACTGCTGGAGGTCTCCCCCTTCCTGAAGGCTCTGCTAGAGCAGAATCAGGCTCAACTGCTCAATGGCCATCCAAGGTGCAGGTGGTGGTTCTCTGAGTTGGTGTCTGTCAATTTCCTTGACTGGGCAAAGGCATGTGGGGGATCCTGGTATTGACACTTGCTGACTACACCATGCTAGGGTTCAGGATCTGCTGCTGGTTTGCTGAGGTGGGGCTTGCCTGGATGACTCCTGTCCTATACTGGTTCCCTTCAGTCACAACAAAAAGGGACCTTTCCTGTTAATCCCCCTAGCCTCCCAAGCCAAAAAATTGCTGCACCCTGTCTTTTTGCTGGCTCCCCTGTCCCAGGACTTTTCCTGGGGTGGGATTTCCTGGGTTTTTAAGGTCAGTAAAGGAGAGTGAGAGCAATTTACTACTTATTCCACCATCTTTATTCCTGAAAGTCCCTTTCTCCTTCTGCTCTCTACTTTGGGGATCCTCTAACTAAGGAACCAAGATTACAAAACCATAGATTTGAAGCTGAAAGAAACCCGAGAAGTAACTTTCTCTATACCAACAATATTTTAGGAAAGCCCAAGCATTGTTTGACTTTAGTCTCTTATTTTTTACCACTTCCTCCACAGCTTCATCTCTAATCCTGTCTTACTCCTCGGCCCTTTCCTTCTCTCCTACCCCATCAGCCAATTTAATTAGAGAACAATGTCACAGTTTTCCATTCCTCTTGGTGGGTATTAACCTACTCCTCTTGACCCCATCCCTCATTTCTCAAATTTTCCAGATCACCACGCCCTACTGTTTATATTTTTTATTTGTTTGTTTTTTTCTCCCATGTAGGATGCAAATTGCCTTGGAGTAGGGACTATTTTTTGCATTTGCATGTTTATTGCCAGCTCACAGAAGAAGTTCTGTCCAGAGTGAGAGGTTAAGAAATTCTTCCATGAGTGTAATTCCCCTTATTTTATAGATGATGAAACTGAACATAGAAGAAATTGGGTGATTTACTCCAAAGATTACATCTAGAAGGTATCTGAGGTGGGATTTGAATCTAGGTCTTCTTTGCTCCAAGTCCAGGACTCTATCCACTATATCATACTGCAGACATATGTGCTACACAAAGTTGTTGTGTGTTGGAGTAGCCCCACTTCCCATTCCTTTACTTCTGTTTCCATACACTCTGTGATCTATTCATTAAAGATCCTTCCAAATCTGGCCCCCTACTGACTTTTCCAACCTTATATCCAAATACTCTCCTAACTGGAGCCTCTATTATAGGCAAATCAGTACATTCCCTACCCCTAAATTGCCTGTATTTTCCTTCTTCTATGCCCTTTCTTTGCTAGTCCCTTCACCTACATAACCCTTTATATTATTTTCTGTACAATATGGAATATCAAATGCTTAAACATCCTTAAAAGCCCAGTTCAAATCTCATCTCTTGTATGATGAATATTAATAAATTCTTGTTGATTTGACCCAGCATATAGTAAGTGCTTATTGATTGAATTAATTGATTAACACCACACACACACACACACACACACACACACGTATATATGAAAAAGGGAAAGGTAATTTATAATATTACTTCAAGGTTGGGGTTACAAAGAGTTAGATACAACTTCAACAACAACAGTTTAATTGTTATGGGCATGTCCTCCATGGAAGAAGATCACAAGTTTCTTTATTCTTTACAGGGTATTCATTAGAAATATCTGAGATTAAAAGACATTATCACACTGAAGTTTACTTAGTAAAAAGAGTCTCCACACTTGGCAAGGATGGCCTTCAAAGCACGGGTACTAAAGTACTGGTAGCTATTGCCAGAGCATGAGAGCCGCTGAAAAAGCCACTGATAAAAACTTAGAAAACCAATGGACAGTCTCTAATTTATAGTGAGGTTTTTTTGAGTGAATTTGGCTTTTCTCTTATAAATTATGATGGACTGTAATATTATGGATATCCTAGTTCAAGTTTGAGAATCTAAGAAAAATAAAATCATATGCAATTTTATTAATTTTTAATATATAATATTGATGGCCACACACATATATATGTGTGTGTGTGTGTCTATACACGCATACACACAAAACATAATGTAAGAAACTCTTTAAACTGGGAACATGTTAAATATGTATACATAGATGAGTTAACTAGTTTAAAGGCAGCCATCTGCATCCTTCAAAGATGTGCTGGTGAGTATGTTATTTAAATATTTGCTTGCACTTTTGATTAAGATCTATTAAGATAAATTAAAGCCACCTGGAAAAGTCATCTACATTTTTAGTTGTCATCACTTACAGTTTTAAAGGAAATTAAATTTGTATTTCTTTTTTTTTCTCCTGAGTCATTTCAAGTATTTCCCATGTAGATTTTACTAATTGTTTTTCTATCACTTTAGGAAATTCTGTATGTGCTTTTTTGGGGGGGTGGGGTGAGTATGGAGAGACTAATGTTAGCACTTTTAATGTATAGTGCTCATCATTTCCCATCTATTTTAGAATGAGACATCAGGCTGGGAGAAAGAAATCTAGAAATTTATTTAATTTTGTAATACTAGAATTAATTGGAAATATTCATCCCATATTATGATGTCTAAGAAAATTTTGGGAGGTCCATTTGTGAATTTATGGGGGGATATTTGGAAAATTGAAGCTCCCTCTACTGAGGCAGATTTCAGGCAGCTAGATGGAAAGAGTTCTGAGCCTGAAGTCAAGAAAACTCATCTTCCAGAGTTAAAACCCAGCATCAGACACTTACTAGTTATATGACCTTAAGCAAGTCACTTAACCCTGTTTGCCATAGTCATGATAGATGAGATATGAAATAGATCTCATAGATGAGAATCTGTAAAATGTTCTTGGAAAGGAAATGGCAAACCACTCCACTATCTTTGCAAGAAAACTCTAAAACTGGTCAAAAAAGTGTCTAATAGAACTGTAAAAAAGACTGAACAACAACAACAAAAAGCACTCAACTCAACTGAAATTTATAATCTTTGAAAGTTTCTTGGGGCTGCTGGGATGTTTTTTGATGACTTTCAATGACACTAAGAGGCCTGTGGACATCTTCAGCTTCTCAAGGAGTTATGTACTGGTTGTTAAGATATATTGTTTCATTACTTTACTACATCGAAATATAAGCTTGGGGATCCTCTAAACTTTTTTTTTACAAAAATGTCCTTTGAGTGCTCCCTTACCCACCCAAAAGTTACTATCATCCTTTTCTTGAGGTTGGATTTTTTTTTTTTTGTACCAAGGACACTCAGCTAGGATGTATCAGAGATAAGAAACATCTTTTTTGCCTCCAAGGCTAACCATCCCTCTATTATGAACACTGCCTAAAAAGACAGACAAAATAAAATCAGAAAGTACAAAGAATTTAGTATTTAAATGTATTAGTAGTTTGGAAAAAATAGTTAACCATTACTAGTAATAATGAACATATTTATCTATAGAAAAATACCTCCATTAAAGAAAAGTGTTTGTTTTTGGGGGGAGGGAATAGGATGAGGATAAATATAAATAAATATTCTCTTTTAAAGAGAATATTTCTGAACTTTTCTGCTACCAATAGAACCATGATAAATATAATTTAATAAATTTGTAATTCTGATATCTCCAGTATAAATTGTTGTCAACTGAACAGGGCTTCCTTCACCAAAGACTTCATATCTCACACTCAAAGCAACACCATCTGAATTTCATTTTTTACATAGAAGAGTGCTGAGTGCCTTGCACACAGTTTTCTGTTCTTATAGCCCCAGAGGAAATAAGGAAGGCCTGCTGAAAATTGCCTTTTTTTCCTCTTGGCAGCAGTAAATTTCCATTTGCAAATCACAAGGCTCTCTGGGAAGGGGGTGAGAGGGAAGAAAGTTTTTTTTTTTTAATTTGATTGCATTGTCCATTAATGTCTTCATGAAACTTAAGACAAAGTAAATAATGTGTGCCACTAATAATATCTGTCTTCCTACTAATGTCTCTTGTAATACTTCTACAATAATTTTAGGCATTACTTATTGTGACTTGGAGCATTTAATTAATTCACAACTCTCCATGTGAGATTGCCTGTTATATTTCATAGGAAAGGAATTGTTGTGTCTAACTAGCAATTAAATATTATGTTTATATACCTTCAATATCATGAAAATTTGTAGATGTATTCCTCTTGTCTCTCCATGTATTGCAAATTTAGTAAAACTGGCTGGGAAAAAATATGGCTGCATGATCAATTCTAACTGATAATATATAAAGTGAAAGTCTTACAACTTAACACATCCTTTATTTCCTTCAAAATTCCCCTGTGGAGAGGTACTTAGTGTAATTAAAAACTCCCACTGTTCTTTCGTTTAAGGACAATATACAAGTAAGCTATGTGTATTCAATAAGGGAAGACTATTTTTAATTAACACATAAATAGGATCCTCCTTGCTGTATAGGTATAAAAATGATAACACTAATATATATACTGAATAGTTTACCTTTCATTGTAGATTGTTTTTCTATGATACCAGAATTTCTTTTTTCTTTTTCATAGATTCATATCTGACAGAAATTGAGATATTCTAAATCACAGAATCTCTAAATTGCAGAGATGGGGGGAACCTCAGAAGCCACATTGCCTTATCTTTGGCTCAACAAGAATGCTTGTGAGGCAACTGAGGTTAAGTGACTTGCCCAGGTTCACTCAGCTAGTAAATGTCAAGTATCTGAGGAAGGATTTGTACTGAAGACCTCCTGATTCCATAGCCTGTGCTCTATCCACTGTGACATCTAGCTGTCCCAGTTTCTTTTTAACACCCTCTCCTTCTAATTACCTAGTTAATTTTACCTCTTTGCAACTTCAGAACACTTCTCCTAATTTGACTCCCTGGGACCAAGCAGATCAAGTCTAACCCCTCTACCACATAATGGATATTCAAATAGTTAAAAACACTGCCATGATTCCCATCACCCACACCCAAGTTCTTACCAAACAGTGACATCAACTTCGCACTTTTGAAGATATGGGAAAAAAAATGTGTGTGTGTGTGTGTGTGTGTGTGTGTGTGTGTGTGTGTGGGTGGGTGGGTGGGTGTGGGTGTGGGTGTGTGTGTGTTTGATGAGTTGAATTTTTGTCTTTACATCATTCTTGATGCTTTTGCCTACTAGGTAAAATAAAATATTTTCACTATTCACTTCTCAGAGTAACAAAAATAGAATTCTTACAATCATGTTTGTACATAATGAACCACATTTCCTTTTTCATGCCCAAATTCCTTCTACATGTTAACAATACATATTTGGAAAACTGTCATAAAAAGATAATTCTTTCTCCAAATGCCTTCAAAATTCTTCCATTTTACAGCCTAGGAGAACAAAAAGTTTCTTAAATTTCCAATGTCCTCATATCTAGGAAGTGGCTTTTAAAGAGGCTTCATTATTCTCCCTAGATGTTGGATTGAATAAAGATTTTGTAGAGAAGGTCAAAGTATCATATTATATTTTAGCAACTGTTCATCCTTGACACATCATTTCAGTTGTAGATGTCCCAGAGGAATCACAAAAGTCAATGTCCTTAACAATTATTAAACTATACGTTTTTGATCAACTCTATCACCATAACAAGAACATGAAAATGGAGATTATTACTCTGTGCCTTTATTGTAATTGGAATCAGTAATCTATCATAATCAACCTATATATTTATTTATCTTTTTATTTATCACTGGCATCATTTGAAATACTTTCATATCCAGTTAGGCACATTCAATTCCATCCATATCACCAATCTCCTACACCCATGCCCTGTTCACAGATTAATTATCAGATTAATTAATTAATTATCAGATTAATCTTTGACTAATACATCTACCTCAGCCCTCACATTCAGTCAGTTCCCAAATCTTGTTGACTCTATCTGTATGATATTGCACACATCTGTCCCTTCTCCATTTATATGAACATCACCACCCTAGTTCAGGACAAAATCACATCTTGTTCATATTTTTCTAGCAGTCACTTCCTTGGAATCCCTGCTGTGAGTCTCTGTCCCATTCTTTCATATATCTGCCTCCAAATAATCTTTTGAAATTACAAGTCTAAACATGTCATTCCCCTGCTCAACAAATGACTGTGGATTCTAAGATACAATAAAGGCTTCTTGGCTTGGCATTTAAAAAGCCCGTCCCATTATGAGTTGAGATCTACTTCATATGATTCCCTTCATATGCTCTATGTTCTAATTAAACTATTCCTTCCTGGTGTTCCTTGTACTTGACATTCTATTTTCTAATTCTGTGGCTTTGCCTTTCATTGTTCCCCTATCTTGAATATACTCACTCCTAGGTCTTAGAATGTGTTATTTCCTTCGAGAATCAAGTTGGGTAACATCTCCCATATAAAGCCTTTTTTTGACCCCTTAAATTCTTGTGCTCTCTCATTAGAATTTATTTACTTCTGCAAAAATAGATAAATATGGATAGGCCGGTCAGTTAATAGAATATGGAACTTTGAGTCAGGAAGCTAAGTTGAAATCATGCCTCAGGTGCTTATAGTACAACCTTCTAGTTTTATAGTTAAGGAAAATGAGGTTGAGTAGTTAAATGACTTGCCCCAAATCACAAGCAGCAACCATCAAATGCATGATTGAATCCAAGACCTCTAATTCTATATTCACTTCTCTTTGCAGGGAAAAAGAATCCTCCAACTCCTCTAAATAAATGGTTATTGAATTCATAGCTGACCACCTCTCACTGCAATATTTTCCAGTATACACAAGGATATGAAACTTCAGTGATCTAGGTTGTCACAAAAATGCATATGATAATCCATCCATACCTATATTCCTCATTCTTGTCCTCCCAAATAGTTACCATGTGGGATTAGACCCAGTGTTCTAGTGTCTTCTTCCTATTCTCTTCATCTTACCTCCTTAACATTATGTGTATAATCAAATGACAATTAGCTGTGGTTTATGCACAGTTCATATAACATTACATTTCATAATTTTTCTTGGAACAACTAGGTACCTAATAAATGTTTTTTGCATTGAAATGAAATTGAATTGAAGAAACAACTCATAGCGTGAGGCAACTAGGAGTCATCAGAAGTACAGGTTTTCCCTTTTTTTACCAACACATTGTTTAAGTCCCCAAAAGTTTAAAGATGGTGGGGCTTATTTCTCTTCAAACAATAGTAACAATTAAAGGTAACTTAGAGAAACCATTGTGAAGAAAATCAAGAGATTAAAGTAGAAAAGTTGTCATATATACTTTTATATCCAAGATCATTGTTCAGTTCTAATCTCATAAACGTCTCTAAATTTTTCATTCCTATTGCCCTATTTAGTCAATGCATGGCAACTTACTTGTCACCAATGGGACAATTCCTTTCTTGATTCATAACCTTCAAGACTTGAACAACTGAAAATGACAACTAAATATTGACTTGGGGATTTTCTGATCCATAAACCTATCCTGTTACCTGGACTGGAATCCAGCCTTAGGGAATTTGCAGGAAAAAAAATGACTTAGATTTTTACCTAAGTATATAAAAGATTCCAACCACATGCTACTTTGCTTTCCAAAACAGATAAGACACTCAGCTGCATTCTTTAATGCAAACCCCTCTAAAACCTGAGATGCCATTAGTTGTCTGCTGGTTACTTGAGGGGAGAGAAAATAAACTTCTCAAAGAGCAAAGTGAAAAATAGCAACTGAAGCTGTTCTACCAACCAATAATGTGAGGAACCATGAGAGAGTATTTTTGTTTGCTCTCTGTTTTATCATAATTAGTCAACAAAAATTTAAAATGATGATTATATAAGAACTGAACTGATTAAATAAAGAGATTAATGGGTATATAAGTATCTGATCTATCTGTGATGTATTTGTATAAAGATTAAAAAAATCTCTGATGTCACAATTCTGTGACTCCTTGTACAGAGAGCTACTTAGTTGGAATTATACTATTCCTTACATTACCTACCCCAGACATCCATCATCAGAAATAAAGAATTATTTTTTATCTATAAGCAGTAAGAAGAATAACTGGTACTCCAATAACACTTTAAGATTTGCAAAGTACTTTGCTCACCATAAAATAGGGTGCTATGAGTAGAGTGAACATCATTAGTTCCTTTTTTGGATGAAGAATGTTTAGCTTCCAACAAGGTTCAACCCAGGTGGCAACTCCACAAGAAAACCCTGAGGCTTCTAATAAGTTCTCATTCTCCTCAAATCATACTGTGTTTAATATCTTTCCAAATGTTGTACACTTACTCCTGATCAATCAATTAGCTAATCAACAAGCATTTTAAAAAATACCTTTATGTCAGGCACTACATTAAGCACTGAAAATACAAAGACCCAATGAAAACATTGCCGGCTCATGTTCTTTGTATATACATATAACACAAACACACACACACACACATTTAAGATATAGATAAATCCTCTATCATTTGGGAATGAATGAATCAATTGTGCTATATGAATGTAGTAGAATTTTATGGTGCTATAACGAAATAGGAAAAAGATAACTTTAGAGAGACATGGAAAGACATATAAATTGATGGAGAATGAACTGAGCAGAGGCAGAACAATTTATCCTGTAAAATCAATCTTATAGAAATGAACAATTTTGGAAATTTGTATGAATGGAAGAATGAAATGAAGAGCCAGAACAATGTATTTAACAACAATAATCCTATACAAACAACATTGAAAATTGTAAAAACTTTTATTAACATAATGACCATCAATGATTCCAGAGGACTAATGATGAAATATGCTATTCACCTCCTAACAGAGTGGTGATGGAGAATGAGACATGATTTTTTGGATATAGATAATGGGGGAATTTGATTTGCTTAACTGAATGTTTGCAAAAAGATTTCTTTTTCTTGGGGCAGCTAGGTGGCGCAGTGAATAGAGCGCCGGCCCTGGAATCAGAAGGACCTGAGTTCGGAGCCGGCCTCAGACACTTAATCCACACAAACAAAAACCTAGCCGTGTAACCTTGGGCAAGTTACTTAACCCCAATTGCCATAAAGGGGCGGCTAGGCGGCGCAGTGAGTAAGAGTGCCAGCCTTGGAGTTGGGATGACCCGAGATCAAATCCGGCCTCAGAAAATGAGCACCCACACATAAATAATGACTAGCCGTGTAACCTTGAGCAAGTTACTTAACCCCAATTGCTTTAAAAAAAATTTCTTTTTCGTCCACTTCTATCCTCTCCTCTCCTCGACCCCGTCCTCCCCTACCTCCCCAAGTTATATATGATAGGCCTCTAGAGAAAATGGAATGGGAATAGAAAAGATTATAAATTTTGTCCAGGTGAACATGGCTCCTTCACAAAAACTGGCTAGAGGAATAAAGATCTCATGACCAAATGAAGAAATATGAAATATACTTTTTTCATATCGTAATGCAGTGAAATTACATTTAATAAAGGCTTTTACAAGCATAGATAGAAAATTATTGGAAACTAAATTATCCAATCCTAAATAATGAGTATGTCAAAGGACAAAGTATAGAAACAATCATTAATTTCATTAAAGATAATGATGACAATGTGACAACATTGCAAAATTGTGATATGCAACCAAAGGGATGCTTAGGGGAAAATGTCTATCTCTAAACATGTACACATCAATAAAAGAGAGTAAGAATAGATAATCAAATTGAACAAACAAATAAAAAACTAGGTATTTAAAATCTATAATTAAACACCATAATGGAAATCCTAAAAATCAAAGGAGAGATTAATAAAATTGGAAGTTAAAGAAAAACATTTATGATAATTAAAACAGATTTGCAGTTTCATGTCCAATCATCTTTTTAAAATCTATTAGAGAAATGCTGTTTTATTCCATAAATAAGAAAGAAAAATAAACCATTGATTAACTTGTTTAAAAAAAAGAAATCAGAAAACCAAATTATCAGTATCAAAAATGAAAGAGGGAATGCACCACCAATGCAGGTGAAATTAATGCAATTATTAGGAGTTATTTTGCCCAATTATATACCACTAAAATTGACGATCCAAATGAAATTGATGGAAAAACAAAAACAAAAACAAAAACAAAAACATAAACATAAACTCCCCAGATTAGGAGAAGAGGGAATAGAGGATTTAAATCTTAGAACAAAAGAACTTTAACAAACCATAAATGAGCTCCCTAAAAAACAAATTCCTGGTATCTGATGGATTTACAAATGACTTTTACTGAGCAATTAAAGAACGATTATCCTAACATTATATAAACTCTTTGAAAATATAGGTTGTAATGGAAATGCAAATTTAAAGATCTTCCCTGCCCCTAGCTTAAGTGTACCTGGAGCCTATGGTGGGAGGCTTGTTTTTCAGGAAAGCCCACACCTTGATACTTGGTGATTGGGCAGTGGGTCCAGAAGGTTGTTACATTCTCTGAGCCAGGAGAAGGCTATATAAACCCTGAGGAGAGGCTTTGCTTTGGGGCTCACTTTGAGAAGTGTTGTGTGATTTGACCAGATGAGACTCTGGGAAGCCGTTGTTGAGAGCCCCCCAGCTTTGAAAACCCAGATGTTGATGCTTCCCTCTCTGGTAACTGTGATTTGGTATTGATATAATGGTTGGACAGTTTGGAAGCCTGTCTGTTTGATCTGTAAGTTCTGTAACTCTGAAGTTCGGGGTGCTGACCTTTTTCCCCTGAACTAGGTAATGTGTGTTTGTTTGATTAAAGTAAGCTTGTTAACCCATTTTGAGTTGCTTTCCTTTTGAAAAGCAGATCTAAGAACCTGTGTTGGCAGTCACCCTGGGGATATTGGAGTGCTTGCTGCTACATAGGTGGAGTCTTACCAAATTCCTTTCATGATGGAGATATGGTTTTGATACCTAAACTAGATATAGCAAAAACAGAGAGAAACCTATAAAGTAATTTCCTTAATGAATATTGTTATAAAAATTTAAATAAAATACTAACAAATAAATAACAGGTAGCACTATGACCAGGTAGTTTTTATACCAGGATTATAGTGCCCGTTCAATATTAGGAAAAATTATCAACATAATAATTCATATTAATAACAACCTCCCAAATCATATGATTATATCAATGTATACAAGCAAGAAAAACAACAAAAAGACTGACAAAATATTCATTTCTATTTAAAAAAAAATAGCTTTCCTGTCTCTCAAGATGGCAGACAAAAAGCCACCCAAGCAAAAGAAAGTCAGAAAGGGAAAAAAAGAGAAAAAAAAAGGAAGATGTAGCTGAAAAGGCCAAAAAACCTTGAAGGCATTGCAGTCGTAACCCAGTCCTGGCCCAAGGGATTGGTAGATACTCCAGGTTTGCAATGTATTCTCAGAGAGCCATTTACAAGCGGAAATACACTGCCCCAAAAACCCAGATTGAAAGGAAGAAGGAAGAAAAAGTGCCTGGTACTGTCTCAAAGCCTGTTGGTGGTGATAAGAATGGAGGAATTCAAGTGGTAAAGATTCGCAAAATGCCTAGGTGTTGCCCTACTGAAGATGTGCCTAGAAAGCTGCTAAGTCAATGCAAAAAGCCCTTTAGCCAGCATGTGAGGAGACTTCAAGCTAGCATCAAGCCCAGCACTGTTCTGATCATGCTCACTGGCTTCCACAGGGGTAAGCGCATGGTTTTCCTAAAGAAACTGGCTAGTGGCTTGCTACTGGTGACTGGACCTCTGACCATCAACCGTGTTCCTCTAAGAAGGACCCATCAGAAATTTCTTGTTGCCACTTCTATCTGGGTTAACCTTTCAGGTGTGAAAATTCCAAATCATCTTACTGATGCTTACTTCAAAAAGAAGAGGCTCCTTAAACATAGACACAAAGATGGAGAGATTTTTGACACAGAAAAAGAGAAATACGAGATTACAGAGCAGCGCAAAGCTGATCAGAAAACAATAGACTCTCAGATCCTACACCAAATCAAGAAAATTCCTCAGCTCCATGACTACCTGCGTTCTGTCTTCTCTCTCCAATGGAGTTTATCCTCACAAAGTGGTGTTTTAAATGCCTTGCAGAGAATACTTATTAAAATATTTGCAAGAGTTAAAAAAAAAGAGGTAGAAGCAAAGTCAAGATGACAGAGTTGAAACAGGACTTCCTTAGGGCTCCTACTTCCACCTCCTCCAATTCATGTAAAAGGTGACTCTGAACAAACTTTAGAGTTACAGAGCCCACAAAATGATAGAGAGAAGCTAACTGCCCACTAAAGACAGCCTGGCACGCCAACAGGAAGCAGTCAGCACAGGCTCTGGGAGCCGAGCCCAGCCCCCAGTGAGCTGGAGGTTTGGGCATCAGGGGGGCCACAACCAGCCACCAGCTAGACAGACTTCAGATCACCAGCAGCAGTGGCAGTATGCAGAATTATCAACACATAGATAGTAAGAACAAAGTGAGAGGTCAGTGCAGTGTAGACTTTGGGACCTGGGAATATGGGATTGTGGTTGGCCTTTGCCCCTGGGGTGAGAAGCAGCTGAGGCACAGAGGCCATGTAGCCACCGCCACATGGCTGTTTCAGAGATCCTGGCCTGCAGATTGTAGGGGGACCAAGCAACCAGTATGAGGGGTAATAGTTCTTGCTTTAACCTGCTTGAATCTGGATCACTGTCTAGGGTGGAGGTCCTGGGGTGTGTGAAGAGTTTGCCAGAACATATGGAAGCTTCAGAGAAGGCACCCAACTAATAGTTCCAACAGTTGAGAAAACCCTAGCAATTGGGACAAAGCTCCTCACTCTGGTAGCAGAGTTCTACCATAGCAAAAAGCTCAAAAGTCAAGTAATTGAGTGGCAAGATGAGCAAATGAGGAAAGCAAGGACTCCTTTTCTGGGGACAAAAAGGATCAAAGCATGGAATAGAAGGAAGATAAGGAAGTCAGAACTCTTGCACCAGAAGCTTCCAAGAAAAGAAAAAGCTGCTTACAGGCCATAGAGGAGGATAAGAAGGATTTTGAAAACCAAATAAGAGAAGAGGAGGAAAAATTGGGAAGAGAAATAAAAATGATACAAGAAAATTATAAAATGAGAGTCAACAACATGACTGAAGAAAATAACACCTTAAAAAATAGATTAACTCAAATGGTAAAAGAGCCTCAAAAAGCCAATGAGGGGAAAAATGCCTTAAAAAACTGAATTTGCCATATGGAAAAAGAATCTCAAAAGCTCACTGAAGAGAATCATTCCTTCGGAATTGGATTGGAGCAAATGGAAGCTAGTGACTTTATGAGAAATAAAGATACTATTAAATAGATCCAAACAAATGAAAAAATAGAAGGCAATGTGAAATATATCATTGGGAAAACCACGAACCTGAAAAATAGATACAGGAGAGATAATTTAAAAATTATTCAATTACCTGAAAACCATCATCAAAAAAAAGAACCTAGAAACCATCCTCCAAGAAATTCTCAAGGAAAAGGGCCCTGATGGTTTGGAACCAGAAGGAAAAATAGAGGTTGAAAGAATCTATCAATCACATCCTGAAAAAGATCCCAAAAAGAAAACTGCTAGGAAAATTATACCCAGGTTCCCGAATTCCCAGATCAAGGAGAGAATATTATAAGCAGCAAGGAAGAAACAATTTGATACTGTGGAAAAACATTCAGGATAACACAGGATCTGGCAGCTTTTACATGGAGGGATTGAAGGGCTTGGAATAGGATATTCCAGAGGACAAAGGAGCTGGGATTAAAACCAAGAATCACCTACCCAGCAAAACTGAGTATCATGTTTCAGGGGAAATTATGGTCATTCAATGGAATAGATGACTTTAAAGCATTCTTGATGAAAAAAACAGACTTGAATAGAAAATTTGACATTCAGATACAAGAAGCAAGAGAAGCATGAGAAGGTAAACAGGAAAAAGAAATCATAAGAAACTTATAAAAATTGATCTACTTACATTTCTACATGGGAAATGATAATTGTAACTTATGAAACTTTTCTCAGTATGAAAATAGTTGAAGGGAATAGAAATGTGTTTGTGTGCGTGTATGTATGTATGTATATATGTATGTATGTATTTACATATATACATATATGTATACATATTTATGGTTTCTATGTATTTACATATATACATATATGTATACATACATATATGTATACATACATATAGGTATATATAGGAGGGTATATAGGCATATAAATACATGTGTATGTGCATATATGTGTAAAGGTATATATACACAGAGGGTACATGACAAGGTGAATAGGAAGGTATGATACTTAAAAGGTTAAATTAGAAGGTGAGAGAGGAATAAAAGGAGAGGAGATGGGCAGAGATAAAATGGGGTAAATTTTCTTGTATAGAAGATGCAAGGGAAAAGTGTTACAATGAAGGGGAAGAAAAGGAAGGCAAAAGGGAATGGGTCAACCTTACCCTCAATGAATTTGGCTTAGGGAGTGAATGATATACACACTAAATACTGTATCTCACACCACAGGAGAGTAGGGGGGAAGGGGATGAGAGGGAGGGATGATGGAAGCAGTGGAAAGCTGGGGGGAAGGGAAGTTGATGCACCCACTTTTGAAATGGGACAGGTTCAAAGTAAAGATTAGAACAAGTGGGGGGTGGGATGAGATGGAGGGAAATATAGTCAGTCTTTTACAACATATCCAATATGGAAATGCTTTGCATAGCTACATATGTACAGCCTATATTGAATTACTTATCTTTCCAGTAAGGGTGGGTGAAGAGGGCGGTAGGGAAAGAATCAGGAATTCAAAGGTTTAAAATCAAATGTTTAAAAATACATATCATTATTATTAATATTTTACATGTAACTAGGAAATAAGATATACAGTCACAGGGGCATAGAGATCCACCATGCCTTACTGGAAAGTCGAAGGGGGAATGGGGGAAGATAGAGGAGAGAACAGATTGGGGCAGGGGATATTTAATGGGATCCCTGTTTTGGGGTGGTGGGTAGGGGAAAAATGGGGAGAAAATTTGTAACTCAAAATCGTGTGGAAATGAATGATGTAAAGGAAAAAAAATAAACTACAAAAAAATCCAGTAGAAAGCATAGGCATCATTAGAGTCTTTCTTCCAATGATATGTGGAATCTATCTAAAACCAAGAGTAAGCCTTATCTGTAATTGGGATAAACTTGAAGCCATTCCACTAAATGGAGTAGAACAAGGATGTCCATTTTCACCACTTATTATTCAATATTATAATAGAAATGTTACATATAGCAATAACAAAAGAAAAAAACAGAAGGAATAAAAATAGGAAATGAGAAAAGAAACCTATTACTTTGCAGATGATATTATAGTATATTTAGTGAACCCTAGAAAATCAATTAAAAATCTAGTTGAAAAAAAATTAACAACTCCACAAAGCAGAAGGGCACAAAATAAACCTGTATAAGCCTTTCTATATAATACCAATAAAACCCATCAGCCAGAGATAGAAATTCCATTTAAAGTAACTGCAGATGATATAAAACCCTTGGGAGATTAGCTGTTAAGACAAATCCAGGGATTATATGAACACAATTACAAAAAAAAAAAAAAAAACCTTTTTATAGACATAAAGATACATTTAAAGAACTAGAGAAAGATTAATTGCTTATGGTTAGGCCAAGCCAATATAATAAAATTGACACTTCTACCTATGCTATTTTGCTTCTTCAGTATCATATCAATAAAATTACCAAAACACTTTATAGAGATAGAAAGTATAATAATGAAAGTCATCTGGAAGAACAAAAAGAAAACTCCTAGGAATCAATGGAAAAAGTTAAGGAAGACAGTCTAGCAGTTCCAGATTTCAAACCATATTATAAAGTGTAATCATGAAAACAATCCATTATAGGCTAAGAAATAAAGTGCTGGAACTGTAGAATATGTTAGGTACATAGTAAACAGTAATATATCACCATAGCAGTTTATGGGGTTTTCAGGGAGAATTAACACCTCTGGTGGGAAGGCTTGTCTAGCCCTTTTCAAAGTTGCTTTTCCACCTTTGGCATTCACTTGTCACCCAGGTCTCAACTGTGGCTCCAAGGAGCTGGAGCATGGGCAGCAGCCAGACCCCAGTAAAGCCATCTAACCGAGGTTGAGTGTAACTGACAGGTTTCAAACCCATCAGTGATGTGGGAAATCACCATCTCAAGCATGCGAAGATTTTCTCTAGTGCAATGGGTAGAAGAAGAATATTTGTTCCAATGGCCACAAAGATGGCTTAAGCAGGCGCTATGGAGCTCTTAAAGCTTGGACAGACATCCAAAATGCAAGACCATTCACTGCATCCCAAGCCATCAACAGTCATCTTGAATTTTGTTTTGCTCCTGGACTTTGATGACTTTGGAAGGAAGAGGGAAGCTGATAACTGTGTATGCAACTCTGCCTCACTTAAACCCAACTCATGCAAAAGCCAAAACATCGCATCATAATGCCATTGGTCTTCTTTGAAAATAAAAGAGGAGAAGAGGGTGGTACAGAAATAAGAAAATTCTGTGAGCTACCCCCACAACCACCTCAAATACCTATAAAAGATGACTCTAAACAAATTTTAGAGCTACAGAACCCAAAAAGTGACAGAGAAAAACAAATCTCCCACTGAAGGCAGGCTGGAAGGCATACAGAAAGGGTTCATCACAGCGAACTGGGAGCGGAACCCAGCACTGAGTGAGCCATGATTTTAGCCTCAAGGCAGTTCCAACCAGCAGTGGCTAGAGCAGAATTCAGGAGAGTGAATCACCAGCAGCTATGGTGGTTTCCATACTTATCAGCTCATAAACACCCAAGAGCAAGTAAAAGGTAAGTGTGGAACTGTGTGAATGGGGGGAGACTCAAGAGCAAGGTCCGGCCTCTGACCCCTTGGGCAAGAAGTCACAGAGGCACAGCAACTGTGTAGCCACCGTGTGGCTGCCTTCAAAGCTCCTGGCTTGCAGATTGTAGGGGCATCAAGAAACCACTTAGAGGGTAATTATTCCTGCTTTAACCTTCTTGGATCTGGAACACTGTCTTGGGTGGTGGTCCTGGGGTGTGTGGCTAGTGGGCCAGAGCTTGTGGAGGCTTTAGGGAGGCCACTTCACTAATAGCTCCAGCAGCTGCTAACCTCTAGATTCCTTTTTTGAGGACAAAAATGATCAAAGCATGGTATGGAAGGAAGATGATGAAGTAAGGCCTCCTGCATCAAAAGCTTCCAAGAAGATTTGTTGTACATGACTAGCTATGCAAAACATTATCATAGTAGATATATTGTACAAGGCTGCTTATACTTCCCTCCCACTCATCCCACCCCCCACCTGGTCCATTCCCTATATGATCCTGTCCCTCTTCTATAGTGGGTACTTCCAACCTCCCCTCCGCCCAAAGATGCCCTTCCATCCATCATCCCTCCTCTCATTCCCCTTCCCCCTATCCTGCTGCAGGTTAAGATATCCCATTTAGTATGTATGTCATTCTCTCCCTGAACCAAATTCAATGTGAATGTGGTTTTGCCTTTTTAGCCTTCCTATTCTCTCCCTCCCTTGCAAACACTTCCCCTTGCTTCTTCTACATGGGACAGTTTACTCTACCCTGTCTCTCCCCATCTCCTCATGGCACTTTCCTCTCTCACCTCAGAATTTCATCCCTCGAGTATTCTCCCTTCCCAACAAATTCAACCTATGCCCTCTATCCATGTATAACTGTAACCATATACACACACATTCACATATGTATTCATATGACCACACACCCTTCTTCCATTATTTTCATAGTGAGAAAGATATCATCAGTCACAGTTATTGCTTTTCCATATAGGAATGTAAATAGTTCAACTTTGATAAGTTCCTTTTGATTTCTTTTCCCTGATTACCTTCTCAGGCATCTCTTCCTTCTTGTGTCTGGATGTCAAATTTTCTATTCAATTCTGGTTTTTTCCTCAAGAATGCTTGAAAGTCCTCTATTCCACTGAATGACCATATTTTCCCCTGAAACAAAATACTCAGTTTTGCTGGGTAGGTGACCCTTGGGTTCATTCCCAGATCTTTTGCCCTCTGGAATATCATATTCCATGCCCTTCGATCCCTCAGTGTAGAAACTGCCAGGTCCTGGGCTATTCTGATTGTGTTTCCTCAATATTGAAATTGTTTCTTCCTGGCTGCTTGTAGTATTTTCTCCTTGATCTAGGGATTCTGGAACCTGGCTATAATATTCCTGGGAGTTTTCCTTTTCGGATCTTTTTCAGAAGGTAATGGGTGGATTCTTTCAACCTCTATTTTGCCCTCTGGATCTAAAACATCAGGGCAGTTTTCCTTGAGAATTTCTTGAAGGGTGATTTCTAGGTTCTTTCTTTGATCATGGCTTTCAGGTAGTCCAATAATTTTTAAATTGTCTCTCCTGGATCTATTTTCCAGGTCAGTGGTTTTTCCCATGAGATATTTCACATTGCCTTCTAATCTTTCATTTGTTTGGATCTGCTTAACAGCATCTTGATTTCTCATAAAGTCATTAGCTTCCATTTGCTCCAGTCTAACTCTGAAGGAATGAATCTTCTCAGTGAACTTTTGAGATTCTTTTTCCATCTGGCAAATTCGACTTTTTAAGGCATTCTTCTCCTCATTGCCCTTTTGGGCCTCCTTTGCCATTTGAGTTAGTGTATTTTTTAAGGTGTTGTTTTCCTCAGTCAGGCTGTTGACCCTCATTTCATACTTTTCCTGCATCCTTCTCATTTCTCTTTCCAATTTTTCCTCCACTTCTCTTATTTGATTTTTAAAGCCCTTCTTAAGGTCCTCTATGGCCTGCAACCCACTCATGTTTTCCCCTGGGGCTTTTGGAGCAGGACTTCTGACCTCACAATCCTTTTCCCGCTCTATGCCCCCCAAAATAGGAGTCTAGGGTTTCATTTTTCTGTTTCCTTTGCCTTGGCATATTGCCACTTAATTGCTTGACTTTTGGGCTTGTTGCCACACTATGGCTTTAAGGCTAGATAGAGGAATTTTCGTCCCAAACATGTGGGGGGCAACTTCTGTTTCTGGCAAGCTGTAAACCCACCCACAACTTCCACCCTAGATCACAATCCAGATCCAGGGAGGTTAAAGCAAGAGCGATTACCCCCCCAAGACTGATTGCTAGATCTCCCTACAATTTGCAGGCCAGGAGCTGGAGCTGCCTCTGAAAATTACAAAATGACATGTCTCCTCAGCGGCTTCTAGCCCCCAGGGGAGGGAGCTGACACATTCCCCAAATACAGGCCCCAAAGTCCATAGGACACTAACCTCTTACTTTGTCCTAGGCATGTCTATGTTGATAATTCTGGAGTCGCCAGAGCTCCTGCTGTTCTGGGGTTCCTCCAGCCGGCTGCTGGCCCTGCCGCCCTGGGGCTAAAACCTCGGCCCACGGGGACCTGGGCTCGGCTCGGTCACTGCGCTCTGCATGCTGCGCGCTTCCAGGTCCCAGACCGCTGCGCTGTTAGCTTCTCTGTGTTGTTCTGTGGGTCCTGGGGCTCCAGAAGTTGTTCAGAGTCCCCTTTTACATAGTTTGGGGAGAATCTGGGGGCAGAGTGGCTTGGAGGAGCTGTTCTACTCCGCCATCTTGGCTCCGTCCCCCCCCAGAATTTCATTAAGGATGATTTCTAGGTTCTTTCCTTGATCATGGCTGTCAGGTAGTCCAATAATTTTTAAATTATCTCTCCTGGGTCTATTTTTCAGGATAGTGGTTTTTTCCCAAGAGATATTTCACATTGCCTTCTATTCTTTCAATTGCTTGGATCTGTTTAACAGCATTCTGATTTCTCATAAAGTCACTAGCTTCCATTTGCTCCAGTCTATTTCTGAAGGAATGAATCTCCTCAGTGAGCTTTTGAGATTCTTTTTCCATCTGGCAAATTCGGCTTTTTAAGGCATTCTTCTCCTGATTGCCTTTTTGAGCCTCTTTTGCCACTTGAGTTAGTCTATTTTTTTAAGGTGTTATTTTCCTCAGTCAGGCTGTTTACTCTCATTTCATACTTTTCTTGCATCCTTCTCATTTCTCTTCCCAATTTTTCCTCCACTTCTCTTATTTGTTTTCTAAATCCTTCTTAAGGTCCTCTATGCCCTATAACCTGCTCATATTTTCATTTGCGGCTTTTGGTGCAGGAGTTCTGACTTCACAGTTCTCCTCCTGTTCCATGCTTTGATCCTCTTTGACCCCAAAGTAGGAGTCTAATGTTGAATTTTTCTGTTTATTTTGTTTCCTTTGCCTAGGTATGTTGCCACTTAATTACTTGACTTTTGGGCTTGTTGCCACAGTAGGACTCTGCCATCAGACAGGGGAGCTTCCGTTCCAAATGTTGGGGTCTTCTCAACTTCCCGAGGTATTAGTTGGGTGCCCTCTCTGAAGCCCCCACACACTCTGGCAAGCTGGTCACACACCCTAAGACCTCGACCCCAGAACGCAATCCAGATCCAAGGAGGTTTAAACGAGCGATTACCCCCTGACTGATTGCTGGATCCCGCTACAGTCTGCAGGCCAAGAGCTGAAGCTCCAACAGAAGCTGCAAAATATCGTCTGTGACCCAACTCCTCAGTGGCTTGTCACCCCCAGGGGAAGAAGCTGATGTGCTCCCAAATAGTTGTCCCAAAGTCCATAGGGCACCAACCTCTCACTTTGTCCTAGGCATCTATGTTTTGGTAATTCTGGAAAAGCCACAGCAGCTGGTATTCTGGGGTCCCTCCAGTGGGCTGCTGGACTGGCTGCCCTGGGTGGTAGCACAAGAAATTAGGGGGGCATGGAGAAATATACCTGCATGAGAATATAAATATGGGAATAGTTTATGACCAAAAAAGAAATAGAGAACTTCATGTGAAGTAAAATAGATAATTTTCATTCGATCAATTGAAAAGCTTTCACACAAACAAAAAAATGATGCTAAAATTAGAAGGAAAACAGAAAAGTGTGTTTTACAGCAAGATTCTTTGATAAAGGCCTTATTTCTTAAATATGCAGGGAAGTGAGCCAAATTAAATAAAAAAGAGCCACCCTAGGGGTGGCTAGGTGGGGCAGTGAGTAGAGCGTTGGCCCTGGAGTCAGAAGAACCTGAGTTCAGATCCGGCCTCAGACACACAAAACAAAAAATCTAGCTGTGTGACCTTGGGCAAGTTACTTAACCCCAATTGCCCTCAAAAAAAAAAAGAAAAAGAAAAAAAATAGAGCCACCCTCCAGTTGATTAATGGTCAAATGATATGAACAGGCAGTTTTTTGGGGGGAAAGAAATCTCATCTAACAATAGCCTTTTAAACAAAATGCTCTGATTTGAGAAATGCAAATTAAATCAACTTTGAGATCACCTCACACCTATCAGATTGGTTAACATGACAGAAAATAAAAAGAAAAATGTGGATGGGAATGTTGAAAAAATGGAACCCTAGTGTATTATTGGCAGAGATGTAAACTAGCACAGCCATTCTGGAGAGCAATTTGGAACTATGTCCAAGGGGCTATAAAATTGTGCAATACCCTTTGATCCAGCAATACTGTTGCTATGTTTCTACAACAACGAGATGAAAGAAAGGGAGAAAGGGGGTGTATTTATACAAAAATATTATAGCAGCTCCCCTTGTTATGGCAAAGAATTGGAAATTGACGTGATGCCCATAAGCTGGGTAATTATGAACAGTTTGTGGTATATTATTCTATTGTGCCTTATGCTAAGACAAGCATGATCATTTCAGAAAAAGTCTTAGGAAAACTCATGTCAACTGATAAATAGTGAAGTAAGCAGAATCAGAACATTGTATACAGTAATTGCAATATCATAATGCTGATCAACTATGAAAGAATTAGCTACTCTGATCAAGACAATTCCAAATGAACCATTATGAAAATGCTGTCCACCTCCTGAGAGATAACTGATGAACTTTGAATGCAGATTGAAGCATACTTTTTAAACTTTATTTACTTTTATATTTTGTCTGTATTTTTTTAGCAACATTGTTAATATGGAAATATGTTTTTCAAGACTTCAAATGTATAATCAGTATCAAATGTCTTGCCTTCTGAAGGAGAAAAAAGGGAAAGAAAGGGAGGAGAAAATTTGAAACTTGAAATTATAAAAAAATTATTGTTAAGAAATATTTAACAAAATAAATTAATATATTAAAATATATTCATGGGTACTACCACTAAAGAAATGCTGAGAGATTTATAACTTAAGTAGCCCCTTGTCTCAAAGGGATCCCATATTGCCTCTTAAGTCATGAAACCTTGATGTGAAAGAGAGGACCTTCTTGGCACCGTTTTTAATAAATAAAATGCTATCCGATAAACAAATTAAAAGAAAACAAAATTACCATCTAACTCATCAGATTATTGTGTTATAGTTTAACAGCACCTGGGAGACTTGCTACCAACTTCCTCATTTTATGGATAAGGTAACCAAGGCCTAGGGAGTTTTAAGTGACCTGGTAAAGGCCTCATCATCCTCATCATCCTCATCCTCCTCCTCCTCCTCCTCCTCCTTATCATCATCAACATCATCATAACTAAAAGCCATATAGATCTTACTATGTGCAAGGCCCTGGTTAAGCTCTTATTCAATCATTTTATTTAATCCTTACAATAACTTTAGGAGATATAATCCCACATAGGATATATTAATATCCTCATATCATAGAAGAGAATACTGAGGCCACAGAGGTTAAATCATGTGCTCGGTATCTCATAGCTATTAAGTGTCTGTGGCTGAATCTGAACTCAGATCTTCTTGCCTGCACACCCTGTACTCTATGCTTTTTCATGTGTCCAAAGAAACAATAAGCAAGTTGTAGAGCCAGGTCTTCTGACTTAGTCTTCTTCCCCCTATTTCCTTTAGATAGTCTTTCTTTGAAATAAGTAGTATATTTTAAATTTATGGAAAAGCTATTAAAGAAATATAATATTATTGTGCTTCTTTATCATACCCTCTTTATATTGTTTTCAGTTTTCCAAATCTAATACCAACAAAATTTTCCTTTACTCAAATTTGCCTTAGGATATGTGATTTATCAGAAACAGAATGTAACTTGGACTGGGAACTCTTATTTTGGGCCCTTTCTTGATGTGCTCAGGGAAGAAGTAACTAGGAAAATAACTACAAGCCATTTTGAGAGGAAAATCTATTATTCTAATTTTATGGAGGTAAGGAACTCTGATATCTCTCTCTCTCTCTCTTCCTTTCTCTCTCTCTCTCTCTCTCTCTCTCTCTCTCTCTCTCTCTCTCTCTCTCTCTCACTCTCTCTCTCTCTCCCATCTTCCCCTGAAGTTCCCACTCTGTTCCCTTCCAAAGCTCCTTTGCTGTACTTCTTTAATCATAATCTACTGTATCTCACCCTAATCTTATATGGTTCTTTTGTTCCTGTTGATTATATGAAATAATAATAAAATGTTACACAAATACCAAAACATTATTCAAAGATTTTTATATAAATATGTGCTAAAATAATTTGATGATGCATAGTGGGTTAGAAAGAGGTGGCTAGTAGCAATTTGAATCAACTTGAAGCTGCTTTGGCAAAATACAGTTTTTTCCTCAAAGCAATCTCCTTTAGGATGACAGCTCAATCAACTATTTTCTGTTCCTAGTATTATTACAGACTTCCTTTTCCAGAGTATTCTCTTCATAATGATGCTTAAACTCAATAACATATTTATACATGGTGATATGAATTTTACCTGAAACTTCAAACAGGCCAACAATCATCTACTAAAGTTGATTCAATCTCCCCCTCCCTTTTTTCTGAAATGAATTGCAAACTTTAACAGTCATCATTTTAGGGTGCCATATATATACATATATATATATATACATATACATGCATATATATGTAACTGATTGAAATAATTTCTTAGTTTTCTTTTATGTGCTGGGACCTTGGGACTGAATCAATAAGTATTAAATATGATTAGGCTTTTCTTGCTTCAAGGATCTGAGTTGACCAATGATACCAAGCCCTCTGCCAGAGGTATGGCTGAATGCCAGCTGCCGATGTTTTAGGTAGCATCACAGCAACTAACCTGGAATAAGCAGGATGCTTCCAATCAGCTGCACCAGAGGACAGCCTGGGAGTAAACACCTGTGAGAGACACATTCTCCTTATTAGAGATTATCTATGTTGTCCTCATCTGTCTGATGCTATAAGGCAAACTCAGTAGTATGTATCATCTGAATAGCATGCTTTCTTCAAAATAGTATGACTTTTGAAGATTATTAGATGATGTGTTGGAAATTCATAAATAAATAGTTCATTTGCATGGCTTAATGAAAGAAAAGATAATCTGCTTTTCCTTTGGTACTTTAGAAGGACATAGAAGAAGAAGAAATAGAATTGAAAAACTAAAAGCATTCAAATGGTGGTGATAAAAATGGTCAAGGACTTGAGAGCATACTATATATAATACTGATGGAAGGAAATAGAGAAGCGTATCTTAGAGACTAGAAGACTTAGGGATGGAGGGTTGACATGATAACTTTCTTCAAATATCTGAAGCTCTGTCTGAATGAAAGATTAGATGTGTTCTTCCTTTTCCCAGAGGGCAGAATTGGGAGCAATGAGTGAAAGTTGGTTTCATATATAAGTTAACTATAAGGAATACATCCTCGTAAATTTATTCAAAAGTTGAATGGACTGCCTTGGAAAAGAGTGGGTTTTCAAAAAAGACTAAATGGCCATTGGTCAGTGTAGAGAGTCTTCTTGTTCAGCTATGGGTCAGATTAAAATAGCTGCTAAGGTTCCTTCTAACGTTAAACTCCTGTGATTCTAAGGTTTTAGTCAGATAACCTTTTAAAAAATTTGAAAAGCTTTTAATATTCATGCATGGTACCACAAAAGTCATAGTTTTAATAACTTAAAGTTACATTAAATCCAGTAATTTTCTATGAAGTACTGGTAAAGTTAGGGTGCCAATAGTGGGACAGATTCCATGTTTTGACAGTCACAGAATTTGAAGCTTGGAAGGCCTTTAGAAGGGCCTTACTACAATTTTCTCTGTATACAATTTAAGAAACTAAAACAGAGAAATGAAGAGACTTGGCCAAGCTCACATAGGTAGGAACTAGCAGAGCTTGGATTTAGACCAAGACTCTTCTACTCCAAATCCTGTATTCTTGCCATTATATCATGCTGCAATATGGGTCCAAGATTGAACTTTTAACTTTATTTTAAAAGACTAGTGATTTCAGTCTAAAACTTTAATGAATGTAACTTAATACTATTTCAAAGTAAACTTTAAAGAGAATTATGAAGATGAATTCTCCACTAAACTGCTATTCAGTCTCATCATAACATGAAGGTATTCTTAGATTATTAAAGCCTATACCAGTCAGTGTAGTACAGGGAGATGTTAACAACTTGGAAGGGATTCAAGTATGGATGTGATAATGGATAGTCTGTATCTTACTCTAAGGTCATCCTATTGATTCTAGGGTCAAAGAAGCTCGTCAAATTGACCATAAGATTGTGTCTTTTCCTGGAGCATGAACCACCCAAAGAATATTTTTTAGCAAACTATAAAGGTGTTGTGAGTGGAGTAACACACACACACACACACACACACACATACACACACACACACACACACACACACACACACACACACACACACACACACACATATATATATATATATATATATATATATATATATATATATAATTCTGTATCACTGAAGCGTGGAAGTGTAAATTACAGAAATAATAGATGTTTTTTCCTTGACTTTAATCTAGGATCTCACAGAGCATTATTGGAAATATAGTATTGTTATTATAGTTACTTGGTATTGTATTACCCCTTTAAGTTCTACCAATTTAGGCATCATGATTTATGGGAACTTAGTGTCACCACTTATTGCCCTGAACACAGTATGGATTTAATAAATTTTGTATGAATTAATTAATTAGTTTTAAGGTAAGGTATCCCTTATCTATAATTGACTACATAATTTTTCTTTTGTGTGTGGATTGAAATATGTCTAGTTTGGAGAAAAACATATTGTAGGCTCATATGGCAATCATGAAATATTTTAACTATTTGATTTCAACTTAATCTAATTTGGGTTATTACCCAGATTTTGTTAGAAATAGGAATTGAGGATCACATTTTATTTATTCTTTATTTAAACAAGGAAACAATCCTTATTCATAGGTCCAAAGAAAGAATAAGTATGTTAGGCAGAACTTACTCACTTATAACAAGACACAGTTATGGATGGAAAATGCCATTGTTTTACTGTAGTAAGGCCATAGTAACTAAATTCTATATTGGCCTAACTCAGTCACTATAGGCCACATGGGAGTTGAGAAATACAACCAAAGAGCCAGAGTCTGTTCTGGTCAAATAGAAAAGCATTAAAAAATTAGCAGAAAATACGCATCTCAACCCTTTTCCTTCTAGATAATTTATATATATATATATATATATAGAGAGAGAGAGAGAGAGAGAGAGAGAGAGAGAGAGAGAGAGAGAGAGAGTGAACATTTAGTGAATGTTTAATGGTGTTAGTTAAAGAAGCCAAAGAGCAAATACTTTTAAAACAATTGAAACCTGCCTCAAATTCACTTCTGTCCCTATTTGAACCTGAAACTCCAGGACTAAATACAAACAAAAAATCAGATAAAATATTCTTCTTCGTAAATTAAACTCAATTATTTCAGTATATCTCACTAATGTCCATCTTTTCTTCAATTTCACAGTTTGGAATAGTGTAATAAAATAGTTCCATATTTTCCTTGGATTATTTTAATTTCCTGCATGATTTCATACTGTAAGAGAAATATTTAGACTCCACAACTGGGAAGAAGACATTATTTATATAAGGTTCCACTTGATTATGAAGGTAGTCCCAAGTAGGAGCAGGATAGAAAGATACATTTTTTAATTACTCTGCACAAAATTAACAGTGGATGATCAGGAATGGAAGGAGACAAGATAAAAGCCCTGCTTATTGGACTAAACTATCTCTACAGTCTCTTATCTCTAAATCTATGAATAAATACCTTAATACATGTAAACCAGTATTGTAAACAACTGATTTCATTATGTATGTATGCGTGTGGATAGATAGACTGAGAGATAGATAGATACATAGATTGATTGATTGATAGATGGATAGATATACATGTACAAATATATTTCTTTAGCAAAGTTTTAACCAGATCAGGTTTAAAAGTACAGGTTATTCTTTATACAGAATTTTTATTATACAAATCTTAGTTTATGTTATTGTTTCTTAAACAAAGCTATCTCCTTTTAAAATATTTTAAGCAAAATCCAAGAAGAAAATATTAACAGCATTGTTAAAGGGAGAGTTAAAGTGATTTTAATCACATAGTTATTCAAGCATGAGGCCTTTTGCTCAAGCTCTTCTTGTTCAGTCATTTTTCAGTCATATCCAACTCTTAGTGATCCCATTTGAAGTTTTCTTGGCAAAGATACTAGATTGGTATGCAATTTCCTTCTCCAGTTCCTTTTATACATGAGGAAACAGAGGCAAGCAAGGGTAAATGACTTGCCCAGGGTCACACAGATAGTAAGTTGTCTGAGGCTGGATTTGAACTCATGAAAAAGTGTCTTCTTTACTCCAGGCCTGGCACTCTACCCACTGTGCCACCTAGCTTCCCATCAAATTCGTCTTACAGTTGTCAAAATTTGTCTCTATCATTGAAAATGCATTTTGTGGGTGGCTAGGTGGGACAGTGAATAGAGCACTGTAGCAGCAAGCACCCCAACATCCCCACTGCTAACACAGTTTCTTAGATGTGCTTTTATAAAGGAAAGCAACTCAAAATCACTTAACAAGCTCACTTTAATCAATCAAATATATATTACCTAGTTCAGAGGGAAAAGGTCAGCACCCCGAACTTCAGAGTGTACAGACAGATCAAACAGACAGGCTTCCAAACTGTCCAACCATTATCAATACCAAAATCACAGTTACCAGAGAGGGAAGCATCAACATCTGGGTTTTCAAAGCCAGGGGCCTCTTAACGGCTGCCCAGAGTCTCATCTGGTCAAATCACACAACACTTCTCAAAGTGAGCCCCAAAGCAAAGCCTCCCATCAGAGTTTATATAGCCTCCTCCTGGCTCAGAGAATGTAACAACCTTCTTGACCCATTGCCCAATCACAAAGTATCAAGGTGTGGGCTTTCCTGAAAAACAAGCCTCCCAGCACAGGCTCCAGGAGCACTTAAGCTAGAGGCAGGGAAGATCTTTAAATTTGCGTTTCTATTACAAGCACCAGACCTGGAGTTAGAAGGACCTGAGCTCAAATCTGGTCTCAGACACTTAACACTTACTACCCATGTTACCATGGGCAAGTCAATTAACCCCAACTGCCCTGCCCTCCACCATTCAAAAAGAAACAAACAAACAAACAAACAAAAAACAGGAACAACAATAAAAAGAAAGAAAATGAATCAATAATATATGTTCCTTGGGGAAAAAATGCATTTTCTTTTTTTATATATTTTGAAGGTAAATCCCATCTACTAGGTCTCCTCAGGGCTCTAGAGAGATCCTGAACTGATGTATGCAGGGTTGTGTGAGAGCCAACACTAACTGCTGATGGATAATTGTTAAATCTTCAATGTGAATGTTTCAACTCTGAAATCAGCCATGGCTACATTTCAGGGCTTGATTTATTGTTTCAATTGATTATCTAGACTTGAGTTTTTAATAATGCAAATTAAACATATATATATATATATGTTTATATGTATATGTATAATATGTATATATATAATATGTATATATACATATCTATGTGTATGTGTAAATATACATATATTTACAGGAGGGTAAACAGAGGGGAGGGAAGAGAGAAAGAGAGACAGAGACAGAGACAGAGACAGAGACAGAGACAGAGATCTGGTTCTTGAACATTTACAAGCACACCTGTTTATCAGACTGGAATGTTTTTTAAAGACAGGACATGCCATTTCTATCTTTGTATCCTCAAAACCTAGTAATAGTAAGCTTTATGGAGTAGACACTTCACAATTGTTTACTGAATTTTAAAAGATAACCTTTCTTGGAAAACATACAGCCAGCTATCCAATTTCGTACAGATTTCATGGAAAATAAGAACACCATTGATTTCTGATACTGATAGACCTTTACAGTTTGCCAACTACTGTCTCTTTTGATTTTTGCAGTACCCTATTCAATGGACATACTACAGCTAACATGAATCCCCACTTTAAAATGAGAAAACTGAGGCTCAGTGATTGGAATCCAGTCACAGAGCTAGTGAGAATCATTAAAAGGATTTGAGCCAAGGTCTTATTAACGTGGACTCAACGAATCTTTCCCCAACTCCCTGTAGCCAGTCAGTTGTTGTTGAGTTATTTCTGTCATGTCCAAGTCTTCATGACCCCATTTGGTGTTTTCTTGGCAAAGATATTGGAGTGCTTTGCCATTTCCTTCTCTAGCCCATTTTGCAGACAAATAACTGAGGTAAATAGGGCTAGGTGACATACCCAGAGTCACATAGCTATTAAGTGTCTAAGAACAGATATGAACTCATGAAGACAAGTCTTCCTGACTCCAGGACCAGTGCTCTATTCACTATAGACCCTAGATACTCTAATTAGCTTTTGCCTGATTTCACTGCTAAATGAACCATTGAAAAAGTTCCTTCAGTTTTAAAAATATATGTATTTTAACTCCTGATATTTAAAAAAAGAAATGGGGCTGAAACCATGAAACCATTTCATGGTTATCAATTAAAGACATAGCCCGTGGAATGACTGAAATCAATGCATCTCCAACAGTGAAAGACATTCATTGTGTTTGCCCAGCCAATCCAATTGAATCTAAAGACATAATTATTTTTATTATAACGGCAGGAAGAGATGATCAGTCTGATACAATCCCAATCAAATGAAGTTTGGGCTTTGAAAAAACAGCATGGAATCCAAATGTTTAATTAAATGTACCAGCATGGCTGCCCCAGCCTCATCCTTGATTACCTTTTTCTATAGTGTCTCAGGAGGACAGAGACAGATATTTGGAGCAATATTGGGTCACACATGTTTCTCTGTTCCTGAACATAAAATTACAATCCTTCATAATTTTAAACTTGTTCTGCCTGATCACAGAGAGCAGAAATAGGCATAATGAATGGAAGATGCAAAAATAAATATTTGGCCTTGATACAAAGAAAACTTTGGAACAATCAGAGCTATCAAGAAATGAAAAGTAATTCTTTGGATGGTTGTGAGTGCTCTAAGTAGGGGCTAGGTGGTCACCTAGTTTTGAGGTACATTATAAAAGCGGTTCTTAGGGAGAGTAAATTGGAATAAATGGCGAATTAAGCAATTTATGTCTCCTCCTCTTCTTCCTCCTTCTAACATTTAAAAAGCTCTTTAAGGTTTGCAAAATCCTTTACAGAAGTTGTTTTATTTGATTATTATGATAATTCAATGAAGTATGTATTATAGTGTCTGTTTTATAGACAGGAAACAGCCTGACAAAGGTGTTAATACATTGTCTATGGTTACATAGCTAGTAAATATCTGAGGTAATATCTTGACTCAGGTATTCCTGGCTCCAATCCCCTCCCTCTATCCAGCCAATGTTTGACAGTCTAAGACAGAGGAATAATTTTTGACTTCCTATCACTTCCTATCAGAGCTGCTTCTTTTTTTCTATCTACCCCCACCCCTCACATCCAAACCTCCTTTCTCCTCACAATGCCTTGCTTTCTCTTGTTTCCTATTAAATGTCCATCACTGCCTTTTAGGCAGTCAAAGCCTTAAGTGAAGCACATTGCTGCGTCTAGATTTAGACAATGCTCTGCCATTCCTTTTCCCTAGAAAGATAGATATGGTGAGAGATTTATAGCTAGATAGGACCTTAAAGTCTATTTTATCCAATCTTCTCATGTTATAAATGAGAAAACTTTAGCCTAAAGAGGCTAAGTGCTCTTTTTGATGTCATGTAGTAAATATTGAAGTGAGGATTTAACCCAGGTCTCCTGATAATAAGCACAGTGTTCTTTGCATTACCCATGATACCTTTACCTAAATTTTTCCTATTAATTTCTTATCAGTTAGTAAGAAGCCATAGTGGTGGGGGCAGAGCCAAGATGTTGGGGTAAAAGCAGGAACTTGCTTGAGTGCTCCCTCCAATAACCTCTAATACCTGTAAGATATGATGCTAAACAAATTTTAGAGCTACAGAACCCACAAAGTGACAGAGAGAAACAAATCTCCCACTGAAGGAAGTCTAGTAGGCCAACAGAAAGGGTCTGTCCCACTGGACTGGGAGTGGAGAGAAGTCACACATGAGCCCATACCAGCAGCCTAGACTGCCCAAGGCAGACTTCCACAGAGTGAATCAATGGCAACCGTGGAGGCTAGACTTCTCAACCCATAAATGCCAAAGAGAAAGTAAAAGGTCAGTGGGGAACCCCATTGATCCTGGGTGAGAGAAGAGCCCAGTATGGCCCCTACCCCAATAGCAACTGTAGTGACTCTGGCTACTACTGCTGCCACTGCTGCTACTTCCTGTTTTAGGCCTATAGATCATAGGGGGACCAAATGGCAGTCCAGAGGGCATTTGCAGGAATCTCTCTTCTGGAACTGAGGCAGAATTTTCTTGCTTTGTCCTGTCTGAATCTGGTCACAGTCTTGGGTGGTGATCCTGGGGTGAGGAGTGCTGGTGTGGTAGAGCTTTTTGAGGCTGTGGGGAGGAAGTGCTCCTAACAGTTCTGAGGCAAATGCCTGGAAAAAACTTTGACAACAGCTGCACAAAACCCCTGAAATTTGGGACACAGCAGTCTCCACTCTGGAAACAGAGCTCTGCTGTGGCAAAGATCTCAGAAGTCAAATAATTGGCTGGCAACATGAGTAAACAGAGGAAGCACAATCAAAGTATACAATCTTTTTGGGGGGACAAAGAGGATCAAAACATAGAACTAGAAGAAGGCAACAAAATCAAAACTCCTGCATCAAAAGCCTTCAAGAAAAATATGAATTGGTTACAGATCATGGAGGAGCTCAAGAAGGATTTTGAAAATCAAGTAAGAGAAGTGGAGGAAAAATTGGGAAGAGAAATGAGCATGGTGCAAGAAAATCATGAAAAGAGAGTCAACAACCTGATTGAAGAAAATAACACCTTAAAAATAGAATAACTCAAATGGCAAAAGAGGTCCAAAAAATCAATGAGAAGAATGTCTTAAAAAGCATAATTGGCCAGATGGAAAAAGGAATTTCAAAAACTCACTGAAGAGAATAATTCTTTCAAAATTAGAATGGAGCAAATGGAACCTAATGACTTTATGAGAAATCAAGATACTATAAAACAGATCCAAACAAATGAAAAAAAAAAATAGAAGGCAATGTGATATATCTCATTGGAAAAACCACTGACCTAGAAAACAGATTCAGGAGAAATAATTTAAAAATTATTGGACTACCTGAAAGCCTTGATCTAAAAAAAGCCTAGATATCATTGTTCAAGAAATTCTCAAGGAAAATTGCCCTGATATTCTAGAACCAGAAAGCAAAATAGAAATGGAAAGAATTCACATATCATCTCTTGAAAAAGAGCCCAAAAAAACAAAATTCCTGGTAATGTTATAGCTAAATTCCTGAGTTCCCAGGTCAAGGAGAAAATATTACAAGCAGTCAGGAAGAAATAATTTGAGTTTTGTGGAAACACAATCAGGATAACACAAGATCTAGCAACTTCTACATTAAGGGATTGAATGGTTTGTGATATGATATTCTGGAAGTCAAAGGGGATAGAATTAAAACCAAAAATCACCTACCCAGTGAAACTTAGTATAATACATCAGGGGAAAATATGGTCATTCAAAGAAATAGAGGATTTTAAAGCATTCTTGATGAAAACACCAGAGTCGAACAGAAAATTTGACTTTCAAATACAAGAAGCAAGGGAAGCATTAGAAGGTAAACATGAAAAAGAAATCATAAGCAACTTATTAAAGATGAACTATTTAGATTCCTACATGGAAAAACAACAATTGTAAGCCATGAGACTTCTCAGTCTCAGGATAGTCGAGGCTGTATGTATAAGAGGGTATATGTGTATGTGTGTGTGTGTGTGTGTGTGTGTGTATACTAGACAGAGGGCCCAGGATGAGTTGAATATGAAGGGATGATATCTAAAAATATAAAATTAAGAGATGAGAGATAAATATATTGGGAGAAGGACCAAGGGAGAGATAGTATAGGGTAAATTATCTCACATAAAAGAGGCAAGAGAAAACTGTTACAATGGAGGGGAAGAGCAGGAAGGTGAAAGAGATGTGTCAACCTTCCTCTCATTGCGTTTGGCTTAAGAAGGGAATAACATACACAATCAACCAGGTATTTTACCCTAAAGGAAAGTAGGGGGAAGGGAATAAGAGGGTGAATGATGGAAAAGGGGGCAGATTAGGGAAAACAGTAGTTAGAAGCAAACACCTTACAAAAGGGATGAGGTCAAAGTAGAAGATAGAATAAATGAGGGGTGGGATAGGATGGAGGGAAATATAGTTAATCTTTTACAATATGACTACTCTGGAAGTGTTTTGTGTAACTACACATGTGCAACCTATATTGAATTGCTTCTCTTCCCAGTGGGTGTGGGTGAGGAGGGAAAAAGGAAAAGAATCTGTAAATCAAAGTTGTAAAAACAAATGTTAAAAATTATTTTTACATGCAACTGGGAAATAAAATATACTGGCAATGGGATATATAAATCCATCTAGCCCTACAAAAAAGTAAGGGGGAAGGGAATGTGGGAGGACAAAAGAGAGAACAGATTGGGGGAAGGGGTATTCAGTATGCTTGCCATCTTGGGGTGGGAGTAGGGGAGAGACAGGGTGAAAATTTGTAACAAAATCTTGTGAAAGTGAATGTTAAAAACTAAAAAATAAATAAATAAACAAATGAATTTATTAAAAAATAAGTAAAAGTCATAGTGGTTTTAAAAAAATACCATCATGTTAGAGTTACTTCAGTGTCAGTTAAGAGATCCTGAATGTTAAATGGATGTACTGGATTTGCCTTAATTCTAGTTGGAGAGGAACTATTTGTCCACTATTTGTGGCACAATTTTCATAAGAATTAGCAAAGTTACAACAGACTCTGTTGTTAATTTTGTTGATATTTTGGGTAGCCCTGCTAATTAGATCTTGAAGTACAGGAATACTGTACTTGATGGACTGTTTTGATGAAGTTCATAGAGTCATAAATACAGATCTGGATAGGACCTTAGATAACATCCAATTTTAAGGAATCATACGATGGAGTCTTTGAATGTAAAAAAATACAATACAATAAAATAAAATAAAATAAAACTGCAGTTTAATACAATTGCTTTCCCCTGTGATTCTATACATTTGATTTAAATATTTAAATTTTAATATTTAAAATTTAAATATATTAAAAACCTTATTCTGACAAAGGTCCATTGGTTTTACCTGACTGAAAAGAATCTATGACAGAAAAAGGTTTAGAACCCCTCAACTAATCTAAACTACTCAAATTTAACTTTTAAAGTCCTGATATTTGTTAGGACTAAAGTCCTAAGAAATTTCTCTGTAGTAATATAGATCGTGTTCTTTCTGTCTCACCCCAGATATGTTGAGTCAAGTCATGTGACTTGGCCTTTTAATGTTTATTGTATCATTTTGCTTTCTACTACATTCTTTCCTCCTGTGTGAGATATGTGAGCCTTAAAACACACGCAAACATTACTGTCTGATGATAATGATAAGCATTATATTGGGCTTTAAGACTAGCAGAGTACATTCCAAGTCCTCACAGCAGCCCTTGGAGGCAGGTACTATTATCCCCATTTTCATTTGAAGAAACTGAGAGAGATGGAAGTTAAATAATTACATAGGGCCACACAGGTAATGTGATTAAGGCTGATCTATGCTCAGGTCTTCCTGAGTGGGCTTCAGTTGTGGAGCCCTCCTGGGCTTTGTTTTCTATCAAATGAATAGAATCGATAATCAGGGATTTTGTTTCTTAGGAGGGCAAGTCAACCATCAGACCATGAGAAAATTGGCTCCCATACCAGTATTGAGTCTGAGCTGAGCAGGGACCTATTTTACTTTGAGAATACAAGATTTCATCAATCTGGAAATTTCCTCCACCGATGCAGATTTCATTTCTTCTTGATATATAATCAAAAATTGCAGTAGCTATAGGATGCTGAACCTGGTTTAACATTTCCTTCTCCAGCTGATTTTACAGATGAAGAACTGAGGCAAACAGGATTAAGTGACTTGTTTAGGGTCACACAGCTAGTAAATGTGCAAGGCCAAATTTTAACTCAGAAATATGAGTCTTCCTGAATCCAGCCCAGGACTCTATCTACTGTACAACTTAACTACTCCAGTTAAATCATTAGATAACTGAAACATTAATTTATATGCTGGACTTGGGAAAAGGTGTTGAGAATTTCAAAAACTTACAAGGTTTTTGTCTTAATCACAGTTCTAAAGTTGTTGATTCAGTCTACCTAAACCAATGTGGAATGACAGTAAAGAAAATTGAATTACCATGCGTCTCCATTTCGGTTATAGGTTAAAATGTGCTCTTAAAGCTGTCTCTTTTGGGTAGTGATCAAGTCATGAAAGTAAATTGTAAAATTGTCAATAAGTGGGACCTTACATCTGTCAGGGAAATGCCTGCAAGGTGCTGGATAGGATATATTAAAGTCACTTTGGAAGGGAAGAAAAATAGCTTGCCTAAGAGGGTGAGTGATGTTTTACATCTAATAGAAAGAAGAAAGATACTTAGATAAACTTAAGACAGAAACACAGGGCAGTATTTTTGAGATTTTACTAGAAAGGAGAGAGAAAACTCTCAAATATTCAAAGATAAGAGACTTATTTAATTTTTGTGACACAAAACTATAAGGGAGGAATAGTTAAGCTTTTCAGTAATATTATTAGGATCCCAAAAGATTATAAAATGTATAAATGATGAACCTGGTATAATATGAATTATAATTGGAATAATTACCACAATCTATACTAGGGTTAAAAAAAACTGGCACCAGTACAGTACTTGGGATATTTGACTAATCGACGGGCCAAAACAAAACAAAAAAAAAAAAAAATGGGGAATTTTATCGATTTCAACTCTGTGATATGAGGGAAAAAAGGCCAGTTCTGTAGTAAGAAGCATTAAGAGATGAATAGTGCTGTGCTTATGTGTTGTGCCTAGTGTGGCCATGATTTGGGTTATAATCAGGAGAAATCCCTAAATAATTTTCCTTAGTTGTATTGTGTATGACAGGCACTGAAAGTTCCAAATCTTATAACCATTTTTTAATCTTTCAAAGAATCCTGGGTTTCATTTTTTTTTCACAAAGGACTTATTTGAAACAAGATCAAATAGAAAAAAAAATTATGTTCATTGAGGATTTGGAAAACAAATCTTCATCAGGTGTATAACAAAGCCATTTTAAAAAAGTAATAATTCACAAATAGACATAGGAGTAGAACAAAGAACACCTGCTCCCTTTGGCCAGCAAAACTGTGTCCCTTCTACCAGAGATCAGTGATATTTATGAACTGAGTCAACCTAATGATCTGGGCATAATTGATACCTGAAAAAGGATAAGAATCACTATGGACAAAGGAACCATGAAATGTTTGCCTATAGATCACCTGAGGGGTTTGATCATATTCCAGGTTTGGGATTTACTAGCAATATATTCTTTGGTGGTCCTAACCATGGTATAAAGGGAGGAAGTGTCAAAGATTCAGATTCAAGTCACTAAACTGAGTAATTAAAAGAGGGAGATTATAGTAAAAATAATTTAATATAAACTAATGGACTAATGAACATATACCCTGAGCCCTAAGTATGGCAGGTATACTGGAGAGGCTAATGAAAAAAAAACATTAGGAAAAAATATCTCTCTTCTTTATCCTGCTCTTAGGAAAGCTCTATATTTGTGGACATAGCTAGGAATCTTTAATGACTTCTTTCTTCAGTCTTAAAAAAACTGGCCCATCAAGGGTGAGGGTTCGCATATGTAGTACCATTAAGTACGGGCAGGAATTGCATTGATTTTATCTAATTGTTTGGTTAAGAAATTACTTGAGTATGAGGAACATCATGGCTAACAATTTCTTCCACTTAAGGTAGGAAAGAGTAAAAGAAAAGGGACCTAGATCATAGCAACAGGGATTTCCTATTGAAATTAGTTCATTTTGACAGTCTAGGTTGATATAGATAACTGTGGGAAGTTGCTGGAGGAAATTAAGAACTTTTTTCAGAGACAATCTTATGGAATACAGAAGTTATTGTTACCCCTTCTCCCTTTCTTTGTATCCCCAGGGCTTAGCACAGCACCTGCCATGTAGGAGGTACTTAATAAATACTAGCTGACTGACTGATTTTGATTCACTGAGTTTTCCTGCCCATACCCGAAAGAATGAGGGGATCCCACCTGTAAACCCATCTCCTATTTGTATATTTTGTTTATGACAGCAAGAGTGGAAGACAATATTAGAAAACTAACTCTATCTCTCCACACACACACTGTGTGTCGTATATCTACTCTGACAGTTCCTTTCTTCCTGAGACATTTCTGTTCCTACTCAGCACTGTATTGTTGCCAAGTGGAAAAATATAAAATGAAATTTCATTGAAATTCCATGAACCATTTTTACTGTCATGAAGAACCATATAGAATTCAGGAGGCCTGAGACTTAATTCTGGCTTTGCCACTAGTGAAGATGTGAACTTTAATGTCCCTTTTAGCTCAAAAAGTTTATGATTCAATACATTCTTAGCATCATAGGTTTGGAGTTGAAAGAAATTTAGAGCTATTGCCTTGCCCAAGCTTCCTATTTTATGGGTTAGGAAAAGCAGGTCCAGTGATGTGGAATACTTAATTGCCCTCCCTTTTACCTGAGTCTAAAACTTATATTCTGTTGAACACATAATTAGCTACCTTTCAATGTGTGCTTCTAAATCCCCACACATCCAGTGATCTTGGCATTTATACCTTTTGCCTATTGATTGGAAGCTATAAGACTTATATAATCTTAGTTTTACAATGAATTTATTTTCAGTTTAGTTACTACTATTACAACTGCTACTATTGCTATCAGAATTACTATTACGAATACCTCTATTACTACTGATACTACTACCACTACTTCTCTTCCTCTTTCTACCTCTACTACTGTAATCCTTCCCCTCCTCTTAATACATTACTTTTCCTACTCTTCCTATTACTATCACTGACACTTCTACTAACATTACTACTACTATGATTATTACTACCACCATCACTCCTCCTCCTTCTTTTCCTACAACTACCACCACCACCACCATTACCACTATTTCTACTACTATTGAAACTACTTTTATTTCTGTGTTGTTGTTCAGCCATTTTCTAAGTCATATGCAACTCTTTGTGACCCCCATTTGGGCTTTTCTTGGCAGGGAAAATAAAGTGATTGGCTATTTCCTTCTCCAGCTCATTTTATAGATGAGAAAACTGAGGCAAACGGGTTAAGTGATTTGTCCAGGGTAACACAGCTAATTTCTAAATCTGAGTTTGAACTCAGGTCTTCCTGACTCCAGCCCCAATGCTTTATCCACTATACCACCATTGCCTCTTCCTCACCCCCTCTCCTCCTCCTTTTACTATTACCACCACTACCACTATTATATTACTACTGCTCTACTACTTCTGCTACTACCACCACCACCACTACTACTATTACTGCTACCACTACTTCTAATACCACTACTACATGTCAGACTCTGTGCTAAGGGCTTTACAAGTGATATTTTACTTTAAACTTACAAAAATCCTGGGATTTAGGTACTAATATTAAGCTCGTTTTTCATATGAGGAAAATGAGTCAAATGGAGATTAAGTGATTTGCCCAAGGGCAATAGTTATTAGATGTATGAGACCAGATTTGAACTCAGGTCTTCCTGGTTCCAGACCTGTCTTTTGATGACTATAAATATAAATGTTTTAGCGGTGTTGCCTGGGACCAAAATTTTAGTTTTGGTTTCCTCAGATCATAGTTTTCTCATCTACAAAATGTGTCTAACATTATCTTTCCTACCCAATGAAAATACTATGGACATTATGGTTTCATTTTGTTTTTCTCCATGTTTTAGATCTAAGATCTAAAGTCCTAGGAACTCTCTCTCTCTCTCATTGTGGTCAAGAATATTTCTCCTCTGTTGCCAGTTGTATTAAATATAATTTATATGTCAAATGAAATGAACATTTTCTTAATGTTCAATTTAGATATTTTAATATACTTTGAATTATATAACATGAGGTAAATGTTTAAAGTTTTAAATAAATAAATGCTTCTCATTGAATGTTAAAATTTTGAAATTGAAGAACATTTTTATCTATAATATTGAGGCTTAGAAATAAATTGGTAGAAGAAAGAAAATGTTAATCTTTATGGAAAGCACTGGTATTCCTAAGAGAACTGGTGCTTTTTCAAATGATAAAAAGGGAAATCTGTTATTAAAATAGAGGTGGGGGGGATATTTTTAAAACCTTGGACTTTTATGTGCTTTTTCATTTGAATTATAGCAATATCAAAATTATTCCTTAGTATTCAACGACTGCTAAAGATTTTTGCATCATGTTTCATTGTCATACCATGTCTTAGAAAAACATTGTCAATGCTATGAAGATAATTCCAGAGAAAACCAAAAGAAAATGTGTATGAAACTTAATGAGCGAAAAAATAACAGAGACATACAGTACAGACTGTCTCTGATCCCTAAAAATACCCTCCTGTTGTCAAACCATCAGCAGAATGAATATCAAGATGACATGTCATCTTCTCTTTAGATCCATTTTTTCATGTGCAAGGCCTTGCCAATGGAGAAATTTTCAAAGTGGGGATAAAACTGACTTTCATCAATATGCTAACCAGTTTTGAGAAAATACCGTATTTTTTTCAAACATTATCAGTTTGACCAGTGATGAATGACTGTCTTGAGGTATTCACTTAACTATGTGGGGATTATTATTTTCTTGTTTTAGTTTCAGTTAAACTAGCATCCTTATTTTAAGTGCATTTTATTCTGAGAATGCATGTGGGGTACTCTAATAAGTAAAAACAAAACAAAACAGGGAACTTCCTACATCAAAACAGGAGCCACAGAGAAATTTATAACCCAAATATTTAAATATCTATGATGTTATTTCATAGTTTATAAAACCAATATTAGCATCATGAATAATCTCAAGATTTTAAGGGGAATTTACTAAATCTCCAGATGGAAAACATTCAGAAATGAGTCAATATTGGTGAATTTTAGAACCATATAAAGACATTTAACCAGATATGGCAATTAAGCTGTGGGCAAGTAAAGAGCATAGAAAGAATAGCAAAAGCTATCTTCAACATATTCTACTCATTATATTTTTTATTTTCTCTTAAGCTATTGGTAAATACAAAAAACAAAACAAAACAAAACAAAAACACCACTGCATTTTGATTATTCTTTTACATAATGTAATACAGGACTGATAAGGCAAATGGAATAGCTCTAGAAGTTTGGAATGACCACTTCTAATGTTTACTGTCTGTTCCAATATAAAATACCAGATAAAATAATTCTGTGACTAAATGGAGATCATTTTATAAAAAAAAAATTCAATTATTTTACTTACTTCCCACACTTCAAAAGATCAATGAAGTCTTCTGCCAATACAACCTCAGATTCCCCCACATTTAGCAGTTATTGTGTACATGGCTATGAGCAATGAAACTTGAAATAAAATATAAAAATTTAAAACTATGAACATCATATGCTCAATATTTTCTATTGTTTAGATATAAACATCTTTCATTTAACCCCCAGACATTCAGTTAATTTGAAAATTATTATTTTTGAACTTTTTTTCTTTAATAAAATCATCACCCAAAGGGCCACATAATGTAGAATGATTTTTGTAGGATGATTTTTTTGAAGAGAGGGTGGATAGTAACCAAAACAAAATTTAAAATGATGAATGCAAAGTTTACATATGGATATAAAATGAAGTCAAACCAGGAAAACAATAGACATCATCATTACAGGAGTATAAATGTAAAGGAAAAAAAGAGTAACAAAAGTAAAAACAAATCAAAGCTGAATTCTATTTAATCATAATTACTGTGGTTAGCCCCAAATAATTCTCAGTGAGGAGAAAATGGATGTGAAACCATGTATATGCTGTCGTAACTGATTAATATATTCTTTGATGTTTTTAATTATTTTGGTTTTTTTAGTCAATAGTTAATAAATATTTATTAAATGCTTACTGTATCCCAGACATCCTGATAAATGCTGAGGAGAGAGAAAGAAAGTGAGAAAGACAGAGAGAGAGAGAGAGAGAGAGAGAGACAGAGACAGAGAGAGAGAGAGAGACAGAGAGACAGAGAGAGACAGAGACAGAGAGAGACAGAGAGACAGAGACAGAGAGAGACAGAGAGAGAGACAGAGAGACAGAGAGGGAGACGGAGAGACAGAGATAGAGAGAGACAGAGACAGAGACAGAAAGACAGAGAGAGAGACAGAGAGAAACCCAGTCATTTCTACCCCAAGTTGCTCACAAGCCAAAGTGGGAAAAATAAGCAAATAACTCTGTTATGTATAAGATATAAATAGAGTACATGGTATGTATAAATAGAGCTTTGAGGTCCTCTATTTTAGCTTTCTTCTGGGAAGGAAGGCACTAGCAGGGACCCTCTCGCAGAAGGTGGGAACTTGGAGATGGAGGTGAGTAGGAAGAACAATTTAAGCATAGGAAGGACAGCCAGTGAAAAGAAATAGAGTGAGGAAATGGAGTGTTGAGGTTGAGAAACAGCTAGGAGGATAGTGTAGCTAGATCATAAAGTTTGTGGAGGAGAGTAACTTGTAATAATATTGGAAAATGAGGAACCAGGTTGTGGAGAAATTTTAAAACAAACAGGATTTTTAAAATTTGATCCTATAATAGGGAGTCTTTGGAATTTATTGAGTAGGGCAGTAATAACAGTCAGACTTGCACATCAGGAAAATAATTTTGGTTGCTGAATGGAGAATACATCTTAGGGTGGAGAGATTTCAGGCAGGGAGACCAAGTAGAAAACTATTAATAGTCATCTAAGTGTGAGGTGATGAGGGTTTCTAACAGAAAGGCAACTATTTGAATAGAAAGAAGGTGGAGGGTAGTTTATGAGAAATATCATGATGGTAGTCTGGACAACAGATTGAATAAATGGAGTTAGTACAACTCAGTCAATCATCCAATATTCATTAAATAACTACTTTGTCACTGTAAGGAGTTGAGAATGATGCTTAGATAATGTTTTATTTTTTCTTTTCTCTCTCTGTTTAGGTGAGGGGAAATGGAAGACTATATTTGGAAATAAAGTGATGTAAATACACCAACAAAAACAAAAGATAAATGCAAATACACACACACACACACACACACACATAGATATAGTTTTAGATAGCATATTAGAGAGGGGAAGGCAGGGCAATTAGGGCTAAGTGATTTGCCCAAGGTCACATGGCCAGTAAGTGGTAAGTGTCTGAGGCCGGATTTGAACTCAGTTCCTCCTGACTCCAGGGCTGGAGCTCTATTCACTGTACCACCTAGCCAACCCTAACTGCAAATTTTTAAAAAGCAAATGAAAGTACATGACAAGAATGACAACATTCGGGGCGGCTAGGTGGCACAGTGAGTAGAGCGCCGGCCCTGGAGTCAGAAGGACCTGAGTTTGAATTCGGTCTCAGACACTTAACACACACAAACAAAAACCTAGCCGTGTGACCTTGGGTAAGTTACTTAACCTCGATTGCCCTCCCCAAAAAAAAGCAAAAAAAAAAAAAAAGAATGACAACATACAGGAATAGCAAGAACAGCTTTCCTACAAACTTTTCCGGTACCTCCTGTTTCCCAATTTGAAGTTGCTATAAATTATTGATTCTACTTATTTATTACCCTAATTATCTTTCAGTTTTCTGTAATAATAATCACTCTGTAGAAGATATATCAAAAGAAAAGGATTGCACTACCAAAAGAATAAATCACAGTTTAGAGTTAAAAGAAAGCTTTGAGGTCCTCTATTTTAATTTCTTCATTTTACAAATGAGGAAACTGAGGTCCAAGGAATTTGTCCAAGGTCAAACAGATAGTAAATGCTATGTAGACAAAGGATTTAAATTCAATATCTCTGACTCCAATTCTAAGACACTTTACACTTCAGCATTACTGCCTCAAAAAGTGACAAGGTCTCACTGAAATTTAAACCCAGGATCTCCAGCTTCATAAGCAAGTAACTTGACCACAAAACTATAAAGGATCTTTGCCTTTGTGAAATCAGATAATGGAAAAATTTAAATTGTTATTTAAGAGAAAAAAACACTTTTTTTTGTTTTATTAAAATAGATTTCAACCATTGAAATAATACAATTCACATTTTAAGAAGCAAAAATAAACATCAAATAAATAAAATCACTTTGAAATTGCCAAATAAGCTTGTTACTTACTTGCTGTTAGCAGTGGTGAGAATGTAGAATCTATGCCTTCTTCACTTCAAACATTATCTCCTTAAATGTTTCCTTGACCTTTCAGTTTTGTATTTGTTTAATTCTCTCTCACATCAGAGTTACATATATATGTTTCTTTCCAACCTTTTTATCCTGAATTCCTTAAAAGCAGGCCATTGTCATAAGTTTCTTTGTACCTCTGCAAGCATTCAGCACCTGACATCCAAGACCCAGTTCCTGGGACACCATCTTACGTATACAGACATTTACTAAAGTCTGTTTATATATTTTGTTCGGTCTTATTTTTTATTTTAATGTCACTTCCTCCACTGTAGGATATCTATATTCCTATGACTATGAGTATTTATTTACTATAACTATTTATTTTCTATTCATAAGTCCTAGCTTCTGGGGGAATTAAAAAAAAAAGGAATACCTTTCCTATTTCTGAGGGGAAGAAAGAAGTTGTTTATTTTCTTGTTTGTTTTTTTCACATTTTGAAATTCAGAGTAAAAATTATTGGGTACTGCTTAGTATACAACATTTGCACAACATTAATAATTCATGTGTGGGCCTGAATGTCAATGAAAAGAAATAAGGAGATTTCTAAAAAAGAAGATCTTGGGTACACATGCTTGGTCTTGTACTATTCAGCGATGGTTTGCACAAATTAATATATTGTAAATTATCATATTTGAAGATGTGACACAAAAATGTGAAAGAGAATTAACATGACAGCTGATAAAATCAGAATCCAAAAGAAATTGATGAGGAAGCTATAGTTGTGCGCCCAGTCTAAGGAGAAGAAATTTATTTGAAAGGGGTAATTGGAAAGCCTTATGGAAGGGATAGGCTGAAACTATCCCATCCGTTTTTAAAGTTGATACTTCAACTAGGTGGGAAGATGTTTCAATCAGTGTAATCACTAGTAGGTCTTAGACTAACTTCCTTCAACCTAGAAAGAAGCTTCCCAAGAATATGTTCAGACAGGCAAAGGAAAAGTGGTCATGGCCTATTGCTTATCAATACATTATCAAGCAAGTTTTTTAAAGGATTGACTCCAGAAATTGAAATAATGATGCTTTTCAAACACACAATTTAGGAAAAGCTGACTAAGGTAAAAAGAGATTTCTTGAACGTTTTCTTGGGAAGGTTCCCTATTTCTCTCCTCCTCAGTGGAGGATTTGGGCCTTAACATATTCCTGTCTGTGCCCTAGCAGTTTTCCTAGATCAGCTAATGGCAGTATCTACAGTGGGAGTCAAGGTCATATAGGCATAGTTTCACCATGCTTAAGAGGAAATTCTCACACTCTCCACAAATGAAATAAAAGATCCTCCAGCAACTGGGAAATAAGAGATATAATTTTCTACATTTGCTCTTTAAGTTTTAGTCTACTTTCTCCTGGATTTCGTATGTATTTACAGGAGAAGGGAAAAAGACTTTTGGGATGGTATTTTTTACCAACTTTTCCTACTCTTCCACCTTAGTAAATGCCTTTATTAAAAAAACTATTTAATAACAAATATTATTATGTGGACAAATAAATAGATTCTTCACTGATAATCTTGAAGAAAAGCACATCAATAGGGGCTCAAGTTTATGACTTTACGAAACCCCTCTTTTCCCCAACATGCATATAGAACTATAAGAGGGAGATACAGCTAAGCTCTGGGGACTGAACTATCAGTGGGAAAGGCAATGTAATGTTAAGGGAATTTGAAGTTCTTCCCTGCCCCTTACTAGGCCTATATGACCTGCTTTGAACAGGAAGATTGAGCAAGGGAGAGAGGAGAGAGAGTAAGGCAGACTAGGAAAGGGGTAGGCAGAGCTGAAGTTGAGATTTCTAGGATTAATGATGGAGGGATTTTTGCCTAGGGGAGCTTGTTTGGGAGCAGGTCTAGAGGAGGGAAGGCTTGGGGACGGCAATGCCTCCTGCATTAGTGATATAGATAGATAGATAAATAGATAGATATAGATATAGATAGATAGATATAGATATAAATATATAGATATATAAACTTCTTTGTTGCCAAGGTGTAATTGACTTCCTAGTATCCGAATAAATATCTTTGATTGGTCTTTCAGGAAGAGAGTTTATTATATTTTGTGATTCAACCCTGGGAATACATTCTGTATATTCCTAGCAGCTCTTATGGGTAGTGCATTGTCAATATAAGGATTTGGAATAAAAATCCTAAGACTTTATAGTGGGGAAATACAGTTTGCTATAGTAATTGTGAAAAGAAATTGAAGAAAGTTTCCCAGATAAAGGCCTCTTTTCTTGAACATATAGAGAACTGAGTCAAATTTATAAAAAAAAAATAGCCATTCCCCATTCCCCAATTGATAAATGATCAAAAGATATAGTTTTAAGATGAAGTAATCAAATCTATCTATAGCCATATGAAAAAAAAAATGCTCTCCACCACTATTTATTGGAGAAATGCAAATTAAAACAACTCTAATGTACTACTTCATATCTATTGGATTGGCTAATAGGGCAGGAAAAGAACATAACAAATGTTGGAAGGGGCATAGGAAAAACTGAGATATTAATGCATTACTGAGAGAGTTATGAACTGATTTAACCATTACATAGAGCAATTTGGAATTACGCCAGAAGAATAGTAAACACATGTCTACTTAGATCATAATACTTTGGAAAAACTGAAAACTTGTAGGTCTCTAGAAGTATGTTTGGAAACAGCTGCACAGAACCCCTAAAGCTCAGGACAGTGTACTCTCCACCTTGGAAACATAGCTCCACTTTAGCAAAGAGTTAAAAGGCTGGAAAAATAGGCAAAAACCAGAAAAAAAAAAACATTCTGATCACAGAAATTTACTATGGTGACAAGGAATATTAAAACTCACACACTCAGAAGAAAATGAAGTCAAAGATCCTACATCCAAAGCTTCCAAGAAAAATATGAATTGATCTTAGGCCATGGAAGAGCTCAAAAAGGATTTTGAAAATCACGTAAGAGAGGTAGAAGAAAAAAAGTGGGAAGAGAAATATGTGATACCAGAAAAAATGTTCTAACTCACTGTTAATTGGAAAAATACAAATTAAAATAATTTTTAGCTACTACCTTATACCTATTAGATTGGCTAATGGGACAGAAAAGGAAAGTGAAAAATATTGGAGGGGTATGGGAAAAATGAGAACTTAATGCACCATTGGTAGAGTTGTGAACTGATTCAACAGTTTCTAGAGCAATTTGGAAAGGCTATAAAACCACGCATACCCTTTGACCTAGCAATATTACTACTAGGGCTATATACAAAAAAGAGATTAAAAATAAAGGAAAAGGACTTATATGTACAAAAATATTTATACAAGCTCTTTTCTGGTAGCAAAGAATTGGAAATTGAGGGGATGCCCTTCAATAGGGGAATGGCTGAACAAAATGTAGTATGTGATTGTAGTGGAATACTATTGTGCTATGATGAGCAGGATGATGATGAGCAGGATGCTCTCAGGAAAAACAAAACAAAACAAAACTGGAATTATATGAGCTGATGTAGAGTTAAATGTACTGTGTACAAAGTAACAGCAATATTCTATGATAATCAGCTTTGAATTCTAGTTATACTCAGCAGTATAATGACCCAAGATAACTTGAAGGACTTATGATGAAAAATGCTATCCATCCCCAGAGAAAGAACTGATAGTATCTGAATACATATTGAAGCATTCTTTTTTTAACTTTATTTTTCTTGAGTTTTTTTTTTTTGGGGGGGGGGTAGATCTGTGTTTCCCTTCACAAAATGACTAATATGGAAATATATTTTGCATTACTACACATGTATAACCTATATCAAATTGGTTGCCTTTTCAGTGGGCTGGGGGGGGGGGCACGGTAGGAGGAAGGAATGAAAAAAGAGAATTTAGAACTCAAAATTAAAAAAAAACAAATGTTAAAAATTATTTTACATGTAATTGGGGGAAAATAAAATATTAAATATAAAATATTTCAATAGGCCAAATATCAAATGAAACTCAAAAACAAATATAAAATTTGGTTTGATAACATCAATTTAACAAATATTATAGAGAAGTTGCTAAATAGTAGTTTAAAAATAACAACATCTGAATGTTTTCATGGATTGAAACAGGGTTGTGGTTGTTATTTGTCCACTTTAATTTTTGCTTCATGTGGCAACCAAAAATACTAATGGCATCTTAGATTGCAAGAGAAATTGTGGGCTGAAGGACGGTGGGGATAGATGTATTCCATACTGAAAAAGTCAGAGGACATTTGAAGAATTGTGTTAAGGCCTACATACCACGTTTTAGCAAAGATAATGGAAAATTGAAGAGCATACAGAGGAAGGTAATTGGAGTGGTCAAAATATTTGAATTTAAGTCATAAGTACTTGAAGGAACTGAGATTGTGTCGATGGAAAAGACAAGACTTAGTTGTATTTAGGAGCTGCTGTATAGAAGAAGAATGAGACTTGTTCTAGGTATAAGAGAACAGACTAGGAATAAAGAGGGCAGATAAAGTTTTAGAGAAGCACAGTGTTTAGTAAGCCAGAAGACATAATTTATAGAGGAACTTTTCTGGTTAAAAACGAAACAAAACAAAACAAAAAACTAAACTCACCAGGAAAAAAGTGGAAAATAATTAGGTAGAAATTAGATTTAGATCAGCTCCCTCAATCATCTTCCACAAAATAGATCATGTAATAGCTTCCACAGCTAAGAACATGAGATATATTATTTTTTAAATTTATTTTTATTTTTCAACATTCATTTCCATAAGATTTTGAGGTACAAATTTTTCTCCCCATCTTTCCCCTACCCCCACCTGAAAATAGCAAGCCTACTGAATACTCCTTCCCCCAATCTCTTATATCATTGCTCATCTCCCCCTAACTTTCTGGTAGGGCAAGATGAATTTCTATACCCCTGTGCCTGTATATCTCATTTCCCAGTTGCATGTAAATTTTTTTTAACATTTGTTTTTAAAACTTTGAATTCCAGATTCTTTCACTTCTTCCCTCCTCATCCACACCCACTGGAAATATAAGTAATTCAATATAGGTTGCAGATGTGTAGTTACACAAAACATTTCCATAGTAGTTATATTGTGAAAGACTAAAGATATCTCTCTCCATCCTATCCCACCTTTCATTTATTATATTTTCTCCCTAAGACCCTGTCCCTTTTCAAAAGTATTTGCTTCTGACTACCCTCTCCCCTAATCTTCCCTCCCTTCTATCATCGCCCCTCTCATCCTCTTCCACTTTACTTTCCTGTAGGGTAAGATACCCAGTTGAGTGTATATGTTATCCCCTCCTTAAGCCAAATTCAATGAGAGTAAGGTTGAATACCTACCCTTTCACCTCTCTGCTCTTCCTCTCCATTGTAACAGTTTTCTCTTTTATATGAGATAATTTACCCTAATCTATCTCTCCCTTTCTCCTTCTCCCAATATATTACTCTCACCTCTTAATTTTATTTTTTACATATCATCCCTCCATATTCAACTCATACTGTGCCCTCTGTCTATGTATACATGTACACACATATGCACACACTCACATACACTCTCCTATATGTACATATAGACATATACATATATATACATATATATATATATATACACACACACACACGTATATTTCCTTCAACTATCCACATACTAAGAAAAGTCTCACGAGTTACAATTTTAGTTTTTCCATGTAGGAATGTAAATCACTCAACTTTAATAAGTTCCTTATGATTTCTTTTATCGGTTTACCCTCTCATGCTTCTCTTCCTTCTTGTATTTGAAAGTAAAATTTTCTGTTCAGCTCTGATTTTTCCATCAAGAATGCTTGAAGGGGCGCCTAGGTGGCACAGTGAATAGAGCGCCGGCCCTGGAATCCATACAAACAAAAACCCAGCTGTGTAACCTTGAGCAAGTTACTTAACCCCAATTGCTTTAAAAAAAAAAAAAAGAATGCTTGAAAATTTTATATTTCTTTGAATGACCATATTTTCCCCTGAAACATTATACTCAGTTGTGCTGGGTAGGTGATTCTTGGTTTTAATACTAGCTCCTTTGACCTCCAGAATATTATATTCAAAGCCCTTGGATCCCTTAATGTAGAAGTTGATAGATATTGTGTTATCCTGATTGTGTTTCCACAATAGTAAAATTTTTCCTTCCTGGATAATTGTAATATATTCTTCTTGACCTGGGAACTCTGGAATTTGTCTCTGATATTCCTAGGAGTTTTCATTTTGGGATCCTTCTCAAGAGGTGATTGGTGAATTCTTTCCATTTCTATTTTGACCACTGGTTCTAAAATATCAGGGCAATTTTCCTTGAGAGTTTCTTTAAGGATGATTTCTAGGTTCTTTTTTTTTCTGATCATGGCTTTCAGGTAGTACAATAATTTTTAAATTATTTCTCCTGGATGTATTTTCCAAGTCAGTGGTTTTGCCAATGAGATATTTCACATTGCCTTCTATTTTTTTTTTCATTTGTTTGGATCTGTTCTATAGTATCTTGATTTCTCATAAAGTGCTTAGCTTCCATTGGCTCCAATCTAATTTTGAAGGAATTATTCACTTCAGTGAATTTTTGAAACTGCTTTTCTATCTGCCAAATTTGGCTTTTTAAAGAATTCTTCTCCTCATTGGATTTTTAGGCTTTTTTGCCATTTGAGTTAGTCTATTTTTAAGGTGTTATTTTCTTAGTAGTTGTTTTGGTCTCCTTTAGCAGGCTATTGATTCTCTTTTCATGATTTTCTTGCATCATTCTCATTTCTATTCTCAATTTTTCCTCCACTTCTCTTACTTGATTTTTAAAATCCTTCTCGAGCTCCTCCATGACCTGTAACTAGTACATATTTTTGAAGCTTTTGATGAAGGAGTTCTGACGCTATTGTCAGATTTATTGTCTGACTTTATTGTCACGTTCCATAATTTCATTCGTTTTGTCCCCCCCAAAAAAATTCTAGGGTCTGATTGTGCTTCCTTTCCTTGCTCATCCTGTCACTAAATTACTTGACTTTTGAGCTCTTTGCCACAGTAGAACTCTGTTTCCAGAGTGGAGAAACTTTGTCCCAAATTGCTGGGGTTTGCATAGCTGCCAGAGCTATTAGTAGGGCCTTTCTACATCCCTCACAAACTCTGACACCCTGGTGGCATACCCCAGGACCACCAACCAAGATTGTGATCCAGATCCAAGCAGGTCAAAGCAAGGGTGATTACCCTCTGAATGGTCGCTTGTTCTCCATATAATCTGCAGGCCAGGAGTTCTGGAGGCAGCCATATGATAATAGCTGCAGCTACTGTGCCTCTACCACTTCTTGCCCTGGGGGCAGGGGCTAGACCAAATCTCTTCCATCACCTAAGTTTGCCCACTGACCTTTTACTTTCTCCTTGGTGTTTATGGGTTGTGAAGTACAGAAACTGCCACAGCTACTGATGATTCACTCTCCTAAAGACTGCTCTGGCTGGTCCATGCCTCTGGTCAGGGCCACTCCAGGTATGGGGCCACACAGTTCATGTGGGACTACAAATGACTCCTAGCTTGGTACAATAGAACCTTCGTGTTGACCTGCCAGACTGTGTTTAGTGGCAGATTTGTTTCTTTCTATCACTTTGTGGGTTCTGTAGCTCTAAAGTTTGTTTAGAGTCATATTTTTTACAGGTTTTGGAAGTGGTTGGAGCAGGAGCTTCAGCCAAGTTAGTGCTTTTACTCCACTATTTGCCTCAACCCCCTCCAACCCATGAGATGTATTTTTAACTGAGAGATAGAATCAATTATAAAAACAAAATAACTTTCATAACATGAAGCTAAAAGGCATCTGAACAAACAAAATCATTGCACTTGGGATAAGAAGAGAAATAGTTGAATGGGAAATAAAACATACAACACACACACATATAGCAAGCTTCTCTGTTAAGGGTTTGATATGCACAATATATAAACAATTAATACATATTTAAATGAAAAGCTATTCTAAAATATGAATAGGTCTCAAAAGAAGAATTTCAAATTATTAATGGGCATATGAAAAAATGTAACAAATAATTAATAATAAAAGTAATGCAAATCAAAACAGCCCAGAGATTTCACCCCACAACTTGCAAATTGGTAAAAATGAGAAGAGATGGTAACAGTACTAAGTACTGAAAATAGAATCAGAAAGAAAGTCACTGCTCTTGAGGAGTTTGCATTCTAATGGAGAAAGACAACATATAAATGAGAATTGAAAAGTGGGAATAGGGAAAGTTAGTGGGTTGGAGGATGGTAGAGAAAGTAAGGAGGAAAGCCTGGAAAGGATAAAAAAATAGCGTGCCTGGGTATTTTCCTTAAAAATAGAGGTTTTAAAAGAACCGAATCAAAGGAAAGGACTCTAGGGACAGAGAGAAATTCAGTGTAAGAAGTCTTGGGGTGAAATGGTTATTCAGGATGAGAGGTTTCTGTGGCAGCATAGAGAAAGTGGACATATAAGAAGAATGTGCCCATATACACCAAAATATTTCTAACTGCACTTTTCATGATACTTAATATTTAGAAATAAAGAAAATGCTTATTTGCTGGGGAATGGGTTAAACAAATTGTGGTTTGTGAATGAAATATGGAATGTTATTATTATAAGAAGTGACAAATATGGTCAATATAGAGAAGCATGGAAAAATTTACATGAATTTATAATGAAGTAAGTAGAACCAAGAAAATAATATTCAAATTGACCATAATAATTTAAACATAAAGAACAAACACACACACAGTGAATGTTGCATAGTTGTGAAGAATAACCATGGCTTGAAAGAAGATTTATGAAAACATATACTTATTCTATGTCTTTGCAGAGGTGGGAGGTCAACCAATAGCGTATATTACATATATTTCCAAACATTTGTAATATAATTATCAATTTGCTTATTTCCTCCTCTTCATTTACTTTTGCTTTTTTTGTCTTTTTTTATAGTTATGGCTCTATGAGATGGGATGCAAAAGAATAATTAGAATGATATTAAAGAAAATAACAACACACTTATTTTAAGATAAAATTGAATAATAGATTTAGACTTGACACAAGAAAACAAACAGAAAACCCTTTATAACAAGTAGGATGATACCAAATGAAATTGTTTGTGTAGGGATTAAAACAGTGATGATGCCAATGATGATGATGATGATGATGATGGAGGTGGTGGTGGTGGTGATCATGATAATTAACATTTATGTAAAGCTTTAAAGTTCACAAAGCACTTTACATATTTTATCTCTTTTGATCCTCCTAAAAAACCCTAGAAGGTAGGTGCTATTGGTATTGTCATTTTGCAGATGAAGAAACTTAGAACCTGACAGAGGTTAAGAGAATTGCCCAACGTTAGTACAGCTAGTGATTACCTGAAGTAATATTAGAACTCAGGTCTTCAGGATACTCTATACCACCCAGGGGTGGAGGGAGCTGGTTAATATCTCTTTTTTTGTATATCATTACATAATGACTGGAGAATCACAGAGATGTTGTAGAGATTTTAAATCATTTATATCTTAGACTAGATGACCTGACACATGTATTATGGTGATGTTTAAGGTTAAAAATTAATTTTCTCTCAAACTAAAGCATCCATATGCATCACCTACAACAGACACTGATATTTACCCTTTTGAATTTTTTAGAGAGGTGATATTTACTTTTCTAGGTGTGCGTGTCTGTGTGTGTGTATTTGAAGGTTGGGAAGTTAGTATGCTTTCTCACAGTCTCTTTATTAATCAAACAAACAAAAATCTGGTAGGTGGTGAGTACATTAAAAAAATAATAAACACCACTGCTATGGGTAAGCCTTGGCCTAGACATATGTGTGATGCTCTTATTGAATTTATAACATTATTAGATGTGAAGTAATTGTATTATGTTTCTACTCTCTAAGTTTCCTCCATAGGTGAGATGTATTCTCATCCAATACTATGTAGTGGATTTTGAAATTTACATCTGTCTAAAATATGATGCCAATTTAATTTTTCAACCAAATTACATTACCATTTATTTCGAAAGTTGTGTGCTAGGACCTAGGAGGAAAAACAAGCTTTTATTCTCCTAGGAAAAACATACTTCTATCCCTTTGCAATCTCAAGAGGAATCAAACATAATATCTTCCCAGAATTCAGTTCAGAATGGCCTCAGTTGGAGGTTTATTAAAAAAATATTCAAAGAGGGACTTCATTCAGTCCTTGAAGAAAAGAAAGGATTTGCATAGGTGCAAGAAGGAACTTGACAATTGATCTTATATAAAACAGGAGCCATTGACAGATTTTGAGCATAGAATAGCTGGACAAAAGTAACATTTTAAGAAGATTAAGTTTAGCATGCTAAAGTTGATAGATAAAAACCCTGAAAATATTGGGAGTCTTTTTAGAAGACCACTGCAGTAGCCAGAGCCTAGACTAAGGTAGAAGCTCTATGACTTAAAAGAAAAGACAGTTTTGGGGAAAAAAAGGAATTTGACTAAATAGATATTGGTAATCAAGGAGAAAATTGCATCTCATGTGGCTCCATGTTTTCAAACTTAGAGGACTAGCAAAGGAATCATATAATGAAGAAAAATGGGAAAATTGAGAACAGAGTATGGTTTGGGGGAAAGACATTGAGTTTGATTTTGGAACTAGAGAAGGAAAAGAATATAACAATAGTTAGCAGTTACATAGTGGTTTAAGGTTTGCAAAGTAATTGACATATACATACATTTATATACATACATACATTTGTATGTTTCTCTCTCTATTAATTCATTTGCTCCTCATAATCACCCTGTGGGGTATGTGCTATTATTATTCCTATTTTATAGATGGGGAAATTGAGACGACGAATGACATGTGGTTGAAAGAAATTAGGTCACTAAGTGTCTAAGGCAGAATTCCAAGTCAGATCTTCCTTTTTAAAGTCCTGGCACTGTATGCACTGAGCCAATTAGCTGTGTGTCAAAAAAAAGTGGAACTATTTAGTTAAGAAACATGATTGAAATTAAGGTGAGGTAAACAATAAGGAGCTATAGATTTGAGAGTCAATAGCCAGGAAGTGGCAATTTGGTTTCTCTCTCTCTCTCTCTCTCTCTCTCTCTCTCTCTCTCTCTCTCTCTCTCATTCTTCTTTAACTCCCCCACATTCTCTCTTCTATTTCTCTTCTCTCTCCCTCTCTCCATCTCTCTTTTCTGTATCTCTTTCTCTAACCCTCCCTAACACACACTCCCTCACTCCCTCCCTCTCTCCCATCTCTCCCTGCTGTCTCTGTGTCTCTGTTTCCCTTTCCCCCACCTCTGTTTCCTTTTTCCCCTTATCCATCTCTATCCCTCTGTCTCTGTCTCTCTGTCTCTGTTTCTGTCTCTCTCTGTCTCTGTATTGGCCTCTCTGTCTCTGTGTCTGTCTCGGCCTCCCTCTCTCTCTCTCTCTCTCTCTCTCTCTCTCTCTCTCTCTCTCTCTCTCTCTCTCTCTCTCCCCTAGCCCACCCCCTTTCCCAGAACTATTATTTCATTAGGTTAGGGAACTTCCAATTTAGTGGTAATTCCCTCCCAAGATATAGTTAAAAACTCATGTGCAACTTCTGCATTTCAGAGTTGTATGGAGACCCTAAATTATTGTAGATTACTTATAGTATAAAAGCTATCATGTGTCAAAGGTAGAATTTAAATGATTCTGTTTCAGACTCTTGAGAATAGCCTTCTAGTCATTACACGAATCTACTTGTTATTTTTTTTTTGTAATAAAGTTAGTGAATTCATCAATTAAATATACCAACAAATTAACAAAAAAGCTTTCATTTGATTGCTACACACTTGTATTTGCAAAATTATATTCAACTTAGCAATATTTTTGCATATCTCATCCTCACCCTAGAGCATTATAACGATCCCATATTTTTTAAATCTCTTAATTATATTATTCAAGTGGAAGGAATTTAAATTCTGTTTTGGACTTGGAAGGTATAATTCATGATACGTCTTTTATGTTGAGTACCAAGTAGGTCATTTGCTTCAACATCATATCATCTTGTAATCTTCTCTTTGATGAAACATTTCAGTATATTCTTCTCTTGCAGGTAATACATTTCAGTATAGATGACAATACTTTCCCCACACAGATCTTATCATTTCTAAAATTCTTACCTTAAATGGAAAGCTAAATGACTAAACTTGGCAGAAATTTGAAGAGAAATTAGGAAATCTAACGGTGTGCCAACTTGTTCTCATTTATGCTCCATTTGTGAAATTCACTTCCAATGCCTTAATTTTCCACCTATTCCTTAATTTTGTCATTTCATTATTAAGAGTATTAAATCGGGGGTGGAGCCAAGGTGGCAGAGTAGAAACAGCTCATCCAAGCCACTCTGCCCCCAGATTCCCCCCAAACTATGTAAAAGGGGACTCTGAACATCTTCTGGAGTCCCAGCACCCACAGAACAACACAGAGAAGCTAAGCTCCCGCTGAGGACAGCACAGCAGCACTGCAGGAAGGACCAGCACAGTGGTCTGGGAGCCGGCAGGGCGCAGAGCACGGGGAGCTGAGCTGAGCCCAAGTCCGCGTGAGCCGAGGTTTTAGCCCCAGGGCGGCAGGGTCAGCAGCTGGCTGGAGGAACCCCAGAACACCAGGAGCTGTGGCGACTCCAGAATTATCAACATAGACATGCCTAGGACAAACTAAGAGGTTAGTGTCCTATGGAGTTTGGGACAGGTATTTGGGGAATGCGTTGGCTGCCTCCCCCGGGGGCTAGAAGCCACTGAGGAGACACGCCATTTTGTAATTTTCAGAGGCAGCTCCAGCTCCTGGCCTGCAAATTGTAGGGAGATCTAGCAATCAGTCTTGGGGGGTAATCGCTCTTGCTTTAACCTCCCTGGATCTGGATTGTGATCTAGGGTGGAAGTCGTGGGTGGGTTTACAGCTTGCCAGAAACGGAAGTTGCCCCCCACACGTTCGGGATAAAAATTCCTCTAGCTGGCCTTAAAGCCATAGTGTGGCAACAAGCCCAAAAGTCAAGTAATTAAGTGGCAACATGCCAAGGCAAAGGAAAGAGAAAAATGCAACCCTAGACTCCTATTTTGGGGGCATAGAGCGGGAAAAGGACTATGAGGTCAGAAGTCCTGCTCCAAAAGCCCCAGGGGAAAACATGAGCAGGTTGAAGGCCATAGAGGACCTTAAGAAGGACTTTAAAAATCAAATAAGAGAAGTGGAGGAAAAATTGGAAAGAGAAATGAGAAGGATGCAGGAAAAGTATGAAATGAGGGTCAACAGCCTGACTGAGGAAAACAACACCTTAAAAAATAGACTAACTCAAATGGCAAAGGAGGCCTAAAAGGGCAATGAGGAGAAGAATGCCTTAAAAAGTCGAATTTGCCAGATGGAAAAAGAATCTCAAAAGTTCACTGAGGAGATTCATTCCTTCAGAGTTAGACTGGAGCAAATGGAAGCTAATGACTTTATGAGAAATCAAGATGCTGTTAAGCAGATCCAAACAAATGAAAGATTAGAAGGCAATGTGAAATATCTCATGGGAAAAACCACTGACCTGGAAAATAGATCCAGGAGAGACAATTTAAAAATTATTGGACTCCCTGAAAGCCATGATCAAAGAAAGAACCTAGAAATCACCCTTCAAGAAATTCTCAAGGAAAATTGCCCTGAGGTTTTAGATACAGAGGGAAAATAGAGGTTGAAAGAATCCACCAATCACCTCCTGAAAAAGATCCCCAAAAGAAAACTCCCAGGAATATTATAGCCAGGTTCCAGAATCCCCAGATCAAGGAGAAAATACTACAAGCAGCCAGGAAGAAACAATTTCAATATTGTGGAAACACAATCAGAATAGTACAGGACCTGGCAGCTTCTACATTGAGGGATAGAAGGGCATGGAATATGATATTCCAGAGGGCAAAAGAACTGGGAATGAACCCAAGGGTCACCTACCCAGCAAAACTGAGTATTTTTTTTCAGGGGAAAATATCGTCATTCAGTGGAATAGAGGACTTTCAAGCATTCTTGAGGAACAAACCAGAATTGAGTAGAAAATTTGACATCCGAACACAAGAAGCAAGAGATGCCGGAGGAGGTAAAGAGGGAAAAGAAATCAAAAGGAACTTATCAAAGTTGAACTATTTACATTCCTATATGGAAAAGCAATAACTGGGACTGATGATATCTTTCTCACTATGAAAATAATGGAAGAAGGGGGTGTGGTCATATGAATACATATGTGAATGTGTGTGTATATGGTTACAGTTATATATGGATAGAGGGCATAGGTTGAATTTGTTGGGAAGGGAGAATACTCAAGGGATGAAATTATGAGGTGAGAGAGGAAAGTGGCAAGAGGAGATGGGGAGAGACAGGGTAGGGTAAACTATCTCATGTAGAAGAAGCAAGGGGAAGTGGTTGCAAGGGAGGGGGAGAATAGGAAGGCAAAAAAGGCAAAACCACATTCTCATTGAATTTGGTTCAGGGAGAGAATGACATACATACTAAATGGGATATCTCAACCTGCAGCAGAATAGGGGGAAGGGGGATGAGAGGAGGGATGATGGATGGGAGGGCATCCTTGGGGGGAGGGGAGGTTGGAAGTACCCACTATAGAAGAGGGACAAGATCATGTAGGGAATGGACCAGGTGGGGGGTGGGATGAGTGGGAGGGAATTATAAGCAGCCTTGTACAATATATCTACTATGATAATGTTTTGCATAGCTAGACATGTACAACATATACTGAATTACTTATCTCCCCAGAGGGAATGGGTGACAAGGGAGGAAGGAAATGGATCTGAAATTCGAGGTCTTAACATTAAATGTTTCAAATATATATAAATACTATTATTAATACTCTTTTGCTTATAATTGGGAGATAAGATGTGAAGGCATTGGGACACAAAGATTCACCTTCCTCTAATGGAAAAGTCGAAGGGGGTATGGGAGAAGGTATGGGAGAGAGCAGATTGGAGGAAGCAATATCTTCTGGGACTGCTATTCTGGGAGGTTGGGTAGGGGAATAACGGGGGGAAAATGATTGTAACTCAAAATCTGGCAGTAATGAATGATGTAAAACAGAAGTTAATAAAGCATTTGTTTAAAAAAAAAGAAATAAAAATGAAATTTCTCTAAAAAAAAGAGTATTAAATTGTTATCTAACAGCATCAATATATAGCAGAATTTCTCTTAAGGAACCCAAGTGAAGTAAATCAGTATTCTCTACCTTAAATTCATGGTGAAATTGAAGACTCTGAAGGAATCATTGAATATTGTTTTCAAAGATATTATTAAGAGAAAGATCTAATAAGGGATGAAAAAGTATAGCTGAATAACACATCTGTAGCATGTGTAACTAATCTACACCATCAGTTATAGACTTGATTTTCACAAGCCTCAGATATTATTCTAATATTTCAGGGGAAATTAATACTTTTACCATATTAAGAAATAATTTAGTGGTAGTTTTGATAAATTCTATCCCTTACTAATAGAATCACTCTCAGTCTCATTGTTTTACATGTTTGCTATTAAAATAAAACAAAACTAAACTGTTTAGTAAAACTACACTTTGCCTTCCATACTGCATTCAAATGTGAGGTGAAACTCCTGTTTTTTTTTTAAGTTTATTATGTAAGAATTGATCTGTGTCCTATGATATGATGATAATTCTTTTATTAAAGTCTTTCAAGGTCAATGTTAATGCCAGGATAACACTAGACATAGGTAATCAATTTGCTATAATACTTGCTTAAAATATGTTTTTATATAAAGTCTTTGAGTTTAAAGGGCATTAAATTTTTTTTTCATTGAAACTTCCAATAAAGGATTCTTTATCTAAAATAGCTGATACTTGCATAATATCTTATAGTTTTCAAAGGACTTCACATGCATTGTTTTATTTGATCTTAGCAAAAATCCTGTGATATAGAGAGTACATGTATTCATCACCTGAATTTTATAAATGAGAAAACTGATATCAAATAAGCTAAATAACATTTAGGAAGGGGCAGGGTTAGCAAATCAACCTTAACCCATGACTTTCAATAACCACCCTGTATGATTCCATTACTCCTCAATGATGTACATTATTCAATTGGAACTGAGGAAGAAAAATCTATCTAGGACTTCAATAACCAAATCCTCTTTAAAGGTAAAACAAAATGAGAGTAAATGAAATGAAGTGAAGTTACATTTTGTTTTCTGTTTAAAGTTGTGTTCCTAGTGTAGTTTCTCAGTGTCATTGCTGATTTAGGTAACCAGCCTTAGAATTCCTTTAGCTTCTTCTCTACAGATTTCACCATCTCCAGCAGTATTCTCTCTCACTCTATCTTATATACCTTTCTTATGCCCCATTCTTTTAGTTCTTAGGAATGAATATAACTTCCTTCAGGGCTATAACTAATATAGAGTGGAAGGAGCTTTTTACCCCTGGCTGTCAAATTTAGAAGACACCAAATATATTTTCAGTATTTTAGCACCATAGAAACAACAGAGTTGTTTAACTTTCCAGAAAAAAAAGCTTTTCCCCACCCTGCCCTTGTCTCCTCTTCAGCTTACCAAGGGGTTTTGTACTCAGCACCTTAGAGCAAAAGCCTGGCTTTACAGTAACTATCCTTAACCCACAAGGAAAACTCAATTGGAGGCACATTTTATGCCACTTGCACATTTTGTGGACCTTTTTTCCCCCAAATCATTCATTTCCGCCACATTTTGAGTTACAATTTTTCCCCATTTTCCCCCACCCACCACCCCAGAATAGTAGTCCCACAGGATATCCTTTCATCCTGTCTACTCTCTCCCATATCTTCTCCCATACCCCCTTCAACTTTTCCAGTAGGGCAAGGTGAATCTCTGTGCCCCAATGCCTGTATATCTTATTTCCCAATTATATGTAAAATAGTATTAATAATAGCATTTATGTATTTTTAACACATTTGATTTTAAAACTTCATTTTCCAGATTCATTCCCTTCCTTCCTTGTCACCCACCCTCACTGGGAAGATAAGCAATTCAATATATGTTGTAGATGTGTCGCTATGCAAAACACCACCATAATAGATAAATTGTAAAGGACTAACTATATTTCCCTCCTTCCTATCCCATCTCCCACTTGGTATATTCTCTACTTTGATCCTGTCACTTTTCAAAAGTGGGTGATTCCAACTTCCCTCCGCCCCTTCACTCCCATCCTCCCTTCCTGTCATTCCCTTCCTCCTACTCTCCTGTAGGAAGAGATATCCTCTTTAGTATGTATGTCAATCTCTCCCTTTGCCAAATTTAATGAGAAGGTTTTGCCTTTTTGCCTTCCTGTTCTTCCCCTTCCTTGTAACCATTTTCCTGTGCTTCTTCTATATGAGATAGTCCACCCCATACTGTCTCTCCCCATCTCCTCTTGTTATACCCCTCTCTCACCTCTTGATTTCACCTTTTAAATATCATCCCTTTCTATTAAATTTGACCTGTGCCCTTTAACTATGTACACCTGTACACATATATACACACATTCACATATGTATTTATATGCCCATATACCCTTCTTCAACTATTTTCATACTGAGAAAGGTTTCAACAGTTAGAGTTATCATTTTTCCATGTAGGAATATAAATAGTTCAACTTTGATAAATTCCTTATGATTTCTTTTCCCTGTTTACCTTCTCAAGCATCTCTTGCTTCTTGTATCTGAATGTCAGATTTTCTATTCAACTCTGTTTTTTTCTTCAAGAATGCTTGAAAGTCCTCTATTCCTCTGAATGACCATATTTTCCCCTGAAGCATGATACTCAGTTTTGCTGGGTAGATGATTCTCACTTTTAATCCCAGTTCCTTTGCCCTCTGGAATATCATAATCCAAGCCCTTCAATACCTCAGTGTTGAAGCTGCCAGATCCTGTGCTATCCTGATTGTGTTCCCACAATACTGAAATTGTTTCTTCCTGGCTGCTTGTAATATTTTCTCATTGACCTGGAAATTCTGGAACCTGGCTACAATATTCCTAGGAGTTTTCTTCTTGGGATCTTTTTCAGGAGGCAACTGATGGATTCTTTCAACCTCTATTTTGCACTCTGGTTCTAAAACATCAGGACAATTTTCCTTGAGAATTTCTTCAAGGATGATTTCTAGGTTCTTTGTTTGATCATGGTTTTTAGGGAGTCCAATAATTTTTAAATTATCTCTCCTCTATCTATTTTCCAGGTCAGTGGTTTTTCCCATGAGATATTTCACATTGCCTTCTATTCTATCATTTGTTTGGATCTGCTTAACAGCATCTTGATTTCTCCTAAAGTCACTAGCTTCCATTTGCTCCAGTCTAATTCTGAAGAATTGATTCTCCTCGGTGAGCTTTTGAGATTCTTTTTCCATCTGGCAAATTTGCCTTTTTAAGGCATTCTTCTCCTCATTGCCGTTTTGAGCCTCTTTTGCCATTTGAGCTACTCTATTTTTTAAGGTGTTATTTTACTCAGTCAGGCTTTTGACTCTCATTTCATACTTTTCTTGCATCTTTCTCATTTCTCTTCCCAATTTTTCCTCCACTTCTATAATCTGCTTCTTAAGGTCCTCCATGGCCTGTAACCTGCTGGGATTTTCATTTGGGGCTTTTGGTGCAGGAGTTCTGACCTCCCAATCCTCCTCTTGTTCCATGCTTTGGTCCTCTTTGCCCCCCAAATAGGAATCTAATGTTGAATTTTTCTGTTTATTTTGTTTCCTTTGCCTAGGCATGTTGCCACTCAATAACTTGACTTTTGGGCTTGTTGCCACAGTAGGACTCTGCCACCAGCTAGGGGAGCTTCTGTCCTAAACACTGGTGTTTTCTCATCTGCCAAAGGTATTATTTGGGTGCCCTCTCTGAAGCCCCCCCACACACACTCTGGCAAGCTCGTCACACACCTCAAAACCTCCACCCCAGCCTGCAATCCAGATCCAAGAAGGTTAAAGCAAGAGCGATTACCCCCCTCCCATGACTGATCACCTGTCCCCCTACAGTCCACAGGCCAGGAACTGAAGCTGCAACATGGCAGCTGTACTGCATCTACTCAGCGGCTTCTCGCTAGAGGCCACACGCTCTCCCAACCAGTCCCAAAGTCCATACTACACTGACCTCTCACTTTGTCATTGGCCTGTATGTGTTGGTAATTCTGGAAATGCTACAGCTGCTGGTGTTCTGGAGTCTCTCCAGCAGGCTGATGTTTGGCCACCCTGGGGCTAAAACCTCCAACTCACATGGGCCTGGGCTCAGCTCCCAGAGTGCTATGCTGGCCACTGCCTGCTGGGCTGCCAAGCTGCCCTCAGCAGTTGGTTAGCTTCTCTGTGTCATTTTGTGGGTTCTGGAGCTCCAGAGGTTATTTAGAGTCCCCTTTTCTATGTTTTGGAAGTGGTGTGAGCAGGAGCACCAGTGAAGTGCTGTTTCTACTCAGCCATCTTGGCTCTGCCCTAGGAACTTCTTTTTAATGCAAAAATTTCCTAATTAGAGTTCTGTTCCCCATTGTCTATCAGTCAGTTACAAGAGTTTTTTAAGCACTATCTATCAATCTATAGTTCTGTCTGTCTGGAAGTGTGTTAAATACTGGGGATGCAAATGAAGGCAAAATATTCTCCCAGTCTTCAAGGCACTTATATCTTAACTGGTTGTTGTCCTTCCTTCTTGAAGAGGAACACCATGACTGTCTCCCCTGAAGAGAGGGTATAATTCATAAAATATACACATGGAAACCGGTGTTGTAAGACTAGTCCATGGGAAAATACTGACAATAATATTTTTAAGTTTGATACAGCTATGTGCCCCAAAATAATATTTTACCAACTACCAATATGAATTTGGACTCCTCTACCACAGGTCAGGCACAGATAGTTCTTGTGAACATCTGGAGTGCATTCTCTAAATATTTACATCTCATGTTTCTTTTGGGCTACTTCAACTTTGCTTTGCTGATAGAGTACAACACTTTCTCTGATGTCTGATGAACTATGCCAGTGTCTGCCATGCCACACAATCAATTCCAAAAGTTCTTTAGAGAAACTTGTATCCATTTTTCTGATCACTGAATGAGTGCTAGTCCTTGTGTGAGTTCTCCATAAAATTGTCTTTTTAGGAAGCATATGTTTGGCATTCAGACAATGTTGTCAGCTCATTGGAGTTGCAATCTCTAAAGTAGAGTTTGAGTACTTGGCATTCTACCAAACTGAAGGTCTACAGAGCCATTGTCATCATTGTTGTATGCCTCCAAACCTGGACAATATGACAGCATCATGCCAGGAAACTGAATCGCTTACATTTGAATTATTTTATGAAGATTCTGAAGATCACCTAATAGGATAAGAAGCCACGCATTTTAACAGGGGAGAATGAAAATAACAGCATGCATGTAAGTTATATAGAAAGTAGAGAAGAAAGCCAATAGTAGTGTCTGAAATGTGGGGTAGGTGTGATAATTAAGGAATGGCCTCTTTAAGAATGTCTTCTGATAGTCCTCTAGTATAAAGAAAACCCTCTTGGGAGGATAGAAGTTCTGCTTTTGACCTTTGCTTTTTAGGACTGGATTCATGTCACCCAAGTCCCTACTGAAAGTGCAAACTAGAAAGTTCCTATGCAGGGATTTGTTCATATGTATTTTTAAAAAGGCCCATGGACCAGTTAGAGACTTCAAAGAAAAATCACCACATTATGAGCTTGATTGCAGTAATTAATATATCATAACGAAGGGAGCCAGTGCAATATTCAACTTTTACTGACAAATAATAGAGAAGAGTGGGAGAGAGGAAGAAAGGGAAGAATGAGAGGAGACCTGATATGCAAGTCAGAAAAATACATATTAACATAGAATAAAATTTATGTAAGGGTAGAATTGCATTTGGGAGCACAGGGACACAGACCTGTTCAAGTGGTCCCATAAAGTGAAAAGATTTGGTCTTATGAAAGCAGCATGCTCCTAAGGAGGGAAAATGTGCTCTCAGGAAGGAAAAATTTTCTCCAAAGTCTGCTTCTGAGAGTTGGATATTTAACATTGAACTTGGTGACTGCCTGGAGCTGACCAGTTTGTATGACAAAGTTCAGGACTCAAGGGATTTTTGAATTACTCTGGGAGGAGGTAGGGGGAAATATTTAATGGTTGGTAAAATATTATTTTTGGACACACAGATGTATTAACCCTAAAAATATTATTGTCAGTTTTTCCCTTTGGACTAATCTTAAAGCACTGATTTCCATGAGTAGATTTTATGAACTACACCCTCTCTTAAGAAGAGACTGTCATGCTGGTCCCAAGTCACCTTGTGTTTGTCCTTCATTTTTGAAGAGGACCGTGGCATTAGGGAAATGATGACATGACTTGCAGTTGACTTTGATTTAAGTGAGGGAGGGCTGTGCAAGGTCACCAGCCTCACTTTCTCCTCCAGAGCTTTCTGGATCCAGTGACCAGATATTCATCAGGATGACTGGAGATGACTCTGGATGCAATAAGACATCCTGACGCTTTTAGGCTAAAGCCTTTTCAAGTATTTATTTAGAGTGAGGTAAAGGGAGAAAAGCCAGGAGGCAGAGGTCTGCTTGGAGAATTATTCCAGGGTTATGAGGTAGCTTATCAAAAGGTACAGAGAGGGGAGATGGACTATTGAGTTAAAGGATCCTAAGGCTAATGCTGCTAGAGTGTAGAATACTTGGAGAGCAATAAAACATAGGAAGACTAGAAAGATAGAAAGAAGTATCATTGTGAATGGTTTTAAATGACAGAGGGTTTTATGTTTTATCTTAGAGTTAATATAGACATACTGTAGTTTATTTAGTAGGGGGTGGTGACATGGGCAGACCTGGACTTTCTTAGCTAAGTGGAGGGTATAATCGAATGGACAGAGAATAAACTAGAATCCAACTAGTATCCAAAAGTCCTTAAAATACCCCAAATAGAGAGGTCTTATGACATCAAAATATTCACAGTAGCACTTTTTGTAATAGCTAAAAAATATGGAATCAAAATAGATGCCTATCAGTTACAGATTTGTTTAGTTATGGTACATGAATATAATGGAATACTACTGAAGTCCAAGAAATTACAAATATTTGGACAGGCATGTAAAGACAAAAAAAATGATGCAAAGTGAATAAGTAGAGTCAGGGAAAATATGACTATTCAAAACTATAATTATAAATTGTAAATGAAAGGAAAAATAATGAATCAAAAGGGAATTCCATATTTAATGTCCAACCTTGAAGAAGAGATGTTCATAAATTTTATTCCCACCACACAGATATGACCATTTTACTCCTATACTGGAATGCAACTCTTGGCTTAAAGGACCATTGCATGATATTCCATCATTGGCAAATTGATTACTGTGCTAGGGATGTGGTAGGTTTGGTAAGTTAGAAGAAGAGAAATTTAGACTTCTTCTGTTGGACCCCAACAACTCTTCCAGTCTATGAAGACTTTGGAAGAAGCTGATATGTAGAGCAATGGATAGTCACTATCAGACCCCTATCCCCAATTTCCTACAGTAGAAACTTTAGGGCAATTTTTCCTTGGGTGACAACTGAAATCCTCTCCTCTTTCTCTTAGTTGAGAGGACTCCTAAAGGGAAAGCTCAGTCACTATTTACTGTCTGGTATAAGAACCTTCTGTGATATGTTTTGGTATTGACTTGGATAAATGGGGTTCTTAGCTATTTGCTATGTGTATTCATTGCAGAGCTGGGATCTAATGTTCAGGGAAGAGTCAAGTTTTGGATATAGAGGTTGGGTAACTCTTTACCCATTAAGAAACAGCAATTAGAAGTGTAACTTGTACTTAAAAATTGCTTCACTTAGACTAATAATATTTAATGGAGCATATAGATATAATTCTACCCCAGGACCCCCTTTCTCTTAGAAGAGAGTGGCGATGTATTGGTCCCAACTTCCTACTTCCTGTAAAGAATAAAAGTCTCCTGTTAAAAGTTACAAGGGAAAGATATGACATTTTTGTCTCAATGAGCGATATACAAGACCCATGGAGATCCATATAATTGACATGGGCAAAAACAAAACAAGAACACTATCATCCCCTGGCACAAAAATGATTTTTTTTTCTCTTCAAAATTCCTCTAGAATAAAATATAACTCCTCATCACGATTTCCCCTGTACATTGTAGTCCCTCCTACCTTTCTTGTAATAGTTCATATTGTTCCCCTCAAAGTGGCTTGGTACTAGTGGTTTCTCAGCTTTCTACCTTCCAATTCTGCACCTTTGCACAAATTGTTCTTTCTATCCAGAATACACTCAAACCTCATTTGAGAATCTTTGCCTTTTGAGAATCATTCTTTGCCAGACATAGTGGCCCACAACTAGAACTCCAGCTAACAGGGAAGTTGAGGTCGGTGAGTGCATATCTTGAGTGTAGGAGTTTTGCACTATTGTGGCATATTCTGATCAGTTTTGTAATTAAATTTGGCATGAATATGGTGAGCATCAGAGTGCCTAAAGAGGGGTGAATGAGTCAAAGTTAGAAAAGGAGTAGGTCAAAGCTTGCCACTAATGGGTAGTGGGACCAAACCCATGAGTATCTCTTGTAGTTCCAGAATGAAATGGGGGAAAGCAGTCCTAATTTTTTTTTCCTTTCAAAGCACAACCTATAGTTGAGGCATCATCTCCAAATGAAGCCTTTTCAGATTCCCCCATTTCCCCTCTATTTTCTCCCTCTGGGAATTACTTTGTATATAATCATTCTAGTTGTTTGTGTACATCTTGTTTGTGTCTAGTAGAACATGTAAGCTCCCTGAAGGCTGGAACTTTTTATTGTTCGGTTTTATATCCTATACCCAGGACAGTGTCTTTCACATACAAGACAAGTCCAAAGTAAATGTTCAGGTGAAAATGTTAAATTCTTAAGATAAAATCATGGGTGCTTTCCTTTATCTTTTTTTTTTTTTTAACTAGACAACAATATAAAATGTTGATGTAAATATCTAGCTTATTCTCTGCCATCAATTATTTATTTCTTCTGTTTCTGTCTCAGGCTTTCCTTGTTTTTGCTCATGTTTCTCAAACTATGTTAAATAGGAATAGAACACCATTTGGCCTCCCTGATTGACACTTGTTTTAAAGGGTGTGCTTTTAGTTTTTCTCAATTGTATAGCATATTTCTTTATGAATTCAAATATATACTTTAATCAGTATGAAAAGAGCCTCCAACATATTTCAATGTTAATAAATGAGTTGTGTATTTTGTCAAAGGACTATGTACTACGTTATTTTATTTTTATATGATTTATTATATTGATTGTTTTTCATCCTTTCATTCCAGTTGTAAATCCTACTTGGTTGTGTAATTCAGTAAATCCTCTGGAACTTATATTGTAATATTTATCTAAGGCACTAAGAGATTCAAAGGCTTGCTAGTGGTTACAAGACTGGTATCTCAGAGGCAGGACTTAAATCTAGTACTTTCTAACTTTAAGGCCAGCCCTGTATTACACTGCTTAATGCACCATACCACCACATGGATATTGATGTCAATGATTAAAATTCAGTTCTAATATTTATTCATATATCAATTTTTCTACTTTTCAATGTTTTTCATCAACATTTATTAAGTACTTAATATATTTTGGACACTATGCTAAGCAGAGAGGATGCAAAGACAAAAGTAGTCCCTGCCCTCAAGGACCTTATATCCTAACATAAAGGCAACATGACATTAAAATATTTCAGCTCCAATTCTGGTAACTTGTCATTTTATGCTGTTGAATCTTTACTTTATTTCCTTTTCAAAATGTTATAGATTCATCTTATCTTCTTTTTTTCTTTATCAGTAAAGATATTCAATGATATGACCTTTCACCTAAATATAGCTTTGACAGAGTACCAAAGACTTTTATATTAGATATCTGTATTGTCATTATCTTTCACATAAGCTATCACTTAAAAAAAAAATTCCCTCTCACTCAGTAATTATTATTTCAATCATTTTGTTGCTTCCACATGGGCTGATACCTTTTACGCCTTTAATCATTACCTACTACTAGTTCATTGAATTTTGATCTATAAATGCAGTGTTGATATTTTTTTTCCATTCATTTTTTTCATATTTGATCCTTATCTTCCTTGTGGTCTAGCTTATGGTAATTGTGCAGGTTCTGAGAAAGCTGGAGAAAGGTCCTTTAAAAAAAATGGCGGATTTGTCTTTGTCAACTTTTTGGTGTCTTTCCTTCTCAGATAACTATCTTTTTATAACTTGTAGTGACTATTGCTGAATAGACAATTTTGAGTCCATAGGATCACAAATTTAGAGCTAGAAGGGAACTTATGGAGATTACAAATGTATTCTCAGGGAAACTCTTCAAATCCAAGTCTTTAATTACAGGTCCACCATAATTTCCATTGTACACACTGCTTCACATATGTCCATAATGCTTAATTTTTAAAATCAAATATTAGTATTTCTACAATCCTCCCTTGAACTATGTGAAAACTCCGCTTCTATTCTTTTGTAAGTGGTACCTGAATCTCCTTGAATACTTTACATATTTTCCTATTTATCTCTATAGTGTTAAAGTTTAATTATGATATCAAAGAATGTTCTTTTGGGTTCCTCCTTTTTGGTGTCCTAAGGATTTTATTGATTGTATTTATTCAGTTGGTTTTTTTTTGGCAACTTTAGGAAATATTAATTGAAAATTTTCCAGAATGCAATTTTTATATTCTTTTCCCTGGTAAATTTGGAAAATCTTGTGTAACAACATCTTGATCTATCCCCTATTTCTATTACTTAAATCTAGAATGTATTCCCATACTTTGGATAATTAAGTATTTTTATTTGAATATCCAATTCTTATGCATTGTGTGTAACTGCTTTAGAAATAGCAAGTTTACTGATGATTACTTCTTTGCTTTATTTGTTTTCCCTTATATTCTTCATTTTTGTTATTTTCTTCATTATCCCCTCTGGATCTTTTACAACATTTTTAAAATTCTAGTTTTATTTCCTCCAATATTATTTGGGTATTTTGGGGTTTTTTTTTTGGTTGTTTCCCCACCAAAAGATAAACTTTTGCTTGTTCTCATGATTTTTACTCTTTGCTACTCTCTTCATAAGTCATATATCCATTTGACAATTTTATTTTGGATATCTAATTTAGTTTCCTCTATCTTCCATTACTTTTTCCTTCTACTTTAGATAATTCATTTGATGATGGTAACAGTATTTTTATTAACTTGACACTTTGCTTTACTCATTAAATTTCACCCCTTTTATTATTAGTTGATTTTCTCCTCTGTACCTGCCACTTCATTTGTTGGTTTGTGTGCCTGTATGGAAGAGGGCATTTAGGCAACTGTGTCTTAGATCCTTTCATTCTTTCATGATGGAGTGAACCAATACCATAAGCACTCACTCAGTGCCCCATGCATTCACTCATCCTACTCATTTTTTTAGTCTTCTGAAACCCTTACCAATTATAATACTTTGTGGATCAATGAACTAATTGATATGGGTGCTCCTTCCATAAATCTCAGAATCCCTAGTAAATAGTTTCTCTGAGTTGTGATGAATGAAAAATAAATATTAATTCAGCTGGTCTGATGATGAGTTGCTCTAATCTTGTCTAGTATGGTGCATTACCCATGCAATATTTACAGCCCCCAGGATCATGATAAAGACCATGACTATAAGTATCACATGATGTTTGATCGAAAAATATGCCATACTCTCCAGAGAGAGGATAAAGCTGAAGAATTTATTGAGACACCAGAAAAACTAATTCCAAAACCAGTAAGCTGATTCCATCGTATTACCAAAGATATTCAGAAGTCATAATAATGCTGAGAGCCACAGCATCCTTCAGCCTTCCCACAAACCAATACAAGATCAATATTTACTCACAAAACTCTCTATCTCCTTGATCAATATCCTATGTTCCCAATTATCCCCATCTGTCTCCAACTGTCTGCCTACCTCTCTATCAGCTTCCTGTGGGCTCTGCTTCTCCTCAGAAAACTCCTCCTACCACAGGCTCCATGTGACCACATTCAACTTATCAGGGGGCAGAATTTATCTACACAGAAGGGAATCTTCTTGTGGGCTCTAGGGGGCAGAGTTTTTGTTCACAGCAGGGGAGGTATTCAAACTCCCCCCTAGGTCGGTTAAGGGGAAGAGAAGATCTTCAAATTTCCATCCCCATTACATATGGTTGTTGGGCAAGAGCCTACTTCCTAATTATTTTGCATTCAAACTCTTTCTAGTTTGGAAAGGAAGTACCAGAGATTGTGGTTCATTGGCTTAGGTTCTGAAAACCCAAAATCTTTACTATTCTTTAGCAAGGCATTGAACATGAATTTTTAGTAAATTGTTATCAATAATAAATAACTTGTGTTCATATACTGCTTTATTGAATTTTTCCACAACAATGTCTTAAGCTATTTCCCTTCCATGAGTTGTTTCCTAAAATCCTAATTATAACATATCCAAATAAATAAAAGGTAATTTGAGGAGCTGAGGTTCTAGGAGCAAGAGAAGGTATGAGGAAAAACTTCAGATAGAAGGTAGTGCTTTATGTATGAATCAAGGAGGAGATGGTAAGGAGCAAATCAATTTCAGGAATGAGGTGCAACCAGTATAAAGGCAAAGATATGGAATGGCATGCATGTGGAACTTTAGGAAGAATAGTTGAGCTAGAGACTTAAGAGTATTGAGAGAAGAGTAATATATAAGGGGAAGGGCAATTTGGGAATAGTTTATGAAGGAATTTAAATGGTAAACAAAGGAATCTACATTTTATCCCAGAGAAAATGGGAAATCATTAGAGTAAGTGAAGTAGGGAAATTATATAGATGGCACTTCAGGAAAAAAAAAATTCAATGAAATAAGTGTGGAACATAGATTGGAGAAGGTAGAGACTAAAGGCAGAAGATCAATTAGGAGGAGATTGTAATATTCCAGATAAAAGGTGAAGTACTTTATGGGAATGGGCAGTTTCTCTTTCAATCCTTTTCTATATAAAAGAGTTATTTTCATTGCAGGATTTTTCAGTTTTCATTCTTTACTTACTAATGGAACTTAAGCATATCATGTTAATACTTTTCTCATTAATCTAGCCTTTCTTCACCATTTGTTCTTGTATCTGAAGTTTTAATATATATATATATATATATGTATACATATACATATACATACACACATACATATATGTATATATACATACACATACATATATATGTATATATATGTACACATATACATACATACATATATATGTATATATATATACCTGAATATATATATATATACCTGAATCAGGGGTTATCTTCACCAAACTGAAAGTGCCTAGAATATAGAAAATGTTTAAATGATTTCCATCTGTGTCTATTAAAACATCATATATACTGGGTTATTTTCAAGAGTTTGTCATTGTGATAATAATAATCAAGTGATGGAGACAGAGCATGTTATTTTCTGGAAGGGATTTCTGACCTTTATCTCTAAGTTTTTTTTCACCCTTCATTGGCCATGAGTCCTTATTGTAAAAATATAATGCACTATTTTGTCCTATTTTGAAGGATTCTCCCCCTCCTTCTTCTTACAGAATGGGCCAGTTTTGATGTTCTTCAAGGTGAAAACCTGAGGTGGATTGCAGTTAATGTTCCATAGATTGTTCAACATATGCCTTGCCAAAGCATTTTCCTTTTCTCTTGATGCATTTCTAATCAGCACTGCTATTCATTTGGAATCATGTAAAATGATGTGATTTCCACTGGGGATCAGGGTGAGATCATTAAGTACCTGAGAAGTGTAAAAACCTTGCTCTGAATAGGTAGTATTTACCTAGTCAGTGGCACCATTAAAGTCAACAAGAGTTTTCTGCCCTGAGGTAACATAAAATAATTAATGTAATTCACTCTGGCTTTTGATACTAGTAATTGAGGGAATGCTGTTTCCCAACTGTGTGAAATCTCCAGTTCTCTTTTCTTTTTCTTTTTTTTTAAGCACTGAAAATGGTGGTGTCCATAAATTAAGGGATGTATCCATATCTGTGGTTCATTCTGAAGCATTTGTGAATTGAGGACTATATTTGTTAAAAGTCTCACCATGGTTTCTCATTTCTGATGCTTTATCATGGTGAGGAGGTGAACCTGGGTTCTCAAATGCTATGCCAATTGAGGTCATATTCTACTAAGTACTAGCAAGCTAAAAAGTATGGGCTTGGTGATAGGTGGTGGACTTATCTGTCATATAAAGTCATACCTAACTAGATTTGGAGAGATTTATCACTTGTTTGGCTTAAGAGTGAGGATTGTTTGCTTTTTCCCCTCAGAGAACTAACTGAAGACTACTTACTAAGAAACTGAGGAATTGAATCATGAATTTATGAAGAGATTATTCACATCAACAAAATTGTAGATTTTAGAAGTATTGGAATTTGATTAATTTCTTAAATGTCCCTTTTGGGTGTTTAAATTTGAGCTACCACAGGTGAATGTTTTTTTTTTAATAATAATAGTAACAATAATAATGATAACATTGATAAATCTTGTAACATAATAAGGAAAATATAGAAAATCATTTACATAGAAGAGACTTTGAGAAGTGATTGAGTTGATTAATATTTCTTTAACCAAGATTACTATGCTCTTTATAAAGAATTTCAGAGAAAGACCTTTAAATTTCTTCCCACAAGGCCAGCATATTCTATCTTTTGCTTAATTTAAATTCCTGTTGCTGAAGATTGTCAGGTTCTTTGACCTCTATGCATGAGCCCTTTGCATTATTAAAATATGCTCTAGCCTTCTCTTCCCCAAATCTTACTAATTTATCCACACAATCTTCAATTCCAACACTATAGTCCACTCCATGGTCCCTCTTGAGTATAGATAAAACAATGAAATGAGACAATGCCTTGGCACTATTTAGTCAAGACTGCAGAATTTCATTCTGTTCTGTTATCTTCATCTATTGGAAACCTTGAATCTTTACTATTAACCATGTAACCTTATTTATATACCATATTAAACAGTGATGCTCCATGGAGAATGGGATTTTTCTGGCATAAAATAAAATTTATCTCTATAAAAAGTAAATAAATCACCCCCACCCCAACTTACCTTAGAACTCAGGCAGCTACTTACCTTCCTTTCCCCTAATCTTAAATTATGTGAGCTTCAGTTAGAATGTAGAATTCATTATATGTCAGAGAAGCCACAGAGTAGAATATATCATTTTGACATCATTAGTTGGGTAAAATTTTAACTCAGAATTTGGATTTTTTTGTTTCTATTAGAAGAAATAAATTAGAAAAACTCAATAACATAATCAAGAGAGGTAGAAGTATTGTCAGTAAAAGATTCTCTATCTTAATAAAATAGATGTCACACCAGACAGAGGTCTATTAGTATAATGAATAGAGAGAAAAGGGCAGAAGATAGCAACTATTGAATTTTAAACAACAATTACATATCATAGAAATGAGAAACTATTTTTTTTCAAATTTTCTCTGTTGCTCAATTAGGAATCTCACTTAATCCTATACCAGAGGCTTTGTCCTATAACAAAGGATTCAGTTATATTTCTCTTCTCTGATTCTTCAACCTAATTTTTTAAAAGTACTTTACTATCCTAACAACTGAGTTGTCAGAAACTCTTTCTGCAACTGCAGAATTTGTGAATCTCAAAGAAGAAAATTTTAATTGGGCTAAAACTTGAAAACAAAACTGGAGGGAGATAAAGAAACTACACAGTGAGCAACCCTCCTTCCTCAGACCTGTTTAGATCCTTAGTTGCTACAACCTAAAGGAATTTGATGACATTCCCTGATTTGAAGACCTTCTGTGCCCCTAATAGGCTGTATGCAATCACATGGAGTCTGTGGTATGAGGAGATTGCTGAAGGGTGGAGCAGAGCCCACAGGAAGCTGGGAGTCAGAGAAGCTAGACAGAGAGAGAATAGAGTACTACAGGCAAGCAAACAGTTAGGCTTATGAGTAAATGTTTGTGGGAAAGCTAAAGGATGGTTTGACTCTTCACTATGTTGTGGTGTATTAACTTCTATGTTGCTAAAATGGATTTGGTTTCCTGGTGTTAGAATTTGGTTTTTCTGGTGTTAGAATAAATAAATGTTTTGCTTCTGTCAACTATGTGGAAAGTCTGTTATATTTTGTGACGGAGCACTATGCCAGCATATTCACAGTCACTGCTGGTGATGTGAATATTGCATTGGTGCAATAGGCTCCTAATCATCTCTTCATTTCCTATGTTTTAGTGAGAGTAATTGGGTGGGATTATTCAAATTGCCCCATTCTGTTAATACTTAATTAAAGTAGGATATAAGAGACAACAGAAATAAAATAAGAGTCCTTGCTACATTCATAACTGAGCACAAAAATTTGTTTTTTTATAATTTTCATTGTCCACAATTTTTTAACTAATTTTAAACAATGAGTTGCTAGTGAATATATCAAATCTCAGAACTCTACAAAGCCTCTTATAAGGAAGGAGTATGTAAAATCAAAGCAGGAAGTATATTTCTCAAATTAAGATCTACTTGAATGGGTAACCTATAGAGCTCATCCATCTGGTAACTCTCCATTTTCCATCAACAACATTGTTTGGCTTCCACCAGAATATCAAGTCCAACCAAGGATAATCTGATCACCTAATAAATCTTATCAGCATGATGATTTACTCCACCTTTGGGACTGGACATCTTCTTAACACCCTCAGTAGCCACTCTTTTCTGATTAGACAAAGTCTTTCTTTATAGAGGATTTAGCTCTGAACTTTCTGGACATTTTCCATCAGCTTCTCTGCTTGGTTTGGATCCCATGGAACATCATATCCTTTAATGCTCTCCTCCTCTTTTCAGCTTCTTTTTGTGTGTTTGATGCCCACACTGAAGGAGCATGGGCCAAAGGTGAGAGTGTGAAAATGATGAGACACCAGCCAGGAGGGAAGCTGTCTAGGCAGTCTAGTCCATTTATTTATCTGAGGGTAAGGGTTTATATACTAATAGCAAAAGTGATTACATCTGGTATTCTACCTCCTAGTACTTTATTCCATTGTGTGCCATGTGTAATCACTACTTGGTAATCACTTTTTGGTAATCACACCCTGTTCCCTTGCTAATCAAGAAAAGATGGTAGGCCAATCACCTAAAGCAACAATGAGCCCTCATGATGGAGTGGGCCTAGGGAAATCCTGACCCAGACTCTATGCATGACTGCACTTGCTCAGTACTGACCCTCTACATGCGTGCTCTTCCCCCATTACATTGTAAGCTGCTTGAGGTCAGGAACTGTCTTTTTATTATTTTTATCACCATTACTTAGCACCGTGTCTGACACATAGTAGGCACTCAATAAATATTTATTGAATCCATCTGGAACAGATAGTATAGATGGACAAAGGAATGGGCTTGGAGTTGAACAGGAGGAGTAATGTGGATCTAGATTGCATTTGGGAAATTGAAAACTATCTTTAATGACATTGAACTTCCTATGAAATCAAAAGTTTACTTTCTTAATGCAAAAATTCTACTAGTCATGCTGCCTAAGAGCAAGAAATGGAATGCAAGAGTCTCCCAAAAATTTGAAATGATTATCTCATAGAGGGCCATGAGAAGGAAAAATTGCAGGTGTTAGTAGATTGCAATATCTAATCAATGATAAAGCTTTGAAGAAAACAAGAATTAAAGATATCTTCATGGAACTATATGACAAAAAGAGAACATAGACAAGTAATATGAGGAAGATGGCAGATAATAGGTGAGCAGTTAAAATGCTTCCTTGTATGCTTGAAATGCTAATATTTCCCTATCATAGAGGAGGGACACTCATGGATGGATTATGATCTGTATTGTTAAAGGAAAGATTAAAAAAGATGAGATTATAGAGATACTTGATTAATTTTAACCAATAAAACAGAAACAACACATGCAATACATTACCATTCTTATAAATTAACACTTCTCTTAGGATTCTAGGAACATTTCAGTACAAGATTTTTTTTTTTTTATGAATCTGAACCCAGAAAACATGACTCTGTTTTTGGGGGAGGTTACCTAATTAATGAGCAGCCAAAAACTAACCTGAGAAATGGATAGAGCTACTAACCAGGACAGAGAAAAGCATGGAAATCCAAAGGCCTAATACGTAGTCATAATGTTTACTCTGCTAATGAGTTGAGAATTGGAGATCAAAGCCACAACTTGGTAGAAGTCATCTGAGGAAGGAGTATACTTTGAAACAAGGGTAAAAAATAAAATAAATAAAATAAAATGTCAAGTCAACGTTTTGTGCTTGTGGTGAGAGCAATTATTTTGGAAGCCACAGAATGATTCTCTTAATTTTCTAGCATATCTCTTCATATATATATATGGACTTTAACTTCAGTTGAACTATGAAAAGCAGGGAATTGTCTTCCTCAAGATAAGGAAAACAATGGGTAATAATGCCTCTTCCATGCATAGAGGAGTGAAGGGAGAGGGAAAGGGAAAAAAATTGTAACAGATGAAATTTAATTACAATGACAAGTAATAATTGCCCAGGAAGGGCTCAGGTCTGGGGTAATGTCTTTGCAGCAGGAACAAAATAGAGATATTAATAATGACAGATTTGGACTATCTTCATAGACAATCAAATGTTAATTTCTTTAATTGTATCAGGGAAATAGTTACAAGATCATCCTGAAAGGACACTAGTTCTCATAATTCAGCCTGCAGCAGTAAACATTCAGATTATGAGAGGGATTGAAAATAATATCTATATGTCCAGTTATCATTCTATGAAAAAATAAAATGGCCTACCACTAACAATATCTGTTCATGCTTACGGGCTTTTCATTAGCTGTGGAAAATATCATTAAAATGTAGAATGTTTCTATGGTTAAATGTATACAAAAATATTAGAATGTTTATCCTTCTACAGCTTCTAAACATCTTAGAAGAGGATAATCCTTTTGGAACATCTGGTAACATTTGTACGTATAAAATACTAATCATATGGGTTTTTATTTTGAACATGGCTTCTGATGTCTCCTATTCATCATGTGCTTTGCTAATGATTGTCGAAGAAGTTAGCAAGCCTGGTATAAGATAATCAAATGAAAACTTGGATTCTGAGATGCCAAGAACATGAAGAACACAAAAAGTCCTTAAACTCATGAAACATGCAAGTTTATCCTATTTTTTAAAAATGGAAAAAATAGCACTTGAAATTCAATTCTTATGCAAACAAAGAAGGCTTTTAGAGTGTGCATAAGCATGTGCATATGAATAATTAAGATGAATTTTAAAATTATACCAGGTCACAAAAATGATTTATAGATGTATTTCATTTTGATGATTTTCTGGTAAATGCATACATACATATAGAAACATAAATATTTTAAATAAATTTCCCATGCTTAATCCTATCTTCTGCATAACATATAACAAATACACATGCAAGTATTATTTTGGTGCACTCTATCTGTTCAGGTATATTAATGATATCTTGAAAAATTGCTGTTCCCAGTCTCAGTGATCTTTCCAAGTGATTGTGAGATATAGTCTCAGTCCCAAAGTATCTGTGACAAGAACAAGGGATTCTGAGTTGGAAGACCTGGGTTTGAATCCTAACACCCACACTCATTACTTAAGTGCCACTGGTTTCTAGTGGTCTCAGTTTGCTTGAGGCTTAATATTTTATCTAGCTTTCATCTTTGACACAATTGTGTTTTATTTCTTTGGTTGTGACATTCTTGACAAATTCTGTCTTTTTTACTTCCTGAAGTCAAACTCAACTATCTCTTAAATAGTAGAAAAATACAGTTTTGAAAAGGAACCCTGGGGACAGCAAAGTTGCACAGTAAGTAGAGCACCACCCCTGGAGTCAAAAGACCTGAGTTCAAATGAGGCCTCAGACACTTAACACTCACTAGCCATGTGATTTTGGGCAAGTCACTTAACCCCAACTGTCCTGCCTTCCCCCCTCCAAAAAAAAAAAAAAGGAACCCAAGACCCTCAATAAATTTACCTTGGGACTGTGGTGCAAGGTCTTCCTCCTACCATGTATGGTCAAGGAGGAAGAAGAATGAAACAAAAAACAGAGGGAGTGCCCTGCTATGGCCTTAAGCTGTCTCCTTTGTGTAGAAAAAGAACAGGATTGTGAAAGGAAATAGGGGTGTGGCACATGTGGACTCCAGGCTAGTCATCAAAAACTTACTGGCAGGACTGGGTCTGTGCATGTGTAAGTCCATGCCTGTATGTTCTCAAGTCTCAGTTCAGGTACAGCAGAAGCCATGGCCTCACAACATAAATGAAGAGAGCTTAAAGCAGTGACAGTGAAGAACCCAGAAACCAGCACTGGGGACATCTGGACCAATCCCTGAGGAGTGATTCAGTACCTCCACAGGACAGATGAGAAGAAGGAGGAGGAAGAGGGGAGGAGGAGGGGAATGAGGATGAGGGGAAGGAGGAGGAAGGGAGAAGGAGGAGGAAGAGGGGAGGAGGAAGAGGGGAAGAGGAAGAGAAGGGGAGGAGGAGTACAAGAAGGGGGGAGGAAGAGGAGGAGAAGGAGTGGAGAAGGAGGAAGGGGGGAGGAAGGGGAGAGGAGGAGGAATAGAGGAGGAGGAAGGGGAGAGGGAGAAGGAGGGGAGGAGGAGAAGGAAGAGGAGAAGGGGAGAAAGAGGAGGAGAAGGAGGGAAGGAGGAGGAGGGGAAGGAGGTGGAATGAAGAAGGAGGAGGAAGAGGGGAGAAGGAGGAGTTGGGGAGGAGGAGGAAGGGGAGAGGGAGGAGGATGGGTGTAGGAGGAGAACAGGAGGAGGAGGAGGAGGGGGGAGGAGGGGAGGATGAGGGCAGAAGGAGGAGGAGGAGGAGGAGGAAGAAGAAGAAGAGAAGAGTTGAGTGTATTGAGTGTTTTTTGGAGCTCCTCACCAATAAGAGATTTCCCACTTCATACCAAACAGGCAGTTACTTGTCTGGTTGACCAGCTAGTTGAATTACTCTCTAGCTAATTGGAAGGATGGATGGGTTAGAACCTGTGGGTTGCCTGCCAAGGGACACTGAGCCCTGAGCTTACTGCTTGGGCTCCTGGCCTATCTGCCTAGCTATCTGTCTGCTTGCACTTGGGGAAGGAAGAGAGAAGCTTGAAGTTTAACCTGGTCCTAGACATTGGATTGAGGTCCTGGCACTGGCTGTCTCTGGACCTTGGGCTCATGAGGATGGCTTCAAGCATATACCTGCACACCTCATTGGTGTCAGGAGTTATTTGTCTGCCTGATTGCCTGCACCTTGGAGAGGAACAGATAGAAGAGCTTTGCCTTCTGTGTCTGTGGGAATGCCAAGGGCAGATCAGATCCTGGCACGTTTTTACAATTATGAAACTGAAGCTTTCCCATGAGCATAGTTTAGCTAGTAAGGCTGAGTTAGACCTATTTCATTGTGAGTTGGTCTAACCATTATGGAAATCAATTTGGAATGTCACTTGCAAAAGGTGACTACAATGCCCACAGCCTTACAACTGTTGTCCCAGAGATCCCCTGAAAGGCATATACGCCAAAGAGGACAAAGACCAAAAAAAAAAAAAATGGATATCAACATATTTACAGAAATGTGTGTGTGTGAGAGAGTGTTTGCATGTGTGTGGGTGGTAAAGGTAAAAGAATGGAAAAAAGAATACAGATGCACCTTGATTGTTGAATGGTTAAATAAATGTTATTGTTTTATAAGATTTATTTTTTATATTTTTTATTTTTCAAATGTTTTCAAATGTAAACATCTAGTTTACATCATTCATTTCCACCAGATTTTGAGTTACAAATTTTCTCCCCATTTTCCCCCTACACTTGCCCCAAAATAGCAGTCCCACAGGATATCCCCAACTCCAATCTGCTCTCTCCCATATCTTCTCTCATACCCCCTTTGAATTTTCCAGTAGGGCATGGTGGACCTCTATGCCCCAGTGCCTGTATATTTTATTTCACAATTATGTTGAAAATAGTATTAATAATAGTATGTATGTATGTATATATATATATATATATATATATAAATAATTTTTAAAAATACGTTTAATTTTAAAACTTTGAATTCCATATTCATTCTCTTCCTCCCTTGTCACAAACCCTTACTGGGAAGATAAGCAATTCAGTTTAGGTTGTACATGTGTAGCTATGCAAAACATTATCATAGTAGATATATTATAAAATTGACTATATTTCCCTCCCTCCTATCCCAACTCGCACTTGTTCTATTCTCTACTTTGATACTGTCCCTTTTCAAAATTGAGTGCTTCCAACTTCGCTCACCCCCAGCCTGCCCTCCCTTCCAACATCCCCCCTCTTATCCCCTTCCCTACTACTCTCCTGTAGGGTGAGATAACCTATTTAGTGTGTATGTCATTCCCTCCCTGAGCCAAATTCAATGAGAATAAGGTTGACTAATTCCCTTTTGCCTTCCTGTTCTTCCCCTCCATTGTTACCATTTTCCCTTGCCTCTTCTATATCAGATAGTTTACCCCATTCTGTCTCTCCCTATCTCCTCTCATTATATTCCTCTCTGACATTTTAATTTCACCTTTTAAGTATCATCTCTTCCTTTTAGATTGGTCCTGTGCGCTCTATCTATGTATACCTGTAAACATATATCCACACATTCACATATGTATTCACATACCCATATACCCTCCAATATAGACTATATATATATATATATATATACATACATACATACATACATACATACACATATACATATATTTCCATTCCCTTCAACTGTTTTCATACTGAGAAAAGTTTCACCAGATCCAAGCAGGTTAAAGCAAGAATGATTACCCCTCAGTCTGGTCACTTGGTACCCCTACACTTTGCAGGCCAAGAGTTGAAGCTGCCATGTGGGGGTGGCTCCATGTCCATGGCACCTCAGTTGGCTTCTCGCCCCAGGGGCAAAAGCTGACCATACTCCCAACTACTGGATCCCAAAGTACACATTACACTCACCTCTCGCTTTGTCCTTAGCATCTATTGGTTGATAATTGTCTTAATGGCCACAGCTCCTGGTGATCTGAATTCCCTCCAGCCAGTGGTTGGTCAGGCCTTCCCTGGGGCTAAAATCACAGGTCTGGGTGGGGCTGGGTTTGCCTCCCAGATCACTGCACTGGCAGATTCCTGCCAGCCTGCTGGGCTGTTCTCAGTGGGAGGTTAGCTTCTCTGTGTCATTTTGTGGGTTCTGTAGCTCAAAAGTTTGTTCAGAGTCCCCTTTTACATGAATTGGGGGAGGTGGAAGCCAGAGCCTCAAGGAAGTCTTGTTTCTACTCCTGGTTTCTTTTTTAAAGGATATAAATGAACTATTGCAAACTGGGGTAAAACAGAACCAGGACATGATAGACACAAACAGTGTCTATTACAACAATGCAAATGGACAGACCAACAATAATCATCTTTCCAAACTGTGCCCCCTCCAATTAAACACCAGTGTTTCACATGGCTCTGTCCTGTAACTTCTTCTCATTTCTTTCTATACTCTCTCTTCCTGGCAAACTTGTCATCAGGTTTCACAGATAATTCTGATCCCAGTTCCACAGGGTAGCTTCATGGAGGCCCACAGATTACGAGATCTTTTGGTGATACACATTATCATTAAATTAGCTACTAAGCATTTTAATTCAAGGTGTAAATAGTGAGCATAAGTCCTTGAACATGAGCATGAACTTGTTTTCTAAAATATTTTGATAACTCCATTTCAATATAATTGGTTTTGTTTTTAATCCTAAATGTTTTACTTTATGTATTTAAAAACATTATTCCAAGAGAGGTTCATAAGTGGACTACAGGGGTCCATGATACCTCCCCCCCTAAAAAAAAGGTGAAGAACCCCTGACTTAAAGGGAAGAAAATAAGGGTCAAAAGACAGAGGAAATGATAGGAAATTACAGCTCAATTATGGTCTATATACTTTAACTTCAAGAAGCTGTCATTTTTTACTCTATGAGTGCAGATTGTTATCCTATTATTCTTTGTTAGACAGTGCCCATTAGCTGTTAAGTAAAAAATACACACACATAGATAAAACCTGTTCCATATGTACTATAATATTCATAGCATCTTTTTGTGGCAGCCAATTACTTGAAACAAAGTAGATGTCAATCCATTATTCAACTAAAGAATTGTTAAACAAACTGCAGCATATGAACATCATGGAATATTACCACTCTAAAAGAAATAATGGATACACAGAATTTAGAGAATCATGGGGAAGTATATGAAGTGATGAAGAATAAAGTAAGTAGAACCAGAGAAACAATGCACACAAGGACTTCAACAGCAAAAATGGTAAGCATAAAAATAATAACAACAAAACTGAGAAATTATTCCCTTTTTTTAAAGAGGTAGGAGGAAGTGGCTTTGGTTATTAAGCATTCCACAAACTATTCCAAATGGTTAATATGTTGATTAGCTTTTTATTCCTTTTCTTTTAATCTTTGTTACAAGAAATACATTGCTGAGTAGAAGATAAGGGAGGATATGTTTAGAAATAAAGGTTTAAAACAAACAAAAAAATCAAACTAAACATCAATATAAATGTAAAATAGCTAGTTGTTGGTTTTATATTCATATTAAAGTTAATTTTATTCCTATTTTAATTTAATTATTTTAAAGATTTTTCTATTTAGATAAAATAATGCTATCTCAAATACATATTTTATTGATGATATAGTTTTCCATAAATTCTATCTTTCTTCCTTAAATGATAAAAATCCAAACTAGGCATAATAGTTTTTTGTTTTTTGTTTGTTTGCTTGCTTTTTAAAAATTATATTTTTTAAACTCTTTGATAATATTTAACAATTGCAAATTAGTTTTCTTTCTTTGTCTTATCTAAACTTCTTTAGTTTAAACTTCCGAACCTTATTGATCCAATAAGACAAATTTGTTAAAGTTAGTCTTTTGTTTAGGATACACATTGGTTATCTGTTTTGTTTTAATTTTAAGTGTCTGGATGAGACTACTGTAAATCTATTTGGACCATCTCTTTCCTCCCCTTTGCCCCAACCACATTACAAAATGGGGTTGTTCAATTAATTCGTTTACTCTTTTGATAATCTAGGTACTTTGTACTTTCTATGTATTCACCCATTCCTTTTAGGTTTTTCAGTTTCTTGGTATAGATTTGCTAATAAGACTTTGTGATAATTTTCTTTATTGACTTCTCTTTTATATTATGAATCACTTTGTTTTTTCTTTTGATAATTGACTTTTACATTCTCTTTTTTGATCTAATCAGTTAACTATTTTTCACTAATGTTCTCCAATGTAGTTACTTATTGATTTTATTTTAATGGACTTTTTGTCTATTATTTTGCTTAATAGACTCAGTGTTTCTATGTGTGTGTGTCTTTAACAGTCTTCCTAATTTTGTACATGAAATTCATGTATCTACTAGGGCATTGGAATAGATGACTTTTACAGTTTCTTCTCTAAGATTTTATGTATTCTATTGTTATAAGTCCCTTAATTTTTGTGTCATTCCATTACTTTGGAAGTGCCTTTTCCGTTTTTCTTGCCAAGTAAATTATTTACATTCAAGCTGGATATTCTTTCTAGTTTAGACTTTGATTTCATTAAATTACAAATATGTGAAATAATAATTTTTGACACAGCAGGAGATACTCAAGTTTTAAGATACTGCCTAATGGTTGTCAAGTAAAACCGGATTTAAATATATGTGCAGAATCAGTTAGGCAGATAGAAACAGCATGACTAAAAGGACACATGAGGTAATGTAAGTTCATGAAACGTTTTCATGTAAAAATCACAGGACATCTATTTCTGGCTAAGAATGCAAATTATCTCGAAATCCAGAGAGACTTGGGTTCAAGTCCTGCTTCTGACATATGCTATCTTTCTGACCTGGGCAAATCAATTAACCTCTCAATTCTCTGCAACTTTCTAAGACAATAAGTTGAGGAGAAGGTAACAACTTAAGCTTTCTCATCCTTAAAACCCCTTACATCAATAAAATCTCAGGTCCACTCCCTCTCTGTTATTAGTAGAAATCCAAATAACAACAAAAAAAGACCTATAGCATAAAAATCAAACACAAAGGAAGGCCAGTTTGTAAGATGAATTGTATTATCTAAATTCCATGAAGTGAATATATATCAACCTACATTATATAATATCTAAACTAATAGATGTATATATAATATTAAGACATGAATTAATGAGTCCTTGGTAACATCATATAATTGAAAGTGATCCTGTGAATTTATCTAAGTCTCACTTTTAAAGTTACTAAACATCATTAGGGGAAGGGAAAAAGAATTGGTATAGTGCCTACCATGTATCAGGTAGTGGGTTTACAATCATCATTTCATCTTCATCCTAAAAACAACCCTGTGAAGTGGGTGCTATTATTTTCCCTATTTTACAGTTGAGGAAACTGAGACAAATTCTCCACTTTAGGTTCTCAACCTCTCCAATAGAAGTATGTTTTCCCTAGCCTTTTTCATATTTTCCCATTTTATCAACATGATATGCAATATTTAAACAAGCCATAATAGCTATAAGAATCACAATAATAGAAATAGGAACAAGAATATTTTCAAAAATATAGCTTTCATTGAATAAATCAATATGTTTTTGATGTATACAAAACTTCCTCTCCCCCTTTCTAATTGGTGCAGTGAGCCAAAGCTAATATGGTAAATCTTAGTCCCTAGCCCAACATTATACCTCCCTTTTATCATACTCTCAGGGGTCTCATAGATATTTATTTTCTTAAAGGTGATGCTCCAAAAAACTCTCTTAATGACAGTATTCTTGCATAAGAAACTTGCAAGGCAACATGCTTTAAATCCCTAGAATCATTTTGATCCATAGGGTCCTGGAAATAGGTTTGCACCAAGCCTGGACTATGCAGAGAGTGTGGATTATTTTGGCTTGCTTTATTCATGTGCAAGTTCAAGAGAGGAATTACAGTGAAGCTTCCTGAAGTCAGAACCCAAGCATTTGCATATTCCTGTAGTGCTGGATTAAGTAAGCCTTTGCCAAATCATTTGCATATTCTTGTCTGATCCAGACTCCTGTCAGTTCATTTAATTATTCCTGTCCAACTGGCTAAATGGAAACTCCTCTTAAATTATCCTGACATCAAGTTGTTAAAAGCTGGATTGCCCTCAATAAATTTGCTGAAGATTTCTAGGGGAATTAATGTACAACTATTATTACACTATTTTAACTTTACATTAAAACCTTTTAAATTGAAAATTCTACATTTAATTTTAATAACCTACTATATAAATTTTGCAAACAGTACATGTATTTTGCACATAGTAGGTACTACATATTTCTTCTTTTTAAAAAAAATTGATTTAGAAATACAAGTTCTCAGATATTTACATTGAACATTTTTCTAAATGAGGAGATCCATTTGGATCACTGCTTTGGTTCTGGTATATCATACATTTAAGAATGGAAAGGAACTTAGAAACCATATAGTCCAATCTCCTAGTTTTATAGATAAGGAACTCCAGAGAGGTTAGATGACTTTCCTGAGGAGGTACATTTAGTAGATTGAGTTACTTCAATTCCAATCCAGCTTTTCTGACTCCATTGCTTAATGAATACTTCTTGGGTTGAATGTTTTGCTGTTACATTTAATTAGCACAATAAGTGAGGGTTTGCCCTATGCACATTAGCTTTTCCTTGGGGAATTTATCCCAGTGTATGTTGCTTCGGAAATTTCTTTTTAATGCAATTCCATAAATCCCACAAGGATTATATTATAACTCACCCCTCCTTCCAGCTCCAAAGTAGAGTCCCAACATGGGTGGAGTCTAGGTAGCATGACCATGAAGTTATTTCTCTGAGCTACAGTAACTTGCAGTCCTCTGCTATTTCCTGAGCTTTAACATTTTACAGAGTGAGAGAGCATATTCTCTTTGAAAACCTTTTCTAGACCATGAATTCAAATTTTATATTGATCTTTTCTCACTAACAGCCACTTCCCCCCACCCTACCACCATTAACTATCATGGCTATTTGCAATTTACCTCCTCAACAAAGAACTTACTTGTAATGACTTTAACTATTTTATTAAATTGGAAACTGCTTGAAGGAATCCACTTTGAGGTCATTCACCCTTTTTGTCTGCTGTGTCTAAACATGCTGTCCAATGATGAGCACTGAATAAATGTGAGTTGTGAGTGTCCTGTATTCAGAAGAAGACTGAATTTGGAGTCAGAGGCCCTGGGATAAAACACCTAAGCTTTCCTACCTAAGAGTTTGCCAAAAGACAGGGAGTGACAACATCCGATTTCCTAGAAAAGAGAGACAGCTGGGGAAAATCCTCAGCTAATTGAAAGATTGGGAGAGCATTCTGCTATCTGCACCAAATCTTCATGAAGTCCCCTTTTTATTTTTATTTTTTAATCTCACTCTTATCTAGTAAAAAGTTTTGGTATCTGAGGCCATCAAAATTATTTTCAAGACTGTTCATATTGCTATGTTTTTATGTATGCTTCACTCTGCAGGGAATGGCTAAATTGGGGCTTTGAAATGACTCCCCAGTCCAATGAGATAGGCACAGAAAATGTAAATTTTAAGGCACCAAATTGATTTTTTTTGCTCTTCTATCTGAAGGGTGATTAACTCATTTGATTTTATGCTATTTAGCCCAAGCAGTGTGGCCATTATAAATAAAAGGAAAACACATTTTAAAATTATACGCATTATGTCCAAATAACATAAAATTACTGGGTTCTATTCTGCAGCTGTAATGGACCCAGGAGTTATTCTAGGGAATAATTTCTCAATGTGAAGTAAATATAGCACAGAACCCCATAAAGAATATACTAATGAGAACAGCAGCCCATTTGGTTGAAGATATAAGCGGGTTAACTGTCAAGATCTCATTTTGCTTGTTTTCTTGACTGGGAGGCTATCAAAGGCAGGGTAAAAATTCCATCCATGAGTGAGTATAATCTACTGATATATGCATGCTCATGAGATATGAATATGCACAGATGGGAGAACTGAGCCATTAATGATTCAGATATGCTTTTTTCCCTGAAGTGGAAGGATGAGTTAGCTACAAAGTAACTCATATTACACTGCATAAAATAGCCATTGATGCAGTGATTTAAAAAAAGCAAGATTTGCAAAGATTTTTATTCTGATTTTTAAAATCTATTATAGGGGTGTGGTTATTGATTTACAATGAAGAATAATTCATTCATATGTATTACTTTTCTCTTTAGAAGCAGGGTGCTTTGACTGCAGATATAATTCCATCAGGTTTCACAATATCCCTGCAGGTCCAGAAGATGGCATTATTCCCAATATTTTAGCATTTAATCCAATTCTAATAAAAACTATAAAACATCAGAAGACATTCAAGAAGCATTTATTAAATCCGTACCCTATGCTGGCCTTGTCACAGAATTGTGAGCAATGATTCTTGTCTTCTGGCAGTTTACAGGTTAGTTGGAGGACATGATTTTAAGAAACATGAAAGCCAGAGAACCATAAGTATTCAATGATTTGTTATTAGCTATCATTATCATATAATAGAACAAAGAACAGAGAGAAGAGGCTATGTAAATTATTTTGTAATAGAATTTTGACATGTGATTTTTTGAAATTGCATTTCTATTCTTCAGGAAAGCAAAAAATGTGTGTATCAAACTGCAAACAGTTTGATACATTAGCTATTTTACAAGGAAACACAACAGTGAAGAATTGTGTTGGGTATTTTTTTTGCAAACTATAAAGTATAATGTAAGTGAGAGTTATTATATTATTACATCTTCACATACCCAGCACTCAATAATTCCATAAGTATTTTTGGAACTGAACCCAATAAATATCTGAAAACAGTATCCAAAAGAAAGGAATGAACCTGTAAGTGTACCTCAGTTACATAAATGTAAAGAATAAGATGAAGAAACATTGTGCTTTTGGCAAAAGCAAAGTGAATTTCAGATATGAATCGCAACTATCTTTTGGTGGCAAATTATTCTGACTTGTCACCAGTATCGACACGTCTACACACTCTGCTGAAAAGAGAAACATTAAATCATGTATTCGCTCATTTTTTGACCTTCACAACCTTTTTTAATTCTTATAAATATAAAGCCTCAAATGCAAACAGTTTGATATATTAGCTTGTAACCTGATTATATGACAGCAAATATCAATTATTTGTGCTAAATGCAATTTAGACATTGAATTATTGTACACACACACACGTCTAGCTTTCTAGAAAGCCACATTCTGCATCTAGCCTAAATTTGTATTTATGTTTTTATTTTATTTTATTTTATTTTACAACTGAAACTTTTCTCTCTCTACCTCCTATTCTACTACACAATCCAGAAGCAAAAAAAAAAAGAATAAATAAATAAAATAAACAAAAAACAAAGTCTAGTTAATAAATATGGTTTTTGTTCTTCACTTATTTTTCAGTTACATCCAACTCGTGGGTTTTCTCGGCAAAAATACTAGAGGAGTTTGCCATTTTCTTCTTTGACATACTTTACAAATGGGAAAACTGAGGCAAACAATGTTAAGTCACTTATGTAGGATCACACATATAACAAGTATCTAAGGTCAGAGATGAATTCATGGAGACGAGTCTTCCTCACTCCAGGCCTCCAGTTGCTTCTATTCACTGTGCCACCTTGCTGGCCAAATATTGTCCCACATTGTCCATGTCCAAAATATGTCAAATTCGGAACATGTTCTGTTTCCCAAGATGATTAGAAAGAAAGGAGGGGGGACCCTATATGTTATAAAACATTTATAGCAGCTCATTTTGTAGAGGCAAAGAAATGGGGATTATAGGGGTTCCTATCAATCAGAGAATGGATGAACAAGTTATGATATATGATTCTGATGGAACACTACTGTAGTATGAGAAATGATGAGCTTCATTATATTGGAAAAACATGCATTAAATAATGAAGAGTAAAATAAGCAGAACCAAGAAAATGTTGTAAACTAACAACAATATTGTTTTGAGAACAGCTTTGAGTGAACGAGTTATTTTGACTATTATAAATACCCAAATTAACTAAAAAAGAACATTTGAAGGAAGATACTATCTGCATACACATATATGTGTATATTTATATATATATGTTCCACATATATACACATATACATATAAAACTTACACATATATACATATGCATAAAATCTCACACACATGCACACATATAAATACATTTATATATGTATGTGTATTCATATACATATATTTATATATGTATGTGTGTACATATACATATATATACATAATTCTACATATAAACACATGAATATATACACATATGTATATAAGTATATATATATGGGTGTGTATATGCCTAATGGTAGACATCTCTAGGGCAGGGGGAGGGAAGAAAAAAAGGAAATTATAAATTTACATGCTCACTTCATTATATAATTAAAAGGAACAGCAAGTTGTACATAATAGATTTGCAATTTCTTGTACAATCACCTTTTATTCCTATTCTCCTATGTTAGGGAAATGCTCATTTTATTTCTCAAATTCAGAATAAAATAAATAAAATAAAATTCTGGACATGGAATCTTTCATCTCTTTGTCATCTTCAGTTTTCTGGATATGTGGTTGTTAGTGCATTGATGAGAGATATTAAATCTTTCAAACTTGTTTGTCTTCACAATGCTATTATTGTTATTATTATTATTATTGTATATTGTATATTATTATTATTGTATAAATTGTTCTGGCTCTCCCCACTTCATTCACCATCAATACCTATTTCTTCTCAGCTTATTCTGAACCTGTCCCTCTAATCAGTTCTTACAGCACTATAATATTCCATTCTATCCATATTCCATAATATGTTTGGCCATTTTATGATTGATGAACCCTTCTTTAGTTTCCAGTTCTTTGCCATTTGTTGTCTCATTGTATCTTATTGTAGCACGCAACATACCCATATAAATTAAAGAATCTCTTTGTACTTCATGTTGAAAGCACAAGGAGAAATGGACTTTAAAATGCAGGAAGGATATATACAGACTTGCAATTTTTACACATAAGCTAAAAATACTTTTTCTCTATAAACTTCAATATTTTACTAATTTATTTTTATATATTCACCAATTTCTTTCACAGGGTTGTTATGAGGTCTAAATGAGATGATGTATGTCAAATGCTTTGAGAATTTTATAGCTATATATAAAATATATTGTTGTTACCATTTTTCACATACTCATTCCAGAATCAATGAAATTCAGGAAGGTGCTTCCTAGAACAACTTGCTAGCTTACTGTTGTCCTTTGATCTTTAATGTTCAGTAGATTATTTCACTGGTGGATAAAGAATTGCTGTCTCTAATTGAATAAAAGTGATTATGGTATAAATATTTATTTTGTAAATTCACTGAAGTATTTTGGGGCCAACTACAGTGTCAGATTGGATGATAGGAATGATATGTACTAAATCCTGTTCCCACATAATTTTGATTTCTTCCAATAGGCTTTTATATTTCAAGATCTTTTAATGCCACATAGTTTAAAGATTATATAAATTTTTGTGGTGAAATATATTAAACTCTTTGTTGTCTCTCATCATTGTTATATATTGTTGTGGGAGCTGTGGGAAATGGTTTTGTCTGGAAAGATTCTCTTGGTTCCAGGAAAGTTTATTTGTTGAATTCTCCATAGTAATTTGGAGTTTTTATTTTTTAGCATTAGCATGTGGCATCTGTTAGTTTTTGAAGAATAATGAGCAACTAATTCATAATTTTCTCTCTTATTCATGTCTTCCTAGGAACTTGGTAGTTATTAAATAATTGCAACCTACACCGGTGCATTGTGTACTTCTTACAATTCCTTGAAAAATAAGCATTGACCAATAAGTCAGCATTCCTTAATGATGACCTTTCTACAAGTTCCAGTATTAATGACATTGTTTTTTATTGCTATCATAAATGCCTCTTTCTACAAACAAATGAACCTATATCAGCTATATTCTAATTTTTTTCCTTCTCTTTTTCTTTTTAAAACTTTTTATTTGAGTTCATGTGGATTTTGTGATTCAAAGTCCCAATCTGTCCATAAACAAATATTATTTGTGAGGTCATTTGTAAAGTACTGAAAAGGTATACAACATTAAAAGATCACAAGCCATGTATTTTATTACTCACATTTGTGGAAGCTTTTAGCTTTCTAGGCTTTCAGTCTCATGGGCAAAAAAACCAAGTAGGATTGTTGGCTGGAGTACATGGTGGGATGCAAACACCTCTAGAAAGCCCAGAAGTCAGTCTCAGTCATTATATCTGATTTCTATTGCTAAGAATATTCATAGGGAATCTAAGTGAGAAGGGGTGTTATGGATAGTTATCAGGTGGTATGGACTATGATCCACCTTATGGACCCCAAGGGCATTGGGGTTAGGAATGTTTGTAAATTAACTATGATCAGGAGAGCCTTGTATACTTTTTATACCTGGATTACATGAAGTTCACTAAATTGGTGATAATTCAGATAGCCTTGAAAACCTTGCCTAATTGAATCTGGTTTAAACCAGTTATTGGGTCCACAGGAGCTTCCTGGTAAATTGAGTCATTCAATCATCAAACATGGAATCACTTCTCCTAGGACTTAACCATAGTCCAAGACTCACATATCTCTCTATAAAGTGATGTCTGTTGGTTCCAAAAATATTTCTCCAAGCTTTATTCCTGTTTATCATATTGTCTAATAATATCCATTTAACTTCTTCCTCTTTTTTGATGAAAAAATGCTATTCTTTCTATAAACTTAGTTGGTTTACTAGACTCTGTGTTTTGTTGAAAAAATATGAGTTTGGATGTGGATCCACTCTTAATCTGTCACTATTCATTTTGCTGTTCCTAAAGACTGGTATTATGAAGATGTTGACTGTATTCATCTTTGAATTTTAATTAGTGTTTTGTTCTCATATATTTTAATGACCTTCAGGTAATAAAGTTATCCTGGCATATCACTATCCTATTGTAAACCTTCAGTTAAGGCCTTTGTTGGTCTTTTGTAGGGCTCCTTAAGTTGCTAAAGACCCTGATAGCTGTATATCTTCAAAGCTTGGGAAAAGAATATAATATGATTTTCAGATTGAATGGTGGAGTTTTTTTCCATCTACAAGGGAGTTTTTGAGAATTTCTCAAAAAAAATGAGAGGAGGGCAAATAAAGAGGTGTAAGTGCAAGCAAGTGGGGATTTTTGTTCTTTTGGGAGTCCAGTTTCCCAGGCTCAGCCTAAATTGTAAACAGCTGAAGGACTTATCTCCTTTCAACCCTGATAATTCACAGCTCTGTTGAGTCAAGTAGGTTTCATGCCTTCTGGCCCTGAGACAATCAGAGGCCCAAATATTGTTATATATTCTGGGAGGTTGGCATTTTGCTTTGGGGGCTTTGCTCATGAGAAGGATCTTTTGATTTCCTGGTCAAGATTCTGAGTGACTGTTTGTTAAGAGTCCCCCTACTGCTTAGATGTCTGTGCTCCCATGATCCAGTGATATGTATATATATGTGTGTGTGCGTGTGTGTGTGTGTGTGTGTGTGTGTGGTGTGTGTATGTATGTGTATATATATATATATATATATAAACACACACACATATATATACACATACACACACGTACACATAAATGTATATGTATGTATATGTGTTTATGTATATAGCACTATTGCTTTACTCAGACAGTTGGGGCCTACTCTGTGGGCCTTTGTGCTAATTTCTCTGCTTGTATTTTCTCTACGTTCAGGGTGCTGACCTTTCTGCTGAGCTAGTGAATGTAATTAAAGTAGGATTGTTAACTCTTTTTTTGAGCAGTCTCTCCTTTAAAAGCAGATCAAAGAATATATGTTAGCAGGCCACCCTGGGTATGCTAGGGTGTTTGCTGTTACCAGAGGTAAGGAGAAAAGGGAGGGGACAGACTTTCCACTTTCCTAGCCTTCATCATATAGTATGTGAGTAGCACCTGTTTCTAAGTTATTTTATTCCGTTAAAACTTGTATCTGACTAATCTAGTATTATTTATTTTTCATAAATACCTATGGTTTACCCTGTCCTCATATTTGCTTGTGTCCCATCATTTGCAAAATGAGGGCATGGTCCAGCTTTGTGCCTCACACAAGAAAGTGACTTTTCTTAGCACAGGGCTGGGATTCCATTACTCTAGTTAATCATTAGAGAGTTTGTACTTTTTCATGAAGGCAAAATTAGGCAGGAGGCAATTTATGTGATCCATAACTATATTTTCAAGCAAAGAATTAGTGCAACATCAGAGTTTTTCAAAATATGGCAGATTAGATATGTACTTAATGAATCTAAGACCATGACCCCTTGGGAGGCATTATTATTCTTTTATATTTAATATTCTATACACTGTTGCAAGGTAAATAAAATGACTATTTTTACAAGTTTAAGAAAAATCCTCTGAAGGGTCTGTGAAATATAGTCAATATAAATCTAATGGTAGGCAAGACAATGAGATGATATACACTTCATGACGTTCCTACATGATTTTGATCTTCTCTATTAGGCTTGTCTATTTTGAAAGCTTTTCATCCCACATAGTCTGGAGATTATGAGTATTTGATACTGTAACATCTATCAAAAATGATGCACTGGTACATCCAGGAAATTGTGAAAAAATATTTCAACATGTAATAATGATAAGATTCTAATGACATGCAGCAACTGGCTGGAGAGACCCCAGAACACCAGCAGCTGTGGCGATTCCAGAATTATCAACATAGACATGCCTAGGACAAAGTGAGAGGTTAGTGCCCTATGGACTTTGGGACCAGTATTTTGGGAATGCGTTGGCTCCCTCCCCTGGGGGCTAGAAGCTGCTGAGGAGACACACCATTTTGTAGTTTTCAGAGGCAGCTCCAGCTCCTGGCCTGCAAACTGTAGGGAGATCCAGTGATCAGTCTTGGGGGGTAATCGCTCTTGCTTTAACCTCCCTGGATCTGGATTGTGATTTGGGATGGAAGTCGTGGGTGGGGCTAAAACCTCTGACTCAGTAGGACCTGGGCATCAGCTCCTAGAGAGCTGTTCTGGCTGTTCCCTGCCAGGCTGTCAGGCTGCCAGGCTGTCCTCAGTGTGAGGTTAGCTTTTCTGTGTCATTTTGTGGGTTCTAGAGCTCCAGAGGTCGTTCAGATACCCCTTTTACATAATTTTGAAGTGGTGTGGGCTGGAGCTCTATGGAACTTCTGTTTCTACTCCACTGTCTTGACTCTGTCCCCTCTCTTATTTTTTACTAACCTATTTGAATCTGTTTTAAATAATATAATACATCCAAGATTAAAATGAAAACAGACACTTGGATAATTAGGTTTTTTTGCAGCAAGTTTCTCTTATAAAGGCCTTCTCTCTCAAATATAGAGAGAATTGAGTCAAGTTTATAATAATATGAATCATTCCCCAATTGATAAATGGTCAAAGGATATAACCAGGCAGTTTTCAGATGAAGAAAATAATCCAATCTATAGTCACATGAAAAAATGCCTTAAATTACTATTGATTAGAGAAATGCAAATGAAAACTCTGAGAACTCATGTGAAACTTATCAGATTGTCTAAGATGTCAGAAAAAAGAAAATGACAAATGTTGGAGGGGATATGGGAAATTGGGTCACTAATGCAATGTTGGTGGATTTGTGAACTGATTTAGCCATTCTGTACAATAATTTGGAACTATATGCAAAGCGCTATAAAAAGTGTATATACCTTTTGACCCAGTAATACCACTACAGCATCTATATCAAAAGAGATTCCCATCTACCCACCTATCCCCAAAAATGGGGCAAAAAAGGAAAGAGGACCTATAAGTATAAAAATATTTATAGCAGCTCTTTTTGTTGTAGCAGAAAACTAGAAATTAGTGGAATGTCCATCAGTTGGTGAATAGCTCAACAAATTGTAGTATATGATTTTGATAAAATATTATTGTGCTATAAGAAATGACAAGCAGGATGCTTTCAGAAAAATAATAAAACTAACAAAACTTGAAAGACTTGTATGAACAGAGGCAAAATTAAGTGAGTAGGTGAGTAGAACCAGAAGAACACTGTACACAGTAACAGCAATATTGTACAAAGATCAAATGGAATAACTTAGCTCCTCCCATCAATACAAAGATCCAAAACAATTCTGAAGGTCATATGATGAAAAATGCTCTCCAACTCCAGAGAAAGTACTAATGGAGTCTGAATGCAGATCAATGCATACTATTGTTTTGTTTCTAACTATATTTTTCCTTTTTTTTTCTTTTCAGTTTGTTTTCTTCTACAACATGTTCATTGTTGTTGTTCAGTCATTAACTTGTGTCCAAATACCACCACCACCACACCACCATTACTACTGCTACTACTACTCTTCTCTCTCCTCTTTTATCCTCTTTCTCCTCTTTCTACTACCTCTACCACAACCACATTCCTCTTCCTCCCCCTATTCCACTCCTACCCCTTTTATTAGTACCACTACAACTACTACTACCACTCCTGTACCACTACTCTTCTACTACTAATACTGTTGCTATGACTACTGACTATTACTAGTGTACTACTAACTCATTCCTCTACTCTTGCTCTTCCTCCTCCTTTAATACTATTCCTACTCCTTTAATACTATTACTACTACTATCACTCTTTCTTCTCCTCCTCCCCCCACTCTTATTATTTTTGTTGTTGTATTGTTCAGTCATTTCAGTCACGTCTGACTCTTTTTAACCACATTTGAGGTTTGCTTGGCAAAGATACTAGCATCATTTGCCATTTTCTTATCTAGCTCATTTTACAGATGAGAAATTGAGGTAAGCAAGGTTATGTGACTTGCCTAGGATCACACAGTTAGTAAATTCTGAAGCTGGATTAGTACTTAGATCTTCGTGACTCTAAGTCCAGCACTCTATCCACTTTGCTACCTACCCATTCAAACATGGCACAACATGATTAATATGGAAATATATTTTTATGATTTATATAGGTTTTATAACCTTTATATAACCTGCACATATATAATCTTTATAACCTATATATAACCTCTATAATTTTAAATTGCTTGCTTTCTCAATGTTGGGGAAAGGCATGGAGTAATAAAAAAAATTGCAACTCAAAATTGTAAAAAAAGAAAAAAAAGGTTAAATTGTTTTTACATGTAATTGGAAAAAATAAAATTTTAATCTAAAAAAATAAGATTTGTATGTACTCCATTGAATAAATGTGAGAACTCTCTTCTAGACAATGTTAATTCATTCATAGGATTTTTTTTGCTTGTTGCTATAATGTCATTTGTCAGGAATTTAAAATAATTATACACATTTTTCATCACTATTTGCATGATTAAGTGCTATAACAGGAGAGGTTTTGTATTATCAGGGGTTGAAAAGTGAATTAGTTTTTACCCTATTCTCTTGGACCATCTATTACAAAGATTCACTTAGTGATGATTGGTTCAAAATGAATCTATATCCTAAATAACATACAATTAAGTCACAAAAACACATTAAAATAATAAAAGGCCTAAGTAAAATCCAAAAAAAGCAAGTATATTCCTTTGGCAGGCTGCTTTCCCTAGTGGTTAACCTCTTGCTTTTAAACAAATTGCAACACTAACCTGTTTGGCCTTTAATTGTAATTTTCTAGGGTGATTTTTCTTTAAAGGTTTCTTTTTTTCTTAAACATGTATAAAATATAAATGACTTCAAATGATGGAAAATTTTGGCACATGGCTTTTGGTTTTTCTTTAACATCTCCCAATAAATTTATTTTAGCTCAAAATATTATTACTTCATTACAAGATTGGGAAACGACAGCAAATAGCAATCAGGAAAATTTCAGTAATCAAAGAAAAGGAAAAGAGAATTGTATACAAAACAGATAACTTCTGTTAAAAGGGTTTAAAATGTATATTAGATTGAACATGATACTAACAACGTCCTTGTTTGTCTCTGTCTCTTTCTGAATCTTCTTGTGTTTTCTTCTCCAGGGTTTTAATGTATGGGTGATGCCTTTTTTTTCTTATCACTGTTACTATGCACCAACCCTGCCCCATAACCTTAATGTCTCTCTTTTCCTTCTATTTTGCAACCCCTCCAGAAGACATTCCTAATAACAAATATGTAAGGCCATGCCTTAAAATGTATCTAACTCTTTATGTCTAATGAATTATTTCTCTGGTAAGATTTGTGGAACCTACTTCAGCATTTCTCTTCTGATGATAATAAAAAGTTATTATATTGATCAGAGTTCTTAAATATTTCAAAGTTTTCCTTACAATATCATAGCCATCACATGGTTTTTATCTATGGTTCTACTCCACTCTCCATGAAATTTTACAAATACTTCTCACTTTCTTTTAATTTCTTCATTTAATCTTTTCTAAATTCATGAAAAAATCCTATTTTATTTGTATACCACTATTAATTTAAACATTCACCAATTGATGGACACTGGTTTTCTGCACAACAGAAACATCTTATTAAAGACATATACTATTTTCTTTTGCTGATCTTTTAGAGGTTCCAGTACTGGTAACATTGGGGTCAAAAGGTATAATGAGTTTATTCCCAGGGGTGGAGCCAACATGGCAAAGTAGAAACAGCACTTTCAAGAAGCTCCATCCCATACCAATTCAAAATTATGTAAAAGGGGACTCTGAACAATCTCTGGAGCTCCGGCACCCACAGAATGACACAGAGAAGCTAGCCTACCTCTGAGGACAGCCCAGCAGCACAACAGGGAGCGGTCAGTGCAGCGCTCTGGAAATCCAGCCCAGGACAACAGGAGTCTGAGGTTTTAGCCCTGGGGGCCAGACCAGCAGCTGGCTGGAGGGACCTCAGAACACCAGCAGCTGTGGCTTTTCCAGAATTACCAACACATAGTTGCCTAGGACAAAGTGAGAGGTTAGTGCCTTATGGACTTTGGGACCAGTTGGGAGAGCATGTCAGCTTCTTCCCCTGGGGGTGAAAAGGAACTGAGGAGACACAGCACAGCTGCCATTTTGCAGCTTCAGTGGCAGCTTCAGCTCCTAGCCCTCTAACTGTAGGGAGATCCAGCAATCAGTCTGGGGGGTAATCACTCTTGCTTTAACTTCCCTGCATCTGCATTGTGGTCTAGGGTGGAGGTCTTGGGGTGTGTGTCTAGCTTGCCAGAGTGTGGGGCTTCAGGAAGGGTACCCAACTAATAGCTGTGGTAGTTGAGAAGACCCCAATATTTGGGAAGGAAATTCCCTTGTCTGATGGCAGAGTCCTACTGTGTCAACAAGCCCAAAATTCAAGTAATTAAGTGGCAACAGGCATAGGCAAAGGAAACAAAATAAACAGAAAAATTCAACATTAGACTCCTATTTTCGGGGCAAAGAGGATCAAAGCATGGAAGAGGAGGAGGACTGTGAGGTCAGGACTCCTGTACCAAAAGCCTCAAATGAAAATACGAGCAGGTTACAGTCCACAGACAACCCTAAGAAGGATTTTAAAAACCAAATAAGAGAAGTGGAGGAAAAATTGGGAAAAGAAATGAGAAGGATGCAGGAAAAGTATGGAATGAGAGTCAGCAGCCTGACTGAGGAAAATAACACCTTAAAAAATAGACTAACTCAAATGGCAAAAAAGGATCAAAAAGGCAATGAGGAGAAGAATGCCTTAAAAAGACAAATTTGCCATATGGAAAAATAATCTCAAAAGCTCACTGAGGAGATTCATTCCTTCAGAATTAGACTGGAGCAATGGAAGCTAGTGACCTTATGAGCAATCAAGATGTCGTTAAACAGATCCAAGCAATTGAAAGAATAGAAGGCAATGTGAAATATCTCATGGGAAAAACCACTGACCTGGAAAATAGATCCAGGAGAGATAATTTAAAAATTGTTGGATGACTACCTGAAAGCCATGATTCAAAGAAAGAACCTAGAAATCATCCTTCAAGAAATTCTCAAGGAAAATTGCCCTGATGTTTTAGACCCAGAGGGTGAAATAAAGGTTGAAAGAATCCACAGATCAACTCCAAAACCATATTCTCATTGCATTTGGCTCAGGGAGAGAATGACATACATACTAAATGGGATATCTCACCCTGCAGGAGAGTAGGGAGGGGCATGGGAGGGGGGATGATGGAGGGGAAGGCATGCTGGGGGGAGGGGAGGTTGGAGGCACCCACTTTTGGAGAGGGACAGGATCAAAGTAGGGAATTAGCCAGGTGGGGGTGGGATGGGTGGGAGGGAAATATAGCCAGTCTTTTACAATATATCTACTATGGTAAGTGTTTTGCATAGATATACATGTACAACATACACTGAACTGCTTATCTTCCCAGCAGGAGTGCATGACAAGGGATGAAGAGAATGGATCTGGAATTTGAAGTTTTAAAATTAAATGTTTCAAATATATATAAATACTATTATTAATAATATTTTGCATGTAATTGGGAGATAAGACATGCAGGCATTGGGGCACAGAGATTTACCTTGCCCTAATGGAAAAGTAGAAGGGGCTATGGGAGAAGATATGGGAGAGAGCAGATTGGATGAGGAGATATCCTGTGGGACTGCTATTCTGGGGTGGTGGGTAGGGGAAAAATGGGGGAAAATTGTATCTCAAAATCTGGCAGAAATGAATGATGTAAACCAGAAGTGAATAAAGCATTTGGAAATGGAAAAAAAAAACAGTTTAGTCCCTTTTCAAGTATAGGTACAAATTGCTTTCTCAAATTATTAGACCAATTAACTTAACAAGTAGTGCATTATTTTTTTTTTGCTTTTTTGGAGGGCAATTGGGGTTAAGTAACTTGCCCAAGGTCACACGGCTAGGTATTGTTTGTGTGTGCGTTGAGTGTCTGAGGTCAGATCTGAACTCAGGTCCTTCTGACTCCAGGGCTGACGCTCTACTCACTGCACCACCTAGCCGCCCCATAAGTAGTGCATTATTATGCCTACCCTCTCATAGAATTTGAAAAATTGACATTTTCTATTTTTTCATCTTTGCCAATCTAATAAATGTGAAATGGAAACTAAAAGATATTTTAATGTACATTTCTTTCATTAGTATTGATTTTGAATATTTTTCTATAGTTCTTCATAGCTTGTATTTCTTTGGTTAAATGCTCTCTGTCTTTGACCATTTATCTATTGGGGAATATTACTTATTTTTACATATTTGTATTAATTCCTTGGGAAGCTAGGAGGCACAGTGGCTAGAGCACTGGGCTTAGAATCCCAAAGATTCATCTTCATGAGTTCATATCAGGTCTTAGACATTTACTAGGTGTGTAACCTTGGGCAAGTCACCTAATCCTATTTGCTTCAGTTTCCTCATTTGCAAAATGAGCTAGAGAAAGAAGTGGTAATCTAGTAATCTAATATCTTTGCCAAGAAAACCCCATGTGGGGACATGAAGAATCAGACACAACTGAAATGACTAAACAAAATTAGTTACTGATGTATCATCTATAATAACTTGGAAATGAATTTTTAGTATATAACATCTCTTGGAAACTTCGTCCTTCTTTCCTGTCTTCCTTCCTCCCTCCCTCCCTCTCTCTCTCTCTCTCCTCTCTTTCTCTCTCTCTCTCCCTTCTTTCTCTCCTTCTCCTTCTCTTCCATCTCCTCCTCTTTCTCCTCCTCCTTATTCTTTTGCTGCTTGTTCATCACCAAAGTTATATATAAGCAAATGTGTGCATATTTGATTCTTTTAGTGAGGAAGTGTCAATCTTTCTGTAATTGCCTTAATGTGATGATTCTGTTATTAAAGTCTCAAGAGATACTTTCAAAATTTTGGCCATTATGGTCCATTTAAAAATATTTTCTTTTCTTTTTTTTTCATTTTGGAGTTGGGAAATTTGGGCAGTTTGGGGTTAAGTGACTTGCCCAAGGTCATACAGCTAGCAAGTGTTAAATTTCTGAGGCCGAATTTGAACTCAGGTTCTCCTGACTCCAGAGCCGGTGCTCTAGTCACTGCACCACCTAGCATCCCCTTAAAAATATTTTCATGACCATCTGTTATCATCTTCACATCTTTTAATATAGTGCAGATATAAATGGTCTTAGAACAAATCACTATCCTGCTATTATTAGACCAGATGGCCTCCAATTCCTCTTCCAGCTTTAAATGTGTTTAATAACTAGAATTTATACAGTACTTTAAAGTTTGTAAAGTACATTCATAAATATTTTCCCATTTTCTCCTCACAAACCCCTGGGAGGTAGGTGCTATTATTATCCTCGTTTTACAGATGAAGAAACTGAGACACAGGGCACTTAATTGATTTTCCCAAGGTCATTTAGCTAATATGTATTCAGTTTCTGATCTGAATGAGCTTGCTTGACTTCAGGTCTAGGCCAGATATATAATTCCATGGTGCTGCTGTTTATTTATATTGAATATACTGCAGACTATGGTGTAGGTGGATAAAATAACTGTTTCAGAGTTAAGCAAAAGTGTTAGGATGTAAGTCTTTCCTCTTTAGGTTCTCTGTAAGCATACCAAGTGCAACTCTGGTATCAGAAAGGATAGCAAGGATGTTCATGACTTTATAGTGTTTTCTTATGATTGTGCTCTGTGTTAGTTCTTGATGTCTCTAAAGCTTCTTGTTCCATGTAGCATGAGGTGAGTATTTATCAATAGTAATAATTATTGTCAACCGGAATGGAACTGGCCTTTAGCCTGAAAATGGCCAGAGCTAAACTGCAGGCCAAAGGCAGGTGTGTTAGGGATTAAACAGAGCTGAATTAATATCAGAGTGAAGAAAATGCTTGCAAACAGAAGCCCCTCCTGCTGAGAAGGAGGGCTTAATATTATGGAGCAAAGGCAGGTCTTATATACAAAAAAACAAACAAACAAACAAGTGGGCTGGATCATGACACAATCATCCTTAGCAGCTCCCATGACAAACTCATGTGTGGAACAATGCAGGTGTTCCTGTGTTCTGTGGAAACAGTTCTTAAGTTGATTGTCTTAGACCTTAAAGGTCATTGAGCCTTGTGATTATTCAGTGGATTACAGAACCATAGAAAGCATGGCAGGAACAGGAGTTCAATACCTGATTCAATTTACTTGGCAGGGATTGTGAACATGTCAAGAGATGAGATAGAATATGAAGATCATAAATCCCTCAGTGAATGCCTGGTGCTGCTCAAACAATACACTTTTCTAGAGGGTGAGATCTTCTAGAGTACAAAGGCTTGTAGTTATGCCAACCTCAGGGAGCAGCCTGCTTGCTGGGCCTTACCTCTGGGAAATATGTTGTCTCTAAATAACTTGATACTATTGAATACATAGGCTAAAGCCCATTTGCATAAGGCTTTCTTCATATATGAAGTGTGACTACTCAATGATGTAAGCCCCAATGAGGAAGAGTTGATAAGATTTGAAGAAAGAGTTGTACTAGTAGTCTTCTGTCCTCTGCCTCCAGGAAAGGAGACACATGGTTCCCTTCAGGTCCCTGGAGAGAGAGAAAAACTCTGAGAAGAAACTGACATATAAAGCATCTGGGGGTGTCTAGATCGTGCAGTGAATATGGCATGGGCCCTAGGGTCAGAAGGACCTGAGTTCAAATCAGACACTTAACACTTACTAGCCCTGTGACCTTGGGCAAGTCACTTAACCCCAATTTCCCTTTCTCCAGAAATTCCCTAGGGTAGTGCTCGGGAACTTATGTCCTTGAGGATATATATGTGGTTATCTAGGGCCGTGGGTGCAGTCTTTTGACTGAGTCCAAGTTTTACAGAACAAATCCTTTTATTAAGATTATTTGTTCTGTGAAGTTTGATTTCAGTCAAAGGGCCATACTTGAGGACCTAGAGAGTCAAATGTTACCTAAAGGACACAGGTTCCTCACCCCCACCCTAGGGGTTATCTACTAAGACAGGAAGATCAGACCTTAGGAGTCGAAGGGAGTTGCTGCCCAGATATTTGTCCATAATAAAGAAATCACAGAACTTTTGGGTGCTAACCTATGAAAAGATGACATATACATTTCCTGAATCTTCATCTAAATCATAATTTTCTGACAAAATGTGAATTTTAGAGGAAACAAAAGGCTTATAACTACATTTAGAATGAGTCCTTAATTCTCATTCAAATCAATAGGGATAAAAAAAATCTCTATACATGTGCATTTGGAGTATGGGAATATATTCCAGATAAATCTAAATGCTAGATAATGTATGTGTTTCCAAAGGGAAATTTGTAAATTCATAGATTGTTTTTTGAACATACTTCTTGTCATTAATTAGGCATGTACTTATTCAAGGGTTTTCATCATGATCTGAGGTCTATGTCTTCACTTTCCTGATGTAAAATGCAAGTCTTACAAAATTCAAAACAAATCTGTTAAATGGGAAAAACAAAAGATTTCTTTCATTCACAAAATCAAGAAAGACTCAGTTACTTAAACATATAAAGAAACAATTAACTGGAAATACTGTGCAGTAAAACACAATTAATTAATTTGCTAATTGCTTTTTCCTGCTGGGGGCTTTTGGTCTTCAGTATAAAATACATAGTCCAAGAACTGGGTTTCTAATAAATACTGAAGGTTTTTTTTTGTTTTTCTTTTTTTTTATTTCAGGATAGACATTCAGAGTTACTTATTCATGCTAGGACTGTTACTTTCTGTTTCAGACACAATTTAATATATTTCTATAGTAATAGGGGGAAAACCTTATTTGAACAAAATAGAAACATGGATTGAAATCCAAATCTATTACCCTCTGGTGGATCACTATGCCAGCTACCTGAAAGTTTTCCAAGCAATTTGGATGCACTCACTATTCTTTAAGGCATAATTTGCTTTATGGAAATGAGGGTGAATACATTTCAGTTTAAAACAGATAATTGGTCCTTCTGCTAAAGAGTGAAATCCAATTCAAGTAATGTAACAAACACCATCACTTATGGACAAATGGACACTCTGTTGCAAGAAAATAGAATCCCATGTCATTTATCAAAGAGATGGGTAACCCACAGCTATTCTCCCCATGCTACCTCTTAAAATCTCAAATCATGCAAAAATAATAGCATTTCCTTAGAAATAACACCACTACTTTTGCTGATGTTGAATACAGAGAATATCAGTATTTTTCTCCCTCCAAAATAGCCAAATTTGGAGAGTGACTCAATTTACCTTTTGATGATTCTCTTAAATAAATCTTTCAATTCTTTAAGGCTTTTTTTGGAACAGGGAAGGCAGGGTAATTGGGGTTCAGTGACTTGCCCAGGGTCACATGGCTAGTAAGTGTGTCTAGTGACTGAGGCTGGTTTTGAACTCAGGTCCTCCTGACTCCAAGGCTGGTGCTCTATTCATTGGGCCACCTAGCTGTACCTTTCAATTTTTACATGAAGATTTTATTCTAAAATCCTCATTGTATAGTAACATATATTCAATAGTCACTTACCGTACATTTCACCATCCAGATTCAGAATATAAGTTTAACAGGCCTTTCAGGACTTCAAATAGTCATCATAAAGTTCATGCACAGAAGTAATACACTTTCTTTATGGTCTACAGCCCCACAGGTTATCATTCTGAGCTTATTTACTTTTATTTTAGAAGTAATTCTACCAAGATTGGCCATCTGATTTTCTAACCTGACAGACTTAAAAGAACAAATGAGAAGGGGTGTTTTTAGAGGCAGGCACACTAACAGAGGCAAAAGTGACAACTGAGTGATGAAAAAGACAGGAAAAATTAGAAAGGAGATACAACTGCAAAAGTATAAATGTCTGTGGTCCTGCAGCATAGGAATCAAGAGTCCACAAGAAATTTCTAAATTGCACTCAGCATACTCAAGAGGTATGTAATAGACTTTTAGAATGATTTCTATTCAACCTGGTTCAAAATATTCAATTTTGTTTCAAAGATAATTTATTATGTGCTATTGTGTTAACTAATAAATATAAACCTTTTGGCACTTTATGTGCTTATTTGGACTAATCTTAAAAATTCACTTCAGTCCCCCATTGCTTATGGTAACTAAGCATGAGTTGTTAAATGTGTATCTGGAAGGGACATTTGAGAGCCTGAAGTCCAAAATTCTCCTTTTACTGATGAGGAAATGGGTTACAAGAAAATAAAAGTAGCTTACCCAGATAAGTAGATTCAGTACAGTAAACCCAGTTCTTCATAAGTTGCTCCATTTTTCATATGATTGATGGGCTTTATATGTATGCACATATTATACATTGATGCTTGTTTCTTATGTATAGGGATTTCTATTGGTCATGCTCTTTCAAGGATCTCTATTTCCTTGCACTTGTGAAGCGACTTTTTTCTTTTAATATTCTGAGCAGTTTGATCTTCAGCAGTCTTTGTAGAGGAAGGGAAGAAGCCAAAGCATAGATAGACTTAAGGAATGGGTGACACAGTCTTGGGTCAATTGCATTTCTTTCTGAGATGTTGTAATTGGGAAAGGCTGAGTTGAAAGGAATCTACAAAAGTAAATTTTTGAGTCTTTGAAAGAGTGAAAAGAGACAAATAAGACACAGGGATAGAGTAATCAATCTGGATCCACAAAGACCTGTTTTCAAATCCCACTTTGGACTTCTACAAAACTTTGCAACTGTTATCAAGTTAGCTAGCCTTTTGGTCCCTCAAAAAATTCCTAAGTATTGCCTACTAAGTAATAGATATGCAATTCATTTGAGCTTATGTGCTCACCTCTACTGACATTGATGTGGAAAGATGGAAAACAGCTCGTGAGAGGGAGGAAAAATTATCAGGAATAATGAGAGGCAGAGACGGAAAGATATTTCCTTCACTGAGAGAAAAAGAATGAGGATCAGGGGAAAAGCCACATCCTTACTCATGTATTCCTTCTCCTTTGCTTTTGACTTTTGTTGCTTTATAGCTGGAAACATTAGACTGGCCATTTAAAAAACTCCATCTTGCCTGCTGACCCTTTAAGAGAATGCATTTCTAACCTTTTTAAGTCTTTATCAGTTGGGGAGAAGCCAATCATCTTAGTATAGTGGATGAAACAAAAGTCACCTGGGATTGTGTTTCAGTTCTTGTCCCTAGTTAAAAAAATAGCTTAGTGTATTTTTCGTGCTTTGTTTTGTTTTTTTTCTTTGTTTTTTGGGTTTTTTTGTATTAAAAGAAGTCACCAGCTTTATCTTGGTTTGTGCCTTTCTTTTTTTTTCCAGACATAGGCAGGTAGATGACTAAAACTTTGACTTTTTTAGCTTAGGAAACTATGATCCAATAGTATTTTACAGCAACCTAGGCAATGGTCTTATTTAAAGGACTGGCATTTCTCACTATGGCTCTTTCTTAAAAGATCAGTAGACTGATGTCTCTTTTTCATTTTTGTGTAGCAATTCATAACCCATCACAAAGCTTCTAGAATGAGTTAATTTGCAGCATTCTGCAAATTTCAAAGACTCAGTCAATTTATTTTTCCTGAGATTTTCTTATTCTGAATTTTTCATGTATGTTTCTAACAGCTCCCTGGGTAATCCAATTCAGGTTGTGCTCAGCCTGGAGGGGATGTCTTATTTTTATATTAGATTTGGTTAATATATCATCAATATATTTATATCTTCTCACCCACATGTCTTATATTTCTTATGGCACTTCAAATTACATCTGTGGGATATCATATATGGAAATGAATCTGAAATTCCTGCAGGCAATTTTTCCCCCTTAGCCATACAGAGAGAGCAATTTGTGTCGATAGATTATTTCTGCAATACCTTTCTGAGTAAATTGGTTAATGAAATATAATTTCTCTATTAAAACTATTCTTATATTTTATCTGTAGTTTCACTTAATATTTTTTCTCTGTGATTTAAAATTGTTTCCCCCTTTTTGTGGCAAATAAATTCCTATAGGAGACAAAGAAAGGTCTGAAGGTGGAGATATTTTCCATCTTTGGAGTTTCTCAGGCTGACAAATTTATATTATTTGCATATCTGCTACAATGTGTTTTCCACTGCTGTTAAGAGTCTATGCATATAAATGGAAGAAGTATAAAAATGAATCCTAGTTCTTCAGGAAGTTATAGAGGCAACATGATAGATAAAGTACTGGTTTGGGATTCAGGCAGTCCTGAGTGAAAATTCCACCTCTAACTCATCCACTTTTGTGACCCTGACCACAGTGTGACATAACCTTTTTGACACTCCATTTCCTTCATCACCAATATAAGGAGGATAATAATAGCATTGAGCCTTTAGAGTTTCTGTGTCAATAAAAATAATGTGAATAAAGGGCTTTGCTAACCTGGTATAATAAATGGAACACTGAGCTTGAAGTGATAAAGACCTGAGTTCAAATGTAGCCTCAGATATTTACTGGCTATAGGTCCCTGAAAAGATCACCTAGTTTTTTGGGCCTCATTTTCCTTATCCTTAAAATTAAAGAGATGGACTTGATGGCTTCTAAGATGCCTTTGAGCTCTAAAACTGTGATCCCATGATCTTCCAGATGCTACATAAATGTTTGATTAATATTATTACAATCAGTTTTTGAGATGTGATGAAAGTATAGGCTTTAAACAATATTTTATACAGTGTATTATGAAGTGATAAGCCAATAAGATAGAGATTAAAAGTATTCTAGCAGCTGAGAAAAGAGGTCAGTCAAACAAGCCTGCCATAGTCAGAGTAGGTTTAATGGAACATGTGAATCTTTAGCTGGCCCTTGAAAAGTAGGAAATATTTAAATACAGAAGAAGGAAAATAAACAAAAATTTATTAATGTGCTTACTATGTGCTAGGTTCTGTATTAAGCATTTTATGTAAATAGTTTACATTTGATCCTCACAACAGCCCTGGGTGCTAGGTGCTATTATTTTCCCCACTTTACAGATGAAAAAACTGAGGTATAGAGAGGTTAAATGAAACTTCCAGGGTCTATCCAGCTAGTAAATGTCTGAGCCTGGATTTGAAATGAGGTCTTCTTGACTTCATATACAGTCTTCTGTTGACTGCAACACCTAGCTGCTTCTCAAATCAATTTTTTGGACTAATCTTAAAAATTCACTTCAGTCCTCCTCCATTGCTTATGGTAACTAATCATGGGTTATTAAATGTACATCTGGAAGGGATATTTGAGACCCCTGAAGTATACCAATTTTGGAGGTGTAAGTTGATTCTTGATTTTAAACCTAGCTTCTCTGACCTCCAGAATATCATATTACAAACCTTTCAATCCGTTAGTGTAGAAACTGCTATGTCTATGTTATCCTGATTGCATTTTCCATAATCCTCAAATTGTTTCTTTCTGGCTGCTTGCAATATTTTCACCTTGAACTGGGAACTCTGGAATTTGGCTATAATATTACTAGGAATTTTCCTTTTGGGATCTTTTTCAAGAGGTGACTAGGGGCTTCTCTCAAGTTCCATTTTACCCTCTGGTTGTAAAATATCAGGGAAGTTTTCCTTGATATTTTCTTTAAAGATGATGTCTAAGTACTTTTTTTTTTGAACATGGCTTTCAGGTAGTCCAATAATTTTTAAAATTCTCTCTCCTGGACCTATTTTCCAGGTCAGTGGTTTTTCCAATAAGATATTTCATATTGTCTTCTAGTTTTTCATTTTTTGATTCTGTTTTATAATTTCTTGATCCCTCAGAAAGTCATTAACTTCTATTTGCTCCATTCTAATTCTGGAGGAATTATTTTCTTCAGTGAGCTTTTGGATCTCCTTTTCCATTTGGCCAATTCTGCTTTGTAAGGCATTCTTCTCTTCATAGGCTTTTTGAACATCTTTTGCTATTTGGGTTAATCTATTTTTAAGGTGTTATTCTCTTCAGTATTTTTTGGGTCTCCTTCAGCAAACTGTTTATTCATTTTTCATGATTTTCTTGCATCAGTCTCATTTCTCTTCCCAACTTTTCCTCTACTTCTCTTACTTTATTTTCAAAATCCTTTTTGAGGTCTTCCATATGCTGTGACCACTTCATAATTTTCTTGGAAGCTTTTAATGCAGGACATTTAATTTTTTGCATTCTTCTAGTTGTATGTTTTGATCTTCTTTGTCACCAAAGTAAAATTCTACAGTCTGAGGGTTTTTTATTCTTATTTTTTAATGCTCTTTGCTCATCTTCACAGCCAAATACTTGACTTTCTAACACTTTGTCAGGGTAGGACTCTGCTTCTATTGGGGGGGGGCTTGAGGGGGGGGTGTATTCTCCCAGGCTTCAGGGTTTTGTATCAGCAACTTGAACCCCCACCATCTGTGAGCCCAGAGCTAGGGAGGCAGCTGTTATGGCTGTTGCCACTGTAACTGCTGCCACTTCCATCACCCTGAGACTGAGTCTGGACCATAGCTAGACCACACTCCACTTTCAGCCAGGTCCCACTGAGTTTTCCCTCTAACCTTCTATGCTGTCTTTGGTATTTGTGGGTTGAGAAGCCTGGAAAATACTATAAATGCCAGTGATTCAGTGCTCTGAGTTCTGCTCTGGCCCTGTCTGTGCCAGCATATCTCATGCCCAACTTTGCTTTGTTCCCAGCTTGGTGCTATAAACGCTTCCTGTTGGCCTTCCAGGCTGTCTAGGTCTGTAGATCTCTTTCACTCTGTCATTTTGTGTGTTCTTTAGCTTTATAATTTGTTTAGAGTCATTTTTACAGGTATTTGTAGGGGTTTGGGGTTGTACTCAAACAAGTCCCTGCTCTTCCTCTGCCATGCTGGCTCTGCCTCATTTCTTTGTGTATTTTAAAAATAAGTTTTCCTAGATTTTCCCCCCATCCTATTTAAAGGCAGCTAGGTAGCACTATGCATAGGGTATCGAGCCTGCAGTCAGGAAAACCTGTGTCCAAAAGCATCTCACTAGTGTAACCCTGGGAAAATCACTTAGCCTTAGTTATCTCAACTGAGAAATGGGTATAATAATGCCACCTACCTACTAGGGCTGTTGTGAAGATCAAATGAGAGACCATTTGTGAAGTGCCTGCCACTTAGTCAATGCTTATTTCCGTACTTCCTCTCTGTAACTGTCATTCCACATGTCCTATAGACCTGAAATAAATTCCCCTTTACAATGAAGGACAAAAACAAAGCAAATTCACTAATACAACGACATTATGTCAGTGTTTTTAACGTTCTCCACTCAAAGTTGTTCATGTTTCTGCTGAGAAAAGGGATGTATATTTCATAGCCTTCTCTCTAATATTGTTTATTCACTATAATAATAAAAATAATAGCTAACATTTATATAGTGCTTACTATATATCAGGCAGTACTTTATAATTATCATTTCATTTGATCTTCATCACAGATGATAAAACTAACCTGATGAGAAGTTCAGTGACTTGCCCTAGGTCACATATCTAGTAAATGACTGAAGCCAAATTTGAACTCAGGTCTTCCTGACTCCAGGGCTAACTCTATCTACTGTGCCATTTAGCCACCTATTATTTTCATTCAGTAAACTCTCAGATCAGGAAATTCTTTACCAATGTACATTGGTATTTCCTTTCAAATTTATAGGTTTAAATAGTTGCTTAAGACACTGGTAAATTATTTGCCCTAAGGCTCACAACTGGTAGGAGTCAGTCTTGAACACAGCTCTTTTTGTGTCTGAGGCAAGGGATCTCTCCAGTATACTAGACTTCTTCTCTTTAATAATTCATTCTAGAATCCTGCCAGGAATTAATTGAAAGTTACTGAAAGAATTTGAAAATTCTACCCTTTCCTCTTAATATGGATAATCTTTTCTCCTCACCAGTCCTGTAGCTTCTATATCATTACTTTTCTCCCTCTCCATGGACCAATGAGGGGAAGATATAGAGAGGGGAGACTTCAGACTTAATATAAGGAAAAAATCCCTAAGAATTTAAAGTATTCCTTGATGTATTGTTGGTGGAGTTGGGAACTGATCAAGCCATTCTGGAGAGTAATTTGGATCTATAGTCAAAGGGTTGTAAAACTGTGCCTACCTTTTGATCCAGCAATATCACTACTAAGTCTGTATCTCAAAGGGATCATAGTAAACGGAAAATAACCCATATTATTTTCACAAATATTTATAGTAGCTCTTTTTTGTGGTGGCAAAGAATTGGAAATTGAGGGGATTCCCGTCAATTGAGGAATGATTGAACAAATTGCGGTATATGAATGTAACGGAATACTATTGTCCTATAAGAAATGATGAATAGGAGGACTTCTGAAAAACCCAGAAAGCCTTATGTGAACTGATGCTGAGTAAAGTGAGTATAACCAGTAGAACATTGTACACAGGAACAGCCACATTGTGCAATGATCACCTTTGGTAGACTGAGCTGTTCTCAGTAATATAATGATCTACAGTAATTCCAAAAGACTAATGTTGGAAAATTCTATCTACATCTAGAGAAAGAACTAGGGATTCTGAATGAAGATTGAAGCATATTATTTTCACTTTTTCCCCTTTTTCTCATGGCTTTTCCCTTTTGTTCTGATTCTTCTTTCACAACATGACTAATAGGGAAATATGTTTAATATGATTATATGTGTATGGCCTATATCATATTGTACACTATCTTTGGAAAGGGGGGGGGAGAGGGAAGGAGAAAAAAATTGGAAATTAAAATTTTATAAAAGTGAATGTTGAAAACTATCTTTATATATGTCATTGGAGAAAAAAATAAAATACCATTAAGTTGGGAGGGGAGGAGAAGAAGTGTTCCAAAGTAGAATGAGAATCCTCAGAAAGTTATACCTTCCAGTTCTTTGAAGTCTACAAGCAGGAGCTGGATGATCATTTTTCAGTGATGTTCTGTAGATTTCAGGGAAAGATTAAAGTAATGCATGATCTCTGAGGTGAGGACTTTGATGATTCAGAGATTCTATGATTGTACCTGTGATAGTTCCAAACTTGGTTCCTTATGAAATTAAATATTACATATAAATTATATATTATATATGAAAATAAATATTATCACACACACACATACACACACACAACACCTCAGTATATTAATGACAGTTTCTTTATTGAATGCATGTACAATTATATATAGATGTTTATTTCTACATGAAAAAGAAAAAGACTTTATACATTTGTGGTAATATTTTTATAACATATAATAAAGATAGCTTTTCTGAAAAGAGATATCTTCTCTGAACTAATGTTTCTGGTCAGCTTCAGAGCTGATGTGGATAGCTGTATATGCATAATCAATTGGCTTCACAATCATTAATATAAATATTAATCAGTTATGCTCTTGCTTATTTGGCTCTATTTTATGGTCATAGAATTAGTGTTTTCTTCCAAATTTTTAAGTTAACATTATATTTTACAGTAATGAAAAGTATGAGGTAGTGATTGTTAATCAAGTTAACAAGACTTCCTTACAGGAAAGGGATTATTTTCATTTTTCTGTTTCACTTATCCATTGTATTCTTTAGGCACAGAACTTTGTAGATATTGACTTTAAGACTGGGTTAATTTTTGTTCTGTTTTGTTTTGTTTTGTTTTTGCTTTTTTGAAGGGTAATTGGGGTTAAATAACTTGCCCAAGATCACACAGCTAGGTTTGTGTGTTTGTGTGTGTATGTGTTAAGTGTCTGAAGTCAGATCCAATCTCGGGTCTTCCTGACTCAGGGGCCAGCACTCTACTAACTGTGCCACCTAGCTACCCCCAGGTTAATTTCTTTAAAAAAAAAAAAAGATTAATTTATTTATTTTTAGTTTTCAACATTCACTTCCATAAGATTTGGAGTTTTACATTTTTTTCTCCCTCCTTCCCTTCCCTCTCCCCAAGATGGCATGCAACCCGACATAGGCTCTACATATATATTCATATTAAACACATTTTCACATTAGTCATACTGTAAAGAAGAGTGGGTTAATTTCAGTGAATTTTTAGAATCTCTGTTATTCTACAAAACATACCTATAGTGGTTCAGGAAATAAGGTATAGTAGTATTTATTCTGATGGAATTAACCTCAGGAATCTAAGAGAGTAAGTTGTAAGATTGTGAACTTGGAGAACCTTTCTAAGCTACCAGCATATAAAGACAGGTTAGGGTAAGTGAACCAGCCCAAAGAAAAAAGAGAGAATTAGAGATCAGTGAGATATCTCCATGCTATGCATATACCCTAATGTTCCTCATTATCCCTATGATGTCAATTGTGTTTGATTCTCATTATTAGCCCACACCTTTTAAAAAATATTACCACTTAGTATTTCAATAGTTTGTCAACTGTTTGAGATAGCAGTTATATGTCAACTTAGGAATTAAAGTGAACTGTAATTCTATTCTTTAATTAATAGTTAAAATGTTCTAATGCTTTTCTGATCACTTATACTGTGATCTGCTTTATTCTTGACTGTTTTTGTATGTATATGCAAGCAAAGTTGGCCCTCAGAGCTATCTTTAATGATTTCTATAAAATCTTTTTGATATCTTCTTTTATCATCATCCTTTAGGTAATCATTAATTCATACTTTGAAAATGTTGGGATTCCTCTTAGCTTACTAATGAGATTTTTATTGATCAGGTCCTTCTTGGATTGTTTTAAGTTTTAATGCATCAAAAGGATTGTGATCAATAATTTTTCAGCTATTTATAAGCTTTATCCTTCAAATATCCTTTCTCAGTAGCAAAAAGGGAATTAATTCTGGTCTGCACTGTGTTTAAATAGGGTTTTCTAAACCTTTTTTTGTTATTAAAGGAATGATAGAAAATAGTATTCTTCAAAATAAATGTGGACCTATCATCCCTGCTTTGTACAGATTTTATTTTCATTTTGATTGCATTAGTAAGGTTGGTTCTGATGATCATCCAGCATCTTTTGTATCATGAGTTATTAGGTAGTACCACTACCTCCTCATAGTCCAGGGTTAGGTTTAGCCAGAGAAGATACCAAGGGAAAGGGGTGAGGAAAGGAACATTATAGTCAATTTTCAGTGTTTGAAGGATTGTCCTGAGGAATAAGAATCAAATTGGTTCTATTTGGACCTAGATGTAGCAAAATCAGTAGCAGTGGGTATAAATTACAAAGAGGCTTGATGCCAACAATCACTTCCTCACAATTTAAGCTGACCAAAAGTGAAATGTGCTGCCTTAGGAGGTGGTCAGTTTCTTCTCATAGGAGGTTGTCAAGTAGAAGCTAGACGACCATTTGTCTGGCATACTATAATTGGGTTTCCTTTCTGGGAAAGGTTTTTCTTTTAATTTTTAATTTATGGAATAAAACATGCATTGCCATAACATAGTATAATAAAAAAGATCAAATTTATTATGTATAACTTGCAATTCCTTTTAAATATATAATAAAGTTATGTAAACTTATTTTAATCTTCCTTCTCTCCACCCCTACCTTAGAGATGGCTGTCATTAGAAACAAATTATATATACATGTGTGCATGTGTATGCATGTGTGTGTGTGAATAAACTTTTATTTAACAGTTCTTTTTCTGGATGCAGATAGAATTTTTTCCATATCCTTTGTTGTTAATTTGGGTATTTAAATAGACAAAATAACTTGTTAGCTCAAAATTTTGCTTAAAAAAATATTGCTTTTTTCTGTATACAATATATTTTTGGTTCTGCTCATTTTGCCCTTCATTATTTCCTGCAAGTCTATCCATGTTTGTTTATTTTTTTCTAAAATCATCAAGTTCATCCTTTCTCATAGCACAGCAGTATGGAATAGGTTTGCCTCTGTGGTTGCCAAAGTCCCTTCCACCTCAAATTCTGCGATTCTTGGATTCTGTTTGTCCCTTTGGTACACACACACACACACACACACACACACACACACACACACACACACACACACACACAATTACTAGGACTGTAGAGGATGGAGTAGAAGGAGAGACATGTGGAATAGTGGAAAGAGAGTATGATTAGAAGTGAGGGAACCTGGGTTTAAAACTTGGCTCTGTCACTTACTACTTCCTACCACAGTCATCTGCCTAAATCACTTCACCCCCTGGACCTTATCAGCTACATTTGTTAAATTAAATCAGCTGGATTACTTTTCAGTATATGACTCTAGAATTCTATGACCAGAAGACATCCAAGAGACTTGGTTTGGAATTTTAATTGTCATCAGCTAAGGTATGGATGTTATTACATCTTGTTGTGGGATTTTGAATTCACATGCCATAGTAAAAGGTCTACCAGAGGTATCAAACTCCAGGCTTGCAAACTGCTTGCAAAACTCCTGAGTGTGACCTGAACCAGATTAAAATGTAATTGGGAAATTTTAACAAGATAAATAAAAATTCAATACAACAAAATGTAATTTGTCATTTTCTAATCTGTGTCTATTTGCAATTGACATCTATTTGTAACTGGTTTAACTTAAGAATTATTTTTTTTAAAAATTTCTTTTTGTATTTTTTCCTATTTTCATAAGAGCACAGATTCAGAGGTGAAAAGGACATGTTCCAATGGTCAACTAGGCTAGACCCTTTTGATTAATTGAAATGATCAAGGTCAGGGGGCTAGATGGTGCAGTGAATAGAGCACCAGCCCTGGAGTCAGAAGGACCTGAAATCAAATCCAGCCTCAGACACTTAACACCAAAACTAGCCATGTGACCTTGGGCAAGTCTCTTAATCCCAATTGCCCTCAAAAAAGCAAAAATAAAATAAAAATAAAAATGACCAAGGTCTCAGAGAAGAGCAGATGCAAATCTCAAATACAATTTCCATGGCACCATCCTCCCTTCTTCCCTTCTTTTATGTCTAATTGTTACATTGATGATTCCACTCTATAAAAATCAAATTATTCTTTACACTTTCCTCCCAATGAAACAAAGGTAAAAAAAGTTCTCTCTCCTCTCTCTCTCTCCTCTCTCTCTCTCTCTTCTCTCTCTCTCTCTCCCTCTCTCTATCATTTTATGGGAAGAAATAAAATGGGCATAAAAAATCTTTTCTAAAATGTGATTAATAATTCATGTTTTTTTCTCTTTCCATTTGGTTTACAAGTTTACAAAATCTTCTGCTCCACCTATTAAAGCTCTTCACAACTTTGCTTTAGGCTTCTTTGCCAGGATTACATTATTCCTCTTCATAATTACTTCCAATGAAAATGGTCTATATCTATTTCCCATACATAACATTCCATCTCTTGTCTCTGTGCAAAGCTTTGAACAGGTTGCATAAAGTGTCTCGAATTCACTTTTTCCTTCTCTGTGTTTCTCAGATTGCCTACTATCTTTAAAGGTTCATCTTAGATTTAACTTCCTCTACAAGAATTATTTAACACTCTGATAGTTTGTGAACTGTTTGATAGTTTGTGAACTGTTTGAGTTTGTGTTGTTTTTGAGAGCGTGGTTATATGGCAATTTAGTAATTATACTCTATTAATAAGTGCTTTTTAGTTGATTTTCTGCTCTCCCCACAAAACAGTATTTACTTATTGGTAGATGTCTTGCATCATGCAACAGTAGAAAAGAAGAGGTAGAATAAAACAGAGCTTATGATTCTTAAGATAGAAACTGTTTCATTTTTGTCTTTGTAACCTCAAAGTCCAGGGCAGTGTCTAGCAAAAAAAGAAATGGTTAACAAATATATATTTTTGAATGATGGAGGGGACTTGGGAAAACTGGGACACTAATGCACTGTTGGTAGAATTGTGAAATGATCCAACCAATCTAGAGAGCAATTTGGAACTGTGCCCAAAGGGCTAAAAAACTGTGTATACCCTTTGATCCAGCTGCTAGCTCTATATCCCAAAGACATACAAAAAAAGTGAAAAGGTCTTATTTGTTCAAAAATCTTTATTGCAACTCTTTTTATGGTGGCTAATAACTGGAAATCAAAGGAATTCCCACTAACTGCGGAATGGCTGAATAAGTTGAGGTGTACGATTGTATTGGAATATTATTGTGCTATGAGAAATGACAAATAAGATGATTTCAGAAAAAAAAAAAACTGGAAATACTCACATGAACAGATACTTGTTGAAGTGAAAAGAACCAGGAGAATGTTGTATACCATAACAGCAATACTGTTTAATGAAGAATTGTGAATGACTTGGCTATTTTCAGCAAAACAATGATCCAAGACAATCCCAAAGGACTAATGAATGAAGTATATTATTTGTCTCCAGAGAAAGGACTGATATTGTTTGAATACAGACTGAAGCATGTTATTTTAAATTTTCTTTCTTTCATTTTTTTCTTTTATTCAAGTCTTCTTGCACAAAATGACTAATATGGGAATGTTTTATATAATTGCAACTATATAACCTGTATCTGGTTGCTTGCCATCTCAGAGGTGGGAAGGGAGAGAGGGAAGGATAGTATATGGAACTCAAAACTTTAAATAAAAATGTTAAAGAAATTGAAAAAAAAGTACTTGTTGAATAAACATATGGATGAATACTCTCAGGAAGTACTTTCCCAGGAGCTTTAAATCAGTACCTACCTTTAAGGCCCTAAACATGACTTAGAACAAAATTAATTTCTATTCACTGATCCACAATGGTATAGGCTGAATGTTTTCCTAGCTGGTTTAGCCCACTCATTCTCTGATGATTCTATACAAATTCAGTCTCTCCATGGCATCTCTCTATCAACTAAAATGCATTCACATAACTTCACTAAACTTTGAGACTTTTTTTTAGGAATGTAGCAGATCAAATAGCTTTGAAGAAAGAGCAAATGTTTTTGTTGGATGACTTTTCCCTGAGAAATGTCTCAAACACTAGGCAGGGTCAGGAAGCATGGGGCTTTGAAAAGTAAGCCTTTCACACCTCCAAAGTAGACATTCTAACCCAAGACAGACTCACACAGTAATGGTTCTATAGCAATGGAAGTCATTTAAACATTCTTCATTACTGGATCTTAGCTCTCCAGTAAAGTTCAGTTACTTGGATGACATGAATGACCTTAGGTTTCAAAACTATACTTTAAAAATGATTAAAAATACCCAGCTACTGACTCCTCTTCATCCAACATTTGTGTATCTCTACCAAAGTGAAGCAAACCACATAACCTTTTGTGTATATATGAATCAATTACTGAGGAGAGGGGTCACATATGAATTTTTAAGATTAATAAATTTCCCTTTGCACAATGTTCTCATTAACACATGTACCATCTTGAAAAAAGTTTTAGTGTATAAGTTCCTTGCAAGTAGGAATAGTTTAATTTTTTTTTGTATATGCATCTTTAGTGCCTAACACAGGCCCTCATACATAGAAGGAAGTTAGGAAATGCTTGTTGATGAGTAATACGGAAGTATATTTTGCATGACTCCACATGTAAAACCTATGTTAAATTGCTTGCCTTTTCAATTAAGAGGGAGGATAATAAAGGAGGTAGATAATTTCAAACTCAAAATTTAAAAAAAAGAACGTTCAAAATTGGTTTTACATGCAATTGCAAAAAATACAATTAAAAATTCTTCTTCATTAACTCAATGACTATGAGAATATGAGAAAAAAGGGACAAATATTGTGATGGACGGAGTGCTGGTCTTATAGTCAGGAAGACTTGGGCTCAGCCCCTGCCTCAGATATATACTTTATCCCCTGAGTCAATCATTATTATCTCAATGCCACTAGGCAGATGCTTAAGACTACCAGATACAGATAAATTATTGATATGCATTAATGAATGAAGTTTCTACATTGGAAATTACTTGCACTGATACTATTATTAGTCAATCCAGTTCATCAGACTTTTATTTTGTAGCTGCTGTGTGCAAGGCATTATACCAAGCAATGGAGATATAAAGACAAAAATAAAGTAACCCCTGCCTTTGAGGCGAATATATTATACTGGGAGATACAACCTGTAAAAAATATAAATAATACAAATTAGATGTTAGGCTTTTATATCATGATTTTTTTCGCACTTTTTAAATACTTGCATACTGACTTAATTGTGCATTGTGTAACCTTTTTTTCAGAGGCTGTTGAGAAACTTTAAATGATTTTACAGTTCTTGGAAATGAACAGAAAATTTTATTACATTGGGGTCAAAACTCTCCTTGTGAATGCATCTCTACAATAATAAAAAAAAAATACTCATATAATTAGAGACTAGACCTCTGATTTCTTTAGTATCAGAGTATCAGTGATTATGACACTTCTTAGACCAATGTAGTTTTGGCACTTTTTGGCAGTTTATTTTCTAGAGAGATGCCTAAAACATTGTGAGGTTAAGTGATTTTTCTCAGTGTCATACAGCCAATATATGTCAGAAGCAGTCCTTGAATTAGGCTGTTTGCATGCAAGGCCTGCTTTCAATCCACTCTAATCCAGTGACTATCACAGGATAAAGAGATATATCCACATTTACCTTGCGTCAACTTCTTTTTTTTCTAAAAGCATTTATTATATAAATTGAGGTCAATTTTAAAGGAATTAGAGGTTTGATTTTCCATATTTTAGAGTCTTACTTTTATAAGGACCCTGCTTAAGAGATAAAATACCATTACACCTATTCATTTATCTTATATTTGGAGAATTATCTATCTTAACTGAATTAGTATATTTTAATAATAATTATAATTCAGCCTACTCTTGATGATTTATGAGAATTAGTTCCCTGAAATAAAATTGCTTTTGTAAGAGATTTCATTTTCTTAGAAAAAACTTTAAAAGGTATAGTGGAAAAGAAGTGTGTTCTCTGAACAAATCACAATGAATTTAGTAGAGATTACAATGTAAATTTTGAGTTAAATATTTTATCATTTCAATGAGAAACTATGGAGTGGTGCATAAGATACTGAAATTGGAGTCAGGAAGGTTTTGAACAGTCACTAGCTACATGTCTAATAAAAGGATACATAATCACTCAGTCTTGGTCTTCTCATTTATAAGACAGAGTAATGACATCTGTAGAATTTACCACACAGGAACACTAAGAAGAATCAAAGGATATAAAGATTATATAGTTATATAAGCCAGTTATTATAAAAGCAGTGCATACCAGCTACCCCTCCCCTCCTTCCTTAGAACTCTCCTGGTTCAGTCACCATGTCAGCTATCTATGCTATCACTTCTTTTTTCTCTTAGGATCGAGAGATGATGAGCTGTTTTCAGCTGATGGACCTGTCTTACATGTAAGTGTGATCTAAGGAGGGAAAGGAAGACAAGGCTTCAAATGATCTATTGGTGAGACTTTTTCCAATGATGTGTGTCAGCATGGGGTGAAATCATGTTAATTCTACCCCAAAAATGTGACTCAAGAAGTCTTTTCTTCACATGTTCTTACCACACTCTTAAGGAATCTCTTATGTGAAGATGGATTAGAGAAGATTGTGCCCAGTGTATCTGTATTTTAAGTTTTCAAATTCATGTTATACCTTTCTCAGCAAGTGGTACAGCATATACCAAGTAATTGGGAGAGTTGTGCCTGTCCTCATTATCACTGTGGATTAAAAAAAAAAAAAGAAAAGAAAAACAAAAACAATTCATGTAAATAAAGGATTCTATCTGAACTGACAATTAGAATCTTAGTGAAAGGTAAAGATGACATCTGGCTTGCTAAAAATTTTAACAAGGAACCATGTTTTCAAAAAATCACTGCAAATGAGCAGTGCTGCCTGCCAGGGCTTAATGTAGAGATCATTTCTTTAGGGCTTGGCTGGGATAGTTTGATTTGTAAGGTAGCTATGGTGTTGGGGATAGAACATCGGATATAGAATCTGAGGGCTTGTATCCAAATTCCTGCTAAGTGTCCTCAGTGAGACACTGCCCTTATGATTTTGGCAAAGCTAATTTTTTTCTCTCAGCCTTTATTTCCTCCCCTCTAATTAAATTCAGTTTAATAAATATTTATTATGCACCCACTATATGCAAGACATGTACTAGGTTCTGGGAACAGAAACACACACACACACACACACACACACACACACACACAAATATCCATGTCATTAAGGAGTTTATATTCTGTTGGAAGAATATAGCATATGTATGCCTGTATGCATGTGTGTATGCCTGTATGTATGCATGCATGTATCTGTATGTGTGCATGTATATGCATGTGTGTATGTATTTGTCTCTGTGTGTATGTATATGCATGCACATTCATACAAATGTGATGTGATTTCAAGGATACACAGTTGTAATACCTTGGGAGAGGAGGACAGGATTTCATGAGCAGGAGTTAGCATATGCTTTGAAGGGAGGGACTGGGTATGAACTAATTGTAAGTTCTAAGCCTTTCTCTGCATGTCATGTACCTCTTATGCAATCTTGTGGGGCCTATATAAACACTTCTAAGAATTATGGTTTCAAAAAATGGAAGGAATGCTAAATTTTAGGTAGAGGTTAGTGAAAATAATGGTATTCCTCCATCCATGTTCATGGAACAATTGAAGTTTCTCCACAGATTTGTAGGGGTACATGTAACAAGGTTTTGGCCCCCTGGATCAGATGATCATTTGCATTTTTAAACTCAATTCAATATGTCTGCATTTTAATACAGATTTATATACATATTGGTAGTAAACAGTTTTTATGTGGGCAAATTTCTCATGGAAATACATATTCCAAAAATCTGAATGAATTTTTTGGAAGTATTTATTGAATTCTTTTGAGTATGTAGACACTTGGTAAGACTGGTTATCACAATGATTGATGGTAATGGTAATTCACCTATTATCTATGGCACATATATGACTTCATCTCATCAGAATCAAAGGTTTACAAATCTTAATGCACTATCCTTTGTTGTAGCCACATCCTCATAGTATAGTAGTAGTAGCAATACTTGTATCTACCAAAAAGTTTCTTCACAACAAGCTTGCTAGGGAGGTAGTGCAAATGGTATTATTCCTATTAAATAGATGAAGAAACTAAAGGAGATATACTTTGTCCTAGAACACAAAGTGTGGTTTATAATTTATATTTTTATAGAATTTGATAAACAATTGTCTTTTTGAGGGAACACAACCAGCAGAGGGCTTATGTTCAAATCCTGGCACAAAAAGGCTATAAGAACCACAGCTTGGTAGGAAAAAAATATATACATAAATATTGATTGATCTATCTACATATCTGTCTATCAATCATCAATCTATCTATCATCTATCTATCTATCTATCTATCTATCTATCTATCTATCTATCTATCTATAGACTTCCTCCTTCCAATCCCTTGCCCCAACTCACCTGCTCTAAACCACACATTTAACAGTATTTACATAACCAAAAATAACTTTCCTTGAATGAGTGAAGAGCTCATGATTCTAGTAGCAGGGAGTATCCCCAGTAAAAAGCCTACAAAATCATGAGTTATAAGAGATCTTTCCAGTATTGCTGGTTCTAAATAGAGAGGCTTCAATGGACCTCATCAGAGTAGCCAACTTTATCCAAACTGTCCCTATTCTAGAGTAAGCAGTTACAGATAAGGAGGTTTACCTTTCCAGGATCATTCAGTTACCTGGCTGAGCAGGTGTGGCATATATTTCCCTAGTGTCAACATTCTCAGCTATAACTATCACCTAGACACTATTTTTTTTTACCCCAGACATTCTTAGCTGAGATCCAAGGAGCAAAGGATCTTTGGGTAGATTTTAAAGGGCACGTAAACTTAGATGGGGTAAAATAAAACAAAACAAAACAATAAATAATGCATATCTATTTTCACTAATCTCATAACTTCAGAATTTCCATTAATTAATTTCAAAATATTCTGAGAAGAGGGGCTATAGGTTTCATTTATCTGCTAAAAGGTCCCATGATGCAAAAAACAAACCAATAAATAAATGAATAAACAAGCAAATATAAATATATAACCAAAGAAATAACTAATAAGAACACCAGCTTTATCCTCACTTTAAATGTAACAATTTCAACAAATTTCCTGAAATTCTCTGCCTCCTACAGATAGACAATAAAATGACAATTATTTTTATTTTCTAAGTGAGAAAATGGTACGGTAGTTAAGTGAATTGTCATGTAGTCAGTATCAAATACCAATGTGAAAGCTGGGATTCTCTCTTGGTCTCTTTACTCAACTAGGTCCAGTGCTCATGACACTCTAACATTTGCTTAATGGATAGAAGGAAAAACAATAGTCTATTTTACTTTGTCCATATTTATCTACTGCATGAAAAAATATTGTGCTTATTTAGATTCTGAAATATGGTATTTTAATGTATATGAACATTCATGTTTGTAGTTACTTAGGAAAATAATTTTCACTAAAATATCTTACTTGCTCTAGTATTTCAAATGCCTGTGATACTACTGGCCAATGTATCACAGATTTAAAATTGAAATTCAAGTTATAGATCACAGTAACCATTCCATCTCCCTTCCCTGACCTGTCTGAATCCTAGAGAGATGAGGTGTTTGGCCCAAGATTTCACAGGTAACTAATGATAAAACTGTTTTCTCCCCCAAAACCCAGGCCTTCTGACTCCTGAGTCACTGTTCTTTTTCTGCAGCCCTCAAGACAGAGGTTAATCCCTTCAGGCCTACTATAATGGAAATGCAAATTTAAAGATCTTCCCTGCTCCTAGCTTAAGTGCACCTGGAGCCTGTGGTGGGAGGCTTGTTTTTCAGGAAAGCCCACACCTTGATATTTTGTGATTGGGCAGTGGGTCAAGGAGGTTGTTACAATCTCTGAGCCAGGGGAAGGCTATATAAACTCTGATGAGAGGCTTTGCTTTGGGGCTCACTTTGAGAAGTGTTGTGTGATTTGACCAAATGAGACTCTGGGAAGCTGTTGTTGAGAGCCCCCCCGGCTTTGAAAACCCAGATGTTGATGCTTCCCTCTCTGGTAACTGTGATTTGATATTGATATGATGTTTGGACAGTTTGGAACCCTGTCTGTTTGATCTGTCTGTATACTCTGAAGTTTGGGGTGCTGACGTTTTCCCCTGAACTAAATGATATATGTTTGTTTGATTAAAGTAAGGTTGTTAATTGATTTTGAGTTGCTTTCCTTTACAAAAGCAGATCTAAGAACCTGTGTTGGCAGTCACCCTGGGGATATTGGGGTGCTTGCTGCTACACCTACACAGACCATCTTCCTGAATTTCCCTGAATGACATATTTATTAGACAATAGCCACCTTGGCAATGCGCCTCTCTGTACTTTGTTTGACTGGTCTGTAACATATGTCACTGGGTTCAAGCATGAATCCTTTCTAGCTTGGGAGGACCTGCCAGAACTTGAGCTAAATTGGTAATTCACAAAAGCTTCATACCATTATGAAGCATTAATGAGGATGTTAATGGAGAATAGCCCATTTAATTTTCTTCAGATAAAACATTCTTTATATTAGAGCTCTAGGCCATTAAATAGGTTAATCACTGAGCTGCCAAATTTTGCAATATTTAGTTTCTTACATACTTGATTTGATCCAATCCAGCAAGCATTTTAAAGTTCTTACTGGTACAGGTATCATGTACTTTCCAGGTTTTCAGAATACAAATATGTGTTTCCTGCTTTCAAGTAACTTGCATATTATTAAGGAGAGAAAATAGATATAAAGAATTAGTGATGACCAGAGAAGGAAATTTTTGATACAAGGGGTAAGAAGTATTATGAATTAAGAAATAGGGCATTCTGCTTTCCAGGAGTCATGCCTAGTAGAAATTAACAAAACAAGCCCCTGGCTTCAAGATGTTATATTCTTCTTATAGGAAACAGCATGTTACAGTGGCCAAAATCTTCAATTTGGAGTCAGAACAAACTATGTCAGATTGCACCTCTGATGGTTATCAATTTTGAGATACTGAGCAAGTCATCTCAGGAAATATGCCGATAAGTAAGCTGCAATCTGTTTGGGAGGGAGTTCCTATAGAGTAAATTCCCCATATGGAAAAAATGGACATTTCTTGTCTACTTGTTTATATTATTTAATGAAGGAGTAATGGAAGAGATTCAATGAAAAGAGCATTTACTATGGAATTGGTAAGACCTGGTTTTAAACAACTCAATTAACATTTTTAAAATTTTTATTTATTTTATTTTTAATTTGTTGAATGAAGCAAGTATTTCCAAAACATAATAAAAAAGTTTATTAAATCAGAAATAAAAGAAACAGAGAAAGAAAATTATGGACCAATTTCATTAATGAATATGACTGCACTTCTATTTTTGCTTTTAAAAATGTGGATAAAAATTCCTACTTCCTCAACTAGAAGGGTGGTTGTGGAGAACAAATGAGAGACCAAATATCAAAGTATTTTTCAAACTTTAATATTCCTCACATTATTATTATTTTCATCATGACTATTATTATGTAAAGTATATCTTAATTTGTTGAATTAGAAAGGAAAGTATGTTCAGCACAGGCAAAGCAATGCTTTGCACTCTATTGAACAATTACTAAAAAAAAATGGTCTCTGGCATAATGAATTCTACCAGTTCTCAAAAAAAAAAAAAAAAGATATGAGAGTTTACATTTAGTAACAAAATAAAAGACCATATCAATTTGTATAAATATAAATTAAATTAGTAATTTCAGACAAATTAACTCTTCAGGATAGAAATTTCTGTGATGATTTGCATAGGTTATTTCAATCCAGAGATAGCCTTCCATTTTAACAGTCACCTCTCTGCTTGTATATGCATAGAAGTGCACACCATAGCAGTAGTTTGTGTCTTTTGAATGTTAAACAAGTCAAATAATTTTAACAAACAATGTGAAATGCAAATAAGTTCAAAGAATTTTATTGATTCTTATCATGCTAATAGTTAATAGTATAGGAAAGATGTATTTTTCCCTCTTAAATCGTCAAGGAAAGAAAACTATTTGAAGGATATGATCATAAATGGCACACATTTACTCAGTATGGCCTAATGTGAACGCCAGTCGACTGTGGAGCTAATTGGCCATTGGGTTTTACAATGAAAAGGAAACAAGTGACATCTCTGGAAAATTTAAATGGGGAAAGGGAAACAATATCTTGGTGAAGATCTTAGCTCCATCACTGCACATTACAACCTCTCTATGGTTTAGGGTGAGTAGATGTTCTTTAAAGTTGCTATGGCCCCAAAACATCACCTTTCTGCCAACTTTGGAAGGACCTTCTCTGAACATGGCTATTGTTTGTCCTTTGTTCTCAGAGAAGACCAATGACATCAGGAGGGTGATGTCTTGACTTGCAAGTGAATTGGATATAAGTGGGACAGGACTGAGAGAGCAAACAAAGTGGTCCATCACTGGGCCACTACTTTTCTTCTTGATATTCCCTGCCAGAATTGATGTTCTCCCGGTAAAGTCTTTGGTTATCTAGAGTTACCTTCATTCTGTGATGGAAGCTCAGAGGAAAACTTTGTAACTGAAATTGTGTTTTTTATTGCTCAAAAAGGTAAAAGATTATCACAGATTATTAAAATGAGGAATCATACCATGAATTTTTAAATGGCAGCAATGACCCCCTTTCTCAAGTCTCTATCCTGAAAATGAGGATAATTTCATTTTGCTCAGTATTTGGAATAATAATTTCTTGTTCTATAGAATGTGGGGGGAAATTTAGAATTTTTCATCCTCATCCTCTCTCCTGCCAACAAATGAGTTCCTTCTGCAATGTAAATGATGAGAAGCAATAAAGAATTTCTTTTGGCAGCACTGCTTTTCTCACACAAAAAAAGAAAGAAGTGATGAACATTTATTTTATATTTGACATTTTCAAAGGACAAACAGATGACCCAGAAACTGACAAAATGAAGTTGATGCTAAAAAACTTTTATCATATTTTCTTTTCACACATTTTCCTCGGTGGCATTACAGAGAGGCATTTGTTTCCTGAGACACAGCTTGACCTAACCCAAATCCTAATGTGTAAGATGTGAGTATTTCAGAAGAATATTTGTCATCTCAGATAATATATTGGAAAAGCAGTATAATTTTTAAGGGTTGGTTGGGTTTTGATATGTTTCAGCAGTAATCCTGTATTTATCTAATCAATAAACTACACATTATTAAAATGGAGGACATACTTGAATGCATCACACAGCTTATATTTTATGACTATTCATAAATAGAATAGAATTGAATCTGGATCTTGAATTTAAACCAAATAATGAAAGTTTGATGTTTGCTTTCTAGTTCTGATGAACAAATATTTTGCTTAATTATTTACCTTCATACTTTAATAAATCTATGAGTTCATTGGTTTGAGTGGCCCCTTAATATATGCAGGTCACAGTCCTTTCACATCTTCATATCCTTTGTGATTTTTATACATCTTTCTACAAATTTTCTTTACTGTATTAGACAATGTATTGGATCTTCTTGAGTGATTCTGGGATTCTTTTAATGTCTCTGAATGGTTAATGTACCATGTGGGATACCCAGTATTTTCTCATTTGTGCTGTGTGATCAGCCTTTCTTTTTCTAGTAGAAAATGTTTCAAATGGTCCTTTGTTTTCATTTCTACTATACATAGCATTTAGTGAGTGCTTAATAAATATTCTCCTTTCTGTTTCCTTAAGAAAGACTGACTATATATGCTTTTGAACTATGAATAGAGTTGTTTATATAATACTTTCATTTCTCATTGGGTATACTGCCAACAAATATGTGTGAATATTCAGCCATGATTGACTATGGCTTCTGCATAATATAGTATGGATAGGATAGAGATAGAGAGAGTATCTCTTATTTCTGTGACATAGGGAACGTCCAGGTGAGGACATTCTGCCAACTCCTACCAACAGTTTGGCAAGTTCCCCAGATTTATAGGTTTAGAGAGTTCATTAAAACATTGAAAGGTGGCAGAGCCAAGATGGCAGAGTACAGGTCAGGACCCAGATGATCTCTCCCAACAATCCTCTCCAAAAAACTTTAAAACAATACCTTATATCAAATAATAAAGTGGCAGAACCAACAAAAGATTAAAGGGAAACATTTACCAGCCTAAGGCAATTTAGGAGGTGTGTAACAATGGGAGGGTGCACACTTGGAGTAGGGCAAGAACACCAGTGCTGGACCTTGGAGATAACCATGAGAGCAGCAGCAGCAGTTTTGGTAGCACTCAGCTAAGAGAAAATAAGGGAGTTGGCCACTGGGTAAAAAGATATTATAGATAACCATTTGTTGGCACTTGGTATAGCTGATAGGGTTCAGTTCCAGGGAAGAGAGGTTCCAAAGGATTGTGGACCCTGGTCACAGTTTCAGGGCCAAGAGGAAAACTAGCACTTGCAGGTAGAGGATAGTGGGAGCCTTTTCTGGGTAAAGACCAGAGCACAGACCAAGAGAGCAGTGACCACACCTCTACCAGGATAATACAACCTTGGACATACTAAAAGTTTTCAGATATCCAGAACTAGCTCTGAAATTGACCATAAATAGCTACTATAGTAGCAAGGGAAGTATTCATATGCTTAGAAGACAATTGTTTGGTAATTGGAACTTTCCTTGGCATTACCCTTCTTTAGGCTTGGGTATTATAAAGACAAAAATAGTAAGAAAGAAGCAGGGGAGAAAATAAGAACTGATGGAAAGAATACACAAAAGAACTACATAAGAAGGATCTTAACATTACTGATAAGAACAGTGGTATGGTTACTCATTTAGAGCCAGACATACTGGAGGATGAACTCAAGAGGGCCTTAGGAAGCTAACAATAAGGCTAGATTGAATTCCAGCTAAGCTACTTAAAATCCAAAAAGATGTTATTGTTAAAGTGCTACACTCAACATGCCAGCAAATTTGGAAAACTCAACAGTGACCGCTGGATTAGAAAAAAAAAACATTGCTTTATAACCCAATCCTAAAGAAGAACAATGATAAAGTTACCAAGCAATTACATTCTTTCCACATGTCTGCAGGCTTATACTTAAAAGTCTACAACCTAGACTTCAGCATTATGTGAGCCAAGAATTACCATAAGAGTAAGCTGATTTTCAGAGTTAGAGGAGCAAGAGACCAAATTGCCAAAATTCTCTGGATTATGGAGGAAGCAAGGGAGCTGCAGAAAAGCTTCTACTTCTGTTTCACTGACTACACTAAAGCCTTTGACCTGTGTGGATCACAGCAAATGTGATGAATCCTCAAAGAGATGGAAGTACTAGCTCATCGAACTTGTCTCCTGAGAAACCGAAACATGGGCCAAGAAGGAATTGTTAGAACTGAACATGGAACAATTGATTGGTTAAAAATTGGAAAAGGATTACAAAAAAGTTATGTATTGTCATCTTATTTATTCATGTGCAGAGTACCTCATGTGAAATGCCAGGCTCAATGAATCCAAAGCTAGAATTAAGATTGCTGGGAAAGATATAGATAGTTTCAGACATCTAGATGATACCACTCTGATGGCAGAAAATGAAGAATGAAGAAATCTCTTGATGAGAGTGAAAGTGGACAGTGTAAAAGATGCCTTAAAAGCTTAACATCAAAAACAAGCAAAAAAAAAAAAGAAAAGAAAAGAAAAGAACCTAAGATCATGGCAACTGGTCCCACCATTTCCTGGCAAACAGAAGATAAAGAAATGGAATGATTTTATATGAGATTTTATATTATTGGGCTCAGAGATCACTGCAGACATAAAATTAAAGATTCTTGCTCCTTGGAAGGAAAGTTATGGCCAATATGGACAGTATACTAAAAAAGCAGAGACACTGTCTTTCCAACAAAGGTCTGTAATGTCAAAGCTATAGTTTTTGCAGTAGAAATGTATGACCAAAAGAATTTGATTGTAAGGAAAGCTAAACATCAAAATCAATGTTTTTAACTGTGGTGCTGGAGAAGACTTTTAATAGTCCCTTGGTGATCAAGGACCTAAAATTAGCCAATACTTAAAGAAATTAATTTAGGCTATTCACTGGAAGGCAAAATACTGAAATCGAAACTTAAATAAATACCTTTTCCACATAGTGAGAAGATGAGACTGGGAAAGACTGTGATGTTGAGAAATATTGAAGGTAAAAGGAAAAGGAGAGAGCAGAAAATTAGATGGGGAGATAGTATCATGGACACAATGAGCATGAACTTGGACAGACTGAGAGATAGTAGAGGATAGAAGGGCCTGGAGTTTTATGGTTCATGGGATCATGAAGAGTCAGACACAAATGACAACTGAACAACAAGCACAAAAGATGCTTTTTTCCTATAGTAGAGTGCTATAACAAATCTCTCTCTCTCTCTTAACACACACACACACACACACACATACATATATATATATATATATATATATACATATATATATATATATATGTAATATACACACATTATCAGTTGTTATGGGAATGCAAAACTGAAGATCTTCCCTGCCCCTAGGCCCTTTGATAGCCTTAAGTGACTCTGAGAAGCTTCCCTGATTTGAAAATATACTCTGCCCCAAATAGGCTGAATGTGGTCACCTGGAGCCTGTGGTGGGAGGCTTATATTTCAGGAATGCCCACACCTTGTTGCTTTGTGAATGGGCAGTGGTTCAAGAGGCCTGTGACATTTTCTGAGCCAGGAGAAGGCTATATATACCCTGATGTGAGGTTTTGTTTTGAGGCTCACTTTGACAAGAGTTTTGTGATTTGACCAGATGAGACTCTGGGCAGCCATTGAGCCCCGTGGTTTTGAAACCCCAAATGTTGGTGCTTCCCTCTCTGGTAACTGACTAGGTATGGATGTAATGGTCAAACATCTGGAAGCCTGTCTGCTAATCTGTTTCTCTGTATTTTTTATCTGCTTGTAACTTCTGTTGGTATTCTCGGAAGTTTGGGGTGCTGATCATTTTCCCCTGAACTAGGTAAATGACATATGTTTGATTAAAGCAAGATTGTTAACCAACTTTGAGTTGTTCTCCTTTAGAAAAGCAGATAAAAGAACCTGTGTTAGCAGCCACCCTGGGTATGCTAGGGTGCTTGCTGCTACATCAGTAAACAAATTATGTCATATATACATATATGAATTTTTACACATAAGACTAAAATATGGTATATAAATATAGATATGCATACATGTATATTTATGTGTATATATTATATATTATATTTCATCTCTTTGGATTATGAATCTAGTTTCACTGTAAAAAAGAGTATCTACCTTTCTTTATGCATATAATCATACATGTCCACATATACAATACATATATGCAACACATACATGCATATGTACAAGCATGCATACACATATGCACACATATCTACATATGAGTACATAAGCACATGTACTTCAATATGCACACATATAGGCGCACACATGTGTGTTTACACACACACACGTATATATAAGTTTTGGGGTATAGTTCCAAATTCCTTTTCTGAATGTCTAAAAAAAAATCATAGCTCCACTAACAGTATATATGTCTCTTGTCAAAAGATAGAGTTTTTAACAGCTAGAGATTTGAGACCTAAATAAAGTGAAAAAAGAAAGGTATTGAACCCATTCCAAGTATGAATAATGAAGTGATCAAAAGGGCAAAATGGGCATTAGTGTATCTTCTGGTACTCAGGGAACATTGCTTAAGTACTTAGACCAAAAATATGTATATTTAATTTTGTTCCTGTATAATAAAATATACTGGAATGTGCTCTTACTTTAACCTAAGTGTCAGTAAGGTCTTTCCTGTGATGCCTTTCTAAATATTTTATATAGTTGTTTTGCTTGGTTATTGTTATTTAATTCCAGCACTCATTTGCTTCTTTAAGAAACTGCACAAACAGATTGACTCTAGAAAAAACTCATAATCCTGAATATGTTAATGGATTTTATATGACTTTACTAATTTCACAAAAAGCTCCTGTGAGGAACATTACAATGATAATGCCCTAATGAAGGGTAGTATTTGCAAAAATACCTACATAGTCACTGAAGAGTCAATAAGATGAATCATTCCTGACTAAAAAGCCCTCTAGGCTATAATGTTTTTCCAACTGTTCTGACTGTTTTTATAGAAGGTACTGGATTCTTCAGTGGTTTAGCTTTTCCATGTTAGTGCTGAGATTCTATTGACCAAAGTTTTATTTCCAAGTATAAGGATTTTAATTCATACTTTTTAATATTTACATTGTTCATATATGAATGATTCATAACCTAATCAAATTGGGTACTATGGATAATAGTATTGATATTAGTCCATTCATGCTTTCCCACCCTCTGTAACTCTTGTCTATGTCCTCTCATAAATTCTTAATTCATTATCTACCCAGCGTCTGGAAACCTTCTAGGTCAGGGGTTCCTAACCTAGGTCTGTAAACTTTAAATACACACACACACACACACACACACACATACACACACACACACACACACAATGTTAGTTTCCTTTGCAACATAATATATTCTTTTTATGAATTAAAAAAAAAAATTCTGAGAACAGGTCCAAAGATTTCAGCAGACTGCCAGATGTATCGATGACCAAGAAAAAAGAGTAAAGAATACCTCTCTAGACTCTTTTAGCCGTCTGTGGCTTATAATATGGCAAGAAGACTTTTTCTCTAACCCTTTGCTTTCATTAAATAGCCAGCTTTCTTCTTTTTCTGATGTTACATTTCTTGTTTGCTAATTTTTAAACCACTTTTGGCAATATCCTTGTAGTCATAGTTGCCTTTCAGGTTTCCATGGTTTTAACTCTTTAGAGATTGTCATATACCACAATTTTCAGTTTTACCACGTTGCACTTTTCTCATAAAACAATCATCTTAAAATTGTGTGTGTCTTGGATCCCTGTGACAGTCTGCTGAAACCTATGTGTCTCTTCTCAGAATATAACTGCATAAGATAAAATACATAGGATAAAAAGGAAGCCAATTATGTTGGGATACAATTATGACCTTTTTTTTTTAAGTTCATGGAATCAAGATTAAGAAATAATATCCATGCTGCATCTTTCAAATGTTGCCACTGTGGTAACATTCACATGTAGATTTTGTATTTGGTCAAGATAATAAGTCAGGTCCACCAAAACTACAAATCAACTATTTTATACTCTTCATTTTTCCCTTTAGCTAAAATAGGCTATCGATTCATTTAAATGTGAATGTTAATAATTCACTACTAGGGAACAAGATTATGGTATTGGCTGACTAAACTAGCCATCAACATTAGTCCAAAGAATGATAATTTTCATTGATAGACTATACTGTCTGATGCAATAACAACCTACATTTCATTCAGCAATTGATTGGTTAAAGGACTGCACCTCACGGTTTAAGAAAGATCAGTTCAGAAATCAGTTTAAAATGTTCATAGACATTCCAAACATGATGCAAAAGGATAGCTATACTGGCAAATCTTCACATCCAGAGAGGGCTGACTCTTTACCAATTTGTAATAAATGTGGCATGATGGTGGTGGGGACAGACTTATATCTGTGGTCCAGTTGTTCCCTACTGAGTCAATGAACCTGTACATTTTGGGCTATGTTCAAGAGTGATGAATGAACAAGCTCTTTCAAGGCAGGGACAACATCTTTCATATTTTAATCATCAGTACCTACCAGGATCATTAACTTACATGTAGTAAGTGCATATTAAAAGTTTGTTGAGATTGATGGAGCCAAGATGATGGAGTAAGAGAAGAGAATTGCTAGAGATCTCCCCCAAACACCCCTAAATACCTGTAAAATGACTCTAAACAAATTCTAGAGCTGTAGAACCCACAAAATTACAAAATGAAGGGAATTTCCAGCCCAAGACTACCTGGAAGGATGAAAGGAAGGGTATATCACAACAGACTGGGAGTGAAGTACAGTCCAGTGTGGGCTGTGCCAACACAGACAGGGCCAGAACAAGACTCAGAGAACTAAAGCATAGCAGCTGTGGTGGCTTCCAGACTTCTCAGCCCACAAATTTGTGGGACTTGGATGAAAGAGTACCATGTTCTGGCTGGGGTCTGGCTCCAGCCCCATGGCTGTGGAGGTGGTGGTAGTGGTGGTCACAGCAGTAGCAGCAGCTGCTTCCAGACGTCTGGATCCACAGAGGGTGGGAGGTTGAGTGAATGATACGAAACCCTTGAAGCCTGGGATATTACACCCACCCCCACCATCCTCCCCAGTGGAAGCATAGTCCTACTTTGACAAAGAGTTAGAAAGTCAAGTATTTGTCTGGGAAGATGAGGAAACAATGTAAAAAAAAAAAGGGAGACTATAGAATCTTACTTTGGTGACAAAGAAGACGTAAAAATGCAACCAGAACAACACAACAAAGTCAAAGCTCCTGAATCAAAATCCTCCAAGAAAAAAATACAGAGCAGTCACAGGCCATGGAAGAGCTCAACAAGGGTTTTGAAAATCAAGCAAGAGAAGTAGAAGAAAAATTGGAAAGAGAAATGGGAGTGGTGCAAGAAAATCATGAAAAATGAGTCAACAGCTTGCTAAAGGTTACCCAAAACAATACTGAAGAAAATAACACCTTAAAAATAGATTAACCCTAATGGCAAAAGAGGTCAAAAAAGCCAATGAGAAGAGGACTGTCTTATAAAGCAGAATTGGCCAAATTTCTTCAGAACTAGAATGGAGCAAATGGAAGCTAATGACTTGATGAGAAATGAAGAAATTATAAAACAGAACCAGAAGAATGAAAGAAATAGAAGCCAGTTTGAAATATCTCATTGGAACAACCACTGATGTGGAAAATAGATCCAAGAGAGAGAATTAAAAAAAAATAATGAACTACCTGAAATCTTTTAAGAAATTATCAAGGGGGCAGCTAGGTGGCACAGTGAGTAGAGCGTAGGTCCTGGAGTCAGAAGGACCTGAGTTTGGATTCAAGCTCAGACACTTAATGCACACACACACACACACACACACACACACAAACAAACAAAAAAACCTAGCCTTGTGACCTTGGGCAAGTTACTTAAATCCAATTACCCTCCAAAAAGCAAAAAAAAAAAAAAAGAAAGAAATTATCGAGGAAAACTTCCCTGATGTTCTAGAAGCAGAGGGTAAAATAGAAATTGAAAGAATCCCCCAATTATCTTTTGAAAGAGATCCCAGGGACTATGTGGCACACAGAGGCCTGGACAAGGTGTGGTCAACTCGGCAACAAGTTGATCCACCAACCACAAGGTCCATCCTCAGGCCTATCACTGCAGGGCTTGGATCTGACAGAGCTGGCTAAGAGACAAATGCAGGGCCTATGGCAGTGGCAGCAGCTACTCCTGGCACTACCATCCCACAGCCTTAAAATTTAAAAGCCCCTATCTGAACTTCTAGGGACCAGCATGGTAGACTGAACCCTGGCTACTCCAATCCCCCACTCTGGCCCTGAAAACACAGTAATTATTTCCCCAGGGCAAAATGTTAAAATTAAAGGCCTAGGAACCCTAGAGGAAGGGTGTACCTATAGTCCTGCCTCAAAATGGGTTAAAACAGACTACAAAGACAAAGACTCTAGAATCCTATTATTGTGAGAGTGAGGAACCAAATTGACAAGGAAACAATATTGACTCCACACCCACAGCTGAAGCCTCAACAAGGAAGATGAACTGGTCTCAAGCACAGAAAGCATTCTTAGATGAGCTCAAGAAGAACTTTGAAAACCAAATTAGAGAGGTAGAAGATAAAACGAATAATTCTTGTAAAATCAAAATTGCTAAATTAGAAAAAAAATTACAATAAAGAAAACAACTCCTTAAAAAGCAAAATGTGTAAACTAAAAACGAAATCTGAACCGTATGGAAAAGGAGCTTCAAAAACTAACTTAGGAAAATAATTTGCTGAAATTTAGAATCAACCAAATTGAAGCTAATGACTCTATGAGGCATCAAGAATCAGTCAAACAAAACATCACAAATGAAAAATTAGAAAAAGAGGTAAAATATCTCAATGGAAAAATAACTGATCTGGAAAACAGATCCAGGAGAGATAATCTGAGAATCATAGGCCGACCTACCAGAAAATCATTATGAAAAAATGAGCCTGGACAACATCTTCCAAGAGGTCATCAAGGAAAATTGCCTTGAGATTATAGAACTAGAAGGTAAAATAGACATTGAGAAAATCCACAGGATACCTCCTGAAAGAGATCTCAAATTGAAAAAGTCCACAAAATGTTGTGGCCAGATGTAATGCCAAGCAAAGGAAACTTACAAGGTTCAAAACACCAGCATAGCAGCTCTCCATTTTATTTGGTGACATATAAAGAACAGAGAAAATCAAAATACAGCATTCACCAAGTGCAATTCAATAATTTCCAATTACTACTCCACCCCTGGGCAATACATTCATTTAGTTAATCACAAAGTCCCTCTTCTCAAATGGAGATTAGTTTCCAATCATAAACAATGTACATTCATTTGGTCAGTCACAAAGCACAAAAAAGTCAAAAATTTTCCACCCCTGGATCACAACTGTATTACAATTATCATCAGTTAACACCAAGCACCTTCTCAAAAGGGGCAATAGAGAGCACAAAGGCCATCCACCCCTGAGCTACTACCCAAAGAGAGGTCTTTTTTTCATCTTGACCCTAGGCAAGTTCTCAGCAATCTCTATTACTGGAGAGACAAAGCTTAACAAGGCCACAATATACATTGCCAGTGTCCTCATTAATCCTTTCTCTGCCTACAGAACAGTCTTAGGACCCCTGAAAACATCAGTAAGATACTCTTCCAGGGTTTGTGTAAACATAGAACAAGAAAATCCTTCAGCACTTCTGAAAAAACAGCAAGGTTCCAGGCCCTTTGTAACAACAGCACTGTCCTTCGCCAGCAGACCCAATTTACTCTCTGTCTGCAGATCAGTCTCAGGACCCCTGAACCAACATCAAGGTTCCAGGACCTCTGCAACAACAGCACTGTCCTTCACCAGTGGACCAATCTGGGAAAACAACATCAAAATAGACAGACAAAATACCAGCATCACAGCCATGTCTCCTCAGTCATTGGCAGCTACAGGTGGCATCTCTCAAAAGCCCAGGGCAGCTCTAACAGTCCCTCAGCAATTCTTTCTCTCTCTTTCTGCCTCCATGATGCTGCTTCCAAAAGTTCTTCTCCCTCTCTCTCTCTCTGCTTGTGCCTCTCTAAATCCATGGCACTAGCCCCTCCCAGGTCAGCCCTCTCTTTTCATGTCAACAAGTCCATCCCACAAGTGGGATTCAAAAGCTCTGGGTTTTAACACTCAACCTGAAAACCAAGCCAATACAGGGGGATCTTTAAATTCCATTACTATTACACCACTAGATCTATTTAAAAGAAATAAGGAAGGAAACTATATACTGCTAAAAGGAACCATTGAAAATGAAGCAATATCATTACTAAACATTTATGCACCAATTGGTAACAGCATCCAAATTCCTAAAGGAGAAGTTAAGGATGTTAGAGGAAGAAATATCAAAACTGTACTAGTGGGGGACTTCAATCTCCCCATTTCGGAGCTTGATAAATCTAACCTCAAAATAAACAAAAAAGAAGTTAAGGCGGTAAATAGAAGATAGATATGGTAGACCTCTAGAGAAAACCGAATGGGGAAAAAAGGAATATACCTTCTTCTCAGCAGTACATATACAAAAATTGGCCATGTTCTAAGGCATAAAAGCCTCATAATTCAGTGCAGAAAGGCAGAAATATTAAATACATCCTCCTCAGATCATGATGCAGTAAAAAATTATATGTAATAAAAGGCCATGGAAGGATAGACTAAAAACTAATTGGAAACTAAATAACTTAATCCTAAAGAATGCCTGGGTCAAACAAGAAATTATAGAAACAACAAGTAACTTCATTCAAGAGAGTGACAATAATGAGACAATACACTAAAACTTGTGTGATACAGCTAAAGCAGTTCTTAGGAAAAGTTTTATATCCCTAAATGCATACATAAATAAAATAGAGAAAATGGAGGTCAATAAATTGGGCATGCAACTGAAAAAGCTAGAAAAATAACAAATTGAAAATCCCCAATTAAATGCTGAATTAGAAATAATGAAAAACAAATGAGAGATTAATAAAATTGAGTTTAAGAAAACTATTGAATTAATAAATAAAACTAAGAGCTGGTATTATGAAAAAAACCCAATAAAATTGATAGACCTTTAGTCAATATGATAAAAAAAAAAGAAAGGAAAAAAAACAATTACAAGTATCAAAAATGAAAAGGGTGAATCTACCTCCAATGAAAAGGAAATTTAAACATTAATTAGGAATTATTTTGCCAAATTGTATGCACATAAATTTCACAATCTTGGTGAAAAGAATGAATATTTACAAAAATATAATTTGCCCAGACTAACAGAAGAGGAAGTAAACTACTTAAATAACTCCATCTCAGAAAAAGAAATTGAGCAAGCCATCAATGAACTCCCTAGGAAAAAATCTCCAGGGCGAGACTAGTGAATTCTACCAAACATTTAAAGAACAATTGATAACGCACACACACACACACACACACAAACCTAGCCATGTGACCTTGGGCAAGTTACTTAATCCCAATTGCCCTCTAAAAAAATAAATAAATAAATAAAATAAAGAACAATTGACTCCAATACTTTACAAACTATTTGGGAAAATTGGAGGAGTCCTACCAAATTCTTTTTTTTCTTTAGTATGGTCCCCATCACCCAAGAAATAACCTGAAGCTTGAGAAAGCTCTGGCTAATGATAGCATAGGATCAGATATTTTTGAGGGCTTATAGCGGACAGGACAGTGGACAGGACTTAAAAAGATCACAGAAAGGGGGTCTTAGCTTGAGCTCTCTCCAACTATCATATAGTATGATCCAAGTAGTGGTTACAATGTACTGTTTCTAAGATTTAATAATAAGTGAAGAGCAGAGGAAGTTAATTTGGCTCTTATGCTACACACTTCCACAATGTTTTGCCTTTTTTCTCTCTCTCTAGTTTCTTTTCCTTTTAGAATTCTGTGTAACAGTTATTTATCCCCATGCCTAAAATTACCACTTTTAAGTTAATCATTCTACTGTTTTAAAAGTCACACTGACATTATATAAGAGAGTATTTGAGTTGGTAGAGTTGAAAATAGCATGTCACCACAATTCTTGCTTCATAGATGAGAAAATTGAGGCACCAAGAAGTTAACTCATTTGCTCAGATCATTCCATTCATGGAAGAGTCAATATTCTTTACTTCTAGCATGGTACTTTTTCTACCATATCATGCTGCTTCCCTCAAATCAAATCCAAATTTCTCTGCTTGACATTCGAAAATTTCATTTAACTTGTTATCTATCAAGACTCATTTTTCTGCTTGTACTAACAGTCCTTCATTTGACCATTTTTCTTAGAGTATGGCAGGGTGGAAAGAAGAACAAATGGATGTTAAGGCATATTTATAGACTGAAAGTGTTCCAAATGAGAAATGTCAGAGTGCCCCAGCATAGTCATAAATAGCAGAAATGAATATGGCTTAGCCTCAGTGATCTAATGTTTAGGGGGTTATTCTTCCTACCAGTGTCCACTGCCCCTTGTATCTTCTTGACATGCTGCCCCAGAATGTCACATCTTACCTTCCAACTCCCAAGATGGTGAGCACCAGATTTCCCTTTTCTTGGAACAATTTTACCCAAGGACGCACCATGTTACTGTGAGAAGAACTTTTTCTCTATAGTCAGTGGACCTGAATTAATTTCCTTTGAACTCAAAGGACATCATATGCCTGTGACATATAATACTCATCCTATTTTTACGACCTAGGGAAAATTATTTAAACTCCCTCAGTCAATTTTCATCGTCTATAAAAAGAAAGGGTTGGCTTAAATAACCCCTGAGGTTTCTTCCAGCTCAACATTCATGATCTTATGATACTAAGGTCAGATCATTCTTTGAATGAAACCTTCCTACTTTCCTTCAGTGTTGGATTTTAAGATCTTAATTACCTGTCTATTCTACATTTTTTCTGTTATTCAGACCACATCTGGAATATAGCAGATGCATAATTCAATGGACAAGATTACTAGAGTTTGGAGTTAGGAAGAATTGAATTCAATTATTGCCTCAGATACTTCAGAACTCTGTTGAGAAGTTACTTCCTTTCTCTCAGTCTCAGTTCTTCAATTTTAAAATGCACATAATGCCTCCCAATTATTATCTATGTCACAGGTTGTTGTGAGGTCCAAATGAGATAATATGTTAACACTTTGAAGGTGCTCGAAGTGTCTCTCCTCTTCTTCCTCCCTCTCCTACTCCTCTGCCTCCTGTTTCTTCTCTTCTTCCTTATATTATCTGGTTTGTTTGCTTCTTGTTATTCTTGCCATATTTAGAAAGACTATTGTCAAACCAGGATCCAAATGGGAAAACAATTATGATAGCAAGGGAATAAATCATAAAAAAATACATGGCATATGTGTGGAAGAAATAAAGACAGTTTTATATAGTAGAATAAACATGGGACTGAGTCTGCATACCTGGATAGGAATCTTTCACCTGATATTTATTAGCTTACTTTGTCTTACTGGATATCAAAATGTTTAAAAAGTTAAAAGAGTAGATGTGAAACACTGTAAAGAGCATTAATTTTAGTCCAGACAATGTGGTTTTTAATTCCAATGCTGTCAGTTTCCACCTGTGTGACACTGGGCCAAGGTTTTGACCTCTCTGAGATTCACTTCCCTCATAATGAGCAATATAAAATAAAATTGGGGCAGATTGTCTTTAATATCCCTTCTAGTTCTAAAACTTATGCTTTAGTCCTACAGTTCTTTCTAAGTGCAGTGATTCTAATAGAAGGAAGTTGTTAAGATGTAAATTTCAGCTCAATACAAGGAAGAGTTTCCAAATAAGAACAACAACAAAGAAAAGGAAAATATTGTCCCCAAATAAAATTGTGTTGTTCAGAAGATAATGAAGATAGTTGAAGTGATCAAGCCATTGCAAGATATATATTTGCTTTGGATATGGTAGAGGACATTCATGCTTCATATTGGGATTGGAGAAAGGTACTGGGATGTATTATACCATGTCATAGAATTTCATATATGCAAAGTAATTCAGATTTCATTTTGACTAATTCATACAGATGTTATGGCAGAAACAATGCTGAATTTAGAGTCAGAGTTCCTGGGTTTGAATCCTAATTTGGATGCTTCTTTCCTGTGTCATACTGCACAGTTCACATGCCATTTCTACACCTTTGTTGCCTCATCTATAAAATGAAGCTCTTGTCTGAACTGATTTCTAAGGTTTTCCTATTTTAGTGATTCTCTGATTGCTGGAGAATACATAGTCTTGACAAATGGGCAGGAAGCCTTCTGAGCCGAAGACTTTTTCAATTCTTCTATTATGTGTCTATTTCTGGCTTATTGGTGTTCCAGCTTTCCCACTAAAGAGCTCTTTTGAACTGTAAGAACTAGTGGGCTTCTGCAGTTCAATTAATTCTTTATTAAACTTAGTTGATGTTTTTGTTGTTTTCCTAATGCATCTAAAGATTTTGAAGTATCCAAATGATTTAATATAAAATAAAGCCATTTTCAAACATTTTGCTAATGGTTCATTATACTAATCTATAATTTATGTTCTCTCAGTCACTATGGTAAAGTCCTTCCTGGTTTGTGAGTCGGCTATTACTTTTCAAAACTGGAGAACACATATACCACAATTCTAAGCCCAGTGCTAACCTCATGGACTCATATAATTTTGATAAGAGGAGCTTTGGGTAACAATCTTTTTTTTTTCCTTCTAATGTTATATGGGCACTTTCAAATTAGAGATTAATTTAATATTTATGCTTTGCCTTCTGTTGTTTCAATGATATAGCCTAATTTGCAGTTATGACTAATGAGATACTGGTTGGTTCTCCTCAGGTAAAGTGAATAATGAATATTGTTTCCCTGAAATTATAAACCTTAGAAAGTCATAGTAACAAGGAAAAAACCTCTCTGTGGTTGAGGAGAAAGGATATTGCATTTGAAAGTCAGAGGATCTGAGTTTGAATCATAGTTTTGTCAAGTAACTACTTGGGTCACTTTGGGTAAATCATTTAACTTCTCTGGAGCTCATTCATAAAATGAGGAAGTTAGATGCCTTAGAATCAACAGACTATGAATCCCTTGAGGGCAAAGCCTGGGGTTTTTTGTTTGTTTTGTTTTGTTTCTTTGTTTTTGTATCATTGGCACTTAGGACAGTGTACAGCACATAGTGAACGCCTAAAATCTTATTGACTGAGTCATTGACTACTACCTTTGTTGCCAGCTATATATCAATTATCCTTTGGGCCTTTGATCCTATAGCATGACCTCTTGGAATCCCTGATGTCCTTAAAGAACAGTGAAGATGCCCACTTCTCAGTGAGGTCTTTCTCAGTTCCACTCATTTGTTAACACTTTCTTCCTTTTGAAATTACTTTACAGTTATTTTGTATAAACTTTATATTAGCTTATCTTTGTACAGATGGGGCCATTGCCACCTATTCTTTGAAATCAGGAACTATTTTATTTTTAACTTTGTACCATTTACATCCTTAGCACCAATATAGGATCACACATGTAGTAGTCACTTAACCAAATGTTTCTTGAACTGAGTTATACTAAAAAGAAAATCAATGACAAATTATCTTTCTGTTCTACTTGGAAGTTCTGCAGAGTTGGAAATGTATATTGTTATTTTACTATATGACTAGTACAAGTTTAAGTGTCATGCTCAAATAGATACAATGGAAGGTGTAGTGCATTGCTGAAGGCACAGCTTCATTTGTCACTTGAATTACAGCTCCCTTCAAGCTAGAAAATCAAATCATCCAAGACACTCCTTTTCTTGGTATGTCCTGTTTTAAAACATTGTCTGTTCTTTGTTGTTAAAGATTCATGTATTAACGTACTTAAAAAAAAGAGGGTGAAAAAAAAAACTTTACTGAATATACAGAAATGCCTCTAAGGATTTCCCCAACATGTGTGAGAAGTTCTTGTCAGCTGAAAATGAGAATGCAATTGCATTGATTCATGTCTGTACTGAATTTTCATGCCAGCAGTTGGGTGTCAAAAATTATTTTACATACAAATGAATCCTCTACTTATGGAAACCAGAACTTCTGTCAATCACAGAGTGAGGTGAAGGGAACGGCTTCCAATTCTGCTGGATACCCTCCACTGAAAAATAAAATAAATGCCTGCCAAATGAGAGAAGCAAGTTCAAAAAGCCTAAATGGACAGAAGCCAGTGTTTAGTAACAGTGACATGCGACATTATCAATGGATGCCAGTCAACAGATTGGAGGATGTCATGGGAACATCATTGCAAATGTTTTGTTCTTTGCTCTCCAGGTGACTCAAATAATCTATAACCTTACTTTAAAAATCAATCACATTTTCTTTTTATATACATAATTTAAAGTGGTAAAGTATTTCAGTGTACATAAAGATTACATAAAGATAGTCAATGAAAAATATCTAGCTAACCTTAAAGTACTCTATAAATGTCAATTATTATTTTTAAGTTTGGTTTATCTTTATTTATTTTGACAAAAATAAAATTATTTCTCAGAGTTTATAATGGTAAATTTTATGGTATTTAGGGAGTGATATTCTGGAAAGAAGCATCATAAATATAGAAGGACATTGTGTTCAAAAGATAATGCCACCAAAGGAAAACAAATTAGAATAAACTACATATTGAGACTAGCCATAATATGTCAATGAAGTTTTTGGTTTGTTATCTATATGGAACAAAAATATAATACACTGAGAATGAAAATAATTCAAGGAAATTTGCATAATCACAATATGTTCAAAACATAGAAGAATATGACTATAAGATAAGATGAAAAGAAAAAAGAAAGTCGCAGAAGATTTCTAGCAATGTGGAATCAGAAAAGCAATAACAATGGAGCTTAACAAAATCTATACATTTTCATGGAATTTCTTTTTTTCTTTTTTTTTTGCTTTTTGGAGGGCAATTGGTGTTAAGTGTCTTGTCCAAAGTCACATGGCTAGTTTTGTCTCTGTGTGTGTGTGTGTGTGTGTGTGTGTGTGTGTGTTCAGTGTCTGAGGCCAGATCCAAACCGACTCCAGGGCCGTTGCTCTATTCACTGCTCCACCTAGCCGCCCCAATCATCATGGAATTTCAAACTTAGAAAATGCCATGCAGGACTATCTAGACCAATCTATAGATGAAGAAAAAAATCCCTTCTGTAGCATTCCTGACAAGGAGTCATCTAGTTGTATTTAGCTTGAAGATATTCAATGAGGGAGAACTCACTGCTCCCTGAGGTAGCCCAGCCCATTCCTTATTAATATATGTGTATTTTTTGTGAATTTTTCTCCATTAGGTTAAGCCTAAGTTTTCTTCTTGTGGCCTCAATTCAATACTCCCATTCACCCCCATGGAGCCAAGAAAAATGTAATTTTTATCCATTTTAGAGGCGTTAAAAATATTTAAGAGAAATATCGTGGCCTGTCTTCTCTAGACTAACCATTCTGATTTAGCCTCAAGTAGTCTGCATGTAGCATGATCTTGAGGTCCTTCACCATCCTGCTTACCTTTCCCTGGACACTCATCTGCTTATCAATCATACTTCCCAATATACAGAGTAGTTTAGGCTCAGTCTGATAGAACAAGGATGGCTTATGTTTCTTCCTTGAAGTGTTGGGGGTGTATCTCTTCAATGTCATTGCCTCAAGCTGCTGGGACCCTCTCCTCTATCCTACATTAGTCTCTGAGGAGAGTGAGGTCAGACTTAATGAAGTTTCTACATAGCATTGGACTCCTCAGGTTCACATCCAAAGAAGCATTGCTGGTATATGAGTTATATGAGGTATTGTCTCAGCTACCAAAGGACTAGGTCTTGAAAGTTATCCCTTGCTCCTTGCGAACTCAAAGTTGGATTAGAAGGCTATAAACACAGTCATAAATTCCATTGCTAAATCTTCTGGTGACTCACTCCTGATTTTTATAAAGTCATGAAGCTGTAGCTGCAGATCTCTTTCACCTAGAATAAAAGAATAACCACCGAAGAAAAGAATCAAAGCTGGCATTCATTGTCCATGTGTTGTGGCTTCTCATACAGTACTGTCTTTTTTCTTTCATTGATCTTTTTCTAGGTGAAAAGAAGTCAGCTAATGTGAAAGAAGTTGTAGTTCACTAGTAGCTTTTGAATGCACCCTCAATTTAGCCTGTGTGTAGCCAATTGAAGAAGCTCCTAGGTTAGCAGATCAGAAACAATTACAGATGTCTAAGTGTGTTAAGTAAAATATTTAAGTATTGCATAAAGTAAATATTCTGTGCAATCTCATAAGGACTGGACTTAGTACCTAGTCTGTTAGAGAATACATTGTGCTCAAAACTAAACACAATATTCCAAATGTTGTTGGATCAGGGCAAAGTAAAGAGAAAATCTCACCCACTTATTGTTGGAATTTTGTACCTCCCTTGAAAGCATTAGTTTTTTAGCTACTATCTCTCACAAATGTACTGTCATTAAGTTTTCAGAGCACTTTGACCTTCAGAGTCTTTTGGCCCCCAGAAAGCTTAATATATAGAAATGACTCTTTAAGCTAGTATTTGTATAGTTGATTTTATTTTGAATCAAAGCTTAAATCTTTATACCAATAGATAGATAGATAGATAGATAGATAGATAGATAGATAGATAGATAGATATAGATATATGCACTTACTTTAATAGTTTATATTTTCATTTTAATTATTTAAACTTATATTTTATTCTACTAAGATCTTTCTGCATACTAGCTCTGTCATCCACATTGTTAAACATCCTTTCTATATTGTGTATTTTATACATTTAATAATCATGTAACTGTTACCTTTATCCAGAAGGAAGAACAAGGATTTTAAATCCATAAATATTGACTTCATCTCACATGAAGAACAAAAAAATCAATAGTTCACTTACAGTACTTTACACTGCATTGATAAACCATAAAAGCTATTGTTAATTCATTAGTGCTAAATTATAAAATTAACAAACGTTAATTAGCAAAATAATTTTGATAATGTTATTTTTTCATGGCAATTATTTTTGAGCATGGTCTATGTCTGACTTCTCTTAGGTATGTTCTTTCACTCATTTTGTCTGACTGAGAAAAGGCACAGTTTAACCTTAAATTTGGACAGAATTCCATACTCAATTGTAATAGTGATAATTGTGTCAGTTGTATACAAATTGATAGCAAATGATTCTGTGGATATATGTGCTTGACTATATTCTGGTGTCTTCCAGAGTTGGAATACTGGTTCTTATTTCAAATAATCGTGCACCACATGAGATAATCATCCCTGCACAGAAAATTACAGGCTGGATTCATATGGCCTGTGGAAGTTAGACTCCATGGAATTTTATATTGAGGTATTGAAATCTGTTGTAAAGGCCCCAATTTAGGTTGCCCAGACCCCAGCTACCTTTGAATATACTAATCACAGAAGCTAAATAAAGCTAAGTACATAGGGTTGTAGAATTTCTTTGCTTCAAGGGCTTCATTGAATGGAATCATCAATCACTCTAGCCATTTTAGTCTCTTTCGCTGGCAGAGGGGGCCCAATAATCAAACTTTCTCAGTATGTTATAATCATATTCTACCTTCTTCAACACTGTACATGTGTTAAACTTTGCCTCACAATGAGTAACTTCATATTGACTTTTCCCCCCTTCTAAACAGCATGTAAATTATCTTTAGATTGGATCCAATCTTTATTTTACATATTTTGGGAAATGATTATGAGTCAGTCAATTTGACATCATTCTAACAATATGTCCACAAGGCAGCTAATAGCAAACATTGTAATAAGGTTGAGCTTTGTCAGGTAAGAAGGAAAAGCCATGAGGAAGAATTTCTTGCCCCTTTTGGTATTTTTATTTTCTAAAATGGAAAAAAACACACAAAAAACAATTAGCAAAGGTACTGCTGGTTTCCTATCTCCCCTCCGTCAATTCCTCAATGCGGGCCATTTCCTGTGGAGCATAATTGAACTAATTATATATCCCAAGTTTATTAGTAGGCCCTTGGATACCACATGTATCTTTTTATGAAAAAAAAAAAAAAACACAGAGTGCCACAGTGAAAACAAACAAACAAACAGATTTAGAAGTAAAATATTACCATTTGTTCAACTCATATCATCTGGGGTAAATCACTTCCTATTTCTGGCCCTCCATTCATTTAGTTGTATATTAAGGGAGTGAAATTAAATTAACACTAAAGTCTTTGCAACTCTAAATGTCTAAGTTTATGTGTATGTGCCATAAAACTTTCCTGTATGAATCTGGCCCAGAGGATTTCTAAAAGGTGAGGAACTCCTCTGAAAAGGAATTATTCCCTCAGATACAAAGCACACACAAGAGGTTTGGTTAGTTTATTTCTCATAAACAGTAAGCTTGAGGTTTTCAAAACAAATTAAATCATAATTCTCTCCCCTCCCAGTTATCATTTTTCCAGATGTTATTCTATAGTATCATTAGGAAAACCAGTTACCATATGGGCCATCTACTTCTATTATGAACCTGAGTTGTCCACATTGTAACCCATGTAGCACCTCCATACCCCGAAAACTGGCAACATGCTCCATAATGCTAAGTTCTGTTTATTCTCTTGGTAGTGCTAGATTTCAGTAGACAGGGTCAGCTTTGCATTTATAAGGTGTTTATGTGTGTTACACATATACTTTATGTGTTTATCTATGTTGTTTCTCTAAAGACAGCTTGCAGTAAGACAAAGAAAGATATCTATAGAATCTTTTCCAGTCCTCATCGAAGGTAGATTTTGTTTACTGCCACAGCGGGATCAGGAGATTGTGGGCATGAGGTTGAGTGCACTGCTCTCCTTAGAAGAGGACAGAACCAGAATTATTTCTATCTGTCCTTACAAATATTGGTAGGCTAGGGAAATGAGTTTCTGGTTTCACATGATTTTTTTTTCTGGTATCTATTTCTTAACAGTCAAGTAGTGTCCTAAAAATAAACAAATGCTTGGCTCCTTTCTTATCAAATGCTTATTACAAAAAAGGTCATCACATGTATTAAAAAGTTAATATTTACCCAAGTCAATATATATATGTATATATATATATATACACACATATACATATGTGTTTGTGTGTAAGTTGATATATGTATGTATGTACACATACATTTGTATACATACATATATTTTTTTCTCACATGCACATGCATACATACATGAGAGAATGTGTCAGAGAGACAGAGCCACAGAGGCAAAGACAGAAAGAGAAACAGAGAAAGTGGGGGAGCACTGAAAGGGGGAGAAAGAGAGAGAGATACTGAGAGAGAGATACAAAGAGAGAGAGATAGGGAGAGGGAAGGGATTGAAGGAAGAAAAGAGGGAGTGATGGAAAGAGAAAGGGAAAGAGAGGGTGAGGCACGGGGGGGGGGAGAGAGAGAGAGAGAGAGAGAGAGAGAGAGAGAGAGAGAGAGAGAGACCGACCAATAGGTCCTGAATAAAAATTTCCCTAAAATCTGTTTCTAGTACAGGAAGCTGAAAATAAGGATATGCAAATGATCCACCAGTCTTAAATAGGTATGAGTTTCTTCTCCAGAATCCTTTCTTTCCTTCTTAGCCTTCTTCCTGTAGAGACCTTGGGACTGCATGTGTCTTCTCTCTAAGCAGGAAGTTTAAATGGGAACAAACCAAACCAAACACAAAAACAACAAGAACCACAGAACTCTCTTCTCTCAAACCTGTCAACTTTGTCCCTTACATAGTCACAGTTTGGGGTATTCTTTCCCTACAATATAGAGAGTCTTATACAGATGCCTAGAGACCCAGGTTGTGCATAAATATATCTGTTCTCAACCTTTATGAGTTTGGAGAAACTTGGTAAATTCAACAATTTTCATGGACCCTATCCCACTTTGTTAGAGTGAAATGAAGTTCAAAATGACAATGTTCAGTGCTTTCATGGAATGATTCACAGATAGATTGTCATCAATCCATAGCATCACATGGGAGCCATTGGTGTAACTCAATCAGCACATTTTCCAGATGAGATTGGAAAAGGTTAAGTAATTTAAGCAAAGTTGTTCATCAATAGAAGCCATGACCAGAAATTCTGGTGCTTTGAAGAAAATTTATTTAGGGCATGTGTGTGAAGGCATGGAGAGCAGTCTGCTCTAGCTGAATGAAACTGTTGCTCCCACACAATAAAATTATATTTTTTCTCAAAGATATTAGCATCAGTCTCTTGAAGAAGACTGAATCTGTCTAGGGACAAGGTAGGGGGCATAGGCTTTCTGTAGATGCATAACCTAAAGGTATGAGGGTTATGATGTTTATATGGAAAAAAAAAGAAGTTGATTTTGCCTCCTCCCTTCCTTGCATAAGTATGTATAGCAACTTTGTAGAAGAGTTAGAGTGATATGCCCTTTCCCCACCTTAAATAATAGGCCACTGTTCTTTTTATTACATCATACTTATCCCCAGGAAAAATGCAAAGAAGATCTGCTCTTAACATAATAAACACACTCTTAAAGTTGTGACTGGGTTGTTTTACTTTTGGGAAATAAATCAAACTTGGAATAAATCAAATTTGCAAATGTTGTAGACCATTTTAGTAGTTAATGTATTATTTTATGTAAAAATAGTTGTTAGCACTTTTATTTCGACAGCTTCCGTATAAGTGTGGCTGTTGTTTTTTTTTAAATGAGGTACATAGTAAATTCCATGAGGGCAGGACCTGTTTCAATAAAACTTATCTCTATCTAAGTACCTAACAGGAAATACACATATACATTGGGGAATAAATCAATATTTACTGAATAAATGAATACAAGCAATGATTGAAGACCTAAAGTTCATGTGCTCTCTGTTCATATAGCTGAATACAACTTTTCTTTCTTCTTGCCACATGGATAAAAAAATCACAGAAATCTGTTATTTGTAATCTGATAGTTCACGGAGGCTTTTTATTGATATGATCTTTTTTTCATTGAGCCCAGTCAAAAGATATTGTAAAATAATTGTTACTTACCACAAAGCTCTATGAATTCAATGTCCAACAAAAAATTAAAGGCCTTTCAAATGGATGCCTCAAGAGACAAGCCTCTCTTAACAGCCAACATCCTATTAATTTTATTCTCTTAGCTCCTTTGGATTTTGTAAAAGTTTTGTTCCAAGAATGAAATCATCAGATTTTGATTAAAGCATCTAATATATATCATTAAATGAATATGCTTTAAAACTCTGTATGTTAACAAAAGCAAACTCCATAAAGCTAAAAATAATTAACAATAAAATAGTATATATTTAGAACCTACTGTGTACTAGTAACTTAGCTTTGCCTTGAAGATATAATAACAGAAATAAAAGGCCCCTTGCCCTAAGGAACTTCCTTTGTATTAGAGAGAAACAGCTTGATCATATATGTTCATGAATATGAAACATACAAAGCAGGTATGAGATAATTTTGGAAGAAAGGGTGCTAATACTTGAGGTTGGGGAGGAAATATTGATAAAGAAGGATATTTTTCAGCTAAATCTTAAAGAAAAGGAACTTGGAATTCCAAGAGACATTCTAGTAATGGAGGACACTCAAGTTCAAAAACATTGTGATGAAAGATGTAATGTTGTCATTCAGGTCAATAGTCATTTATTAAATGCCCACTGTGTTCCAGCTAAGTAAATGTTGGTTTATGCATGCAATAATCAGAATATTGGTGTTACAGAAGAGAAGGGCCAGATTATAAAGAGCTTTAACCTCAAAATAGAAGCATTTATATTTTATTCTAAAGGAAACTGGGGACCACTAGAGCTTACTGAATAAAGGAAGTGATATTATCAGTTCTGCATTTTAGGAAAAGCACTTTGGCACTTCTTTGCAGAATAGTTTAGCATAGGGAGAGGCTCGAGTCTGAGAGGCTCAAGTCAGGAAGACCAGTTTGGAGGCTACAACAATAAGGCAGGAGAAATGTTATGGGAATGTGAAAAAGGATAATGTTTGTATGGATTGAAAGGGGAAGACATGTGAGATACATTGTAGAGAAAGAAATAAGATGATTTGGCAACTGATTTGCTATGTAGGGTGAGGGAGAGTGAGGTGCCAAGTACAATATAAATTGTAAAACTGGTTGACTAGAATAAGGATGGTGGTTTCAACAGAAATGTGGAAGTTTGGGAAACAGATGATTTGGGGGAGGGAGTTCTGTCTTGAAAATGTTGAGTTTGAAGTGCCAGTATGTTCTACCTAATGAGTAGCTAGTTATACAAGGCATAGAATTTAGGAGGACAATTGTTTGGACTTAAAGTTAGCAGAATCAGGGGCAGCTAGGTGGCGCAGTGAGTAAAAGCGTTGGCCTCGGAGTTGGGATGACCCAAGATCGAAACCGGGCTCAGAAAATGAGCACCCACACATAAATAATGACTAGCCGTGTAACCTTGAGCAAGTAACTTAATCCCAATTGCTTTAAAAAAAAATAAAAATAAAGTTAGCAGAATCATATACATGTAAAGGATAATTGAACCCATGGAAGCTAATGATATCACCAAGTTAGTTACTCAAGATGAATGTACATTTTGTAATATGATGTATTAACTTCATATAAAATTTCTTTAGAAATAAAGAAAATTATAATCTACCCTCAATGACAACAACAAAAGCATTCATATCATAGTCATCAAAGAAAAATGAAAATGAGACATGGGGCTCTAAATTTATTTACTGATGCTTCAGTTTGGTCTCCATCCTAAAGTTTTTCTTGTTTAACAAATGTTTTAATATTTCTTCCCCCAGCACCTAGATTAAACATTTTTCCCTAGTGAATGACTGGATCTAAAGTGATTCATGGAAAACAATGTGGCCTCTCAATATAGAGAACATGATCTTGGAATCAGGAGGACTTGGAATCAAGGTCTTTCTCTAGACGTATGACTCTGAGCCAGTAACTTCTGAGTGACTTAGGACAATCCTCAAAACTTTAAATTACAGGAGAATTACCAATCTGAATTGGAAGTAAGAGTTTCTTCCACAAGGGTGTCTTGTATCAATGATGATAATATCAGAGATCCAGAACTTATCCCTCATATAAAGTTATTTATTGGGCAGTGAGTTGAGAAGTAGGGTGGGACTCTCTGATTATGACTGTGTTTGTATTGCAAAGTCCCAGTGTAGAAAATGTGGAACCTTCTTTCATTGATAAAGATCATCTGATAAGAATAGAGAGATAACACACACATAAATAGTAAATACAGAACACATACAAAACAAGCACAAGGTAGTCATGGAGGAAAAAAAGAAGACATTACTATCTTTAGGAAAGTATGATTCAGAAGGTGGTTCTTCAGCTGAGTCTTAAAGGGACAGAAGGAATCCTGGAATCCCAAGATGTGTTCTAGCTTCTTGGCCACCCAAAATGCAAAGATCTGGTAAGGAGACATAGAATGCTGTTAATTATGTCAATAATTATTTATTAAATGACTACTATGTGCTAGGCAGTATGCATTGTTAGCAATGCTATAAACATTGTTATCTATGTGGAACAATAAGACAACCGGTATAGCATAATTATATGGTGTATGGAGGTAGTTACGTATAATAAAGATGGAAAGGTAGAATGGTGTTAGATTGTAAGAGCTTTAAATGCAAAACAAACATATTTATATTTGATCCTAGGGGTAATTGGGAACCATTGTAGCTTATTGAAGAAGGATATATCATGGTCAGACCTGTACTTTAGGAAAGAAATAAACAGCATATATCTGTATGAATATTCATATGTGTGTATGTATACATGTATCTATTCATGTATATATTTATACAACTAAATGGTATTTACTACTTTAGTTTCCTTACATTTCAGCATCAATAGCTCTATATAAATAAAACAATATGCTGCATAATATTCTGTTACTTTTTAAAGCAAAATGAAAGATTTTTTCCCCAAAAGAGTATGTGTATATATTTTCTGAGATGAGTTTTCCTGTACTGAAAATGTATATACCAGTGTGTGTAAACAGATGAACTTATATATGCATATATATTTATGTATACTCACACATATACACATGCATATGTGTACGTCTATGCATATATAGGTATATACACATGCCTATTCATATACATAAATATGTACATACATTACAAACAGGCATAGAAATTTGGGGGGAAATGATATGATTACAAAGTAACAAATTATTTTGTGCGTATAAAAGAGAAAAATTAATGTATAAAGAGCAGTGGGGAGATATTAGAGAAACTTTCAGGAGGTGGCAAACATTTTTTTTAAATGTTCCCTTCTCTATATATATAGATGGCTTTTGAAATGGCATTGAACTAAAGCTTCATCAACACCTTCTGCAGAAAACAGCTTTAACAACTGTCCAAATGAAGCAAGCTTCTGGGACGATTTCAAAATGGAATCAGCAGGCTTTTGTTACATGGTGGCCACACATCACTTTGTCAGGTCCACTAAATGCTTTATTATAAGTCTCATTAGAAACAAATTCTCAAATTTATACTGGCACTTTGCCCCCATCTTTCTCTTGCACTCAATTCATTTTGTTTTTATCAAATATTTTTATGTCTTCTTATCCCTCTAAGTATGTAATATCCTCACAAGCAAGATATATAAAACACACACTCACACATATTCACACACACACACACACACACACACACACACAAATATCTTAACACATAACCTCTTATACCTGTGGTCTAGCCAAGAACTTTTCATATAGGCTGTCTATAATGTTTCATGAATAAATGAAGTCTACTCTGATCATTCAGCCTGCTGTGAACTTGAGTAGCTTAGCAAAAAGAGCTCAAGATTTGACAATTCTACCATGGTAGAAAAGTTTTCAGGAAAAGTCAACTGATAGAATAAGTGTCCCTCAATCAAATCAATACATTAGGATACCATATTAAGAGCTAAACAAGATTGTAGAGGCCATGCAGCACAACCTCCTCTTTTGCTGCTGGAGGAAAGAAGGAAATAAGCATTTATTAAGTGCTTACTATATGCCAGACACTGTGCTAAGTACTTTACAAATTCTATCTTTACAGCCACCCTGAGAGGTAGTTGTTGTTCTCATTTTAAAATTTAGGAAACTGAGGCAAAGAGAAGTTTAGTGATTTGTCCAGGAACACACAGCTCCAAAATATTTGAGGCCAGATCTGAACTTAGGTCTTTCTGATTCCAGGACCAGTACCTCATGCACCACACCATTTAGCTGTAGGCGAGTTTGTTGGGAACGTAGTTCATGACAAATGGAGTCATTTATATAAGCCTGGAAAGCTAGAAGAGTCATATTGTGAAAGGTTTTCCTTGCCAGTTAAACGAGTTTTCTTTTATCCCAATAGTTATGAGGGACTGGAGGAGCTTTTTGAGAAGGGGAATGAAATTATTACATTTGTATTTTAGAAATATCTCTTTAGCGCCTGTGTGGAAAAGAAATTGCAGAGGAGACTTGAGGTAGGAATTCTAGGTAGGAGGCTTTTGCAAGAATTAAGATGAAAAGTGATGAGCGTCCTAAGTAGAGTCATTGTTCTGTGAGTGGAGAAAGGGGAATGGATACAACAGATGCTCTGGAAATAGAAAAAAGTGTGGAGAATAAAAGAAATCAAATTAATTCTGAAGCTTCAAACTTGGGTAACTGGAACAAGTAGTATTCCTGATATAACATTAGATTTATAAAGAAGGATGGATTTGGGGGTTTTTAACTGAACTAGAACCAGTCTCTAACCTGGGGTGACCAAAGTTGAACAAAGAAGGCTAGAGACAGGAGAGTCAGGAATGAAACAGAATTTTAATTAATTTCAGAGTGAGGAAAATGACTTGCAAGAAAGGGCACATGTGCCAGAGCCCTGCCCCAAGTGGGGGGACTTGAGGCAGTGTGGGGATCTCAGTACCTATGCAAAGCTGCACAGTGAGTTGTAGCCTTAGCAATGAGCAGTAATAGCAACAGTGTGATAAGTTTGATTCATAGGACTTCATGACCAGAATATGGGCACTACAGGTGCTTGTCCAAGTTCAGAGACCACCTGATGCTTGTGTGTAACAGTTCTGGGATTTTGCTGGGTCAGAGATCATCTAGAGAGTGAATGTAAAGGATTGTTGTTATGATGAGCTCAGGGCATAGCCTGCTTGCTGGGTCTTAGTTCTGGAAATTGGGGTGTCTACTAATATCTTGAAAGGGAAAAATATAATGAATTGTTTTGGATGTTTCTGGTTTGAGATGGATATGGGATATCTAGTTTCTTGTTCAGTAATTAGTGATATATTCCTGGAGTATAGGAGAAAAATTAGGGCTGGAAATAGAGTTGGATATGAATATTTGGTGCTTACAACACAAAAGATGATAACTGAATCTGGTAGGAGAGAGAATCTTGGGCATCTACCTACATTGAAGGGGGTGGACATGAATGATAATCCAACAAAGGAACCTGAGTAGTGACCAAAAAGGTGGGAGACCCAAGAGAACAGTAGAACAAAACCCAGGGAGGAGAGAGTATTGAGAAGAGAATGGTCAATGATGTCAAATGTTGCAGAAAGATCAAGAAATATGTGACCTGAAAAAATAGAATTGAATTTGGTAATCAAGTTGAATAATACAATTCAAAACTAGTTTTCAAGGTGTTGAGAAGTGTATGGAAGTAGAAAAATGGAAGTCAGTATATGTGACAATAATCCCTTCCCCCTCCCTCGACCCTTCCCCGCCCGCCCCCCCGCCAAGGATTTTGGTTTTAAGGAGGAAAAAGAGATGCAGGAAGCTTTTGATAATGGAAATGAAATGTTCATAAGTGATGACAAGATCAAGAATACAACTGTTCCTGGGTATGACTGAAGTCTAATGAAGTTATTCATGATAGTAGTTAACAAGGTTTAAGTACTAGAGGTCTAGGGTGTTTAAGGGAAATTCAGTTTATATCTTGAAGTCCCTTATTATGAGGTCAGAGGTTAAAACTGAAGGGAATACTGAGCCAAACTGTGAACTCCTTTAGGAAGGAAGAAAGGAAAGGATGGAAGGGGAGAGGAAACAGAATTATTTGAGAATCAACCTAGACACTAAATAATCAACTAGATAATCAACCTAGACAATTTCAGACACATTCCCCAGAAGGTCATCCTTGGTGATGAATTGTTCTATCCCCAATAACAAATTGAATCATCTACTACTGCATGGAGATCCTATGATCCACCTCACAGAAGGAATCCTTACATGGAAGATGTTAGAAATACCTGAAGTTGAATCATTCTAATAGTTCATAGAATCTTTGACTGTTGAATTGGAAGATACATTTTGAAAATGCAATATGAAAAGACATTTGAATATGGAATTATTTAGTCTGAATTTACTTCTTTGTAATTTTACCAGTGGAGACACTCCCTTCAATATTATAGATCATGGTTTAATCATACCTAAATAGGCTATGTAATCTTTGTCCAGCCCCTTCCTTAAATCCTCATAAGAAGTACACTCATGTGCTGAGGCCTTTTGTCTATTTTTTAAGATATTTTGTGGATACCAGTAGGGACAGGGACTTTCAATTGGTTGTTCCTTACTCTTACTGCAAGCTACTCTCCTTTTGTAATTAAGGAAATCTTTGATGATATCTTTCAATATGTTATACTTTTGTTGCACAATTCTCTGTTCATAACATGTTACAGTCTCTCATTGCCCACCTTTAACTTATCCACTGTCCTTTGGATTACCTTAAATTTTAATTCTTCAGAAGCGACACTATTCCATATCTCAGATAAATAAAAAAAGAACTTTGTATTAGTGACAATTCTTGTTTTGTATTTGTTACTTCATACAATTGTTGAATGAAAATAATTTTTGTTGACTTCCAAAAACAACCTATAGTCTCAGACTGGAGAATAGACAAAAGCAGTTAATTGAAAGCTTGGGAATACTTTTTTTGTAGTATATATTGTTATAGATTATAGAGCAGGTAATATACTTTAAACCCCCACCTGACTGTAGCTTATATCTGAAAGAATCTCAAAAAACTGAATAACTCCCCTGCCTTTAAAGGATTCTGTAAATGGAATTCTAAAGATCCCCTCTGTTAACAATGTCACTGAGTGCCTTTTTAAACTGCAGTGAATAACATGCTATCAGGAAGCAAATAGAAACCCTATAGTTTATTTTCTTTTCTTTCTGAATTATTCCATCCTATGGCAGGGGCCTGAGGGAATAGTCACAACAAAACTCTTAACAAAACTCTAAAAGTTGGTTTCTGTAGGACTTGCTGACTAGAAAAGTATGAAATTCAGAGTTTTTAATTATCATTGACTTTTAAGCCAAGGAATTAAAGGAATTATATCAAAGAAGTCTCTGTTTGATAAGTGGCAAGTATTAGTTAAATGAAAGAAACAGTCAAGCTTTGCAGAAGAGTGTCTTGCATATAATAGCATACTGATTCAAACTCAGGAGATCAGATCTCTCAGAAATGTTAAGTACTTGTTATTCTGAAACATCAGAATCAAAGAATTTTCATCTTGGTAATGGAATAGAAAGCTCCAAAAAATTATATTCTTACACACACACACACACACACACACACACACACACACACACACACACACACACTGAAAACAGCTGTCTTCTTCAGCAATTAGCATTTGTTGAGCCCACATCTGTTGTTGTCCAAGGACAAGCAACTGAACTAATAGAAATAGACAAGGTTTTCAATGGATATTCGGTGACAATAAATTCAGCTATTGACTCTATAAGAAATTAGTCTACTATAAATACAAAAATCATATGTGTATGTGTGTGTGGGTATATACACATATGGGTATATGTGTGTGTGTGTGTGTATATATATATATATATATATATATATATATATATATATATATATATATATATATGGAGAGAGAGAGAGAGAGAGAGAGAGAGAGAGAGAGAGAGAGAGAGAGAGAGAAAGAGAGAGAGAGAACAAAGAGTAAATTAGGAGAGGTGGTATTTTTAAGGTAATCTTTAACAATAAGGGAGTCTGCTACATTAAATACAGCACAGAAGGTTGTAGAGGGAAATGACCTAGAGTCATTACAATTTGGAGCAAGAGGGAGAATATAAGGAAATTAGAACGGAAATGAGCATGGAAGGTTTGTGGTCAAAAGGAACATTTTTAATTTTGTCCTTTTGTCCCCAGCATCACTGTATAAGAATATACTTGCAGTGAAGAAATCATTCTAAAATGGTAGAGGAATTCGCTCTGTCAAAGCTCCCTACCCTGATGAAATAACAGGCCCTAGTACATATCATAGTACCTTACACATAGTAGATGGTTACTGAATGTTTATTGGAGTAGTCCGGATAAGAAAGTTATACAGCTGGGGTCTCATGGTAAAATGACTTCTAATACAAGGTTGGGGAAAGATTTTAATAAATTCCCAAACTATATGGGCCCCAGATATTCATACTCAAAGGGAAGCTAGTTAGTCCTGTGCTATTTATTTTCCTGTCTTTTCTTGGTGTCTCTCTGGAAAAATTATTGACATTGGTCATCAACAATAACAGAAAGTCCTTCCTTGACTTTTTACTATTATGGTGTGCCTGAAAAATCAATGAAGATATAAAAGTGACCTACCATGGTATGAAGGAGATAGGCGAATGGTCAGAAGAAAACATTGTCTGGGCTATATACCTTTTGCCAGTGAATTGAATGAAAGATGTTCCTTGAGTCTAAAAGCATTAAAAACCTTTTTTTTCATTGGAGTCATGGAACTGGAGCTGGTAAATAGCTCAGAGACTATCCAGTAAATGTCCAATTTCATACTGCTCAGGACAGTTGCTCATTTATTTTAATTCCTCATGAAGTTCTTGTATCCATATCTTTGAATTATTGCTATTCTTTTTTTGAATGTCCTCCTTCAGAGTGGTAGAGTGGAAAGAGGTCTGGATTTTGCATCTGTGTTCAAATCCCAGCTCCGCTAAATATTTTCTGTGTGAGCTTGACTTCCCTAGTCTCTTTACTTTTTAAGGCCTTATCTATAAAATTATAAAATTAATTCTCTCAGAAGGAGCTCACAAACTCTATCTGGGATTGTTTTCATTTGTATTAATTCATGACAATACTAAGTAGAAAAGGTCCTGTATTCTCTCTCTCTCTCTCTCTCTCTCTCTCTCTCTCTCTCTCTCTCTCTCTCTCTCTCTCTCTCCATCTCTCTCTATATATATGCATGTGTGCATACACATATAAGGGAAGAAAAGCAACAAGAACAAACTCCTTTCTGACAACATAATTCCCAGGGAGTGATTGTTAGTATTCTCAATCTTGCTTTTGCTGGTACTTCCAAAAACTAAAGCTATTTAGGACATTTTCATTCAGAGAGAACAGAGCCTTCCTAATATAAAATCTAGTTCCAGGAATCCACTGGATTATTTTTAGGTTAAAAAATTAACATATTGGGGTGGCTAGGTGGCGCAGTGAGTAGAGCGTCGGCCCTGGAGTCAGAAGGACCTGAGTTCGGATCCGGCCTCAGACACTTAACGCACACACAAACAAAAACCTAGCCGTGTGACCTTGGGCAAGTTACTTAACCCCAGTTGCCCTCCAAAAAAAAAAAAGCAAAAAAAAAATTAACATATTTAGTGTAACTTACTTTGAAGGTCCCACTAATTGAGGCAGAAGAGAACATTAACAGTGCAGGGAGGACTTTTAACCTTTATAATGCAGTTGATATTATCCATCTTCTTTGCTTTAGGAGTAATGTTCTTTACACCTATTAGAAATTTGAAATCTGATAAAGCCAATTTCATTGGACTACACAATTTTAGTTATCTGAGCTTCAATTTCACCCTAGTAATTTTGGCAAATAGGTTTTTCTCTTATGTTTCTTTCCCCTCAGCTCTAAGCCATTTCATCCTATTTTAATAAGGGAAATTATTATATAATACAGTTAACATTTTATCATGGCTGGGATGATGCTAAAGAGAGGCAGTATTTTCTTTCTAGACACTCACATGTTTCCTGCCAAAAAAATGCATTCATTAGCTTTATTGTGTGCTGGTGAATCATGTAACACTGTAATCTTATTAAGAATTATAAATGAGTATCACTGAGAGAGGAGTGGCCAGGTACATAAAACGTGAACAGGCTGTAGTAGTGGTAATAATGATGGTAATAATATTAATAGTACCTAGAATTTATATATATTGCTTTAAAGTTTGCAAGGAAATTTGCATATATTGTCTCACTTGGTTCTTTGAACAACCTTGTAAAGTAGGTGCTACAATCATCCTCATTTTATAAATGAAGAAAGGGAGGTTGAGAGAATTTAAGTGAATGTGTGTGGTCACAAACTAGTAAATGGTTGAAGTCTGATTTAAAAGCAGGTCTGTCCTGATTCTGGAATTCAGACTCTATCTCCTATGTCACCTAACTGCCTTTCAGAATAGGTGAGGAAGTACAAAGAAGAATCAAAATAAAGGATATAATCAGTGAAAATTATGATGCAAAAAAAAAAAAGAAAAAGGGTTGGTCATGTGTCTGGAGTAAGGGGAAACTGATAGAATCTGATACATGAATGATATTAAATAAAAGTGAAGAAGGCTTTCAGCCAATTAGATGAACATCATGATCTTCTGAGAAGACATGAACAAATTTGCACAGGGATGGATGGGCAGGAATAGATCATCAGTTCTGTTATAGATCCATTTAAGTATCTAAGCAAAAAAACTATTTACAATTCAATCTGATTTAATAGCTACTTATGAAGCACATGTAAATTAATAGGGTAGTGCATCAAGGATAGTAGATCAAAAACTGATTTCATATTCAGGAAGAAATAAATTGAAACTTTAACTCTGAACCATACTGGTCATACTGTAATCAAAGGCAACTAACTGCTAACTAACTGCTCCTAACTGCTCCTCCTCAGTGGCCTACGGAACTCTCTAAATGGTCCATTGCAAGAATTTGGACCAGCATAGGGCACACTTACTTCTCTGATTTGGGCAGAACTCAACAGTATATGAAAAGGATAGGATTATAATAAGGGTGGAATGATAAATCAGAGTCAGACTGTGGAAAGCCTTGAATATCAAGCAATGGCATTCATTATACTAGTAGATTTTCATACATTGTAATTAATAAAATTTCAAGCCTTTGAGGTATTTGGTAGGCAATGTGAAATGACTTTATGTAATGGATGTAATAACTCATTCCCAAAATCATTATTAAAAAATGTTGTGAATCATAAATTCTTTCAAATTTTACCCTACCCTAGCCCTATTAAACACATACACATACACACACATGCACATGCACACACACGATCTCTACGGTCTTATGTATCGGCATATTTATTAAATGTCTATCACGTACTAAGTGCTATCCTCTGTGTACTGAGATACAAGATAAATAAGGAAGAGTATTTTGCCTCAAAAAACTTGTTATCTGATATATGGGATGCCATATGTCCTAAAATAATAAATAGACAACAAAAGGAAATGTTTTAAATGTATAAGGAAATATAAACAAGTTGCTATATGATATCAGAGGAAGAAAGAATGTCTTTCTGATGATGGAATCAAGGAAGACTACATAGACAACATGTAATAGAGTTGCGCTTTGAAGGTTTGAAGTTTAAAAATAGTGGGAAAATCACAGGGAATGAAATAAGTTAAAACAGGGAGGCAAGAAAGTGTTTCTTTGGCAGTTCAATTTAGAAAAAATAAAAAGTACTTAAGGGGAGTAGTATAAGATAAGGTAGAAAAGGGGTGGATTGGTATAAGATTTTGCATAATTTTCAATAGGAACTTTAGGGAGTGCTGAATGTGGGGTAAGAGGACCTAGATCAAATACTTTTTCCTCTATTAGTGTGACCTTGGCGCATCGCTTTACCTCTAGGGGACTCAGATCTTTGTAAAATTAAAGTACTAGATAAGATAAACCTGTAATTCCACTTATAGTTCTCTATTTATGATCCTGTGATTTAATATGCATCTGAGGTCCATTAAATGTTTTTGAACCATGGTGTAATATATTCAGATCTGTACATTTGGAAGATTATACAATCACAAAATGGCAGAGTTGGAAGGGACATCAAGAGCCAATTAGTCCAACCTATACCTGAAGCAGAGTCACCTTCTACAGTATTTTTCAATAGATGGTCACCCAACCTTTGTTTGAGGAACCATAGCAATGGAGAAATGATTCATTACTTTCCATGAAGACCATTAAGAGAGAGGTTTGTTTGTTCTTCTTTATGTGAAGCTTAAATTTGTCTATTTGCAATTTTCTTCCAATTTTTTTCTTTTTCTATACTGTGAGTCAAGCAGAATAAATTCAATCCACATGGCAATCTTTCAGTTACTTGAGACAAATACATGTCCATTCTAAGTCTTCCTTTTGCTAAGGTGAATACACCAACTTCCTTCAACCAATACTTTTATACTAGGAATTCAAGGTCCTCAGCATCTGAGTTGACCTCCTCTCTGTACTCACTAGTTTTGTACTTACATTCATAAATTGTGGCACCCACAACTTAAAAACAATGCTTCAGATGTGATCTGACCAGGGCAGAATAAAATGGAGCTTCTGCCTCCATAATCAAGATTGCTACTGATTGCAATTATATATAGGTAAACTTAATCCAGTTATGAAACTTGATTTCTAGGTCTTCCCACATTTGCTTTGCAAGGGAAATTTAACTCTTACCCTGGTTCTGGGCACCCTGATATAAACTGAGTAGAAGCAATAACCTAGAGATGCCTTCGGCTTGTGGAGATATTGTTTCTCTGGTTCTCTGAGGACTTGACATTGTGGCATTTTAGCTTCTACACTATGCTATAGACTTTGCTTTGAAATGTTGCAGCCACTGTCAGTGCTGTTTGTCTAACATTTGCCACAGAGAGTCGAAGCTTCTGTGCCCCAGTGTAAAAATGAAGTATAACCAGAGAAATCAAAGAGTCTATAAACCATATTCTATCAGTGCTGATTCCAGAGAAAGTCACCCTCCCTGAAGGCCTGTCTATTACTCCTTCTCTTGTAATTCAGGTTTACCATTATGAACTCATTTTATCTTCTTTTTTTTTATTCAGATTTCCTCTCCTATAAGTAGAATGGTGCATGGCAGTCAAATCCTAGATTTTCTGCACAATAACTGTGACCTTAGGCAATGTTTTATTATTTATGGACCTCAGTTTCTTCATCTGTAGAAAAGGATCAGACTAAATGCCCTCTAAGGTCCCTTCCAAATCTGTCTATATGATTCTATGATCAAGTGAAGTATTTTATCTTTTGCATGGCCTTTTAGAAATGTTTTTTTCCCATCACTTTTCTAGTACCTTGAAGATGACACTTGTTTTGAAGTGAGGTCATTGTTGAACAGTTATATATCTAAAGTATATTATTAGGTAGCATGGAAAAAGTTAAATGAATGTCTTTTGGTCACATTTTAGACCAAGTTCATCTTTCTTTAGAACAAATGAAGGAATTTTGAATTAAATAGGTATGATTGCTAAAGGCTTTTTAGTGCTTCATATGGCTCTGTAGCTTGTGAAGTTGTAAAAAATTGGAGCTTTTATATCTACTCACAAACAAGGTCCCCATTACAGATAAAAAATGTTTTGGAGCTGTAAGCTTTCCCATGTCCTATGTGAGTTTGTAGCTTACATTAACATTATAATTAGTGTCTGCTTTTTCCAACAGAATCAATGTGGCATTTTACATCCAGAGAAAATACAGAAAGCAACCCCTATGTAATAACCTTATGTGATGAAAACTTCTTTTTTTTCCAACAGAAGAGCCCTAACACAGAGATATTTCATATTTCCATTTAAAGATCTCTCAGATATGCCAGCAGGCAGGCTTTCTCTATGAGAGCACACAATGCAGAAATAACTAAATGTCATCAACTGTAACGAAAAAATATTTCTTTGCATAATGAGCATGTAAATGAGATTCAGTGTGATGCATTGTGTTCCACGGGAAGAATGAGAGAATGAGAGAAATAAGAGATTGCATGATTCAGGCAAGTGGAGAATTGGCCGTGACTCGGTTAGTGTCACCATGAAGATGGAATGCATTACAGTCTTCTGAGGTGACAGGCCTTTTAAGTTCAATTTCTCAGGATCTAAATTTTGATACTGATTACAATGAACAAAACATGTTCACATTCATAAAATGCTGATGAAATACCTGGCAAGATCAGATCTGCTACTCAAATTTATAAAGAAATCATTTGGTCCATAGTCCAAATGTTTTTAAAGCCAGCAGTGGCATAACTCAGAAGGGATAGAGAAGCTTTGGGTCCAATATAGTGAAATGTAGAAAGAGACTGACAGCACTGTTACTACTTTGGCATGTAAAAACAACTGTGCTTAGCACCTCAATGGAATTTGTTAAAACAAGAAGTTACCAGGTGTATCCTCTTATTCAGACTTTTGTATCCCAGGTCTGGCCCCATCCTGCTCCCTCCTCAATGCAGCCTTCCCAGGATCACCTACCATATCCTATTGAGTAGTACTCCAGGGTTACTCTCATAACTAAGGTCTTGTGTTTTTACCTCTTGGGTCTCTTTGAAATTTATCCTCCCACCCTGACTCTCTATCAATAGAATCTCTCTTAAAAAGTTCAGTTGAAAGTGCCTTTATCGCTACATGCACCAGGCAGATTTTGTCATTTTGGTTCCCATTCTCTGAGTTGCTAGAATGACTGGCTGTGGAAAACAGTGAAATTCCTAAGATTCTAATAAATCATTTAATGAATTTATTACATTATACTTTATGTCTTGGGAAAGGAGAGGCTTTTTCCAAAGCTTTGGACAAAAGTAGCCCAGTTGTGCCATGTGACCTTGGGCAAGTTACTTAACCCCAACTGCCCTCCAAAAAGCCAAAAAAAAAAAAATTAGCCCGGTTGTTCATAACATAGAAGCAATTAGTCTGATAGTAACTATTGAGACCCTTACAAGCCAATTAATACTGATCAGGTCTAAAATCACAAACTATGTCCTTATTCTCTGCTATCTAGAAAACAAATTTCATTAACCACAAGAGATATAGTAACATACATACATATATTTACACACAGACATATACGCACATATGTATGGCAGAGATTGATGTCAGAGATAGATAAAGAGATGTATACCTCTAGAGACAAAGAAAACACATACTAGCATGTATGTATCAATATGTATATACATATACACACATGTATATGCATATATACATATATGTGTATTTATCTATATCTATGTATTCATATATCACAACTATGATATCAAAGAAAAAAGAAAACAATAATTCTTAGCTTTGTAGAATAGTAAATAGAGCATCGGGGAGAACAGAGTTCAAATCCAGCCTCAGACACTAGCTGTATGACCCTAGGCAAGTCACTTGATCTTACTTGTCTCAGTTTCTTCATCTGCAAAAAAGAGCTGGGGAAGGAAATGACATACCATTTTTTTGCCCAGAAAACACCCAATGGTGTCACAAAAGGTCAGACATGACTGAAATGGCTAAAAAACAACAAAGTAACATGATCATTACACACAAAAGTGAACAATGACCAAAGACTGGCAAAGGGGAAACATTATTTAAAAAAAATCAATTTAAAGAATTCAAAATGCCCCCATTTAAAAATTACTCATGGATATTTTTTCTGTTTTGGGTAGATTAAAGAGGCAGTAGCTATAATGTGAAGAATGTTGAACTTGAAATCAGGAAGATCTGCGTTCAAAGTTTATCTGAAGCATTTAATACCACCCATGTCACCATGAATGTTCATCTTAATTTCTAAAAGTCTTATTTTCTTCATCTATAGAATAAGAAAAATAATACTCCTCTTATTTCATAGGACTTTTTAAAGAAAATACTTTGCAAACATTAAAATGCTTCATAAAGTTAAGACCTTATCCTTATTTTTTTCCATAATCGGAGTGCCATTACTATGTTCCATGGAATATACAGATCAGAAATAGATACCTGTGTATACATTCAACAGTATTCAATTCAATAAACATTTAGTAACCACCTATTATATACCAAGCATTGTGGTATTACTGTACCATCCATCTATATTAGGCTGATGCTTCAGAGAGTTTTATAGCTACTTCTACCCTCCTTCTAAATCCAAAGAAAGAGAAAAAAACAATATTTTGCAGAATGTCTTCTTGATTGAAGCCAGTATAAAACTAGAAATAAATGTATTCTCAATTTAAATTGAAGTTCATCAGAAATAAATGAAAATACACAGAAGCTGGTATGTAATACAAACCAGTTTTGCTCATATTGGTTTGGGGATGGAATGGATTCTGCATTTATATAGTGCCTACTAGATGCCAGGTACTGTGCTAAGTATTTTCTACAAACATTATTTCGTCACAACAATTCTATGAGGTAACTGCTATTATTATCTTCTTTTTTGTTGTTTTTTGTTTTTGTTTTTGTTTTTTGGCTGAGGAAACTAAGGCAAACAGAAGGCAAGTGACTTTCTCAGGTTCACACAGAAAATAAACATCAGAGACTGGATTTGAACTTAAGTCTTCCTGTTTCTAGTCCCAATGCTTTATCTACTGTACCACTGGCTGTTTCTATGTTTTTTTTTAACTCACTGGGAATTAATGAATGAATAACCAGCATCTACAATGACAGGCAAGAGCTATTGTGTGTGCGTGCGTGTGTGTGTGTGTGTGTGTGTGTGTGTGTGTGTGTGTGATTTGTGAATTTTACTTTTCCCTCAAGATGTTTACAGTGAAATCTCCAGTGATTTATCTTAGGAGCTAGTGGTAGCTGATAAGGATGAAGCCTTGAGCATAATCATGCTGGTTTCATTGTAATACTAATATAAATAATGATAATACCAAATATGAGACAACAAAACTGATTAAGCTTTTTTTGGGGGGAAAAGTCAATTTTGGAAAGGCTATAACAAGCCATCACTCTTCTCAGAGCATTGGATTCAGAAGCAGAAGACAACTGTCTCTTCATGTCAGAAGTGAAGAACCTAATGTCCTACAGGTTAAAGTGACTTTTCTGAGAACTCAGGATATCAGAATTAATATCTGAACCCAGATTCTAAATTCATTTCCTTTCCCCATACTCTGTGTTTTCTTTCATTCACTTAGGAATTAGTATTGCCATGTTTCCTTTATTCATATGTATATTCTTCTTCCTTTTCTGTTTATCTAGTTTGATAGTAAGACAGTTTTCCTTTATCCATAGGTATATTCTTCTTCTGTTTCTGTTTATCTAGTTTGATAGTAAGACAGTTTTTGATGTGATGCTACATGGGAGATATTATTAGTAACTTATGTGTTGATGATAAAGTCAATGTAGGTAGAGAAATTAATACAGGAAATTAATAAGTAGTTCCAGAGAAAGAAATGTGTGAGTAGAAAAGAAATAGAAATAAAGCAATGGATTGTATCTATAATGTTGGTGAAGAAGGGGATATATTTGGGTGATGTGGAGAAAGAAACAAAAAATTAACAACTGAGTGAAAGAGAGGTGATAAGAGTGACACTGAGGATGGGGGCTGGCTTTGAAAAGATGGTCATGCTCTCAACACTAATTAAGAAGTTTAGAAAAGGAGTAGGTTGGGGGGGGGGAGATGATGACTTCTGTACTACTAATCAGAAAACTTCATCATAAAGATGCCCATAGGATAATGCTTCATCCATCCATCCATCCATCCATCCATCCATCCATCCATCCATCCATTCATCTATATCTATCTAATTATTCATTTGTTCATTAATGTATCATCTATCTTTATTCATTTGGTTATTCATTAATTTACTTATTCATCTATTTACCATGCACTAATATGCTAATATAGACATTCATAAATGTAGTGAAAATGTTGTATGTATATGTAAATATGTACATGTGTGTATGTTTGTTGATTGCTCATAGTGACTCTCAAAGATCACTTACTAAATCACATAGGATTAACAATCTGTTTAATGAAGGCATGAGTATCACCAACAAATCACATTTACCTAAATTATTGAAGGACAGAAGCCATTATATTAGAAATGGCGGTGAAGTAGTTACAGGAAGAACAGTGATCTGACTGTAGCTATGGCAATAAAATAAAAAAACGGCAGTTCTGTGAAAGGTAGATTAGGAAGAAGGGAAACAGGAAGACCTATTAAAAAAGCTTTAGTAATATCCCACAAGGTACCTGTGAGGGAACAAAGTAGGGTGTTGGTAGTAGAAATGGAGATAAGAGGTCAATTGCTAAACATGTTGAGGATTTGAAGTCAACAGAATTTGACAGTTCAGTCACTATGAGACATAAAAAGGCGTGGGGGGGGGACTATTTTAAATGAAAGATCAACATCTTTCTACCAAAGTAGAAAAAGTAAAAGAATGTCTGAGCTTGCTCAGAAGATTCTGCTGATATATCAAAACTCTATAAACTATTCAGGATCAAAACCTCATAACATTTATACACGATTGGTCTACTGACTAGACTCCTGCTGCTACTGAATTTGTGGTCTGGAAGCTCCATGAGGACAGGGATCAAGTCTCAATTAAAATCTGAACCCCTGTTGGTGTCTAATACATATGCACATAACATTTGAAAAAGTGTTAGTTTAGGGGAAAATATGTAAAGATCAAAGTTATTTCTTAGCACATTTTCACTTTGGTCAGGTAAGCTAAATTATCATAAAATTATGCAAGAAAAAATATTCTCCTTTGTCTTCAGTGTCAGGTATGCAGACAGCCTGTTGGGCTTCTCTCCAATTTTTTCAAATGTTAATTTAAATAGTTTGACTTTACACATAATACATTCTTATGTCTAAACTTAGCTATATTTCTGAAGAGAGAGAGTTACATAACCTTGTCTCTTTTTCTAGGCAAACCTTCACTCCAGATGTCATGTGGCTAAAATATGGGAAGTCAGTTGAAGGGAGTTCATAAAAGAAAGAAAGGAACAAGGGAAAAAAGAAAGACAGAGGAAAAGAAAGAAAATGTTTTTAAGGCTATCTAGGTCCAGCCTTAAACAAAACTTTAAAGTAGGCAAACATTTGTTTTTAGCATTATAATGGATTCCCTTGTGCCTTACCTCCAGATGTTGGAGTAGAAAGAAATTTAGTTTTTGAGTCAGGTTAAATCTGTATATAAATCTAATTTCTCATATTTATTACTTATTTGTTGCTATTGTTGAGTTGTTTCAGTCATGTCTGATTCTTCATGAACCTTGTCAGGTGCTTACTTGTCAAAGATACTGGGGTGGTTTACCATTTGTTTCTCTAGCTCATTTAACAGATAAGGAAACTGAGGCAAATAGGTCTAAGTGACTTGTGCTGGATCACCCAGGTATAAATTTCTGAGGTCAGATTTGAACTCAGGAAGATGAGTCTTCTTGACTTCAGGCCCAGTACTTTATCTACTGTGCCATCTAGCTGCCCCTATTATTAATTATTTAATTATACGGTCATTTTCTGATTAGAGGTTAGTAACTTGATGTTTCTAAATTCTAGTTTTCTCAGCCAGTTAAATGGGAATAATAATACCTACAGCACTTATGTCACAAATTCATGAATATCAAATGAGGTATTCTGGGCAAATCTTTTAACCATTTCCTTCAGTTACCTCATCTGTAAGAAGGGAAGGGCAAACCACTCCCATGTCTTTGCCAAGAAATTCCCAAATGGATCCAAAGAGTAGGATAAAAGTGAAAGGACTCAACACCAACATCAACAAAACTGCATCAGCTCCTTTTCAAGTAGTGAGACTCTATAAATGATAGTTATTGTAATTGCTGTTATTATTTTTTCTAGAGTGGAGTATATGACTAAATTTAGGAGCTGAGTTTGAATCATGCCTTAAATAGTTACTAGATGTGTGACTATGAGCAATTAACATAATATCTCTTAGCCTCAGTTTCCTCATCTATATAATGAAGCTAATATAGAAGCTGCTTCTCAGAATCATGAAGATTAAATGATATGAGTTAAATGATTTATAAAATTTAAAGCAATATATAAAAATGCTAGTTATTCCTCTAGGTAATTAAATTTCTTTTCCTACAACTACACCACTCCACCTTAGATTCAAAGAATCCATAAGGACAATTTCTAGTCTTATGAAGGGAGACCTAAAGAGATATCTTAATTAAGTCAATCTTCTTACTAGTCATTCTATTTCTTGGCACCCTTTTGATGCCCTGTAGTTGGGCTTTTGCTTTAATCCTCTAGTCTTCTGGTGTGATGATGATTGACTCAATACCGCATAGCTGCTCCTGATTTTTCTATTCCCCAGATGCTGACTAGACCTTCTTGTCAGTGGTGGTTCTGTTCTACCTGGGCAGGCTCCCTAGATCATGGATAATAATATGACTAGAGCTAATGAATAAGTGGGAATAATTTTGAATTTCACAAGAGTGTTCAAATTCCACATGCATTCTTTCATAGCAGTGTAAATGTCCTTAAAATAACAGTTGTCTTTTCTGTTTCAGACTTGATCCAGGGCTTGTATTTTATTTGATCAAATTTCAAAGGATTTTTATATACTTTATCTGAAGGCCTGCTTTGAAAAAATAAATATGAAATGAATCATTATGTAGTACAAGAACATGACAAATCTCTTCCAGACCAGTTCCTTAAAGGAAGGAAAAAAGAAAAAGAAAAAAAAAGCATTAGTCAAATGTATTCATTTGACCTTCATCTTGAGACTGATCATACCTTTGGGCCTGTTTATATCTTCAAAATTCCTTTTTTTTTAAATTTTAATTGTTCAGTTTAACATTTCTGCAGAGGTCTCTGAACCAATCTATACTTATGTGCCTAATGAGGACAACTAGTACTCTGGCTACCCAACAGATGACTTAGGGGTCATGATGATCATCATGTAAATACATATCATCCTAGGATTAAGGGAGGGAATAGGGACTAGGCCATTATATTATTGCTATAGGAAATACTGAGTGAGGAATCTCCCTCTGTCAATGCTTCTTAGCAGTGTTTCTGTCTGTGATAGACTTAGAGATTTGCTCAGGGAAGACATAAATGACTTGCCCGGGGCAATATAGACAGTATGTATGTGTGAGAGAAAAGATTAAACCCATGTTTTCCTGACTTCAAGATCAGCTTTCTATGTACTATAAAATGACATCTCTTGAAAGCAAGATTATTACTTTATGCATATGTTGTTTTCACTTACATGTATGTGCTATTTTTGTTGTTGTTGTTGGGTTTTTTTTTCCCTGAAAGAGTAGAAGCTTCTTGAGGACTATCATTTTTAAAGAAATTTTTCATGTTTTGTCTCCTTGGCACCTACCTATCACCATATCTATCACCTTTTGTCACTTGAGAAAGCCTTATTGAGCTCAGTAGTTTAGATGCTGAGACAGTAAATTAAAGTAGTAATTTTAGTTTATTTTTGGAGGAGAGAAATCAAGGCAGTTAGGAGTAAGTGATTTGCCCAAGGTCACACAGCTAGTTCAGTGTCAACTGTCTGAAGTTGGATTTGAACTCAGGTCCTCCTGACTCCAAGGTTGGTGCTCTATTCATTGTGCCACCTTGCCGCCCCTAGTAGTTATTTTATAAGTTACTGAAAACAATAGATAATAACACTCAATAAACTGGAGACCTTTCTCCTTTCTATCTTGCTAACAAAAGGCTATCTGTGGATTACTAGCATATCTCCTTGTCAAACCTTGGTCATGTCATTGCTCTTTAGACAAGAGTCTCATATATAGCATACCAAGAATCAAAGATAAATTTACAGGTAGTTTTAAAAATGTGTATTTCTTAATGGTATCTGCTCCCTATCTACCTATGCCATCACCATCACTGAAGAAGTAGAAAGAGAACACACAGTACTGAAGGCAATTTGGTTTTAGTTTCATGAGTTGGCCAAGTAATCCATGACCATATGTCCAGTCTGCTTTTAATGAGCCTATTAATAAATAACAAAAAGAAGCCTTGAATCATTGGATAATTATACATTTATCATGATTAAGGCCCACCAATATAACAAAAACATTACTACCTCATAAAAAACATAGATTTAGTGCTATGGTTTGCCATACATTACAATCAAGGAATCATACTAAGGAAAGAATATAAATTATATTGCCCCCCAAAAATTAATGGAAAATATATCTATATTTATATCTATATCTATAACTGTCTATCTATTAATTATCTATACACACACACACTTGTCATATAAGGGGAACAAGAGGTCACATTCTCCACAGCTATCAATATCATGTGACATCAAGGGAGAAAACAACAATTAGGAGAGCATGGTGGAGAGCCAAAAAGTATGGGCAGGAATAAATGGGTTACAATTTGCATTTTTGGAGAGAATATTAACACTTGTGGGATTATAATCACACCAGAATGCTGAAGAATCTTATACTCATCAAATCTCCTGACATTTTTTACCTTTTATGTAAAAATATTTTAAGCTAATTCTTATTCCACATAATGAACTACACATTATATTCTTAACATTATGACTCTTTTTTTCCAAAGTACTGGAGTCATGACTACTTTTTAGAGAAGAATCAACTTCATGGGAAATAGTATATGAAATATATGGGGAAATTGTAACATGAGACATCAATTCTTAAGCTAAACTTCCTTGTTTTGACATCCTTACCCCCAATTAATCCTCAATAAGTTTATATGTGAAGTATTCTAGAAATTAATTTATCGTGAGAGACAAATTTACAACCCAAAAGTGACAAAAACCCTACCTTCCAAGTTGATTTGGTCTGAAAATTTAAATTAGAAATTCTTATTTGGAGGAATATCAATTGGATTGGATCATGTAATAGTGATGGGAATTTGAAGATCTTCCCTGTCCCTTGATAGGCTTAAGGGAATTTGAGGACTTTCCCTGATATGAAAATATACTCTGCCCTCTCATAGGTTGAATGTGGTCACATGGAGCCTGTGGTGGGAGGCTTCTTTTTCAAGAATGCCCGTACCTTGTTACTTTGTGATTGGTCAGTGGTCATGAGTGTTGTGATATTGTCTGACCCTAGTGAAGGCAATGGATACCCTGATGTGAGCTTTTACTTTGGGGTTCACTATGGGAAAAACTGTGTGATTTGGTCAGACGAGACTTTGGGCAACCATTGAGCCCCCTAGCTTTGAAAACCCAGATATTGGTGCTTCTCTCTTTGGTAACTAACACTGTATGTGTGTAATGGTAAGACAGCTAGAAGCCCTATCTGCTGAATTGTGTTGCTTTCTTTGTTTGTATTTTCCATCTGCGTGCAACTTCTGGTTGAATTCTCTGAAGTTCAGGGTGCTGATTTTCTCCCCTGAACTAAGTACATGATATATGATTGGTTAAAATAACAAAATATCAAAATCAAACAAACAAACATAAAAACATTGGCATCATTCCACTCCAGTGGATTATTTTATACAAAATGCTTAGAATCACTCAGGACCTTCTCTCCTATGTTTAGTTTACATGTGATATTTGGTTTGTATTATGACAAAAAACTCATAATTTTATTTATTGATTGATAATATCTTTACTGAATTTGTATAGTATACTCTTTTTTTTAAAGCATTTGGGGTTAAGTAACTTGCTCAAGGTTACACGGCCAGTCATTATTTATGTGTGGGTGCTCATTTTCTGAGGCCAGGACCAATCCCGGGTTGACCCGACTCAGGGGCCAGCACTCTTACTCACTGTGCCACCTAGCCATCTCATGTATAATATACTCTTGCAATAATTCTTACTTGTTCTTTCCTGAAAGTTTTTTTTTTAGTTTAAAAAAATAAACAAATAAGGATGTGAAATTGTGATTGGTTTTGAAGTGAAGAAAAAAGAAGAGAGTCAGGGGACCAGAAGCAGATTGCATCAAATTTAGAACAGTGGAACTGAGCACACTCTTTCTTTTTTAGAAATAGAGTTAGAGGGGGCAGCTAGGTGGCACAGTGAGTAGAGCGTTGGCCCTGGAGTCAGAAGAACCTGAATTCGGATCCGGCCTCAGACACTTAACACACACAAACAAAAACCTAGCTGTGTGACCTTGGGCAAATTACTTAACCCCAATTGCCCTCCAAAAAGCAAAAAAAAAAAAAAGTAAAAGTAGAAGAGGGGAAGATGGAGGCAAATGCACAATTAATAATAATTACTATAAATACCAATGGAATTAATTCACCTATAAAAATGAAAGAGGGTGGCAGAATGGAATAGAAGGCAGAATCCACCAATAATATTGTTTACAAGAAACATACTTGAAACATAAAAGAAGGAAGAAAAGAAACAGAACATGTATTTATTAAGTGTCTACTATATATCAGGAACCATTCAAAGCACTTTACAAATATTATCTCATTTGCCCCCCACGGTAACCCTGGGAGCTAAGAACTATTATGATCCCTATTTTGTAGCTGAAGAAATTAAAACAGGCACAGACTAAGTGACTTCCTCAGGTTCACACTGCTAATATGTATCTGAGGCTGAATTTAAACTCAGGTCTTCCTGAGTCCTGGCCTGACACTCTATATCTGCTATCAGGCAATTTCCTGTAAACATGCACAAAGAGGACAGAGCAGGATCTTTTATACTTTATCTGAAGTTAAAAAACAAAGGTAGTAATCTTTATCTCAGGCAAGTTAATAGTGAAAATAGACATTTTAAAGAAATAAACAGGAAACTACATTTTAATGAAGAGTTCTATAGAAGGTAAATTAATATCAATAAATCAAATCATGTAATACATAAACAGTTAAAAGAATAGTTAAAAGGGTTATAGTGAAAGAAAAAAGGTGAAAGAATAGTAGCAGAGGCAATCATTTTAGTCCTTTAGAAGTAAATAAATCCAAAAATTAAAAATAACAAAATGAAAAGTGTACCTGAATAATAGAAAATTTCAATATGATAGAAAATAGAAGGCTATTGAATGGAATATGGATATTACTAAGATATGTGAGAACTCCCTGAAAATTAACCACATATTAGAAACTAAAACCCTAACAAACAATTGAAGAAAAACAAACAAACATATCCTTTCTAGTCTACAATTCAATAAAATTACATTCAATAAAAAGCCAATGAAGAATATATAACAAAATTAATTGAGGACTATATAAATGAATCATAGGAATAGGTGAGTTAGAGAAAAAGAATTTAATTAAGTTTAAAGAAACACAAGTGACAAGGTATTAAAATGTGTTATATACTCCCAAAGCAGTCATTAAGGGGAAACACATCTCTAGAGAGAGAGACAGAGGCAGAAACAGAGAGACAGAAACAGAGTGAGAGAGACAGAGAAAGACACAGAATAAAAAAACACAGAGCAACAAATTGGGTATCAACATGCAAGAAAATAACAAAACTAGAAAAAACAAAAAAAATTAGAAATCCATTTTTGAAAACCAAAAAGAAAGAAAAGAAAGAAACCCAAATACTGAAAAGCCAAGAACAGATTAGCAAAATCAAAAGAAGAAAAAATAATAAATATAATTAAATAATAAGCAATAAATTAGATATGCCATTTATCTAAATTAAGTTTATTTGATAAAGAAAACTAAAATACTTGTATTCAAACTAAAAAATAAAGGTGAATTCATATCCAATGGATAAGGAATAAAAGAAATGATGACAATATTTTACTAAGTTATATTCTATCCATTTAAACTAACAAATTAAATGAAATGGATAGATATTCATAAAACTATACAATATCCAAATTAAGAGAACAAAAGATAATTTAAATAATTCTCTTCCAGAGAAAGAAATTGAATAAGCAATAAATAAACTTTCCCTCAAAAAACACAAAAAATCAAAAAAACCAGGACTAGATTGATTTATGAATGAATTTTTTGAATATTAAAACAATTAATTCTAATACTACAAATTCCTTCTAAGTTATAAGTAAAGCATCATCTTGGTATCTAAATGAAGAAGATTCAAAACAGACAATAAAAATCATACCAATATCACTTGAATATTAATGCAAAAAATTAAAATCACATAATAGCATGGAAAATGTAGCAATAAATCACAAACATTATCTACTATAACCGGGGCAGATTTATAACAGGAATGAAGAGCCCATTCAGTATTAGGAAAATTACAATGCTATCAACTGTGCTAGTATTTGTGTTTTGTTTTGTTTTTTCAATATTGGTAGGAGAATAGGGGAAGTGTAGTATCATGAAAATCTGGAGAGTAGTGCTTCCTTAAGAGAAAAGAGGTTGAACAATGAAGTCAGAAAATAAGGAAGAAGGAAAATAAAATTATTTTAGAAGACTATAATACCTTTTTATTATGTATGCTAGAAATATATTGATATTGAGATGGAGAAAACCTATGTAATGAATCTTTTATTTTGTCAGTGTGGGCTGTTCTGGTACAGGAATCCATAAGGGTGTTGATCCTTATTGATCCAGTAGCAAGTCAACTTGACAGTCATTGGACAAAAAGTAAAATAAAAATAAAAATGAATAAAGGGTCAGTGATTTAAGAAATATTGAGAAACTCCTAGTGTGGGATCTCCCTTCACCATCACAAATCACAACACTGCCTAGACTCAGATATGTCCTAGAAAGCTCACGAAGGCATAAAGAAGTTAGATGACTGGCTCACAAAATTTTGTTATAAATATTTCAGTCAGAGTTTGTATTATTCTATAGTATATTACATATGTATATATATATTATATAATATAAAATAATAAGTGTCTAGCTTCCTATATCCATGCCCATCATCCCCTCATCCAATCTGCTCTCTCCCATCACTTCTCCCATACCCCCCTTCCACTTTTCCAATAGGGTGAGATGAATTCCTGTGCCCCATTGCCTGCATATCTTATCTACCAATTATATGCAAAATAGTATTAATCATAGTATTTATATATTTTAAAAATTGATTTTAAAAGGAAGATAAGCAACTCAGCATATGCTGTACATGTGTAGCTACGCAAAACATTACCATAGTAGATATATTGTAAAAGACTGACTATATTTCCCTCCCTCCCATGCCTCCACTTGGTCCACTCCCCACCTTGATCCTGTCCCTTTTCAAAAGTGGGTGCTCCCAAATTCCCTGCCCCCCATCCTGCCCTCCCTTCCGCCTCTTTCCACCCCCCCACCCTCCTATAGGGTGGGACACCCTATTTAGTATGCACATCATTCTCTCCTTGGTCCAAATTCAAGAAGAATTCTCCCCTCCCCTGCAACCACCTTCCTCTGCCTTCTCTACACGAGACAGTTCACCCCATTGTCTCTCTCCATTCCCCGTCACCACATTACTCTCTCACCTCTTAAACTCACCTTTTAAGTATCATCACTTCCTATTAAATTCAACCTGTGTCCTCTATCTATGTATACCTGAAAACTTATATACACACATTCACATATGTATTCATATATCCATATACCCTTCTTCAACTATTTTCATACTGAGAAAAGTTTCATCAGTTACAGTTATTGTTATTCCCTGTAGGAATGTAAATAGTTCAACTTTGATAAATCCATAGTGATGGCTTTTCCCTGTTTACCTTCTCAAGCATCTCTTTCTTCTTGTATCTGAATGTCAAATTTTCTATTCATCTTTGTTTTTTTCATCCAGAATGCTCTCTTCCACTGAATGCCCAAATTTTCCCCTGAAACATGATACTCAGTTTTGCTGGGTAGGAGATTCTTGGTTTTAATCCCAGGTCCTTTGACCTGTGGAATATCATATTCCATGCCCTTTAATCCCTCAGTGTAGAAGCTGCCAGATCCTGTGTTATCCTGATTGTTTCCACAATATTAAAATTATTTCTTCCTGGCTGCTTGTAATATTTTCTCCTTGATCTGGGAATTCTGGAACCTGGCTACAATATTCCTAGGAGTTTTCTTTTGGGGATATTTTTCAGGAGGTGATCTGTTGGGATTAAAACAAAGAATCACCTACCCAGCAAAACTGAGTACATGTTTCAGGGGAAAATATGGGCATACAATGGAATAAAGGATTTTCAATCATTCTTGTTGAAAAAAGTAGAGTTGAATAGGAAATTCAACATTAAGGGGGCAGCTAGGTGGCGCAGTGAGTAAGAGCAATGGCCTTGGAGTTGGGATGACCCGAGATCGAAACCGGCCTCAGAAAATGAGCACCCACACATAAATAATGACTAGCCGTGTAACCTTGAGCAAGTTACTTAACCCCAAGTGCTTAAAAAAAAATTAACATTAAGATACAAGAAGCAAGAGAAGCATGAGAAGTTAAACAGGGAAAAGAAATCATAAGGAACTTATCAGAGTTCAACTATTAACATTCCTACATGGAAAAATGATAATTGTATCTTATGAAACTTTTCTCAGTAAGAAAATAGTTGAAGGGGATAGAAATGGATATGTATATGTGTATGTGTATACACACACACATGCATATATGTATACCTACACATATATGTTAGTGTGTATATATGTGAACAGGTATACATAGATAGAAGACACAGGACCAATTTAATAGGAAGGGATGATACTTAAAAGGTGTAATGAAGAGGTGACAGAGGAATACAATGAGAGGAGATGGGGAGAGACAGAATGGGGAAAAGTATCTCATATATAAGAGGCAAGGGAAAATGTTTAAAATGGAAGGGGAGAATAGGAAGGCCAAAGGGAATGGGTCAACCTTGTTCTCATTGAATTTTGCCCCGGGAGGGAATGACATACACAATAAACATGGTATCTCACACTACAGGAGAGTAGGGGAAAAGGGGATGAGAGGGGGGTGATGGAAGGGAGGGCAGGCTGCAGGGAAGTTAGAATAACCCACTTTTGAAAAGGGATGGGATCAAAGTAGAGAAGAGAACAAGTGGGAGGTGGGATAGGACAAGGGAAATATAGTCAGTCTTTCACTATATATCCAGCATGGAAATATTTTGCATAGCTACACATGTACAACCTATGCTGAATTGCTTATCTTCCCAGTATGGAGGGTGAAAAGGGAGGAAGGAATTGAATCTGGAATTCAAAGTTTTAAAATAAAATGTTTAAATATATATTCTATTATTAATATTATTTTACATGTAACTGGGAAATAAGATATACTGGCTCTAGAGCATAGAGATCTTCCATGCCCTACTGGAAATGTGGAAGGGGTATGGGGGAAGATATGGGAGAGAGCAGATTGGAGGAGGGGTATCCAGTGGGATCACTATTTTGGGGTGGTGGTTAGGGGAAAAACAGGGAGAAAATTTGTAACCCAATATCTGGTGGAAATGAATAATGTAAACTAGAAGTTAATAAAGCACTTGATAAAGCAAAATAACATAAAATAAAATTAAAATATCTATCTGTGACATGAGATAACATTTAATTCAATTCAGCTAACTTTCAATAAATGCCTCCTTTATCAGGTACTGTGCTATGTGCTGGGTACACAACTAGAATAACAAAGCAATCCCTGTCTTCAGGAAGCTGACATTGTAACTGGAGAAAGAGTTAACATGCACATCGATAAGTGAATACAAAATGTAGGCCAATTAAATGCAAAGCACTAAAGATATATATGTATACACACATATATGTATATAAAATAGGTGTATGTTTATGCATGCATGTATTTATGTTTGTATATATACACCTACAATATACATATATACCTATATATGTATATGTATATGTGTGTGACATATATAAATATAGATATAGATACATATAGTGATCTATATCTATCTATATCTATATCAATCTATGTATCTATATATAGTTGTTGTTATCTTTGCCATTGTTATTTCCTCAAAATTAGGATATGCCTCCTTTGAGATGTGGATGCTTAAAGGGCTTGATAGTTTTCAGAATGTACAATTGAGAAGGGACATGGAATATAGGTTGTTTGAAGCCACAGAGGAATTTGGTGTGTTATATGTAAGGAAAAGTAAATAGACAAGTCTGATGGGAACAGAGAGTTCATGAAGGAAAATACACAGTGATAAATCTGCAAAGGAAGGAGAAACTTAGATTGGGAAGGGCTTTGACCACCAAAAAGAAGTTTGTGTTTCTCTTGTATGACATAGGGAGCTAACAAAGACTTAATGCTGTGCTCTATTCATTTAAAGCATTTTGCAAACCCTAAAGCCCTTTTTAAATGTGACCAATTAAGTCCAATCTTGAAGGTAGAATGTCCTGGTAGCTTCTATTAAGTTAGCAAGAGTTTAGTATGAGCTCTCTTGCAACATTTTCCCTAAGTTAGTGTCTGCCTTTCCCAAACAAAAACAGAGTTTGGAATCATTACCCCCTTCTTTGTGCAGCATTGTGTAATACATGATCAAAAAGTTTCTCATTAATGTGTGACAGCACTTTCTATGGGCTGTACACAAAATCTTTGTGGGTGTTATACTAAAGAAAAGGCAAATGACAGTCAGTGTCAACACTAAACAGCTTGGGGCAAACTATTTTCTCAATACCTACGGAATTTAATTGAAATGCAATATTTCATGAATATTAGAAACTGGGGCTTTATTAAAAATGGCAAGGAAAAGTGAACGCATGGCTGTTTAGAGTAACGAGTAGTTCAAATTTATTCATTCGATACCTCACTGAATTATTTAAAACTCTGCTTAAGCGCAAGGTCACAGAATAATCTTGGCAAGTGCGCACTTTTGCGTGATGCATTTCCATAATTCCCCTGCATCTCTAAAGTTAATCACAGCCTTGGCATGCAGACCTCCTGCATGGACTCCCCGAGCCAGATAAAGGCCTTGACTCTCAACCTAGGATGAAAGCAATTTACTGACACTCGATAACAGAACAAACCTTTCATATGTTTTTGAAGAGTAATATATGTTCATTAGTAAAATGGCTGGTTTTTTTTCTTTTCTTTATATCCTCTCTCATTCATTTTTATTTGAGTTTAGAATAAAGGAAGGTAGTATTTTGCTTTTGAAAAAAAGGGAAATTCATAAAACAAATTATGAATTTAAACTGAACTCCTGAAGCCAAGTTGGAAATTGAAAAAAAAAATGAGTTCCAGATTTCTTTGTGTAAGTGATTAATGTACTCAACTCAAACTCTTTTTAGATTGAGCAGCTGAAATGGGAACAAAAGATCTGTTAGAACCCCTCATAATTATCAGAATCTATCCCAGCAGGATGTAACTTTTTTGTGGGTAGGAATAATTTCACTTTAATCTTTTTATCTCCAGGACCCTGCCAGTGTTATATACACATAGCAGGTCCTTGAAAGCACTCTTAACCTGAAGTGAGTTGATTTAGTCTTGGGTTTGACATAGATTTCTGTACTCCTTAGTTCACCTCAGAGGCTAACTCTCTCTAATCTCTAGTACAGAGATTTTCTGGAATCCAGGAATTGAAAACAGTTTTATTAAGGTCAGGACAATCTTTCCTTTCCTAATAAAGTGAGTATCCAGAAAACATTGAACTCTCCACTAAAAAGATAATACTTCACAGGAAAGAGGCTAAGATCAAAACTCTGTCTTTTAAGACTGGTGCCTTACTCATGACACTCTTAATTCTTCCAACTTTAACTCACTTCAGTGACCATTGACTGATTCTTCCTTTTACCAACATTGATCTTTTCCATAAGAACTTCCCTCTAACTACACTCCTTGTCCACTTTACTAAGGAGTCTTAGCTTAGTTAGCTAAGAAACATTTATATAGTACTTAATATGGACGAAGCATCATGCTAAGAGTTCCACAATTATTATTTCACTTGATTATCTTGGCAATTCTGCAACGCACATGTTATTCCTGTTCTCATTTATATATGAAGAAACTGAGGCAAACAAATGTTCAGTCATTTACCCAAGGTCACAGAGCTAGTAAGTGTCTAGATTTGAACTCAGGTTTTCCTGACTCTACATTCAATAGACTATCCATTGCACAACCCAGCTATTCCTAGATTTTGTTTGTTTAGCATCTATTTGTTTTTCGTACTGGCTTCATTCATGACATGAAATTATAGTTCATTTGTTTTTTTTTACCAAGGTTTTGCCAAAGCCCACCAGATCTAGTAAACTTAACTTCACCTTGCCCCAGGTCCTACCCCCTGTTGTGTGGTAGAACTCCTCTGTTGACCTTATCATACTCACCTCCTTATCCAACACATAAGAAGATTCAGCCCAATTCATCCTAAGTTAACTGGACTGTGGCCAAGAAGAGGGAAACTTTCTTCTAGTTTCATGTTGGTGATGACAAATTCACTGGGGTTAAATCTCTGATTTTCAGCTACACTTTGTAGACAGTCTCTATGTTCAGTACCTGGAAAATCTGACCTCATCATATCCCTCCACCTTGGTAATATTTATATAGTTAAATTAACTGAATAAAGAAATTCAAGTTTTGGCCATATTTAACCATGATCCAATAGAATTGAACCTCTTACAACAACCTGTTCTCTGAATTCAGTCATGTGAAATTAATAAATATTCCCTTTTATGATGTTTTTTTTTTCATTTTTAACTTTCAAATGTAATAATTTTGTGGAACAATAGTTCTTGTTTGCTTATCTGCAAATATTTGATATCCATTAGAATGTATATATATATATATATAGTAATATATATGTATATGCATTACACATATATTACACACACACACACACACACACACACACACACACACACACACAATGGTCAAAATAGACCATTATATGGCCTGTTGTTAGCAGTATCAAATCTCTAATGTCCCAGATGCTTTCTATTCATATGCTTGAAATTTAACTACAGCTTTCCCTCCCCCCCCTTCCAAGTCTGGAACTGTTAGCCAAGGACTAGAAGTTGGAATTTACAGTCCAAGAATATGCAAACCACTCTCCCCACAAATAACCCCAATGAACTATTATTTTCAACAATTTTCTGCAATACATTCATTGTCACAAGTCTTCAGCAAAATGAATGATGATGTTGATGATGATAATATAGCATGAGAAAATAGTAGGATTTTGAAGTCAGAGGACCTTCATTCATTCACTAAGTATTCATTTAGTGCCTATTATATGTCAGCCACTGTACTGGCATATAATCTAGGGTGGCAGGATATAAATACACCATTCTGCATTTTCATAGAAGTCAATATAATCATATTTTCCCCTTGTCCTCAATTTGTTTAAATTCTATCTTGAAGAACAACCTAGAAATAGGATAACAGACTTACAGCTGGAAAGCCATCTATACAGCTATTTCATTTTAAAGATGAAAAATCCCCTAACGACAGGATTTTAGAGCTAGAAAAGACCTCAGCTCTCATCTAGTCTAAGCTAAAATCAAAGAAACCCTCACTATAATAAACCTGCAACCTCTGCTTGGAGGCATCTAAAGCAGTCAGAGTTAACCACCACACCAGATGAACCATTGCATTTTTAGACAGCTCCCATTATTTGGAAGGTGTGTTTGTTTCCTGAAAATGTCTTCAATTGGTATCTTTGCATTGCTCCATTTTGCTTTTGGTTCTGGTCTCTGGGTGCAAAGGGAACGAGTCAAAACCTTACTATACGTGATAGTTTTCCAAATACTTGAAGACATCTTCCAGGTCTCCCCTCTTCCCCCCAACAACCCTGAAACTTCTCTTTTCCAGGCTAAACATTCCTACTTCAATCAAATAATCAATTAAACAATAAATAGTTATTAAGTGACTATTATGTGCCAGCATCCTCATATGTCATGGATTCAAGGACCTTCTTTGTCTGGATTGCTCTTCTCTGGATATTCCCCAGTATTTTTTTTTCCAAATGCTTTATTAACTTCTGATTTACATCATTCATTTCCACCAGATTTTGAGTTACAAATTTTCTCCCCATTTTTTCCCATACCCACTGCCCCAAAATAGCAGTCCCACAGGATATCCCCTCCTCCAATTTGCTCTCTCCCATATCTTCTCCCATACTCCCTTCAACTTTTCCAGTAGGACATGGTGGATCTCTATGTCCCAGTGCTTGTATATCTTATTTCCCAATTACTTGTGAAATAGTATTAGTAATAGTATGTATGTGTGTGTGTGTGTGTATTTTAAACATTTGATTATAAGACTTTGAATTCCGGATTCATTGCCTTCCTCCCTTGTCACCCACCCTTACTGGGAAGATAAGCACTTCAGAATAAATTGTTCATGTGTAGCTAATGCAAAACATTTCCATAGTAGATATATTGTAAAAGACTGACTATATTTCCCTCCCCCCTATCCCAACCCCCACTTGTTCTATTCTCTATATTGATCCTGTCCCTTTCCAAAAGTGGGTGCTTCCAACTTCCCCCCCCAGCCTGCCCTCCCTTCCATCATCCCCCCTCTCATCACCTTCCTCCCTACTCTCCGGTAGGTTAAGATACTTTATTTAGTGTATATGTAATTCTCTCCCTGCACCAAATTCAAGGAGAATAAGGTTGACCCATTCCCTTTGGCCTTCCTATTCTTTCCCTCCATTGTAACCATTTTCCCTTGCCTCTTCTATATGAGATACTTTATAGCATTCTGTATCTCCCCATCTCCTCTTATTAAATTCCTCCACCTCTTAATTTCACCTTTTAAGTATCATCCTTTCCTATTAAATTGGTCCTTTGGCCTCTTATCTATGAATACCTACAAACATATATACACACATTCACTTATGTATTCATATGCCCATATATACTCTGATATATACATATAGATAGATAGATAGATAGATAGATAGATAGATAGATAGATAGATAGACAGATAGATACAGATATATGTATATTTCTATTCCCTTCAACTATTTTCATACTGAGAAAAGTTTATCAGTAATAATTAATTGTTTTTCCATATAGGAATATTAGTAGTTCAAATTTGATAAGTAACTTAGGATTTCTTTTCCCTGTTTACCTTCTCATGCTTCTCTTGCTTCTTGTACCTGAATGTTAAATTTTCTACTCCACACTTTTTTTTCATCAAGAATACTTGAAAGTCCTCTATTCCACTGAATGACCATATATTCCCTTGAAACATGATACTCAGTTTTAATCCCAGCTTCTTTGCCCTCCTGACATATATTCGAAGCCCTTCAATCACTCAGTGTAGAAGCTGCCAGATCCTGAGTTATCCTGATTGTGTTTCCACAAAATTCAAATTGTTTCTTCCTGCCTGGTTGTAATATTCTCTCCTTGATCTGGGAATTTCAAAATCTGGCTATAATATTCCTAGGAGAATTATTTTGGGGATCTTTTCCAGGGGGTGATTGGTGGATTCTTTCAACCTCTATTTTTCCATCTGGTTCTAAAATATAAAGGCAGTTTTCCTTGAGAATTTCTTGGAGGATGATTTCTAGGTCCTTTCTTTGATCATGGCTTTCAGGTAGTCCAATAATTTTAAAATTATCTCTCCTGGATCTATATTCTAGTTCAGTGGTTTTTCCCACGAGATACTTCACATTGCCTTCTACTCTTATTGTTTGGATCTGTTTAACAGCATCTTGATTTCTCATAAAGTCACTAGCTTCCATTTGCTCCAATCTAACTCTGAAGGAATGATTCTCCTCAGTGAGCTTTTGAGATTCTTTTTTCCATCTGGCAAATTCAGCTTTTAAGGCATTCTTCTCCTCATTGCCTTTTTGAGCCTCTTTTGCCATTTGATTTAGTCAATTTTTTAAGCTGTTATTTACCTCACTCAGGCTGTTGACTCTCATTTCATAATTTTCTTGCATCATTCTCATTTCTCTTGCCAATTTTTGCCCCACTTCTCTTATCTGCTTCTTAAGGTCCTCTATGGCCTGTACCCAGCTCATATTTTTCTTGGAAGCTTTTGGTGCAGGAGTTCTGATTTTACTGTCTTCCTTCTCTTCCATGCTTTGATGGTTTTTATCCCCAAAATAGGAGTCTAAAGTTGGATTATTCTGTTTACTTTGCTTCATTTGCCTTCTCTTGTTGCCACTTAGTCACTTGATCCCTGGGCTTTTTGCCATAGTAGGACTCTGCCATTAGACAAGGGAGGTTCTGACCCAAACGCTGGGGTTTTCTCAGCTGCCAGAGGTTTTAGTTGGGTCTCCTTTCTGAAGCCTCCACATGCTCTGGCAAGCTGGTCACACACCCCAGGACCTCCACCCTAGATAGCAATCCAGATCCAAGCAGGTTAAAGCAAGAGCAATTACCCCTCAGATTGGTCCTTGTTCCCCCTACAATCTGCAGGCCAGGAGCTGAAAGTGCCACATGGTGGGGGCTGTGCTGCAGAGTTGCAGTGGCTTCTGTCCCTGGGGAAGAGGCTTTTGCACTCCCAACTACTGGATGCCAAAATCCACACTGCACTGACCTCTCACTTTGTCTTTCACATCTATGTGTTGATAATTCTGGAAACAGCCATAGCTGCTGGTGATCTGGAGTCCCTCCAGCCCAGGGCTGGTCAGGCTCCACCCTGGGCTAATAACTCTGGCTCATGCAGGTTTGGGCTTGGCTCCCCCAGAGCTGTGCTGGCTGATTTCTGCCAGACTGCCAGGCTGTCCTCAGTGGGAGGTTAGCTTCTTTGTGTCATTTTATGGGTTCTGTAGCTCCAAAGTTTGTTAAGAGTCACCTTTTATATGAAATGGAGAAGGTGAGAGCCAGAGCCCCGCTGAAGCCCTGTTTCTACTCTGCCATTTTGACTCCGTCCCCTATTCCCCAGTTTTTTAATATTCTTCTAAAATTATGGTGCCAAGAAATCAACAAGCTACTCCAGATGAGATGTGAAGAAGACACAGTAAAATGGGACAATTTTTTCAATATTAAATGGCTTGTATCTCAATGCAGGCAATTGCAATCCTTGCACTTCCTTTTCACCTTCTGCATGTTTCTGACCCATATTAACCTTGTGGTTTTCTATAACTGATATATGTTCATTTTCGATAACACATACATGTTTGAGCAAATCTGCTTTCTAATCAGATATCACCATTGTGTGTAATTGATTTTTCCCCAAGTGTAAATTTATTAGAAGCTTATAAAAGATTATATTAATATATATTGCCCCATTTTCTATGAGGTTAAGATGCTTTTGGCCCTTAGCTCATTCATCAAGGGCATTTGTTGTACCTCCTAGTTTTGTATCATCTACAAATATAATAAACTGCAGAGGGCCAAATAGATCCCTTGTGTCTTCTACTAGAGAACCCCATCATATTGCCTTAAAACAATAAACAATTGATAATTTTGGTACTTTTCCTTCAACCAGTCCTGAATCCATTTAGTTGCATTATCATCTACTTCAAATCGTTCTAATTTCATTGCAGGCATAGTTTGAAGTCTTTTAACAAAAACTTTGCTAAAATATAGGTACATTAGAGGGGCGGAGCCAAGATGGTGGAGTAGAAACAACACTTCCAAGGCTCTCTTGCCCACACAACTTGAAAATCATATAAAAGGGGAGGATTAACCTCAGTCTGGAAGTTAATCACTCTTGCTTTAACCTTCCTGGATCTGGATTTTGGTCTGTGGTGGAGGTCTTGGGGTGGGTATCCAGCTTGCCAGAGTGTGTAGAGGCTTCACAGAGGCCACCCAACTAATACCTCTGGAAGTTGAGAAGACCCCAATGTTTGGGATGGAAGTACCCCTGTCTGATGGCAGAGTCCTACTGTGGCAACAAGTCCAAAAGTCAAGTAATTGAGTGGCAACATGCCTAAGCAAAGGAAACAAAATAAATAAAAAAAAATCAACATTAGACTCCTATTTTGGGGGCAAAGAGGATTGAAGCATGGAATAGGAGGAAGGCAATGACATCAGAAGTCCTCCACCAAAAGCCCCAAATAAAAATATGAGTGGGTTACAGGCCATAGAGGATCTTAAGAAGGATTTTAAAAACCAAATAAGAAAAGTGGAAGAAAAATTGGGAAGAGAAATGAGAAGGATGCAGGAAAAGTATGAAATGAGAGTCAACAGCCTGACTGAGGAAAATAACACCTTAAAAAATAGACTAACTCAAATGGCAAAGGAGGCTCAAAAGGGCAATGAGGAAAAGAATGCCTTAAAAAGTCGAATTTTGGGGGCTCACTTTGAGAAGTGTTGTGTGATTTGACCAGATGAGACTCTGCGAAGCCGTTGTTGAGAGCCCCCCGGCTTTGAAAACCCAGATGTTGATGCTTCCCTCTCCGGAGGAAGAGTTGAGACCTTCCCAGCATTCTCTGACACACCTGGAGACCAAGACTTGGAGAGATCAGTTTAATTTAGGGGAGTGGGGAGCTCAAGCAACTTGTAGCTATGGAAGATGCCATCAGCTGGCAAGACGCAGGGGAAGGCAGCCCCTCCCAGATCTCCTCCCTCACTTTTCCTTTGTCCCTGACCCTCCAGGGAACCCAACATGGACCCCGTCCTTTGTTTCCATGACAGACTTACTGTTGCTGCTGCTGTTTGCCTTTCGTTCTGGAAGAAGACCATGACATCAGGAAGGTGATTCTATGACATGCGAGTGCATTGGACTTACGTGAGGGAGAGCTGTGCAAGCGCTATGTATAAGATGGTAATAACACAGATTAAACTTTAAAACATTTTCCGTTGGGAGAGCCGGTTGTTAAACGTTTCCCAGCATGTCTCTGCCTGCTTCTGTCCAGATCTAGGTCACCTGCCTCCTGGTCTGTATCTTTGCCCCAGGGCTTTCCCAGGGTCAGCCTCCATCTAGGCTATCTATTCAGGGCCTCTTTGCTCCAGAAATTTCCTCAGTTCTCCAGAGGCCTTTCTCAGACCCACCTTGAACTGCCTGTTCCTTCATACTGTGAGATGACCTCCTGGCCCCTGTAAGATACAACATTATCCCCTGCTACCGAGTTGGACCTTAAGGAAAGCCCTTAATACTAATCACCTCCTTCTCTTAACTGACCTCTCTCTACCACTGAGGCTCCACCTACTTGGACTTACTCCTCAGTGGTTAACATATTCCCACCCTCTTATTCCCTCCGCATCCTAGTCATTCTGGTCAACCTAAGAACAGACCCCCATTCCCCAATTCAACTGCCTGTTCCCTCATTCCCATTCCCCTCTACCCACCAAATATCCCACCCCAGATCTACCCATCCCTGCCATTGTGCTCTCTTAGGGAATAAATTGGATTTCATTTAAAAAAAAAAAAAGTCGAATTTTCCAGATAGAAAAAGGATCTCAAAAGCTCACTGAGGAGATTCATTCCTTCATAGTTAGACTGGAGCAAATGGAAGCTAATGACTTTATGAGAAATCAAGATGATGTTAAACAGACCTAAGCAATTGAAAGAATAGAAGGCAATGTGAAATATCTCATGGGAAAAACCACTGACCTGGAAAATAGATCCAGGAGAGACAATTTAAAAATTATTAGACTACCTGAAAGGCATGTTAAAAGACAGAACCTAGAAATCATCCTTAAAGAAATTCTCAAGGAAAATTTCCCTGATGTTTTAGTCCCAGAGGGCAAAATAGAGGTTGAAAGAATCCAGCAATCACCTCCTGAAAAAGATCCCAAAAAGAAAACTCCCAGGAATATTATTTCCAGGTTCCAGAATTCCCAGATCAAGTAGAAAATACTTCAAGCAGCCAGGAATAAACAATTTCAATATTGTGGAAACACAATCAGAATAGTACAGGACCTGGCAGCTTCTACACTGAGGGACTGAAGGGCATGGAATATGATATTCCAGAGGGCATAGGAGCTGGGATTAAAACCAAGAATCACATACCCAGAAAAACTGAATATTTTGTTTCAGGGGAAATATGTTCATTCAGTAGAATAGAGGACTTTCAAGCATTCTTGATGAAAAAACCAGAGTTGAATAGAAAATTTGACATTCAGACACAAGAAGCAAGAGATGCTTGAGAAGATAATCCAGGAAAAGAAATCAAAAGGAACTTATCAGATTTGAACTATTTACATTCCTACATGGAAAATCAGCAACTGTGAGTGATGAAACCTTTCTCAGTATGAAAATAATTGAAGAAAGGTTTATGGGCATATGAATACATATGTGAATGGGTGCATATATGTTTACAGGTATACATGGATAGAGGGCACAGGTTGAATTTGGTGGGAAGGGATGATACTTAAGGGGTGAAGTTAAGAGGTAAGAGAGGAAAGTGGCAAGAGCAGATGGGGAGAGACATGGTAGGGTAAACTATCTCATGTAGAAGAGGCAAGGGAAGTCATTGCAGGGGAGGGGAAGAACAGGAAGGCAAAAAGGCAAAACCATTTTTTCATTGAATTTGGCTCAGTGAGAGAATGACATACGTACTAAATGGCATATCTCACCCTGCAGGAGAGTAGGGGGAATGGGTTGGGAGGGGGATGATGGAGGGGAGGGCATTCTAGGGGGCGGGGAGTTTGGAGGTGCCCACTTTCGAAGAGGGACAAGATCAAAGTAGGGAATGGACCAGGTGGAGGGTGGGATGGGTGGGAGGGAAATACAAGCAGTCTTTTACAATATATGGACTATGGTAATGTTTTGCATAGCTATACATGTACAACATATATGGAGTTGCTTATCTTCCCAGAGGGAGTGGATCTGGAATTTGTAGTTTTAAAATTAAATGTTTCAAATATATATAAATACTATCATTAATACTACTTTGCATGTAATTGGGAGATAAGATGTGCTGGCATGGGGGCACAGAGATTCAACTTGCCCTAATGGTAAAGTTGAAGGACGTATGGGAGAAGATATGGGAGAGAGCAGATTGGATGAGGAGATATCTTGTGGGACTGCTGTTCTGGGGTGGTGGCTAGGGAAAAAATGGGGGAAAATTGTAACTCAAAATCTGGCAGAAATGAATGATGTAAACCAGAAGTTAATAAAGCATTTGTTTAAAATACAGGTAAATTATATCTACAACATTTCCCTCATCTCCTAATTTAGTAATCCAACCAAAAAAGGAAATGGGTTTATATTACTATGACTTATTGATAAAGCCTTGTTTACTAGCTCCTTGTAATCACTGCTTCCCCTTCTACATGTTCACTAGCTTTAACGATCTTTTCTAGAATTTTCCCCCAAAATGAAGGCTAAACAATGGACTTAGTTTGCAGACTGAGTTCTTTTTCTTTTTCTTTTTAAATCATTGCCTATGTCCTTTTCAACCTTATGCCATTTCTCCTGTTTTCCATAATCTTTCAAATATCTCTGGAAGTAGCTCAGCAATTACCTTGCCCTATACTTTCAGCACCTGAAGATGTAATTCTCCTGGGCCACTTATCTTGAAATCATCAAGAACAGCTATGGGCTTATATATAACTGGTATATTAACTTCCTCTTAGTCATTTTTGCTTTCTCATTGCCAAAGGATCAATCTCCTTAGCAGAGAAACAGAAGCAACTTATAATTAGAGCAGATCTACCATTTTGCTGTTGTCAGTTATCAACAGGTCCTATTTACCTTAAGCAAAGAGCTATTCCTTTATGTCTATTTCAGTTTGATTCTTGGCAAGCCACTTCACTCTGTTTGCCTCAGTTTCCTCATCTCCAAAATTAGTTGGAGAAGGAAATGGCAAACCACTCTAGTATCTTTGTCAAGAAAACCTCGCATGGGGTCCTGATGAATCAGACTTAAAAATAACTGAAGATCCATAACATCTGCATTAGATCATCCTAATAACATAACATCTTTTATTAATGTTTCGATATTGCTTTCAGCTTCCATCTTTTGTCCAATATTTGCATTAGTTGATGAGTTTCCTATTAGTTCATACAGTTCTATTTGGATAAATCCCATCTCCCCAACACTTCATTAGAATAGTTCTGTAATTTGTCTTTCTAACTGTAGCATTAATCTCTTTTCTTTCTTTTTTATAATTTTATCCATGGGCTCATACCCATATTTCTTCTTATATCTTTGAAATAGATTTTCCTAGAATCTAAAATGTATCTCAGACTATTCTCCTAGGGTTTCCTTGCCTTATTACAATCTAATGTAAAGCCACACAAAGCAGTTTTCCAGAGTACTGCTGCTGTGAACAGCTTTCAAGGTTCTGATTACACAGTATAGTAAAACTTCTATTTATTCAGTAACAAACTAAGACAAAACATTCAAAGAAAGTCAAAGTAGAGCATTCACAATGTTACAACTTATCGCTAAAATAGCCACATTGTTTTCACCAAAGTGAATGCACAGTTTTGAACAAAGTATATTCATTCTGTAACTCAATCATTTAGTAAGTCCTCAATTCAATCACAAAGTACAAAAAGGTTAAAGTCCTCCACCCAAGGGGTGCAATTAAGTTACTACTTCATCAGTCACTATTCAGTGACCTCTTAAGGGGTAGTGGAAAATACAAAGGTCATCCACCCCTAGGTCACAAATAAGTTATAATTTCATCAGTCACTACTCAGTACACTATTTCATCAGTCTTCACCAGTTCCGGCTAGCCCTCAGAAATCTTTGGCAGCCCTGGCTCACTCTCAGAAGCCATCAGCAGGAGTTTGTCTGGCTCTCAGAAGAAGCTCCACTACCACATGTTCTGTTCTCAAAATCAAAATCACTTTCTCCAGCTCTGGTCTCAAAATCAAAATCACTTTATCCAACCTCCATGTGACTTGCTTCAAGAAATTCTGTCTCAGTTCTCAATTCTCACTTCTCTTCTCAGTCCTTCTCAAATCTCAGTTCAGTCTTCAGTCCAGCAATAGCATCCCAGCCTCCAGATGCTTGTTGAGAGAAATCCCCCCCCCCCCCGTCTCTTTCTCTCTCTCTCTCCCTCCCTCTCTCTCTCCCCTCTCTCTTCTCCTCCTCCCCGGAAGTAGCTGCTCTGACCCCACGATGCTTACCCCAAGAAATTTTGACTCTTCCAGCTGGAGCTTTTCCTTATATACAGTATTAGCTCCTCCCTGTTCAGCCTCCTTTTGTTACATCATCAACAGGGGTTCATAACTTCTGTTTCTTTAACAAAGGCTTGATATAATTAGCTTGACACTAAGTGTTATGTACCTGTTAGTTTGTCGATACAAAAGGATCTTCAAATTTCATTACTATTACAATGGTCAACTCTCTTCCTAGGGTTTCCATTATTTACACCCCATAATGACTTCCTCTCTGAGCATCAATGACATCTAAGATCCCTTCCCAATTGTAAGTCAATGATTCCTCATGTCTGCTTTTTGGAATATCTTCCTCTGCTGAAATGACAGCTTATGTGCCACTTCCAAAATTCAAAAATTTACCATGCCCACCCACCCTCCAGTTTTTAGTCTCTTCATCACACTGCAAAACTTTATTCATATTAATGTATATATTCCTTTTCTCAGTAGAGTGTAATCTCTTAAACTGCAGAAGATCTTTCATTGCTTACTTTTTAATCCCATCACCTATCCCAAATCCTGGCGTGTTAGTAGTTGCACAATAAAATTTACATAAAGTTTAGTGAAGTCAAATGACCCATGGCCATGCTGAAAGTACATGATAGCAGCAGGATAAAACCTGGATCCAGGGCTCTATGCATAATTTCACTATGCCTTTTTGATTTAGTACTAGAAATGGTGAATATTTGTGGGGGGAGGAAGGGGAAACCTATTTATTATCTAAACTGGAGTAATATTAGAGAGATTTAATTTTTTGTGATTTATCTGGATAATGGCAGAAATTAGTACTCATCTAGATCATTGCTCTGACCTAAGTCTCCCCTGGACCTATTTCAATTATTCATAAAATAGTTTATAATCACTAGTAAATCACTAGCTAGAGCAAAATATGACACTCCCACCCCCACCCCCACCCCCACCAAAAAAGTGAGAAACGAAAGTTTTCATTTCATTGGCACAGTGCTGTACTCAAAGCAACCAAGAAAACCAGATAGCTGTCCTTAGTAATGGCATTACATGCTAAACTTCATAACATCCCCACCCCTCCAGGAGGTAACTAAAAGCCCTGCTTCACTGAAGTCTTTGAGAACATGGCCAATTTTAAAATCACAGTTCAAACCTTCTGATATGATGGAGAACCATTAGATTTAATGATTTCCTTTTTTATGGATTACTACAGTCTACTTGGACTTAGACACTGCTACTATGTCACTTTGTATACCAAGGAAATTCCTATTTGCATTATAGTGGAATCCTAGGGAATTATGGTTTTTGTCTTCAGCTTTCCAACTGAATCTTTCTTGTGTTGTCTCCCCTACTTAGAATGCAAACTATCTAAGAACAGTTAAGTTACTGACTTTTCTGTTTTTCTACTTGGTTCTTTGCATATTGCATGCTGCATAATAAACACTTAATAAATACTTTTTGATTACATTCCATATAGACTGAAATAAACTCCCTCTGGCAATTTATAATCTAAGATTGAAAATACTGATGTGAATTGACACAAAGACATACAAACAATTTAAGCAGTGAACAAGCACATGCATAAATAAATGAACAACTTCTTAATCTTAAGTTCAAACAAAAGACTGTGTGAGTATAGTGAAGGGTCAGGTAGAGTAGGGAATTCATAGGAATTTCATGTTTAGACAAGGGAGAGCCAAGGGAAATCCACTATTTGTTGTGCATTTCAGTGTTTGAGAAATTATATGAAGAAAACAATACACATTCCATTTATGTATGATGTCAACATTAAATATTATTTTACAAGAAATATTATTTTAAAATAGTGATATTAAGATGTTGACCTTTATGGCTGTTATTGTAAAATATTGACACTCCTACAAGGTATTAGTGGTGAAAGCTATGGGGGCTCCATTTTATATATCCTGGCAATCTTCCCCCAATGTTGAGCATGGTGCTTTGCACATAGTAGTGGCTCAAAAGATATGTAACACAAGGACCACTAAACTCTGGATTCACACATATTACAGTGTTTACTGTGTAGATATTTTTGTGTGACACCGTAGCTTGGGACCCATTACCCACTAGGCTAATAACTTTGATCTTTTAAGCTCATTTGGCACCAACCTAACAAACTCAATGAGGAACATGTATTGTTTAAGTAAAACATTTAAATACTAATTTAATTAGGGAGAGAGGTTGTATAATGTAGTAGACAAAGGGATAATATACGGTTTAGAAATGTCATAGTGTTCAAATCCTGTCTCTTACATATTACCATAATTAATTACAATGGGCCAAACAGTTAGTATTTTTTTTTGTAAACCTTACCCTGCCCTCTTCTCCATGCCTATCCAAATTCTGCCCATTTTTCCAAACTCAGATTAACATTTATCTATCCAGGAATACTTCCCTAACCACTCCAAAAAGAAGGCCTCTCACACCAACTCTGAGGTCGACAGAATGTTTCTTGTGCTCTTGTAATGAGTTGTTTCTTCCTTTTTACTTAACTTTCCTGCTGTATCTTTCTTGCTTACCTGCTTAGCTCTCTTGTATCTATGTCTATATTTAATCAGTTAGATTTACATCTACAATTATGTACTTAGCATCTATCTGTCTATCTATCTATCTATCTATCTATCTATCTATCTATCTATCTATCTATATTTTGAACCAATAAATCAAAGGCCAAAAAGCTGAAAGAAAAGCATCTTTAATTGAAAGCTAAAGACTTTCCATCCAAAACACCACATATTGCTTTCCTAGTGAAGTGCCCACCTGTTACAGAAAACAGGGGTTATTTATGCTTGAAAACCACAAACAGGAGGTGCATAGCATTTTAATTGGAACAACCTTCTGGTTACATGCTTATTAAAATAGCTGAGCTCACATCTATAACAAAAGTGCTCCACAGGAAGGGTAAACCAATGGAAAGAACAGCCAAAGTACACGGGTCCTTTGAAACAACTGACTGTGTCTCAATTGGGCAGCTAGAAACTGTTACGGTATTCCTACAGTTCACAAAACTCATTGCAACAGGGGTAACCACTATAAACTGAACCATGAACCCTGCTTGGACCTGGATACCTCTTTCCCACAGGCAAGAAAACTGGAGGATGCATGGGATAGCCCTATGGGATCTAAATCCTTCTTCCCACATAGGAAGAAAACCAGTGGGAGACAGTGTCTGTAAGTTAAAAGTAATCTTTATTAAGCAAATACAAACATGGTCATGTGGAAGAGTCAGACTAATGCTGAAACAGCTCGTTTTGGAGAAAGCAGGACATGGTTTATATAATTTTCAGGGCAAAGAGGTAGGAAATGGCTGATTTGGGGAGATAAATTGGACATCTTATGGGCAGAGGTTTCCAGGCATGAGGGGAAGAGATTTCCAGGAGCAGGGGCACTGACTTCTTGGTACAAGGTAAGGAAGATATCAGAGAGATATACAGGATGTTTAGAAGGTATTGAGTCTACAGCTTCTGCTCAAAGTTGCCCCTGAGCTCATCAATGTTGGTTCTGTGGCTTCTGGAAGCTACAGGCATCCCCAAATTCAGCTAGACTTTGCTCTGAAAGAATCACTGGTAAGTCATGTAGCTCTGAGACTCAGAAATCTTTCTGATTGGTTGGTGGTGGTGTCACTCCAGTGTCCCTGATCCCCTGGGAGGAAAGGAAGTTCTAGCATATTCAGTCTGATAGGACAGGCATTAGAGAGATTGTGTCCACACCACAAAGCTGGTTCAAATTGGTTAACCTCTGTTAGTCAATTGTTAAGTCTTCAGAATGAGGTCTAGAGAATAGGGCAAGAGCAAAGGTTAGATCAAATAATATGTCTCGGGGGATTAAATTATCCTTAAAGGGTAGGGGGTCATTTTCCCCTTCACGTTGTTCCCTATCCATCTATCTATCCTTGCCACACAAAAAGAGCTGTTATAAATATTTTTATACACATGGGTCCTTTTTCTTTATCTTAGATCTCTTTGTAATATAGACCTAGTAGTGACATTGCAGGGTTAAATGGTATGCATAGGTTTATATCTTTTGGGGCATATTTCCAAATTGCCTTCCAGAATGTTTGGTTTAGTTTACAATTCCACAAACCGTGCTTTAGTGCCCCACTTTTCCCACATCCCCTCCAATATGTGTCATTTTCCTTTCTTGTCATATTAGACAATATGATAGGTATGAAGTGCTACCTCACAGTTGTTTTAAATTGCATTTTTCTAATAATTAGTGATTTATTTATTCATTTTGATTATTTTTTTTGTAGGGCAATTGGGGTTAAGTGACTTGCCCAAGGTCACACGGCTTGTTTGTGTGTGTGTGTGTGTGTGTGTGTGTGTGTGTGTGTTAAGTGTCTGAGGCCAGATTTGAACTCAGTTCCTCCTGACTCCAGGGCCGATGCTCTATTCACTGTGTCACCTAGCTGCCCCATAATTAGTGATTTAGAGCAATTTTATCATGTGACTATAGATAGTTTAGATTTCTTCATCTGAAAAGTACCTGTTCATGTCCTTCGACTATTTTTCATTTGGCCAATGGCTCATTATTTATTTTTTTTATAAATGCAACTCAGTTTTCCATATACTTGAAAAAATGACTTTTATCAGAGAAACTTGTAAGAAAATTTCTCCCAGTTAACTCCTTTCCTTCCAATTTTGACTTCATTCATTTGTGCAAAACCTTTTTTAATTTAATGGAATCAAAATTATGTATTATACATTGTTTAAATTCTTCCCTTATCCATAGATTTGATAGGTAAAATTTTTCATGTTCCCTTTTTTGAATATGATTTGCAACCATTTTAGCCTTATCTAGGCATATTGTATGATATGTTGGTCTAGACCTACTTTCTACCAAACTGCTTTGTGATTTTTTTGTTAAATATTGAATTCTTATTCCAAAAGCTTGCATCTTTGAGTGTATCAAACATGGATAACTATGGTAATTTACTACTGTGTTGTTGTCCACCCACTGATCCAATACTCTACTTCCTGGCCAGTATCAAATTGTTTTGATGATTACCACTTCATAGTGCAGTTTGAGGTCTGGTACTGCTAGGCCACCTTCACTGATTGTGTACTAGGCACATTTCACTAATGTTTTTCTAACATCTAGAATTAAAAGGTCACATCTTAATGACAGCATATTGGGACTTCCTACCAAGTGGAAATAGAAGGTCAACATTTTTCATTGATTCCTTTGATAGCTTTTATTTTTTGTTCTTCCAGATGAATTACTTGTGTTTTTTATAATTAATGTTATTAATAGATAACATTTAGCAAGTATGTGTAATACCATTCTTCCTACATTTCCTGACAACAGTATACCCATAATGATGGGGTAATGGGACCTGAACCCCAAAAACAAAGATATGTCTCTGGAAGCATCCTATAATTTCAGTAGGTCGCTGTGAGAATTTTTTTTCTTGTTGCAGGCACATACAGACCTGACCCTGTACATCTTCATATAAAAGCCATCAATGTAGGTATAGGTGCCTGCCCAAGGGCTCTGTCTGTGGCACCTGGAACAGAGCTATCTTGTCCTTTCTCCCCCAATATCTCTGGTATCAACAGGGGAATCTCTGTTGACTCCCTGAATTTTCCCATGCATTCTTTTCCCTGTCCCTTTTCATATAAGCAGTAGCAACACCCCCTATTAATTTGAAAATTCCCTAAGGAAATTCACCTGCCTTATTGTTATCAGAATAAACTTTGTCATTTGACTAAAAGATGGCTTGAGTGCATGAATTCATTCCAGGTGATTTCACCTCATATACTGACATTTTGGGGGTCCCAGCTCCACTACACCATGTCAACCCCCCTAAACGACATTACATAAGTCAATATATTTACAGGACAATCATTTTCAGAAAGCTTCAGATGTTTAATTATATTATCTAGTAACTATCTTTTCACAATCAAACTACAGACAGGAAACCAATTAAATAATTTGCTAATTATTATTTCATGTTTACCCACATCATTCCATGTTCTTGGTTGCATATATACAAACACAGTTCTGTAAGAGAGAAGCACACAGTATATTTTTTTGTTGACCTTCTATTTCCACTTGGTAGGAAGTCCCAATATGCTGTCATTAAGATGTGACCTTTTAATTCTAGATGTTAGAAAAACATTAGTGAAATGTGCCTAGTACACAATCATGCAATTATCACAAGCTAATTAGAGCCCACTTTCACTCCTTTATGCCAACAATAACAAAAAATAAAAAATACATTTCATAGAATCTCGAATACTACATATTGAAACTCAAGCTCAACTCTCCTTTTTATTCATAGGCATATGTTAATGGACCAAGATAATCACAGATATCATTACTAGGGATTCAATTAAAAGGCAACAACAACAACAAAACCTGCAGCATCCAGAATGTACAGATCATTGTGCAAGTTCTAGTTAGAAGATTATATAAGATGCAATATTTACCCTCATGGAACTATCTTGTTTTAACATTGGATGTACAAATGACTACAATAAATGTTTGGTACATTAGAAACTTGGGCCTTTATTTATTAGCATCATTTTTTTTTTTGGAAGGATGTAGTCAGATATACAGGATCCAGTTTTAAGTATTCCTGAAGCTATTTAAGTTATCTTAGTCCACTTTTAAGCTATTGAAGATTAAAATCACACTAATAATATATTAATATTTGGTGCACCCTATACAATTACACTCATATATGCATATATACATCCAAATATATATGTAATCTATAGCTATATCTAAACTTCTGAGTTTGTGTATCTATAATGTGTCTTTTATCTATCTATCTATCTATCTATCTATCTATCTATCTGTCTGTTTATCTGCCTACCTACCTACCTGCCTATCTCTAAATATGCAGCATATTGTAAGAATTATGCTATCCTCCATGGCTAGAATGGACAATACCTGCAGATAGATATTCCTCCAACTTTACTTCAAGACCAAATCCCCATGCTATCCTTTCCTTGAAGCCTTTCCTGACCCTCTCCCCCTACGTAAGTGGCTGTTTTCTTTCCTTTCTCTGTATTTCTTGTGTGTTTATCACTTTGTCTTTTGCCAGAGTTACTTATGTATTTGTTTTTTTTTTGTTTTTTTTTTTTTTTGTAAATTAAGATCCTTGAAAGCAGGAGTATTTCAAGGACTATAGTGCAACTGGATTGAAATCCAACCTCAGACAAGGCAAAGTCTCAATTCCTGTCTCTGTAAAATGAAGATATTAAATTGTCTCCAAGGTTTTTTTTTCCTGACTCCAAATCTATGATTCTATCTTCTTCATTGTACTCCCAGACTAATAATGCATGCTTGATCAAAGTTTATTGAGTAGAAGTTCTACCAAACACTTTGAAATATCTTTATTGTCAATATCTCCTTTCCTTACTTCCATAGTGGCGGCACATAGAGTTAGGAAAACTCTAATCATCTTCATTTCTTTGCTCTCCTTTATTACCACCTCCCTTTACTATCAAATCTTGTAGAATATAGCTCCACAACAATTTTCTCATTTTCCCTGATTTCTCCATTCACTCAAATATTGACCTCTTTAGGCCCTCATAATCTCTTGCCTGTACACTTGACATATTCTCCTGCTTGCTTTCCCTAAATCCAGTTTTTCCCTTCCTAAGCTACTTTTCCACCAATCTAAATAATTGTTATCCCCAAAGCATGGTTCTGATGGTACCATTTCCCTTCTGAAGAAATTCCGCTATGTCTCTTTTGCTTCTAGAATGAAATATTAGTGCTTCCTTTCACCAATTAGAGGATTTGAAATTCTGGATTAAATTTTCTGAACTGCCCCACACACTATCAACTATGATCAAATTGTCTATTTGTTACTCTCCATACATGTTTTTCTATTTTCTATTTTTATACTTTGGCACAGTACCCAGTACTGGAATATTCTCCTTCCTCATCTCTACCTCATACAATCAGTGGCTTCCTTCACAGTTCAGGATCATTTACTACAGATTGACTTTTATGTAGATATGCACATATACACATAATATGAATACATATACATATGAATATACATATACATATACACATGTAGGGGAAGTAATGAGCATAATGAATCTTCAGAAAAGAAGAATAGATCTACATATGTGTATATGTGTGTGTGTGTGTAGCTACATGTGCATGTGTATGTATAGATATTCTGTGTACCAGTAGCTTTCCCTCAGATTACATCCTTCTTGAGGAGAAAGATTTTATTTTTATCTTTGTATTCCCAGTATTTGCACAGTGCCTAAAACAAAGAAATCATTCGATTAGTTATTATTTTAGTGAGTCAAGTAAAAGTGAATTTCTTATACTGGAAAGTATGAAGGTCACATCTCATTTTACAGAGGAAAGGTTATCAATACAGTGAGACTTTGAAAGATATTGTCTTTCCAAAGTCTTCACAGAATGTGTTGAGCAATCACTTCAGTTCAATTCCTGATACATTTTCCATTAGTCAGATAGAATCAAATCAAGAGTCCACCAAGGTTTGCCCCTTTTGTCTGTGTGAACCAAAGTTTAGCTGATCTCTTATGTTGTTTGCTTTTATGTTTGTCTGTTGTTGTTCCTACTTGACTTCAAAATGGCATCTAACAACCAAAACTGCCCAATGGTATGCATGCACATACTTTATAGCATGTAAAGCTTAATTATATTGATTTTTTTTTCATTGACACAGATCAGAGGTTCTTAACTCTGTGTGTGTGTGTGCACATGCATGTGCCATGGATCTTTTTGGTTATGTAGTGAAGCTTATGGATTTCTTTTCATTACAAAAATGTTTTAAATGCCTAAAGTAACTATAATTATAAAGAGAATTATTCATATTGAAATGTAGTTACCAAAATATTTTTTAAAAATATTCACAGAATCTAACTTAAGAAACTTTCTTCTAGATGGGCAGGAAAAGGAATGATTACTATGTAGAGCATATTCTCCTTTAATATCAAAGGGGTGATATGAGTTATCTTTCTGACTCAGTAAATTCATGTTGTACCAATTTCTTCCAGATAATTATGCAAGATATATGTACAGAAATATATAGTTACTGCTATTTATAAAGGAACAGAAATTTTCTGTTTCCCTTCTAAATTTTAAGATGTAAGGAAATTCAAGTTAAATTTAAATGAGGTATGAACACTGTGCATCTTACAAATAATAAAAATGAGCATAAACAAAAAAATAATCTCAAGAATTATAAGCATTTTCCCCTGTATCTGGAAAGAATCCAGAAAAATGACATTTTGTGTTTTGTTCTTTGTTTTTAAATAGGTCCATGGCATCAGAGAAATGATTACTTGACTTGTAGGTAACTTTGATTTGAGTATAGAAGGACTCACTTTCTCCTCCAGAGCAAGGCATTCATCAGGACAGCTAGATATGGCCCAGGATGCAATGGGAGACCCTGGTCCTTTTACACTAAGACCTTTTCACATATTTAGTGTGAGATAATGCTCATTCAGTGAATAGGCTTCTTTAAGAAGTGAGTCAAGGGGGGTGGCTAGGTGGCACGGTGAGTAAGAGCACTGGCCCTGGAGTCAGAATGACCCGGTTCCAGCTTCATTACTTAGCACCCACACATAAATAACTAGCCATGTAACCTTGAGCAAGTTACTTAACCTCAATTGCTTTAAAAGAAGAAGAAGTGAGTAAAGAGATGGCCCTTTTAAGCAGAAAAGGGGAGAGAAGGCTATGTCTGACTGAATTATTTCCTAGTTTACCCAGGCTTTTGTGTGGAAAGGTAAGATAAAAGATGAGAGAGCCATTATTTATAGGTGAGGAAATAGGCCTAGAGTGATCAATTAACTTACTTGTAGCCACATAGCTAGTAACTGGAAAAGGTAAGATTTGAACTCAAATCAGTTTGACTTCAAGTGCAGCAATTTATCAACCACTGACTATTTCTTTTTTTTTTTTTTTTTTGGGTTAACAAGCTTACTTTAATCAAACAAACATACATTACCTAGTTCAGGGGAAAAAGGTCAGCACCCCGAACTTCAGAGTTACAGAACTTACAGATCAAACAGACAGGCTTCCAAACTGTCCAACCATTATATCAATACCAAATCACAGTTACCAGAGAGGGAAGCATAAACATTTGGGTTTTCAAAGCCGGGGGGCTCTCAACAATGGCTTCCCAGAGTCTCATCTGGTCAAATCACACAACACTTCTCAAAGTGAGCCCCAAAGCAAAGCCTTTCATCAGGGTTTCTGTAGTCTTCTTCTGGCTCAGAGAATGTAACCACCCTCTTGACCCACTGCCCAATCACACAGCATCAAGGTGTGGTCATTCCTGAAAACCAAGCCTCCTACCACAGGCTCCATGTGCACTTAAACTAGGCAGGAAAGATCTTCAAATCTGCATTTCCATTACATTCGGCCCCAAGATCTTTCATGCCCATAGCATACACAATTTACATTTGAATTAGCACTAAAACATCTCCTAGGTCACATTTTCCAGGTACATAAGAAAATCACAATATAATCTCAAAGTGCAATAGTCCAAGTCTTCCACTCATGGGGCAAATGTTAACTCAGTCACTTATAGGCAAAATCAAAAAATAGTCACTCTTAAGTTAACTCAGTCACATCAGTTTTCAAAATACATGGTCAAAGTCTTCCACTCATGGGGCAGAGTCTTGATTAACTCAATTATTCACTTATCAGTAACAATCAAAAGTACAATAAGTCACTTATTCAGTAAAGTCTTACTAAGTATGTCCATAGCATAGACAATTTACATTTCAATTAGCACTAACCATCTCTTAAGTCATATTTTCAAGGTACATCTAAAGTTACCAAAGTGGCCACTGGGCCTTAAACACAAAATATGAAGCATTATCACATTAAGTTCTCTTGGGGGGGGGGGTGTCCTTCCCCTCACACTGCTCCATCCCCAGCTTCCAAGTCCAGAGAGGGAGCTGGGCAACAAAACCAAAGTGGGGTCCTTGGGGTCCATGGCACTTCACCCCACCCACCAGTCACAAGTCCATCCTCCCCCTGGGTCCCAAACTGTGGGATGCAGCAAGGAAACACATTCAGTGCCCCTGCTTTGCCATACAGTCCATATCTTGTCCTGTGGCTGAACTCCAAACTCCTGGGTTCCTTCTCCTCCAGCAGAAGGCAGCAGCTCCAGGCTTCTCCACAGGTCTCCATGCAGGCAGCTCACCATTCCTGCTCTCAGCTCAGTGAAGTCAGCATGCAGGTCTTTCTCCTCTCCTGCTCCATGGCTCCACAGAATCACAGCTACCACAACTGGGAAACAAACAATTATCCCAGCCCCCATACTTTCCTTTTACTCAGCAGATCCCATCCCTCGTCGCCATTTTGCAGCAGCAAGCACCCCAATATCCCCAGGGTGACTGCCAACACAGGTTCTTAGATCTGCTTTTGTAAAGGAAAGCAACTCAAAATGGGTTAACAAGCTTACTTTAATCAAACAAACACACATTACCTAGTTCAGGGGAAAAGGTCAGCACCCCAAACTTCAGAGTTACAGAACTTACAGATCAAACAGACAGGCTTCCAAACTGTCCAACCATTACATCAATACCAAATCACAGTTACCAGAGAGGGAAGCATCAACATCTGGGTTTTCAAAGCCGGGGGGCTCTCAACAACGGCTTCCCAGAGTCTCATCTGGTCAAATCACACAACACTTCTCAAAGGGAGCCCCCAACCACTGACTATTTCAAACTCACCATTTCAGAGTGGGTAGGGTCTTAGCAGTCAGTTCATTCAGCTCATATCCCACAAAAGAATTCCCACTACAACAAACCAGAGAAATGAACATCTAGCAAGTCCTTGGTAGGAAAAATCCATGAAATAAAATCATTACAAGATAATTAAATATATTATACTGCTGAGAAAAACAAAAGAAAAAGAAAACCTTTAGAAATGCATTCTAAATCTGATATATTTGAAGTGAAAGCAACAAAAGACAAAGCCTTATTCACACACACACATACACATACATCTAAAAGGTCAACTTTACCTTTTGTTTCATATATTTTATTAAAGCAAAGAATCTGAAAGATGATAACAATTGTGGAAGAAATAAAAGTAGATAGTGCCATAGACTCACTATTGTAGTCAATGCATTGGTGACTGACAGCGGAAAAAGGTTGACTTTTATTTGGCATTTATACAGTTGCTTAAAAATTTGTCCAAAATGATTGATCCTGAAAACTTGCTCGTAGCTTCTATCAGTTTCAGTTTTTCTAGTATCTAGAGAATATACTCTATTGTGCTTTCTAAAATAAATCTCATAGATTGAGAGAATACATGGAACGTTATATCTGAAAGGAATGGTATTATTAAACACACACACAGGCAGCAGCTAGATGGCACAGTGAAGAACAGTGCCAGCCCAGGAGTCGGGATGAAAATGAGCACCCACACAAAAATAATAACTGGCCATGTAACCTTGAGCAAATTACTTAACCCCAATTGCTTAAAAGAAAACAAACACACACACACACACACACACACACACACACACACACACACACAAACACATACCACCACTACCACCACCACCACCACCAAAAACAACAATTGTAAGTTAACCTTGAAAGGAGAATTGCTTTTTTTTTTTGCTTTTTTTTTTTTTGGAGGGCAATTGGGATTAAGTAACTTGCCCAAGGTCACATGGCTAGGTTTTTATTTGTGTGTGCGTGTTACGTGTCTGAGGTCGGATCCAAACTCAGGTCCTTCTGACTCCAGAGCTGACGCTCTACTCACTGTGCCACCTAGCCGCCCTGAAAGAAGAATTTCTTAAGTAATTTTCTCTACTTTTTGAAGACATGTTATGTAAGAGTCTTCTATATTATAAAAGTGACATAGGGTCCCAGATTAGGCCCCCAACCTAAATAGAATTCATAACATCATAAAACTACTTTACTCAGTTTTTACTCCTTAGAAATTAGAACTAGAAATTAGAAGTGATGCTAGTCACTATGACAAAAGAATTTGGCCAAACTGATCTGAAAAGATGTGTTTTCCATATCATTGCTAGCCACAGTTATGAAACATGGTCAGAAGATAGTAAATTTTTTCCACTAGGGCTCAGTATTTTTAAAAATTCCTGAAAAGTTAGACATCTCTGTAAATGCAGTCATAAGTCAAATGATTTCTGATGATATTATCTCAAGTTTTCCTCTGAAATTTGTGCTTTTTTACAAGTGTGAAGAATTCTCAGTGAGATGCACAAACACACACACACACACACACACACATATATATAATTTTATATTAAATTAATATACAGTTATAAGAATATATAAGTAATGTATCCTGGTCTTTATCTTTTATTATATATCCTTGTAAAGCCAAGCATGAGCAGCTTTGCAGAGGACTGCTACTGTGAACAGCTTCAAGGTTCTGATTATGTAGTATAGTAAACTCTCTATTTATTCTGTAATAAACTAAGAGAAAACATTCACAGAAACAAAAGAACAACATTCACAATGTTATGACATAACAAGTTGTCACTAAAGTGGCCACATAGTTTTCACCAAAGTGGCCACATAGTTTTTTAAAAAGTACAATTATTTAGTAAGTCCTTAACTCAATCATACTTAAGAAGCAAGCCTCCGTAAGGGACACAATATACAAAAGTCAAAGTTCTCCACCTCTAGGAAACATTGTCTTAATCTCTCAGTCAAAAATTCTTCTTTCTTCTTAATTGGAGATTAGTAGCCAATCATCCTTAATTCAATCATCCTAAAGAGGTACAGGATACAGAGTACAAAGTCCTCCCACTCCTAGGCCACAATAAATCATGATCTTTCTCAGTTTGTATTAAATACCCAAGGAGAGGTCTTTTCATCTTGACTCAAGGCTGACTCTCAGAATCCATGGTTCCTCTTCCATAGTCCCAGCTCCTGCCTGAATCTACACAACTGCCACCTGGTTTAAAGGGCAGGCAGTTCTCAGTTCCTTGTCCAGCTCCATGTCCAGTTCTTTGTCCAGTTCCTTGTCCAGTTCCCATTCCATATTGAAGTTCTCAATGTCCAGTCCACCTTAGGCCTTCACAGTTCCCATTTCTAGGAAGACAAAGCTTAAAAGAGCCACAATAGCACTCATACACATTGTTGGCACCATCATCAACTCACTATCTGCCTGTGAAATCAACACAGAGCCACCAATAAGGTCTGAAAACTCAATACAAACTCACACTGAGAACTCAACACAAACCTCAGTATAGTTCCAGAACCTCCAAAACCCTCCTGCAGGAATTCTGTAAACAGGCAACAAGAAAATCCTCTTTCAGGGCTTCCAGTAAGGTCCCAGGGCTTCTGTACAAAGTATCACAAACAAAAATCAATACAGACAGAAAAGACAAACAGAGTACTTGGCCACCACTAAGTTCCCCTTCTCAGTTCTGCTCTCTCCCAGCCTAAGCCATTAAGCTCCTCCCTGTTCTGCCCCTTCTTGTTGCATTAACAACAGGGGTTCGCAAGTTCTATTTCTTAACAAAATACTTGATATAATCATGCACAAAGCTTAAACTGAAACAATGTACTAAATAATTAAATATATGGAACAAGTTGTTAACTACTTCTTTGTTTACCATTATAACCCTTCACATTACTGCCAATATAATCTTCCTAAAGTATATGCCTGGTATTATAACTTTCCTGCTCAGCAAGCCTATGTACTTCATTATATTGTCTCTAAGAGATGAACACTATATCATGGTTTAAAGCTCTTTAAAATCTAGTGACATTTCCATGTTACCCCTCTCACTATCCCTTTCAATCCACTTGATTGTCTAGTCAAACTGATCTGCTTGCTTTTTCTAAACTCAGCATACCATCTCTTACCTGTCTGGCTTTGCAGAGGTTCTCCCCATCACTTAGCATTTAGTATTTCATCTGGTCCACCTTTTAGAAATCTTGGCACAGGTGATATGAAAAATCCCTTTGGGAATCCTGTCTTAATACTCTTTCCCCATCACATTTTTGGTCTCTCTCCCCTTCTTAAGTTATACTTATATATTTACCTGTTTACATTTACCCTTTGGTAGAATGCAAGCTCCTTAAAGGCAGAATTAAAAAATATATATATTTGTATTTCTAGTTACTCTTAACTTAGGCTTTCCATACAATATGTATTCTATGAAAGTTTGTTGACTTAGTTTATATTCTATTTATTCATTTGTATTTCCTTTCACTCAACAATTTCTTTAATGTTTTGTCTTTAGATTAGAATGTTGATTTTCATGAACAGTAGAGTTATATATAGATCCATATGGGTTTTATTGAAATGTTGAGCATTTAAATAAGACACTCTATCTTTAGCTTTGAAATTGTTCTATCCATTTAAACTATTAATTTATACTACAATTCTAGTAGAGTGAAAATCATGTGAAGCAGAAAAATATAGAGGATATTGTAATGTTAATGGAATCTGAAGATTTTCCATGCCTCTTTGTATTGGCAAGTAAGCAGGTCCTTAGCACCTTGTTTCAAGTTAACATCTTTTTTTTTTCTGGAAAACTTTTTCTTGTAGGTGGAATGGGACACAGCTGGACACAATAAGTTAGATGATTCCAATTTTGTTGGCAACATCTAAAGCATTGTAGTCTGGAGCAAGACGGAGATAGGCCTTCTCTACATCAGGCTGGATCAGTGTGTTGACCTTGGCCACGTCAATGTCACACAGCTTCTTTACAGCCTGCTTGATGTGATACTTGTTGGCCTTGATGTCCACAATGAAGAATAGGGTGTTGTTGTCCTCAATCTTCGTCATAGCAGATTCAGTGGTCAAAGGAAACTTAATGATGGCATAGGGATCAAGCTTGTTCTGCCGAGGGGCACACTTCTGAGGGTATTTGGGTTGCCTTCGAAACCTCAGTGTCTTGCGTCTCTGAAAGGAGGGGGATGTTTGGTTATTCTTCTTTTTGTGGCTATGGACACCCTTCCGCACCACCTTCTTGGGCTTCAAAGCCTTGGACTTTGTTTCTATCTTGGGGGGGACAATGGCTTACTTTTTCACCTTCCACCCCATCTTGGGGGAAAAGCTCAAGTTAACATCTTATTTAAACTAATTAACACAGAAGTAGTTAACACCTTGGGAGGAAGTTGCTGCTATAACAGGAAGGGAGTGAATGGGGAGGAGCTCTACTGTATATAAGTAAGAGTACCAGCAGGATAGTTAGAATTTCTCTCAGTGAGCATCTGGAGGCTGCAACTTTTACTGAAACCTTTCTTTTGGGAACTTCTGCTAAAACCTTTCCTTTGGGAATTTGTGCTAAGAATTTCCAAGAACCAGGCTGAGTAGCTACTGTGAGTGAAAGAGGAGGAGCCCTTCTTGAGAAAGCCTGTGTGAAGGCTTGGGCATGTGGGTGTTCACTCCATTAACCATGTGTATCAACTTCATGGCTACTGTAATGACTTTGGCTTTATGGCTCTGGGACTCAACTTTCTGGTTGTGGGACGCTGGTTTTCTGGTATTTGAATAAAGGCTTTGGTTCTGTCCTCTATGTGGAGAGTCTGTTACATTTTGTGATTCACAACTATACCAGCATATTCATAACCACCATGGGTGTTTTGAATATTGCATTATTGTTACAGAGATTTAGATGGAAGTATTCAATATATTTACAAAAGCTTTCCCTGTGTAGACACATTTCAGGATCTAGTATCCATTCCTGGTAGTTTTTGTTGCACATTCTAGTGTGTGTGTGTGTGTGTGTGTGTGTGTGTGTGTGTGTGTTTGTAGTGCATAGATTCTGATGTTCTGATGTTCATAGTCCTAACCTCCAACAACCCTCAGAGTATCATTGCTTATAGCATGCTGTATATTCCACCAATATAAATTGCCAAGTAATGTCTACAAATATAATTTAGCTAATTAACATGTTTCCAAATTTACTTATTTTTCTAAAATATTCTTTCTTTTTAAATTTTGAGTTCCAAATTCTCTCCTTCCCTTTCTCCCACCAATCCCCTATCCACTAAGAAGTTTAGCAAAATAATAAAAACACAACACCACCACCAACAAAATATAGCTTTGATTATATAGGCCTTTGTCAGTAAGATGTCATTACTTTTTAGGTTTTTGTTCAGATCTACCATAAATTTCCTTCCAAGGAGCAAACATTTTTCCATTTCATGGCTGCAGTTGTGGTCTACCATGATCTTTCAGACTCAGAATAAAACATTTCACACTGCTTCCATTTTTTCTCTTTCTATTTGCCAGGCAATGATGGGACCAGTTGCTAATATCTTTGGCTTTTTTTATGTTAAACTTCAAGCCATGTTTACTCTCCTCTTTCACCTTTATCAAGACACTTCTTAATTCTTCTTCACTTTCTGACATCAGAGTGCTATCATCTGCATATATGAGACTGTTGATATTTCTCCCAGCAACCTTAATTCCTACTTGTGTTTTATCCACCGTCACATTTCCCATGATGTAGTCTGCATATAAATTAAATAAATAAGACTTTTCATACTCCTCTTCAAATCTTTTTTTTTTTTTTTTAGCAATTGGGGTTAAGCAACTTGCTCAAGGTTACATGGCCAGTCATTATTTATGTGTGGGTGCTCATTTTCTGAGGTTGTTACTGATCCTGTGTCATCCCAACTCCAGGCCCAGAGCTCTTACTCACTGTGCCACCTAGCCGCCCCTTAAATGTTGTTTCTTAGCCTGCAAACAGGTTCCTAAGAAGATAGGTAAGATGATCTGATACTCCCATCTCTTTGAGAAGTTGCAACATTTTATAGCGATCCACACAAATACATGCAAAGTCATGCAAAACAAATTTCCATATCAGTCATCTCACAAAAAGCAAGAAAAAAATGAAGTAAGAAAATTATACATTTTTTTATCATGAGTCCTTTGAAAATGTCTTGGATGATTTTATTGATCAGAATAGCCAAGTTTTTCACAGTTGATCATAATTACATCGCTGTTACTATGTACAAAAATCTCCTGGTTCTTCCCACATCACTTTGTATCAGTTCATATAGATGTTGCCATGTTTTGTTTTGTTGTTTTTTTTACCTCAAATCACATCCCTTGTCATTGCTTATACCACAACATACTCCATTAGAATCATATGCAATATGTTCAGCCATTTCCTAATTCATAAGCATAGCCTCAATTTCCAGTACTTTGCCAAAACAAAAAATAGGTACTACAAAAATTTTGCATATATAGATCCTTTTCCTTTTCCTTTGATCTCTTTGGGGTACAGAACTAGTATATTGCTGAGTCAAATTTATAACCTTTTTTCACCTTAGAACATGGTTCCAAATTGCTCTGCAGAATGATTGGACCAGTTCACAGTTCCAACAGTTTAGTAGTAAACCTATTTTGCCTCCTTCCTTCTAGGACTTTTAAAAAAGTTTTGGTAGGTACAATGCAACACCTCAGAGTTGTTTTAATTTTCATTTTGCTGATTAATAGTGATTTAAAGCATTTGTTTTTTGTTTTTTCATATGACTGTATATTGCTTTGATTTCTTCTGAAAACTGCGTGTTCATACCTTTTGACCATTTATCAACTAGGCAATAACTCATACTTATAATAAATTTTAATCAATTCCTTATGTATTTAAGAGGCCTTTATCAGAGGAAGTGGGTAATATTTTATATATCTTCATTGTTTATGTAATCTTTCAGCAAAATGTAGCTTTCCTGCTTATCTCTTTTAATTAGGTCTATTTTTGATTTTGCCTTTTTTAAGTATTTTAAGCAACATATTATAAGAATCCTGTTTCTGATCCATTCTTTCATCTGCTTCTGTTTTATGGGAGAGCTCATCCTTTTCACATTCAGTCATGATTACTGTGTATTTCCCTCTATCCTATTTTCTTCTGTTTTTCCTTCTCTCTCGTTTTATTATATCTCTCCTTAAAAGTCTGTTTTGCTTCTGACTACAATATTTCTTAATCCACCTTCTCTTTTATCATTTTTCCCCCACCCCAATAACTCATCCCTTTCCCCTCCCATTTCTTTATTGGGTAAGACAGATTTCTATACACAAAGTGCACGCGTGCGCGCGCGTGCGTGCGTGTGTGTGTGTGTGTGTGTGTGCATGTGCATGTGTGTATTTCTCTCTTTGAATCAGTTTCTATGAGAATAAAGTTTAAATATTACCTGCCACACCCTCTGCCATTTTCCCTTCCACTATAAAAGTTCTTCCTGGCATGTGTCTTCCCCTGCCCTTTTTTTTCTTTTTTCTTTTTCTTTTTGGAGGGCAATTGGGGTTAAGTGACTTGCCCAAGGTCACACAGTTAGTTTTTTTTTTTTTTGGTGTGTGTGCATGTGTGCGTGTGTGTGTGTGTGTGTGTGTGTGCATGCATGTGCGTGAGCGTGTTAAGTGTCTGAGGCTGGATTTGAACTCAGGTCCTCCTGACTTCAGGGTTGGTGCTCTATTCACTGTACCACCTAGCCACCCTAGCTGGGCATGCCTCTTTTAAGTGAGTAATTTTCACTATTCTGCCTCCTTCCTGCTATTTCCCCATGCACATCTCTCTGTCTTATCTCTCACCTTTTTTAGCAACCATCCCAACATAATTGACAAACACCCATGCCTTCTATCTATGTAGACTTCTTTTACTGCCATATTAATAATAAATTTCTTGGGAGTTATATGTATCATCTTCCATTATAGGAATGCAAATGGTTTAACTTTATTGAGTCCCTTGTGATTAATCTTTTATATTTACTGTTGTGCTTATCTTCAGTCTTGTATATGAATGATTTTCTATTCAGTTCCGATCTTTTCATCAGGAATACTGGGAAACACTCTATTTCATTAAAAATCTATTTTTCCCCTAGAAGGATTATACTCAGTTTTTCTGGGTACATTTGTTCGATTGCAATTCTACCTCCTTTTCCTTTCTGGAATATCATACTCCAAGCCTTTCACTCCTTTAACATGGAAGCTGCTAAATCTTGTATGATCCTGCCTGCAGATTCAAGAATTTGAAAATTGTGAATTGTTTCTTTCTGGTACTTGACATATTTTCTTTTTGATCTGGGAGTTCTAAATTTTGGCTACACTATCCCTTTGAGTTTTTTTTTTTGGGGGGGGGTGGGGGCTCTCTTTTAGGAGCTAATGGGTGGATTCTTTTCATTCCTATATTATTCTCTGCATCTAAATTATCTGGGCAGTTTTCCCTTATAAACTATTGAAATATTATGTTTAAGCTCTTTTTTTATCATGGCTTTCAGGTAGTTAAGTAATTCTTAACATCTTTCCTTGATACATGTTTAAGGTCTGCAGTTTTTCTGATGAGGTATTTCACATTTTCTTCTATTATTTTTTTCATTCTTTTAACTTTTTAAAAAATTTGTTTCTTAATATCTCAACGAGCCATTTGCTTCCACTTGCCCAATTCTAATTTTGAAAGAATTATTTCTTTCAGTATGCTTTTCTACTTTTTTTTCCTTTTGAACAATGCTCCTTTTTAAGGAATTCTTTTCTTCATTGAATTTATGTACCTCTTTTTCCATTTGGCCTAGTCTGCTTTTTAAGGAGTTCTTTTCTTCAGTGAATTTAGTGTCCCTTTTACCATTAGTCCAACTCTATTTTTTTTAAGGTATTAATTTCTTCTCTATTTTTTTTGACTCTTTACCAAGCTGTTAATTCTCTTTTCATGATTTTCCATGCTTCAGTCTCATTTATTTTTCCAAATTTTCCTCTACCACTAATCACTTTTTAAAAGAAATCTTCTAGAATTTCATCTTGGGCTTGGGTAAAATTAGCATTATTATTTGAGCCTTTGCTTATAACTCTTTTGACATTATTTTCATCTTCAGAGTTTCCTGTCTTCTTCCTGACTTCTCTGTCACCATAGTAGCTTTTATGATTAAGTTCATTATGTGCGTGTGTATGCATGCGCACACATGCACATATGTGTGTGATTTGCTCATTTATCCAGTCTATTTCTTGACTTAGAATGTTATGTTAAAGTTGGTCTCTCTTTTCTTGGGGGTGAGGAGCCACCATCCCAAGCTTCAGGCTTTTTCATGATATGATTTTCAGAGCTACTTCTGGGGATCGCAAGTTTCTGGTGCTTTTAGTGTTATCTGGGAAGTGGTCTAATGCTCTGGTCTTTACTCTGCTCCCATGTAGCCATAAGTATTAGCACTCATATTCACCCTGGAACTGTGACCAGGTCTCCTGATCTACTTCAGCTAGAAGTGCTAGTATTGCTTTCCACCTTGGAACTGTGTCCCTGGTCACTGCTTCTTTGTGACTGACCACAAGCACTCTTTTCCTCCCTGGAAATGTCATCTAGAACTTTGCATGGACAGTACAATTGGTGGTGTCAGTTGCACTAGTGCCATCAAAGGGTCCTTTATAATCTAACTCTGACCAGTGATTCAGACCCCTTTATTTTCTCTGGACTAAGAGCTCCCAAAACTTCTGAGTATTGCTATTATGTCAACCCTATCCAAGATTCACAGCTGGTGTTGCCATGTTCCTAACCAGTGTTACATACCTCTTCTGCCCACCTCCTGAGCTGTCATAGGTCAGAAAAAATGTCTCATTCTGACATCTTGTTAGTGCAGCAGCTCCAAAATTTGATTTGCAGAATTATTTTAAAGTAATTTGGAGGGGGATGTTGGAAGAATTCAGTTCTGTGGACTGCCTCTATTCTGCTTTCTTGGCTCTAAGCCCCTATCAAATAAGTTATACAAAAGGATATTTACTGAGATTGCATAACAAAAATCAAAACAGAAATACAACAAAACCTCCCAAATCTGTAGAATATTTTCCTCTGCTCCTTTGTTTCTTGGGGAGAATGGTCTCAATCTTTAACTGGTAACTATCATTCATTCTCTCCACTTCATCCCTACTAAATTCACTTTCGGGTATGGCCTAGCCGATGGACAAGTATCTTTTTTTGTCTGTAGAATATGGTGTTTTAGTTGCTAGGCTGATTTACTGCTCAAGTGAAGTAGGTAGCTCCTCAGTACTGATTTATTACTGGCTATTAGGTTCAGCAGTTTGAGCTAGCTAAAGACCCTGCTATGGATCCTAGTTGCTGGATCTGACCCTTAAAACCTCTCAAAAGTACAAACTTTTCTACCCATCTTGTATAGTCTTTCACCTAAGATGCGAAAAGTATAAACGTAAGAGAGATAAAAACAAAGGTAGGGTTACATATTCACATGACAACCAGTTTAGAAGATAGATAAAAAGATATAAAGACAAATAAATCAATAGATGGATAGTTAACATGTAAATAGGCTGAATCAATGATGGAATAGACTGTTTTATCATTCATTTCCATAAGCAGAATCAGCAAACCTTCATGGCAATTGCCAGAAATCAAAGTAAAAATCACCACTGTGTAAAGCCTCATTGGTCATTGCCAACCCCTCCTCTTTCCCCACCCATTATATCTATCTGTATATCTATCTATCTATCTATCTATCTATCTATCTATCTATCTATCTATCTGTCTATCTGTCTGTCTGTCTGTCTGTGTCTATCTATCTATCTATCTATCTATCTATCTATCTGTCTGTCTGTCTTTCTGTCTATTTTCCCATATATTATTTGTTAAAATTCTAAGTTTCTCTTTGCCTCAGTTTTCCCATCTTTAAGTTATGGCTATATATTTTTTTCTTCCTCTGAATTGAATGTGATATTTTGAGCATTAACTAGATTGTATTTATGAATTGCAAAGGATACCTTGGAGACATCCAATATGTAAATACAAAATGTTATTATGCTATCTTATCCCAATTGCTTCATTTTCTCTATAGCAACTATGAAAATCATTTGCCATGTTTTATGTCAAATATTCAGGTAGATCATAGAACAGATGAGAAAGCAAATGACATAAATAATTTAATTTTAGAAGGGAATACAACATTTCCCAGATGAAAAAACAAACAAGATACCTGTAAAATAACTTCAGAAGTACTGTAGAGAAAATGCAACAGTTTATATTCATCAAAATAAAATCCATTTTGGCTTTCTTTGGTTACAACTTATGAGTCTATAAACACATAGTTTGGAGGAAATTTCTCACCATTTGTTATAAGTCAGCACCTTTTTGTAAATAATGTACATATTAAAAAACAACTGTCCCTCTCCCAAAAAAGAGCTTTACAGAATTTATTTATGTTTCGTAAAATTATTTGAAATCCTCAGTTAACATGCAATGATTTCTGATTCTTTCTCTTAGAACTAGCCCAAGATGCAAGAATTTAAAAGAGCATCCAAATCAACATTGAACAAATTGAATAATTAACTTAAACTCTAGAATTTATAGGAATTCATAGAACTGAGGATTTTGCACTGGAAGGGACCTTTGAGATCTGCTTTCAAATCCTTTCATCCTCCCTCCCCTTTATTTAGTCTAAGCATTCGTAAAAATCACTTGGCTTACAATATCCTAACCCTGACAAGTATTATTGAGAAATCATAATAGAAGACTGTAGTCAGTTTAGGGATTACATGGCTCTTTTAAGTTAGTAGGATTTGTCATTCAGGTATAAAACTGCTAAGATGGAGCCAGAATTTGGACCAGCCAAGGTGGGTGATGAGATTTTCAGTAATCAAACACTTTTTCTTACCATTTTCTATAGCATCTTTTTTCTTTTGGGCAGCTTTATTTAAAAAAAAAAAAAATCTGTGCTCCAATTGAGTTCATCTTCTGAGACAGCTGCAGTCCCAGTCTTCTTGACATACAAGCAAATATAGTGGGAATGGAAGACTCTCTGAAGTGGGAGACTCCAAAAATGAATATGATGGATTAGTAAATTAGCCCCCTTTGGAAAACCATTTAATAACATTGCTCATTGCAAAATACACTAAATTATAGCCTTAGTGAAAGTCTGGATGAATATACTTTCTAAAAAATGATATATTTTCTTATACAGTTTATATTTACTCATTTCTATAATTTTCTGCAAATGTCATTTTTGACAGCTAAAATGAAAATATTGCTAAACTTTTGGTCTCCTATGAACAGTGTATTGTCAATTGGGATTTGGTAGAACAATACCCAAAACAAAATAATGCTACTAGAAATCTCGTATTATATATTCCCAGAGAAGTAGAATGAGAATATTTGAGAAGTAATTGATAGTATTTCTTTGTTTATATAATTAGATAACTTAACATTTTATTTATGCATTGTCATTTTCTTTGCCATCATGATTCTCCTTTATATATATTTTTAAAGTTTTTTGTTTGTATCCTCATTCTCTCTCTAGCCCTTCCCCAACCTATACAGAAGACAAGAAATATGATATCAATAAGACATATGAAGTCTTACAAAATATATTTACACATTAGCTAGGTTGTTTAAAAAACAAGAAAAATAAAGAAAGTAAAAGAAAATATGCTTTGAAATGCACTCAGAGTGCATCAGTTTTGCCTTTGGAGGTGGGTAACATTTTTCATAATGAGTCTTTTAGAATTGCCATGGATTATTTTATTGATCCAAGTAGCTAAGCCTTTTGAAGTTGATTATCATTACTATAATGCTATTACTATGCATAATATTCTCCTAATTCTGCTCACTTTATCTTCTATTATCTCATACAAGTCTTCCCAAGTATTTATGAAGCCACCGCCTTCACCATTTCTCACAGTATAATATTATTCCATCACATTCTTACACCACATCATCAACCATACCCCAATTGATGTTCATCCCCTGAGTTTCTAATTCTTAGCCACCACAAGTTAAAAAAAAATAGCTGCATAAACATTTTGCATATATATAGTCTCTTTTTCTTTGATCTCTTTGGGTTATAGAACTAATAATAATATTTCTTGGTCAAAGTGTAATTATAAATCATTGTACATAGTTCCAAATTGTTCTTCAGAATGGTGGAACCTAGTTCAGAGCTCCACCAACCACACTTTAGTATATGTATTTTTCCACATGCCTGCCAGTATTTTTCATTTTTCTATTTTGTCATCTTAGCCAATTTGATGGGTGTGAGGTGGTACTCAGAATTGTTTAATTTTCATTTTTTCTAATTATTAGTGATTTGGAGCAATTTTCATATTACAATTAATGACATTTATTTGCTCTGAAAACTTTAATTCCCTTTGACTGTTTATCAACTCAGTGATGGCTCATTTTTGCGTAAATTTGGCTCAGTTCACTACAGAGTAGATAAATGAAGACTTATAAGATAAATTTGCTACACTGCTTTCCCCCCAATTTTCTGTTTTTCTTCTAATTTTGATTGCATTTGTTTTGTTTGTGCAAAACTTTTTAATTTAACATATTCAGAATTATCCATTTTACATCCCATGATTCTCTCTGTCTTTCGTTTGGTCAAGAACTCTTATCCATAGATCTGACAGGTTGTTTATTTTTAATCATATGCTCCCCTAATTAGAGAAAACTCAATAATTAAAGGGAACAATAGAAAATTGCCACTAAAATATAACTGAAAATATATTTCTAGGGGCAGCTAGGTGGCTCAGTGAGTAAGAGCCCTGGCCCCGGAGTCAGAAGGCCCCGGGATTGGTTCTGGCCTCAGAAAATGAACACTCACACATAAATAATGACTGTCCGTATAACCTTGAGTAAGTTACTTAACCCCAATTGCTTACAAACACACACACACACACACACACACACACACACACACACATATACACACACATACATATTTTTACTGGATATATATTTTTTTACTTCAAAGTATATCATAAAGGGACAATATTGATCATAATTTGATCTTTCATAAATATGTAAAGAAATGGGTATTTTTGACATAGAGGAAAGCTTAAGGAAAACCCCTTAAAAAGATATGTCAAATGTTTTACTCTTTGTAGAATTAGTTCAAAATTAAACTTTCTAAAATCATTTAAGATCTAAGGATACACAAGCTTTCTTGTCTTTTGCTTTGGCTAATAATGAATATTTATTATCATAGAATTCTAGCTCAAAGGGACCTCAAAGTTAATTTAATCCAATAGTATCAAAATCAATTAGAAACAGGGGCCACTAAAAACTATATATGAGGATTCCACTGGGAAGTATATTGACTTAACAATCTCACTTATTAATATTATCTATGCTTTGTTAAATTGATTAAAATTTATTTTCTAAATAAATAAATGTTTTGTGTTGCTTATAGTTCAGACAAAACTTCCCATTGTGTTTCTCTTCTTTCTTGTCCTCCAGTAAATTTGTAATAGCTTGAGGCACAAACTAGAATATTAGGGGGTTTCTTCTAGTTTCCTTGACATTGAACATGTATTCATTAAGCCCATGTGCTATCTGTTGGTTATATCTTGCTGTTGCTCAGAGACCACTTTTTTTTTTTCCAGGCATACATATCTTTGGTGAGATTCTTTATCTCATATCTCATACATAATTGCTCATCAACACTGTGCTGTGACCTTAACCTAGCTACTACACTTTTCAATCTTAAAAGAGAAACAAACAAACAAACAAACAAACAAAAAAATACAAAGGGCAATATACCATGAGCTGACATTTCACATTTTATTAAATTAAAAAAATAACAATAACAGAATTTATTTTAAAATCAAATGTGGAATAAGATTTTTTTTAATTAAACCATAAGATGAAAAGCTAGTGAACTTCAACTTAAGAAAATATCAGTTAAAATTCTTCTAACATTTTAAAAAATCAAAGCAATGTGTTCTGGAAACAGTTGTGTTTATTTCTATATAAAATAAAATACATAATAATAAGTGACATTTAACAGCACATTATATGAATCTTTTTACATCATGACAACCCAGGTGGGTACTATGCAGCAGAAGCTTGCAATGAAAAAAAATTATAAAAATTTACAGTAATTTCTAAACTTTGGCACACCATGTACTTTATTGCAGATAGAAGTAGAAGAGGAATAGACAGATCTACTTTTCTTAGAGTCAGTTACTCAGTAATGAAGAGTGCGTATTGTAATAATGAGTAAACATTCAAACAGTGGCATATTAGAGTCTTACATATGTGTCTAGATTTCAACCTCATTTTGAAACACACACACACACACACACACACACACACATTTAAATAATAAGATGCTACCAGAAGTTATTTTTTGAAATTATCTAGTCCAATATGTCATGCTATTAGGAATATTTATTTTCTACCCTAACTACCTGAAAGAAAAAGAGGAAATTTGGTACTAAAGAGAGCCACATCCATATCAAGTAATATGGCAGTTTCACTCTGTTTATTTATTTATTTATTTGTTCATTTATTCATTTATTTGTTTATTTATTTTTATTTATTTGTCTATCATCTATCTATCTATCTATCTATTTATCTATCTATCTATCTATCTATCTATCTATCATCTATTTATTTTAACCAATGGTTGCTATTATAAATAAGTGAAAAGGTGGAATTTTCTACAGAGAACTGTTTTGTTACCACAACATTTTTTAGAAAAAGCTAAACTATGGCTTCTAGTCTCCACTTCCAGTGATTATGATTTATAAACTGATCTGTTTTATGAGGACACTGAGTCTTAGAGAAATTAAAGTACATGATGAAGGTTACATATTTAATAAGTACCAAAGGCAGGATGGAAAACTGGTCTTCCTGACTCCAAGTTCAGTATGTGTAATGGAAATGCAAATTTAAAGATCTTCCCTGCCCCTAGCTTAAGTGCACCTGGAGCCTGTGGTGGGAGGCTTGTTTTTCAGGGAAGCCCAACCTTGATACTTTTGTGATTGGGCAGTGGGTCAAGGAGGTTGTTACAATAATTGAGCCAGGAGAAGGCTATATAAACTCTGATGAGAGGCTTTGCTTTGGGGCTCACTTTGAGAAGTGTTGTGTGATTTGACCAGATGAGACTCTGGGAAGCCGTTGTTGAGAGCCCCCCGGCTTTGAAAACCCAGATGTTGATGCTTCCCTCTCTGGTAACTGTGATTTGATATTGATATGATGTTTGGACAGTTTGGAAGCCTGTCTGCTTGATCTGTAAGTTCTGTAACTCTGAAGTTTGGGGTGCTGACCTTTTCCCCTGAACTAGGTAATGTATGTTTGTTTGATTAAAGTAAGCTTGTTAACCCATTTTGAGTTGCTTTCCTTTACAAAAGCAGATCTAAGAACCTGTGTTGGCAGCTACCCTGGGGATATTGGGGTGCTTGCTGCTACAGTATGCCACCCACCGGGCTTTGGCCATTGTTTTATTTTAGACTGCCAAAAATATCCAAGGGATATTTTATGGCCCTTTGAGGATTTAAAAGAACTAGTTCTGTAAACCATTATTTAATTAATAATGTATATAACGTATTTAATTAGGCCAAATATTTCTAGCCCATTGTGCAGCAAAACTTTAGCTATATTGCCATATTTCTTCCTCTTTCACCATTTGTCCCACAATAACAACAATATTTGTTTAAAATCAAATTTGCAATAGGATATTCTGAAATTGTCATTGATTAAGTGCCTATTGTGTGCCAGTGACTGGGTACTAGAAGTCAGATATAGAAAGACAAAAATACATTCATACATTCATGGAGCTTACATTTTATCAGAGAGATCTATATACATATCAAAAATTCTGTGTCTTATGTCTATAAATTTCTATATCGACATTCAATAACAGATATAACTTAACATTCAATAACAGGTATAACTTTTGTACTACTTTCTCTCTCATAGCTAACTTAGCACCAAATTATTTATTTTGCTTGTTTTTGTAGAAATAGGGAGAGCAGCTGGAGTGATGCACTAATTAGAGCACCGAGTTTGGCATCTTCAGATCTCTGGAAACTTCAAATCTAGCCTCAGGTACTTAATAACTGTGTGACCCACAGGCAAATCACTTAACCGTGCTTGCCTCATTTCCTTACCTGTAAAGAGAGTTGGAGAAGGAAATAACAAACCATTCTGTCTTTGCCAAGAAGCTCCAAAATAGGATAATGAAGAATCCAACAGAACTTAAAAAAATGCTCCAGAATAATCATAGGAATTATGAAGTGTTTTATGAATGACAAAGTATTTTACTCATAGCCATGTGTGATCAGTAGTGTCCTTTCTTGTAAACGTAACTTGTAAGCGGCTTGTCACTAGAACATAATTATCAGTGAACATAGAATCAGGAAGTTCTGAGTTCTAATCCTAATTTAGACATTTATGAGCAGTTATACTGGATAGATCATTGAAACTCTCAAACTTAGTTTCTGTATCTCTAAAATAAGGATAATAGGAGTACCCATCTAACTGGGCTGCTATGAGTGATCAAGTAGAATATTTGAACAATTCTGTATAACAATATCAGATTGGTTGCTGATCTGCACAAGTAAAAGAATTCCTTCATTGGAAAATTTCACTATACCAATAAAATCACAAGTCTGGTTCAATCCAATTAGATGTAACATAATTACATTAGGGAGATAGTTATTACTAAGAAATAGCTTTGTCAATAGTAAAAAAAGAACTGGCTTAATAGCTAGAATTTTGCACTTTAAAAAAGCTTATAAGATGCATAGAAGCATTGTTCAAAGGGAGTAGGAGGAAATTTGATCATTGATGATCCCTGATATTATTTGTTTTTACATAGCTTGATTATCAGTCATATTAAATGATGTAGATTTATTTTAGCATATATGAGAATAATGAGAGGAACATGACTTGGCTCAGTCCACATGATGTTAAAACTACTAGATTCAATCAGTGAATCAATCATTCTTTATGTGTCTTATTCTGATGAATGTATAACTGATATAATATATATATATATTAGAATTGACTCCATATGCTTGCAATGTGTAGATACAATCTCAGTTTTCTGAGTAATGGAGAGAGTTAGGGAATTGTGTTAGTTCTAAATCTTTCATGTAGTATGTAAATCATTATACTGCTAAACTTTATACTATATTTTCCTTTAAAGTGTATTTTATTACTTATTTTGTCCTTTTAAATTTTGTTACTTTTTAAAAAATAATTCTCACCTTCTCACATAGAGAGTCCTTTAAACAATAGCTTGCTATAACTACCTTTAACACAGTAAGAGAGTTAGATAAATGAATGATTACATCAAACTTAAAATACATGACATGTTTTGTAGCTATAATCTGAATGGTGGAGTGCCTGTGCTCAAGCCCCTACCCTAAGATATTATTTTATGTGCTTATTTCCTGTTATCCCTGTTATATTGTTGTAAAATTCTGTTGATACCAGTTCCCTAAAGTCCCATTGGTCTATGTAAGGGACATGAAAGATCTTGGGGCTGAATGTAATGGGAATGGGAATTTGAAGATCTTCCCTGCCCCTAATAGGCTTAAGGGAATTAGAAGGTCTTCCTGCCCCTTAATAAGTCAAATATAATCACATGGAGCCTGTGGTGGGAGGAGTTTGCTGTATGGGTGGATCAGGAAGCCTGGAGCAGAGCCCAGAGGAAGTTCATAGTCAGAGCAGTTAGAGCTGTGGGAGAGAGAGGATGCAGGCAAGGAGACAGCTAGACTTGTGAGTATTTGTGGGAAGGCTTTGGGATGGCATTGCTCTCTGCAGTGTTGTGTCTACAATTCTTTGTTGCTATGATGAATTTGATTTTCTGGTGTTGGGGATTTGAATTTCTGGTGTCTGAATAAATGTTTTGCCTCTCTCTTCAATATGGAGAGTCTATTATATTTTGCAATTCAGAATTACTCCATCATATTCATAGTCACTGTTGGTGCCAGGGATAGCTTGTTGGCACTATACCATGTGATCTCTATCTTTTATTTACATTGGCCAGTTCAATTGATTTCTTTATACTCATCAATTATTGACCTTAGAGCAAGCCCCTTCTTCATTTATTCATCTACTAATCATGGATCAATAGGCTGATGACAGATACAGAAGTATAGATGTTTGTTACTACATGAACATTGGCATTCAAAATATTTAGGACTTTGATATCATGGATACACTATTTTGACAGTTTTGGTTTCTTATTTATACCTTATCCAAATTTTTCTGTTTATACATTAGCCAAATCATTCCTTTTATTGGTACATGGACTTAAGAAATGACATCCATAATTTTAGTCATACAACTTTTTGAGCTTATCCTATGACAACAGTAGGAACCATTGCTGGATTCAGAGCTAGAAGACTTAGACCTAGTGATGAGTCACCTCTGTGTAAGTTTCTTAACTTGTGAGCCTCAGTTTTCTCATTTTCATATGAAGGTATTGGACCTTGGAAATTCCTTTCACCTCTCTGTCTTCAGGACAAAATGGGAACTGGAATTGTGATTTTATTGGTACCAGGAATTCATAGGGGAGGAAATCTCTCAACCAGTGCAAATTGGTGCCTTCTCTGAAAATTAGACTTAAGAAGTAGGCTAGAGTATTAATTGGTTAAGTGATTTTCCCTGGGTCTCACAGACAGTATGTTTCAGAGACAAGACTTGTATAGAAGATGTCCAGGCTTCTAGGCTAACTCTCTATTATACTATGAGTTACATTTATTTTTGAGAATTTCGCTCATGGTAGTGAAGAAAAAGGAAAACATTCTTGGGCAAAATTAACATCAGCATGTGTTAGGCAACCTATATGTGTGAATTATAACTGTCTTTGTTAGGGCAAAAAGAACACTGGAGTGAAAGGGTTTGAGTTCAGATCCTCATATTGACCTCAGTGACCTCAGGCACATTACTTCAAATTTTTAGGCCTCAGTCTTCTCTTTTATATGTAATGAAGCTAGATCAGCTGACTGCTACATCTGTGACCATGTGTTTTTGTTATTTATCACTGTTTCTTCCATAATATTTGTGGTAGATATACATTTTCAGTTAGGTCTAAATTTAGTATTATTAGGTCTGGTACATTCCAATCTCTCTGAGTTAACAACATTTTTTGGTCTGAGTGACTCACATGTCCTTTCTGGTCCCAGTTCTACTTGAGCATATCATGGAGACCTCTGTCACCAGAAATTTTATGAAGAAAATCATTGAAATACACCTAGCAGAATTAAGTAAACTGGAGTAGCACTGCATTTATAGTAGAATAATTTCTTTCCTCACCCTTATGCACCTGGAGGCAAAACAGAAAGTTAACAAATTCTTCTCTTGTAGGAGTAATATTTTAACCAGCGCCTCTCAAAGTAGGCTAGTTTTTGCTTAAAAGTTATTGAAACCTTTCTGGAGGCTTTGCTGTCTCAAGGAACAAAGAGCTAATACTATTGACATCACTTTCTCATCATCTAGTACAAACCAGCACAGCACCACAGAGCTCCAGGGGTGCTCTGATACTAGGCTAATGGAAATCCAGGGTTACTCATCCAAGGGAGCTTCCTCGGATGCATTAATTCAAGGTATCTTTAATCCCTGTCATTGTTGCTATGACTAAATAAGCCTATTTCTTGTTAATTGTCAAATGACCTAAAAGCATCTCATTTTGTTCCAATATTTAATTTAAATTAGTTGCCATTTCCCAATAATTCTCGTCTGCTCATAAATAGAGCCCTACTTTAAGCAGAAGAGCAAAGAAAATAATTGTATACATAAAACTTAAAATATATGGCATTTTTGTTCCCATAGTCTGACGCCTTATTCTCAATAGACACATTTTGTCACTTTCTAGCCTTGATTTATATTTGGCTGTTAGTGTGATTTCTTTATGCTCATCATCTTTCTTGCTACTGACTTTTTCTTAGCCTCCCCCCTTCAAAAGGTGTGTGTGTTAAGGTTATATGTCAGTGAAAGGCATAGGTTACATCTCACTGCTTCTAGTTTGTTCAGGAATGTCCTAATAATAATAGGTAGAGCTTTTGAAGTACTTTTCACTTTGGAAAGCACTTTGCATTTGCCATTTCCTTTGATCCTTACAATAACCCTGTGAGGTTGGAGCTATAATTACCTTCATTTTACATATGGATACAGCCAAACTAAGAGAATTGCCCAGTCACACAATTAGTCTGTTTCTTAGAGAGGTGCACATTTGACTTCCTGACTCCAAGCCAATACCCTATCCCATATGCTACCTGGATGAGTACTAAATGGTTATCTTTAGAAAGTTATTTCTTTAAGAAAAAAATTGGGCTGTGTTAACTAGACAGAAACTGGCCTCTAAACTGTGGGTATCCACACAAAGGAGACCAGAGGCAGGAGAGTCAGGACAAAAACAGAAGTTTAATTTCAACATGAGGAAACGCTTGCAAGAGGAATCCCTTCCCCCCAACTCTTCCTGCTCTAACCCTCCCCCACTCCAAAGGAGTGCTTGACAATCTGGGGCAAGGCAGTGCTTTATATACATAAAGAACCACAAGTGGGTTTGACCATGGCATAATCATTCTTGGGTCTTGAGTAATGGTTCCCATGGCAGGGCTCTGTGTGGATAATGCAGCTTTACTGTGTCCTATGAGAAGAGTCTCCAAGTTGATTATCTCACAGAAGGGTACAGAACCAGAGTTAGGGTGGCAGAAACAAGAGTATAGTCCCTGGTTCGGTTCACTTAGCAGCTACAAGAAACAGGAATTATGAGCATGTCAAGAGGTCTGATGGACAGCTGTCAGGTCACTGGGAAATGGGCACCAACAGATCCCAACACTGGGAGGGGCTCCAGCAAATCCAACAGTTATTGATTAATATGAAACATAAATCCCTTAGTGTATACCTGGTGCTGGTCAAAGCAAAACTCTTTGCCAGAGGGTGAGATCATCCAGAGCCTAAAGGACTGATTTTTTGCCAAGCCCAACAAAATTGAGGGATGGGTGATAGAGCATGACCCCTATATCTCAATGAGGGCATAATGAAGCATTTTAAAGTTATGCATTGAGTATATTCATTACAAGGGAAGTTCAATTGGAAGTATAGTGGGAGATTCTTGGGGGAAATTGAAAGAAAAAAGAAAATGGCAATAAAACAATTATAAAAGGAGACATATTTGGCATCAGGGGAACAGGGTTTTAATTTATACTTTACTACTATCTCTGTGACCTCCAAAAAAATCACTTAACCTCTGTAGATCTCAGTTTCCTCAGCTATGAAATGTGTATATTGAATAAGTTCTCTAAGATTCCTTCCAAATAAATATTGAGAGTGTCAGACTCTTATACTTTCATTGCTTTCTCTGTTGTACTCAAGTGATAGGTACTTCTTATGGACAGCTCCCCCAAATTTGGTGCTCAACTTCCCCCAAAAAATGATGAGCCTTCTGCCAGTCCAAATGATAAGAAAACCTTCATTTAACCCCTCCATCTTCTCAAGGTATCTATCATCCCATAACTCTTCTTTTGTTGTCAAACTCCTAGAAAAAGCTGTCTGTAAACTTTGGCTCTACTTCTTAAATCTCACTCACTTCTCAGCTCTTTGCAATCTGACTTCTTAACCCACAACTACATTAAACTTCTTACTCCAAGATAAATAGTCATCCCTAAACAATAAATCCAATGGGCATTTTTTTCACTCTTTATCCTTCTTGACCACTCTGTAACTTCTGACACTGTTTACTACTGCTTTCTAGATAATTTCACCTTCTTTGGTTTTTATGCCACTGTACTGTCCTACTTTTCCTTCTGAATCTCTGAAAATTTGTTCTTAGTGCTTTTTGCTTTGTCCTTCCTGCCTTGTGTAGTTGTGCCCCAGCCTATGTACCAGGTCCTATTCTCTTTTCCACAACATTTTTTCTAACAATCACACCAGCAGAACTCATAGGTTCAATTATTATCTTCATAGATCTTTCCCAAATCTATCTGTCTATATCTATCTATCTATCTATCTATCTATCTATCTATCTATCTATCTATCTATCTATCTATCTCCCTCATGTCTAACTACCATAAAAAATCTTATTCCATACTATTGTGCTATAAGATATGAGGAGCAGATGAACTTTATAATAACTTCGAGAGACTTATATAAACTGATGCTGAGTGAGGAGAGCAGAACCTGGAGATCTTTGTACACAATTACAGATACATCATATATGTGATGGCTAATGTTGATCACTCAGCTCCTCTCAGCAATGCAAGGTTATAAGACAATTCCAAAAGACTCATAATGCAAAGGGATATCCACATCCAGAGAAAGAACTACAGAGTCTGAACTTAGATTGATGCAAACTACCTGCTCTCTCTCTTTTTTTGTTTTGTTTTGCTTCTTATTTCTTATTGTTCACTCCATTGGTTATAATTCTTCTTTACAACTTGACTAATGTTTAATGAGAAGGTATTTGTAGAACCTATATTCGATTGCATGCTGCCATGGGGGTAAAGGGATAGGAGACAGAGGGGCAGAAAATTAGAAACTCAAGGGATTATGACATTTAATGTTGTAAATTAAAAGTAAATAAATTTAAATTTAAAAAAATCTTATTCCATAAATGACAACTTACTTTTCTACATGTTCAATCTCAAGATCAAAATAAATAAACAGAACTCAGTGTCCTCTTCCCTAAAACTATCCCTTTCCATTACTCCCATGTTTCTGTTGAGTTCACTACCCTCTTTCAGTCAGATATGTTTACAGCCTTTCTGTAATCAATTTTTTTTCTCTCATCTTCAATATCCAATTAGTTTCCAAGTATCAAAAGCATACTTTTTTGTGTGTGTGTGTGCTTTTTGGAGGGCAATTGAGGTTAAGTAACTTGCCCAAGGTCACACGGCTAGGTTTTTGTTTGTGTGTGCCTTAAGTGTCTGAGGTCGGATCCGAACTCAGGTCCTTCTGACTCCGGGGCCGACACTCTACTCACTCTATGCCACCTAGCCGCCCCTAAAAGCATACTTCTTACACTAGTAGTCTCTTAGTTTAGGTACAATGTTGGGAAGAAATGAGGACTTGTAAATCATTGAATATTTAATAATCATGATTTATTTTGCCCTAAAACATCAAGAGGGGGTAGCTAAGTGGTGCACTTAATGGAACACTGGGCTAGGAATCAGGAAGATATATCTCCTTGAGTTCAAATTCAGCTTCATACAATTACTAGGTATGTGACCCTGGACAAGTCACTTAACTCTATTTGCCTCAGTTCTCATCTGTAAAATGAGTTGGAGAAAGAAATACCAAACCATTCTAGTATCTGTGAAAAGAATACCCCAAAACTGGGTCACAGAGAGTCAGATGTGACTGAAAGGACTAAGCAACAACAACACAACAAGCATGTGCAACAAGGATATAGAAGCACTTTAGCTTCTCTAGAAGCAATCTCCCTTATCTCAAATTGGATACATTTCTGCTCAGTAGGTCATCAGGGCATGGTGACTTGCATAGTCTCACTGACCATGCCTATAAAGCTCAGACTCTATGCAGCCAAAACTTTGTATACCCCAAGATGACCAGCAAGCTACATCTGGGAAGCCAGAGCCAATCTGATCCCGTTGGCTGTTCACTTCTCCTCATCACGACCCATTTGGGGGTTTTTGGCAAAGATACTAGAGTGGCTTGCTATCTCCTTCTACAGTTCATTTTAGAGATAAAGAAACTGAGGCAAACTTAACTGAGGTTAAGTGAATTGCCCAAAGTCACACAGGTAGTAAAAACCTCAACCTGGATTTGAGCCCAGATCTTCCTGAGTGAAGACCAATCATGCTTTACATTGTTCGATCTAGTTACCTTTGGATTTGAGCCCAGATCTTCCTGAGTGAAGACCAATCATGCTTTACATTGTTCGATCTAGTTACCTTTGGATCAGATCCCAGAGGCAGCTTAACTTGAGTCCAGTTAGGCCCTGGTGGAAGTTTTATCTTCTAAGTTTCTGGCTGGAGAAATGAAGTTGCATTCATTGGTCTTGCAAGGTTAGTCTTGTTCATTCTACCCCTAAATCATCCCTCACATACATCCCCATCTCCTCATTCATATCTCAGCTCACTCTGTTTATCTTCTGCTCTTCCTGGTTTCTTCAAAATGTCCTTCCCAGGATAAACTCTTGTTTCTAATTTCATCTGCTGCTAACTCAAACCTAGATTGGAACCACCTCCCTCAATCTCCTCTCCCCTCAGATTGGAGGACTGAAGAACCAAATGTGTCCCAATGACCTCCTTTTAGAAGGTGCAAACTGGCTCAGCTCACTCCACTTTGCCTCTGCTGCTCTGTCTGGTTTCACCTCCACAGAAGGTAATACCCTCTGCCCAGCCCCAGATTTCCTGCCTCTTTTTCTTTGTTGATCTCTTCATTTGATTTTAAGCTCTCTGAGAGTAGGTATTATCTTTTATTAATTCTATTCCTGTCACATAGCAAAGTGTCTGGTACATAGTAGTCACTTAAACTTAATAAATATTTGTTGGATTGGATTTCAAAACCTCTTGTCTAAACTGTAGCAGCCTCATACTAGGTCTCCTTGCCTCCAACCTCTTGCCTTTCCAATCCATCTTTCACACTGTGCCAAATTTATATGTATTCTGCCCTTGCCACTCTCTTGCTCAAGAAGTATTGGTGGCTCACTACAGACTCACTACAGAATAAAACACAAACTTCTCTGTTTGACATTTAAAACTCTTTATAATCTGACTCTATACTTATTTTTTTCAGATTAATTTCAAATTGTCTTTTGTAATGAGAATTAGAGTCAAATTGTACATTGTGGTCAACCAAACTTGTCTATTTACTATTCTCTGTAGTTAACCTTTGTAATGGTAATGGAATTTAAAGATCCCCTTGTATTGTCTTGGTTTTTAGATTGTGTTAAAACCCAGAGTTTGTGAATCCCACTTGTGGGATGGACTTGTTGACTTAAAGAGAGGGGACTGAACTGGTAGGACCTAGTGCCCTGGATAGAGAGGCCCAAGCAGACAGAGGCCAGAAGAAATTTTGGGAGCAGGATCAGGGAGGCAGAGAGAAAGAATTGCCTGGGCCAGAGTTGCTGAGAGAGAGAACTGTCAGCCTAAGCCACCCACATTGCTGAGAGCCAATTGGAGCTGCCCAGAACTTTTGAGAACTGCCACTGAGAGCTGCTGAGAACTGAGGAGGCATGATTGTGGTGCCAGTATTTTTTTCTGTCTGTTTTGATGTTACTTTTCCAGATTCGTCTGCTGGTAAAGGACTGTACTGTTGTTGCAGAGGTCCTGGAACCTTGCTGTTGGTTCAGAAGCCCTGAAGGAGGATTTTCTTGTTGTATGTTTACTGAAATCCTGGAAGAGGTTCTTGCTGATGTTTGGTGTCCGGAGACTGGCTGGCAGACCTAGAATGAATTGATAAGAACACTTGGCAATGTATATTGTGGGTTTGTTAAGCTTTGTTTTTCCTGGAATAGAGATTGCTGAGAACTTGCCTCTGGTCAAGATGAAGAAAAGACCTCTCCCTTGGTATTGAATGCTGTGATGATATCTTAACTTTGTTGTAGCTTGGGGGTAGATGGCCTTTGTGCTGTCCACTGGCCCTTTGAGAATGTGCTTGGTGGTAACTGATGATAATTGTAGTTCATTTGTGATAAGGGGGTGGAGTACTTTGATTTTTGTGCTTTGTGACTGACCAAATGAATGTACTTTGTTTATGATTGGAAACTAATCTCCAATTGAAGAGAGAACACTTTGTGACTGACTAAATGAATGTAAGGCCTAGGGGTGGAATACTTGGATCTTAGTACTTTGGGACTGAATTGAGGATTTACTAAATGTCTAAGTTACCCTGTGTTTTGATTTTCTCTTTTCTGTGAATGTTTTGCCTTAATCTGTCACTGAATAAATGTAATTTGCTATGCTAGTAATATGAATTGGAAGTTGATTTTGCTTGGCTATAACTGTCTATCTCCTGTCTTTGTGTCTTTGTTTGGTCTTTTCCCCAGTTCCTTCCTTTTAAACTTTTGCCTTGTACCACTCCACCAGTTGTCAGTGCTTTTTTGCCCCAGCCCTCACATTATTTTGCAACTTTTCTGCCTATATTATATATACACTTCCTAATCTTTACATTGTTTTTCCCCCGATAGAAGGCAAGCTTCTTTGAGGTAATTCATTATGTGTTTTTTTGGTCTTTGTGTTCCCTGTGCCTATCACAGTGTCCAGCAAATCATATTGCTCTAGAAACTTTTGTTGAATTGTAGTTCCTGCCCTTGGTAAGTGATGATAAAGTTTTTCCCTGTAAGAATTAGGGAATACAATTGGCCAGAAAGCATTACTGTATTTCAGACAATGTGAACTGCTGACCTAAGAAAGGGGGGCCCCACTAGGCACAGCATAGTTGATTTTAGCTCAAACTCTAAACTAATACTCCCATTCACCCACTCCGGATGTCTCAAAATTCATTCCTAGACTTGACTTTGGGCTGCATAATTATCTGTTGAATGTTTGTGAATGTCATCACTATTTGTATGCCTTAGTGATTATGTGCTTTTACATGCCTTATTGGAAAATTTGTTCATCTCAGTAATTAAGTGTGAGTTTATTTTAGGACCAAGATGCTACATGTGGTGATGAGAATAATAAAAGCTACAGAAATAATGATAATTAATTATGCGTTTAACTACATGGCTAGAATCAAATATTCTATAGAAATGAATGTAATACCCATGTGCCCTCAATCACTTAATATTTACTATTATGATGTATGGCATTTTAGATCCATCTAATCGGATTCAAAAATCTTTGATACGCTAATAGATTATTTCCTAGAATGCAAATGCCTAGAATGTAGAAGACTGGTTTTGGTATAATGTGCCAAGTTATGAATATACATTGTCTATACAAATGGAATGCTGACTTCTGTGGCTTTTTATGGCAGAAAAAAATTAAGATAATTAATATTTACATAGAGTTTTTAAAAGACCAGAACTCTCTCTATACATTGTTTCATTTGAACCTCAAAGACCATGATAAAAGGATAATAGGTCTTCATCTCTCTGTTTTACAGATGAAGAAACTAAGGCCCAAGGAATCCAATTACTCATCCCATTGACACATAGTGTGCATGAGTGTGTGTGTGTGTGTGTGTGTGTGTGTGCGCGTGTGCTTGCACTTGCTTGCATGTGTGCGTGTGTTTGTGTGTGTGTGTGTGTGTGTGTGTGATGAAGCAGGGGTGTTTATATTTAGTTTTTCCTGTCTTTGTGATTCCAACACTCTAAGGAAGGTTTGGAATCTTCCAGATTCCAAGCATAGGAGCCCATTCTGTGTGCTACTTGTATGGCTACTAAATGATTATTTTCAGAAAGTTGTTTCAATTTATTTTTTTTTAATTTTGGGCAGGGACTAGTATAAAGAAAGGGTAAGAATTTGGATGAGCAATGATGTACCGGTTGTTTTAATTTGCAGTTAGGTTAGGAGGGTTTCCTTCTTGCTAGATTCTCCCATGTGAAATGGGCCTGAGGTGCACATAAAGTCATCTGCCAGTGACATTGTCACAACAGAGTAAAGTTTTCAGATGTCTGTGCAATTGGGATTATTAAGAATCACTTGTCAGCTGTTGTTACTAGACTTTTGAGGGGACTTAAACTTCACATGGAATGGACAGCTATGCTATCCTCCATTAAAAGAAGTTACTCACAATTGATTAGATCACATAGATCCATTTCAATATTTGAGTATACAAATAATTTATGTTAGACTTTGTTAGTATACTGTTAGTATACTGCATTGAATTTCTGTATGATCATTAAACTGTTTTGGTGTAGGAGAAAAGGAGAGTAATGTGTTTGCTCAATAGTTAATGCTGGAAAGAATGGCAGGAGAAGAGGCCTAATAATTGAAAGCTATAGAATAAATTATATCTAAACTTCCTAACTTTTCAATATTGTGAAAAGAGAAGAGAGAAGGATAAAGAAATAGAGTTATGATGAAGATGAAAAAGAAGTTTAAAGCAGTAATGGGGTGCTGTAATCAAAGAGTGACATCACAGAAATAAAGGTCATAGAGTTGGTATGTTTTTGTTTTTCAATGTGAAGTCAAGGTGACAAATTGTCCCTAGTAGACTAGAGAATTCAGTCATGAGATGAGGATATTAATGAACTGGGAGTCTAAGGGTTTTAGGGGGTCCATCAACTTAAATATGTGATCATCACTTAATCTTTTTTGTAGAAAATAACTTTTTATATGAAGGAATTGATTCACACTTAATTAGTATGATAAAAATGCTGCTGCTTTTTAAAATGTGAATTTAGTTAATAGTTAAAAAATGCAACTAAAGCCCTATGATTGTAAACGGCAGGTGGAGTTTAGAGTTCATCTGCCATACAGCTCCTTTATTGGGAAAATTCTTTAATTTCTCCTGTTTTTCCCTTTACAAAATGGGGATAAAATGCTATAGGGCAGGGGTGGGGAACCTGTGGCCTCAAGACCATGTGTGGCCTTTTGACTGAGTCCACGTTTTACAGAACAAATACTTTTATTAAGGGTATATCTTCTCTGAAGTTTGTATTCTGTCAAAGGTTCCCCACCTCTGCTATATGAGATATTAAAAATTAGATATGTTAAATTAAAATGTTTGAGTCTTATGGGGAAATACAATAAAATTTAGTCTTTCTTATTATTAACAAACTCTAGTAAATTAAATCTCAACATGATTTGAGAAGGCATTTCTCTTGTCAAGTAATTTTAATACTTTCTTACTTTTAAAATTCATTTTATGTTTAATTTGTCATAGTCTAAGACTGGACTAGGAGGCAAGTGTTATGTTCTTTTCAGTTTTTTTGACTAATTACTAAGAGAGAAAACAAGAATTTCTTTGGTAAATAATATATGTTCATCACTGTTCCCTAGCAATTTCTTATTTTCTGCTGCTTTCTGAATTTTGTTTGACATAGTCTAAGACAACTTCTGGCCTAACCCATGATTATTTCATCTTTTGTAAATGTTTTTATCAAATTCAAATTGTTTAGTGAGTTTTCAGTGCCTATGTCCCAAGACCAATAAAGACATACCAAGAACTCACCAACCAGCTTGATAATTCCAAAAATTCCCCATTTTCCTTGTTATCAGAGTTATTTTTATTTAAGTCTTCAGAAGGTCATTCATTCTTGATATCTTTCCATTTCTTTTAGGTTTGCTTTCCTTGTAGAATTTTAGTCCTTGTAGAAATTTAGTCTTAACTATACTTACTCTGAATCCTTAAAAATTAACTTTTTTAGAATGTATGTATGGTTTTAGAGTTATTGAGGGTAGTTAAATTGTGCAGTGGGCAGAGTGCTATATCTTGAGTCAGTAAAACTTATATTCATGAATTCAAATTCAACCTCCGACACTTAACCATATGTGTGACCCTGAGCAAATCACTTAATCCTCTTGGTGTTAGTTTCTCATCTGTAAAATGAACTGCAGAAGGAAATGGCAAAACACTCAAGTATCTTTAACAAGAAAACCCCTGAAAAGGGGTCAAGAAGAGTCAAACATGACTGAACAATGAGTTACTAAGTGTTTCATAGATAACACATAGGAGGCACTGGAGTTTTTAGACTCCAGCCACTAACAGGTTCACTTTTGATTTGGTCAGAGAGGCGGATACTTTGGAGAGGTTAATGAGCTTTATTTTAGTCTGATTTTCTCAGAAAGGTGGCTGATAATGGGAACATAACTTCTATAGCATTCCCTAATCACCCGTCTCACAGTAGTTGTCCAGGAATGGGGGCAACTACGCCTATGTCTCAAAGGGGTCAATCAAGACAAGCATAGCTAACTTGTGCACTCTCCTACATCCCCTCAAACCTTGATGGGGACTAGTCAAGGCACACTCAGATTCCCCTATGGGTTCCCATGGATTCCCCCAGGGATTCCCTGTGGTTTCCCCCCTTACTGACCAGTTCCCACTTGTTTTATAGGGCAACAGACAGAGAGGCATCTCGATAACATCAAACTCACAAATTAACTTTAGCAATATTGTCATTCTATGCAAGCATAATAAATATCAATGATGTCACCCATATATCTAATGACATGGTCACAATAGACTGTGATTCTAGGAATTACCCTGTAGGATCCTTGGGGCTATTCTGGGAGTTATCTAAAAACTGGAAACTAGACATTTCCATGGCCATGGATCCGGAGAAACTTAACTCTGAAAAAGATAACAAAATCTTCCTTACATAAAGTAAGGTTACTATCCTCCCTTGCAAATTTTAAGATACTTTTTCCCTAGCCAACGTAATAATTTCCATCTCAGCTACTAGTTAATGCTTGTTGATGAGAGTCAGATTCAGAGTATACTTTCCTTTGTTATCTTTTTACATATTGAAGGATTAAATTATCATTAGCAAGTAAGAGATCATTAGATGCTTTACTTTTAGCAAATTGAGAGTTCAAGCAGATGTCCTTATAACTGAAGTCCCCTTTGATTTGTAACTTTGCCACTGTGAAAAGTAGATGGCCTTTTCCTTTATTTACATATTGAATTAAATACTTTTAATTCTTTTCATCATGTCTGTAACATTCAAAACATTTTTATTTCTATTTTCATTATTGATGTACTTATTTTTCCTCTCCTGTTTAACCATAGTCTTCCTAAGAACTACAGTAACTGTAGCTTAGAATCTTGGTTTACTTTGATTACTTATCAGTATGCAAAAGAAATATTCATTAAATGAATAAAGAACAATAAATACTACTATAAATGGTAGCTTACATTAATGGTTTTTTTATTCCTAAGTACACCTAGATGATACAGTAGATAGAATTCTGGGCCTAGAAACAGGAAGACTCCTCTTCCTGAGTTAAAATCCCACTTCAGACAATTATCATAGTCACTTAATTCTATTTGCCTTAATTTCTTCATCTATAAAATGAACTAGAGAAGGAAATGGCAAACTAGTGTCTTTCCCAAGAAAACCCCAAAAGGGGTAAAGAAGAGCCAGACACAATTGAAAAATGACTAAGCCAACACTTTTTAAGGCATCTTTTGATAAGATTTCTGGAAACAATTATTATTTTCATTTCACAGATAAAACTACTCTTACAGAGAGAGGTGAAATGCTTTTCTCATAGTCACACAGCTAGTAATGGGAGAGGCAGAATTTGTAACCAGGCTTCTGACTTCCATTTCTACTACATAATTGATAGAAAAACTATACTATTAAAGTACCTAAATAATATCTACATAAATCTGTAAAGTTATATTGAAATCAAATGAGGAATCTGTGTTCCTAATATTTTGCATGACATTTTAAAATAAAATAGATATATTTTTTGAAAATCCAATGATTCTTGACTATTACTTTCTAGATTTCTTCATTAAGCTTTACTCTAGTGATCTCATTAAAGCATGGAAGTGGCATTGGTCCTTATAATTTTATCTCTAGAATATAAACTCCACTAGCTTATTACAAGATATTTCCATTAAAGGTTCATTAAAACGCATTTATGTTCCATTGAGTGTTACATTTGTTGTTAAGCTGCATATCTGTCAAAGAGGCATCAATTTCATTATAGGGATAGGCAGTCTCTACTGTTGAAGGACTGATCTAGCTAAGTTCTGAGAGACTTAACACTAGTATATTGCTTACTAGATGATAACTTTTTTGACCACTGCAAGCAATGACATTTTAAAAATCTATCTCAAAACAGCTACCGTCCAGTGAACCACACTTCTGCTTCTATATTTCGACATCTTCTCACAGCTATGCCCCTGATTATCTGAATTTGGTTACTATGGCCTAAGTGTTATCTCATGTTAGAACTTAGCTTAGCACCAAGAGCCTCCTCCTCTTGGAAAGTCTGTCCCAGAATTCTTTTCACATTGGAACTTCCTGCCAGTATGCCAGCTCCTTTCTCACACTGGTGAATTCTTTCTAATTTCCCTTTAGTGGAGGGGGCCTGTAGCAGCAAGAACCCCAACATCCCCAGGGTAGCTGCCAATATACGTTCTTAGATCTGCTTTTGTAAAGGAAAGCAACTCAAAATCAGTTAACAACCTTACTTTAATCAGACAAACATATATTACCTAGCTTAGGGAGAAAAGGTCAGCACCCCGAACTTCAGAGTATACAGACAGATCAAACAGACAGGCTTCCAAACTGTCCAACCATTATCAATACCAAAATCACAGTTACCAGAGAGGGAAGCATCAACATCTGGGTTTCAAAGCTGAGGGGCTCTCAACAACAACTTCCCAGAGTCTCATCTGGTCAAATCACACAACACTTCTCAAAGTGAGCCCCAAAGCAAAGCCTCCCATCAGGGTTTATATAGCCTTCTCCTAGGTCAGAGAATGTTACCACCCTCTTGACCCACTGCCCAATCACACAGCATCAAGGTGTGGTCAATCCTGAAAACCAAGCCTCCTACCACAGGCTCCATGTGACCACATTCAGCCTATTAGGGGTCAGAGTATATTTTCAAATCAAGGAAGGTTCTCAGTGTCACTTAAGTCAATCAAAGTCTCTTAAGCCAATCAAAGGGCCTAGGGGCAGGGAAGCTCTTCAAATCTGCATTTCCATTACAGGGGCCAATACTGAACATTCTCCTTCTAGCTCTGTATGTATTTTGCAATTTTTTTTTTTCAGTTGCTATCTCACTCTGGAATTTCCCTCCAGTATCTGGGGCATTCTCTCTCTGGAATATCTCTCTGCCATATCAGCCCCATTCTCCCAGTAGCAAATTATTCCTAGTGCCTCCCTTTTGGAGATGTTGTGGGGAAAGCAAGCCAACCTTTTCTTTTTCCAGGCTATGCTTCTGATTTTCTGAAATTTGACAGGGTTCTTCTGTGTTGCCATTTCACCCTAACTTCTCTAGTTCATTTTTTGTGTCTTTTCCCCACGAGAATGTCAATTTCTTGAGGGCAGTGGATATTTTTCTCCTTAATTTTATTTTTATCTGCTGTGCTTAACACAAGGCCAGAAAGAAACATGCACTTAAAAAAGACTACTGCCTCCTTTAGCCTTATGTGCCTGATGGAAATGGAGAAGTGGAAAGCAGTTTCAGAGAGTACTAAGTATCACAAGCTTTTAGATTATATAGAAAAATGTTAACTTATGCCAGGGAGTCTAAATGTGAAATCCTTGTCCAATGACAAATTAATTGTTGTATAGGAGGAGCAGTTTAATCACATTAGTATTGATATTATCACAAAAATAAAATCAAAAGACCAAAGGTTATTGCAACTAAATAATAGTATAGCTTCCAGGTTCTCCTTGTAAAGGGAACCAAAAAAGTTGCTGGAGTTGGTTTCATTATCAGTTCAAAAAAAAAAAAAGAGATAAATATCATTCCATAGAATACTTGTTTATCTTATCTTATACTACTTATAATAAAGTGAAAGGTGCACCATTGACATAATTATATTTAATTTATTGCATAGAATGGAAGTGGCAAGGTGGAGAAATTCTGTGAACAACTTGACAAGAATCTCTAAACAAGTCGATAAATGCTTTTATTCAATGATTTTGGTGTGAACATGGGATCCCAGTAGAGTCTAGCAAAAAAAAAAAAAAAAGAATACAGGGATAGATGGATCACTTTAAAGAAATGGAAAAGACCAAACACTTGTAGACTATTTTACTAGTGTCATACTTACTTATCATGGTTACTTTATTTAAGAAATTAGAGTCTCTAAAATATAGTGAACATCAAAAAAATTTTTAATGTAATTTACTATAACATAATAGATTTATGGTACAGGAATTAATTAAGGAGTCATCACAATCAGCTTTCCATGTGTAGACAGCCTATCAACTAGTTACAACAAAGGCAAAAATTAATTTCACATTAGAAAGGTAGTAATTATGATTAGTCATTAGCATTTATATAATCCCTGCTATGTGCCAGGAACTATGCCAACCACTTTACAAATTTTGCAAATATTATCTTATTTGATCCTTATGACAACCTTAGAAGAAAGATGCTATTATTAGCCACATTTTTAGTTTAGAAAACTGAGACAAAAAAGGTTAGGTGATTTTCCCAATGTCACATAACTAGTAAGTGTTGGAGCATGGATTTGAACTCAGGTTTCCTGTGCCCAGCACTCTATCTGTTGTGCTACCTAATATTGATGAGGAGACTTTGTATCCAATTATTTTACCCACTGAAATAAGAAGTGGGTGATAAAAAAGAAGAGATGATTGTCAGTGGGAAAAACAACAACAAAAACAACAAAACTGCTGAAAACAGTAAACACAACCAAGAGGACAAAGGATGTCAGAGTCCAACTGGGGTGAGTAAAATTAAACAAAAAGAGGCTGAGAGAGTTTTTTCCAGGACAATATAACAGTTTATTTCCTGCTACTCATAAACTGTTAATAATTGGCTATCAAGTACCTGAGCATGACTGTTTTATTAATCCAACTAGCAATAACCAATAAACTGAACCAGATGCCTCTGTCAGAGGCAATTAACCAGAGACCTCAAGAGACAGGATCTTTTAAACCTGGTTATGTCTTCCTTCTGATTGCTCTGAAAGTACATCAGGTGGACCTCCTCAGGCAAAAGTAAGACAATCCCAATTGCTAGACATTTTAAAAGGGAGATAGGTTAAGAGATACCTCAATTCCTCCCCATTACTGCTTCTTTGAAGATGGGAGTAATCCTTAAGGTGATAGGGTTAGTCTAAAGTTGGGGAAAATGCATTGGCCTTCTGGTGTGGCTGGGCGTGTCCTTCTCAGACAATTAGTAATCTTGGCTGGAAAATCAGAGCTATTCAAAGGAAGATTCCTCTTCTACCCTACTCCACCCTTCTCCTTAGCCTTTCCCTTAGCATCTAAGTCAACCCTAATTTTGACAAGGAAACAGAAGAATTGGAAAGTTGTCCCCTGGGGAGGGATGAGCAAGTGCCCTAGGGGCTAGAAGTGATCTCATTATTCTACCACACCTTTAGAGACTGCCTCTTGACTTGCACTAAAAAATAAGGCTTTACAAAATCAAGAAAGGGATGCATTGCAGAGTAAGGTTAATTATCAAATAATTCAACATAATATAAATTTTCCTCACAACATAGCCAACAATCCCTTGATATCTTTGCCAAGGCCAATATTGGTTGAAGTTAAAAAAACATTTGTAAAGTGAAGGTGTCACAATCTTGAAATCATCAAAAGCTACTACCTGTAATAACAAAGGGACTGAAAGATTCTGATTATATCATTAATTAAAAAAACAAGAGTTCAAGATAACATCAGTGACTACCATCAAGTATCACTATTCCCATTTGTATTAAATATTTATAAGAATGATCAAAATATGTGTCCCAGACATTTACCTTTGAATCATCAATACTTATAACAGGCAAATCACACACAAAACAAGTGATTACTGCAGGATTTTTCATTGAATTTAAACTGTCTTTTTCTTCTACAAATTCTTCTGTAGTTCTTTCACTCAAAAATTTCTCCTAGGTCTTAAATTCCCAGGATATATGTTTATAATATCTGATTATTCATAGCAGGCCTTCCGGGTTATTTTCAGATCATTGTTATTGATCAAAACCTAAACATTCTTCCCAAGAGGGCAAGACTTTTAGAAGCTAGTTGACTTTGTCTTGCCCCTCTGATAAACTATATCATTGAAAGAAAGCTTGTATAATAAGCTATCCTCTGATGCTCTAAAATATATACTCTGTTGACTCATTTTCTTTTCAATGCTCCAGAGCAACAAGAAGAGGTCCCACAATTATTGTTAAGGGCACAACCATTATACCCCAAGCAATATTTAAATTGGAAAATTCCAGGCAAGCTTTAGATAACCATTCTGTGAGATTTGGTTTAGGCAGATATCCAAATTTCTTCCAGGGAAGCAATTTCCAAAGTTGTCCTGTTTATCCTGAGGACCCCATCTCTACTGACTAGCCCTTTTAAGTGAACTGCCTTTAGGGTTGATGATTAAAGGCTATGAACACTGAGGGAAACTGTGAATAAAACATTACCATGAAAATAATTCAATTAATGTAGCTTTTCTTTTAAAAACCAAGATGAAAAATGCAGAGGGAAGTTATAATCTATGAAAATATTTAAAAGATGTTTCTTTTTTCCACTTCTTCCTTTTTTCAATCTCTAACATGGCATATAGGAGGAACAGTTTAGAGCTAGTGTTTATAAATGATTTTGTCTTTTTAAGTTGAAAGAAGCAAGGGAAATGAATATTCACCTATGACAGATAAATTCCCAACAAAGAGTTCAAGTATACAAGAGCATGCAACTAGAAATAATAACTGAATGGAAGAACTGAAGTCTGGGTAATTTTTTTTTCCCATTTGAGGGAGTGGGACAGCATTACAAATGTATCATGAGGTTGTAATAAATCATTAAAATCATCTGCCTGAAACAAATATTAATAGACTGAAACTATTATTAATTGGCTGTGGTTGGTTAGTTTGTCATAATTTCATGAGCTAGTGAATCTCCTTTAGAAATTTGGAATTTACTTCAGTTTTCGGCTCTTTATCATATTGTTCATTTCTCTTTTAGAAGTTTGGATTCCCAGTGTGTTTTTAGCAATTCTTATTGGGATTCTCTCTTTTTTTTATCTCTTTTTCTTCTCATCCCACCCTAATTACTTTTTAAAGTGATCTATCACAATTTTAGTTTTGTTTTCTTTAATATTCTATGTGTTTTAAAATTCATTACCTTTGAATTTGCTACCAGTAATGCACAGTGCAGTAGAAAGATGAGTAATGTGAGGGCCTAGATTCAAATTCAGTCTTCCTGTCTTATTATCTTTGTGCAAGCCTTTTAACTCTTCTGATCTTTACTGTTAGCATCTGTGAAATTAGGGCCTGGGGATATGAATTAGAAAATTATTACAGTGTTTTTATGGCTTTAAATCCATATTCTTTGTATGTTTTTCATATCTAACCCTTGGAGAAAGAGAAAGCATTACTAAGTAATTTATTATAGATATAAATATAGCTATAGCTATAGATTAGATGTAGATTGTGTGTGTGTGTGTGTGTGTGTGTGTGTGTGTGTGTGTGTGTGTGTGTGTGGTGCCCGTGGTCCTTTTCATTTATGGCCATGTATAGTTATCTGAGATTCAAAATATTTTCTAAATCAGAATATTTTCCATGTCATAAGATAGGTTACTCCACCAATTTGGTCACTTCAATCAATTGCTATTTGATTGCTTTTTCTACTAGGCAGCCAGTTCATAACCAAGATATTATTGAATACAATGTAATAATAATGTAAAAAGAATGCCCCCTTCCTCCTTCCACCAGACAGCCTTGAGCTCCCTATATCACAAATACACATATTTTCTCTGAGAAAAATAAAACTGAGTAAGAAGAATGTTTGGGATAAAGCAGTAGTGTTCCACATGGAATAATGACATTTTCTCAAAAGTTCCCTGGGAACATATGTGAATATCAATCTATAACTGATGCCTCAGACGTTGGGAATCTCTTTATATCTCTTAGAGATGTCCTGACAATGGTTTCTTTTGGATCTTTTCAGAGGCAGCTGTTTTTCTCCATTAAACTCAGAATTCAGAGAATCACTGGATCATAGATTTAGGCTTGGATAGGGTCTTGGAGGCCACTTAATTCAATCCTGTCATTTTTCAGATGAAGAAAATAAGGCCAGGAGAGCTCAAGTGACTTGTTTTACTTATGGACAGTTAGCATCAAAGCCAGAATTTGATCTAGTTCTCTGAGTCCAAATCTATTGCCTACATGTAATGCTGTTTCTGATGCTGTAATGCCAATGTGATACCCATACCAGCCACTCTGAATATGCATGTATGTTTCCAGGGTAGATTCACAAAATATAGTAAACTCTCTTCCTCAAAGGCAAAACCAAAATGTTTATTTGGAACATCATTAGGATGCCAGGAGGTAAGATTTAACAGGTTCCTAAAGCAGGGAGCACTGACATTTTAAATCTTCTTTCTATTAGGCCTCCCCACAAACAAATTTCCCTAGACAAATCCTTCCCTCTGCCCACTCAAGCTGGTTCTCTCTCTCTCTGCTCTGCCTCGCTCTTACTCTCTCCTCCTGCTTTCTTTCTCTCTCTCTCTCTCTCTCTCTCTCTCTCTCTCTCTCTCTCTCTCTCTCTCTCTTTCTCTCTCTCTCTCCCTCTTCTCTCTCTCTCTCTCTCTCTCTTTTTCCCTCTCTCTCTCTCTCTCCCTCCCTCTTTTTTCTCCTCACTGGGCAAGCTCCTCCCATACTGAGCTCCATGTAATCCAGGCTACATGTGACTCAGACTCCATTTGTTAGGTCTATTAATGGGCAGTGAAGAGCTTCCTATTTCATTAACATTACAGATTCCCCTGTATCTGGTATTTTCCTTCTGGGTTTCTCTGCTTCCCTGCCACACATACACACACACCCTCCCCTACCATTCCCCAGGTATTTCCCTCTGCTTTAGGTGATCTTCAACTAATATAATCTTCATGGTAACCTGACCAACATCCAGTAGAAATGTAATGGTTAGTAAGCCTCTTCTCTATAGTGGAGATTTAAACTTTTCTAACCTGCCCTTTCAATGATTTCCTATACTTTAGTTATAGACCTCTGCTAAAATGTTATCTTCAGAGTCATGTTTCTTCTCTGCATTTCATTTTATGATGGTTTGACTAGTAAACTTCTCTCAAAGGAAAGGCTAAAGCTACCCATAGTCAAACTTCTCCAACAATAGATCTAACACACTTTTAGTTTTCTCAGCCAGCTCCCTCAACCAATATCTAAGCATCTCTCTTATGCCTTGTCAATCAATCCTCTCAGTGAGTATGAAGTATGAAGCTGTTTTTTTTTCTTAACTTCTCTCAGTCAAATCTCTTGCCTTCCTTCTTTCAAGTATAGTCAGACTATATCAGAAAACACAGGGAACTACTTTTTAGCATTCTTAATTTTTATTCTTCTATTAAATCTCCTCTCTAGGTCTATCTTGTCTGAATCAACCAGTTCAACTCTCACCTAACTACCATTAGGAAAGACATTTTAGCTCATAGATCGTTTCATGGCTTCCTGACCACTCAATTATTTCCAGAGTTCTTTAAATGGGAAAGGAATACAGCCATCTTGTTGTAAGGAAATCATTTCTAACCCCCTCACACCTGCTCAAACTTTTTTTTTTATGCAAAAGAGAAAAACTATACTAATGACAGAAGGCTACAAAAAGGCTGATGAATTCTGGACTATCTTTGGTTAGATATTTGTATCCCCTACTTTAGTCTTGATTTATCAACTAGATCATCACTTTGTCACAGAGTTGATTTGAAAATTAAGGGGCATGGGGGAGAATTGATTTAAGTTACTGTATGAATGCAATACCTCCTTCCCTCATTCTCATTATTCTCTCTCTCTCTCTCTCTCTCTCTCTCTGTTCCTTCCTTCCTTTACATGTGTATATATTCATGTATATTATGCAAATTCATTTATACATATATGCATGGATAGGTATGCAAATATGTGTGTATACATAACATATATACATATACACACACATAACACCTAGCATTTATATAGTACTTTAAGGTTTGCAAAGAGTTCAAATGTTATCTTATTTTATCTGTACAATAACCCTAGTTAGTTGGTGTAATTATTATCCCCATTTTAAAGACAGGGTTTGAGACTAGGAAGGTTTTAAGTAAGCATCTGAGGCCTTATTGAAATTGAATATTCCTAACTGAAGGCCCAGTGACCTATACATACACATATACTATACACATATGTATACATGTATTCATATACATTAGCATACATGTAAGATTAGTATCAAAAACCTCTTTAGAAGGACATGCTATGTTAGTATGTAAATTTCTGATTCCAAAGATTATTTGTGGGAAGTGAATTTACAAAAGATTACTTTATACCTAGAATAGATATCCAAAATTTCCAACTACTCAACAATGTTGAAAATCACAAATAAAATCACAAACCAAGATAATGGAAGGCAAAAGAAATTTTCTTCCCTTTTACTTTGTATTACATCAAAGACTCCTTCCAGATCTTTGCTTTATTTCTAAATAGTAGTACTTTTGTTTTGAATTTAAAAAACAATGCCTAGCCTATTTATTGTGTATTCCAGATTTAGTAGCCTTTTAATTGTTTTCTCATACTGAATCTTTCTCTCTTTTCCTTTTGATTCCAGAATTATCCATAAGAATGCTTTCCATTTCCTTTTTTTTTGAATAGTGTTATTGATGACTGTTTCTCAGGGTGTCATTGCTACCACATATCTCTTGACATGAAACTTATCTTTGATTATCACTCACCTACCAGAAAAAGGTTCCTATACTGTGGTGAGTATGGATTCAGTGACTGTGTCTTAGAGTTAAACATTCCATTACTTGAAATATATTTCTCTCTAGGCACTACAGTTAATTGCCTACAGACAATTGCCCAGGAGGCTAATTCTAAGAAGGTGGAGAGAAACCTCCATGACTAGGACAATGGAAATTGCTATGTAGATCTAGAAAGGAACAGGGGAAAGATGGAATCCAAATGCACTAATTCAAGGCCATCCTCTCTAGGAAGATTATGAAATAGTGAGTTTCTCTTTGACTAGCCCTCCTCTAATCATTTTAAGATCACAATTTATTGAAAATTTAACAATAATTTGAAATGAATTATTTCAAGGTTAAAAAAAGTCTGGAGAAAACAAAATGGATATTTTCTTTTTCTTTTTAATGTTTTTTCCCCAGTTATCTAGGTAATGATGGATAATGAAAAGCAAAATTCACTGGATATGGTGTTGTATTTTGTTTCAAATTATGACTCTGTCATTTACAAGACCTTGGATAAATTATTTAACTTCTTTGCTTTTTTATTAATTTTTTTTTTTTTTTGCTTTTTGGAGGGCTATTGGGGTTAAGTAACTTGCCCAAGGTCACACGGCTAGGTTTTTGTTTGTGTGTGCGTTAAGTGTCTGAGGCCGGATCCGAACTCAGGTCCTTCTGACTCCAGGGCCGACGCTCTACTCACTGCGCCACCTAGCCGCCCCTTTATTAATTTTTTTAATCTGTAAAATTAGGCTTTTGGCTTAGATTTGAACTCATCGAACTCCTCTATCTCTAAGTCTTTGATCTTATCATTCAAGTAAAAGAAACCAGCTATAATTCCTAATAAACACCTGAGTAGATTGTAATTGGAAACTATCTTTGGCTCTAAGAAATTTGTTAAATATTCTCCAATGTGAAAGGATAAACATGAAATTTCATAGTTTGATGGAATATTAGAGGTGTTCCAAGCTATAATGAGCAAGAACCACCTTTACCCTTGTTACTCTGTGAATAAACATACAAATGTTTCTTGATAACCCCTAAGTGATGATGAACTTACTACCTACCATTATGAACATTCCATTTTTGAGCAGCTCATTACAAGGAAATGTTTTTTCACATAGATCAAAGACTCATCACTTCTCAATTTCCACCCATTTCTTTTTGTTTTCTTCTCTGGTACTGAGCTGAATATATCATATCACTTCTCCACATAATAACCCTTCAATTGGAGACAATTATTTTTTTCTCTAGTGTCCCCTTTTTTATTTCTATAGACTAAGTATTCCCAGCTTTTCAGTTTATCTTCTTATGTCATAGACTCTTTTCCTATCACTTTTCTAACTGCCCATTGGAAGGACAGTAATTTGTCAGTTCTTTCTAAAATCAGATGTCCAGAATTCAACACAATTCTTCAGATATGGGTAGGATACTAATACTGTAGTGTTGGAGACATTGCAAAGAAAAGAGTAGCTATTTTATTTCCCATTGTTCATAAAGCTGTGAAAAGGCAGGAATTCTTTCCCTCTACCTGTAACCTCTTTTGTCGTTCTTTTTCCATATGACTGTGTACCCTGCAAATAATCTTTTTAGAAGTCTTACCTTTAAAAACTGAATGACTTATTTGAAATTACTTTATATACATTACTAAAGAACATGGTGTGACTTATAAATAGAGTCATCTTCATTCCTGGTAATATGAACACATTAGTTAGAGTGACTCCTCAACAAAAGAAAAATAATGTATCCCCCAAGTTGCAGAGGAAACCAGAGAAACAGATAATGAGTGTTGGCTGTTCAAATAGAAGCTTAAATGTTTGCCAGGAGATGGGGAAATCATGTCAACAAGATTTACAGTTACTGTCACATTTTCAAAGGAAAGGTTGAACAGATTTGAGGATTGAATTTCCTTGTTTTACCAGCAGAACAGCAGCTGTTCACCTTTAAAAGCTAGCATTTGTCTAGGTAATACGAGTCTTACCATCTATTAAGTTTTTTGCAAAATATTCTTTTTTTTCCCTGCCTATTATGTACATACATGCTCACATCTATCCAAAAATGCACAGCATAGTCAAAGCTACCAAAACTAAACTGGCTACAAGTTTTATTGGTGCAAATGCTATCTCTGTCAATAGATCTCCTTTCTTCAAAGCTTTAACAGTCAAACTTCCCAAGTTAATATAGCTGAAAAAAAGAATTAATTACCTTGACACTAATCACCTCATATAGAGCAGCTCTAACCTTAGCTGAAGCTAGTGTTAAAGTGATTACTTAAGGTCTTTCTTTCCATTTTGGAAGAATCAGTCAGAAACCACATTCTACTGGCATAGTCTTCAAAAACAAAGTCGGCATCACACAACAATGAGATACCAGATCAAAATTCTAGTGGAAGAGATTACCAATGTAGTCACCCTGAATTTGGAATAATATAAAAATGAAATTCAAAACATTGTTTTAAAGATTATGCCAGATGGAAGTTCAAGGTCCAGTTATGTATGCTTTTTTTTAATCAAAATTTCAACTACTTGCTAAAAAATGAAAACTATAATTGAATGATAATAGTTGACAACTATATAATACTTTAGCGTTTGCAAGGTGCTAAGCAAATATCATCTCATTTTGTCCTTGCAACAAAGCTGAGAGTTAGGTACTATTGTAATTCCCATTTTATAGATGAGGTAATTGAGGTGGAAAGAGATTTTGGCTTAGATGTTTAAGACCAGATTTAAATCTGTTTTCCTAACTCAGTAACACTGGAGGTCTTTTATCCACTGAATCATCTATAGGTGGGTAAAACGGTAGACCATCTTTAAGAAAATCAACAATGTATTTTCCCCAAATAACCTAGCTGGGTGAATCTAGGTTTAATAAAAGGATTAAAAAAATTCAAGCTAAATTATTTCAGTTATATATGAGCTTCATCAATATTTGTTTAAAGGCAGGATAATATGACAAAAAGAGTGCTGAGTTTTTAGTCAGAGAACCCGGGTTATAATTTCCCTTCTGTCACTTTCTCCTTGTGTGATTTTGGTGGAGTCATTTAAACTTTTAGGGCTCTTTTCTTATCTTTGAAATGAGGAATTGTCAGAAACTAGCCATGTGAAACTGGGCAAGTCATTTAATCCCAATTGCCCTCCAAAAAGAAAAAAAAAAGATATTAATCTATTACAGATTGGGGGAGTGGGTATTCAGTATGCTTGCTATTTTTGGGTGGGGGTAGGGGAAAGGTAGGGAGAGAAAAAATTGTAACTCAAAATTTTGTGGAAAACTGAAAATAAATTAATTTAAAATAAAAAAAATAAAGAATTGGACTAGGTGAACTATAATATACCTCCTAGATCTAAATTTCTGAGTCTTTTTATACTATTTATGACCCACTATGACTAGTCAGTAGGTTGCAAAATCAAGTATAAAGTCTAGGTATGGTCCTAACCACTTTGAAACTTATTGCAGATAAAAGATGCATATACCAGAAAACACAGTCACATCAATGCAAGGTAAGATATACCATTAATCATATATGATATAGACAACGATTAGTCTCAAAATTCATGAGAGTGAGTGTCAATCTAGTGAAGTGAGAATTTTATTTTTAAATAAACTATTAATAAATCAGGCCAGTGAAGTTGTTTACTTCTTCTTGGACACACCCAACAGTGTGACCCTGCAACCTATGTAGTCTTGGTGTGCTGACCTGAGACCCAGAGACCCCAGAAGTGCCAGAGCCCACAATGTGCTAGAATATTCTTCAGTTGCTCCAGATCATCACACAGCTTATTGTTCAGACCATTGGCCGGAACCTTGCTATATTGTTCATTCTCTACATCCTTCTGCCTGTTAAGCAACCAGTTTAGAATCTTGTAATGCCAGGGATTCTGCATGAAGGTGATCACACACTCCACTTCATCTTCAGTGAGTTCACCAGCCCTCTTGGTGAGGTCAATGTCTACTTTCCTCAGTACTACATGAGCATATCTTTGACCCACACCCTTGATGGCTGTGATGGCAAAAGCTATTTTCTGCCATCCATCCATGTTGGTGCTGAGCACTCTCAAAATGTGCTGGAATTTCTCAGGGATTACAAGAGACATAGGTGCAATGGTGGCCTGAGAGCCTTCTCTGGAAGAGTGTGAAGTCAGAAATTTCAAAGAAAGCAAGATCTCATTTGCCTCTGATTTGTCAAATGAATAGATTTGATGTAAGAATAACCAGAAGGGGTGAATGAAAACCCCTGGAAGAGAGAAATAACATGAGTGTTCAAAAGAGATAGTAATAAGAAAGAATGGAATTTTAGTAGGGACATTAATTCCAAAAGAAGATAAGCAGAATTATGAAGAATGTTAATCAAGATATTTATCATTTAAATAATTAGATTTTTTTTCTTGGTAGGGTGGGAAAGGTTGCATAATAGGAGTAACTCATTTATAGAGTACTTTATCTATATGACTTTATTGCATCCTTATAACAACCTTATAATGCAAGTTCTGCAAATGGAGAAAGTGAGAAGCAGAGGCAAGATGATAGAACAAGATCTTTTTCCCCTCACCCTCCCAGAATCAAAATCAGAAAAGCTAAGAATATGCAATAGCTTACTTTCCTGTTCAGGACAGCATGGGGAGTCACTGGGGTTTGGTATCTAACCAGAAATGAACCATGGAGACCATTGCAGTCCAGGAAAACAGGGCACAGATAAGGCAGGATAAGGTGGAGGGGAGGAGCAACAACTAGTTCTCATAGTCTTGAGTTTTTCTATTGATTAGGATAATTCTGCATAAACTTAACTTTATCCTTTACCTTCTTTAATAATTGCTGGCATTATTCACCTTTTTTCCCCCAAAGAAAAGAGAAATCTATTTAAAAAAATAAGTGCAGCAAATATATGATTAAAAATGAAAAATAAAATCCTATAAATAGAAGTAACCTAAACATTAAATAACAAAAATGATTATACAAATTGTAATACAATAGTTTAATAGAATATTATAATTAAATTCGGATCCATAATCATGAAGAATACAGAGAAATCTGAAAAGCTTCTTAAAAAGTAATGAAAAGCAAAAATCAAAGTAAAGCAAGAAGAATGCAAATGCATTTACTGTAATAAGATTTAAAAGTGAAAAAAAGTGATAAACTGCCAAAAAAAAGTGAAAAAGTATCAATGGACAAAGAAGCAGAAGATAAAGGAAGATGCTCTAATATTGTTTATTTTATGCAACAAAATTAAAAAATTAAATGTAATCTTTCTGTTAATGTCCATCTTGTTATTTAGTAAAATGTTTCTAAAATGCTACCTAGTTTTTGACAACTATTTATAGTAGATAATCGATTTGTGTTTTCCAAATATTTTAATAATTGAATCCTATTGCAAGTCAGAAAATATATCATTAAAATTAGGGATGAGATAAGGAAACGTACAAGAGATATACAATAGAGTAAAGCAATCTAGTACGTATGCATATATTAATAGATATAGGCATCTCTATATAGATAAAGATGCAAATCTATAGTAAGGAACCTCAAACTCCATGGGACATTTCTTTTTTTTTTATGCCTTTTTGGAGGAGGGAAGGCAGGGCAATTGGGGTTAGGTGACTTGTCCAAGGTCACACAGTAGTAAGTGTTAGGTGTCTGAGGTTGGATTTGAACTCAGGTCCTCCTGACACCAGGGCCAGTGCTCTATTTACTATACCATCTAGCCTCCCCAATGGACATTACTAATGAAACTCATGCCCAGATAAGAAGTGCAAATTTTTTGACTCAGTTTCAATTAAATTAACTCTGTATTAATGTACTACCTATAAAATAAATATACTCACACATAGCCACCACTATAAGCCAAATCTTACAATGTTGAGTATTCTAAAAAAACTTATTTTGAAAGAAGGTGAAGAGATTATTGATAATTCTGAATTCCCACAGGGCCAGCCCCCACTAATAGCATGCCATGGAAAGGTAAGCAATGCAGTAGGTAGCATTAGCTTAGCACTTTAAGTTTGCAAAACACTTGACAAATATTGTCTAATCCTTATAACAATTCTCAGAGCTAGGTGCTAATCTAATTTTAAAGAAAAGGAAACTGGTATTGAGAGGTTTAGTGACTTATATAAAATCACAAAATTAATAAGTATCTTTGGAAGGGTTTGAATTTGGATCTTCATGACTCCTGTTCTTCTCTTCTATCAACTGAAGCATGTAACTAACTGTACTAGGACCATGTAAAGACCATTAAGGTCACAGTTTACTTGAGTAACTAAGATATCCAAATCTCAATGTTTTCCCTATAAGTGAAGTAAGAAGATATTGGGAAGCTTCAAGAAATTGGAAGGGAGGTTAATATTCTTCTCTATGGGAAAGAAATGAAGAAGAAAATTTGACAGTTCATTTCAGAATTTGTCAAAAGGAAACAAGAAATTCCATTTCATAAGTACATGATCATCTCACCTTGTGAAGCTCACAAGAGTCAGCAAATATTCTAACTCTATTTTAATTGCAGCTGATGAGGCAGCATATCTTGTAGAACAGAAGTGTCAAACACACAGCCTACAATAACAGTGCCAGAGGAAATACTTTAAAATATCATAGAGAAAATTTGTCAAAATAAATAAAACTATAATAAAAGATAAATGATGTTAACATATGGCTTTCTAAGTCTGTACGTGCCTATATGTGATCCTTTTATACAGTTTTGTGACTCCTATAACTATCTGATTTTGATATCACTATTTTAAGGTTTTTTGGGGGAACAACTACAGTTCACAGGTTCACAATTTGCTTTTGTATAGACATTGTGCAAAGAATAGCTTTTACATTTTTATATAAAATGAAAGTTTGCATAAAATATATTAAAAAAAATTCTTAGCTGGATAGCTATGTGAAAACAGGCAGTGTTTGTAATTCTGCCTGGGACAGAGACGCCTATTATAGAAGATAAAGACAGAGAGGACTTCTCTGAACAATTTGACAAGAAGTTTGTAGCAGCAAGCACCCCAACATCCCCAGGGTTGCTGCCAACACAGGTTCTTAGATCTGCTTTTCTGAAGGAAAGCAACTCAAAATGGGTTAACAAACTTACTTTAATAAATCAAACATATATTGTTTACCTAGTTCAGGGGAAAAATGTCAGCACCCTGAACTTCAAAGTATATAGACAGAACTTACAAGACAGAGAAATAAACAGATTAAGCAGACAGGCTTCCAATCTGTCTGACCATTACATCCATCCATACCAAATCACAGTTACCAGAGAGGGAAGCATCAACATCTAGGCTTTCAAAGCCAGGGGGCTCTCAATGGCTTCCCAGAGGCTCATCTGGTCAAATCACACAACACTTCTCAAAGTGAGCTCCAAAGCAAAGCCTCACATCAGGGATTATATAGTCTTCTCCTGGGTCAGAGAATGTAACCACACTCTTGATCCACTGCCCAATCACACAGCATCAAGGTGTGGGCATTCCTGAAAAACTCCTCCTGCCACTCCATTTGACCACATTTAGCCTTTTAGGGGGCAGAGTATATTTTCAAATCCAGGAAGGTTCTTAGAGTCTCTCAAGCCTACCAAAGGGCCTAGTGGCAGGGAAGATCTTTAAATTTGCATTTCCATTACATTCAGCCCCAAGATCTTAAATGCATAGACAATTTACTTTTGAATTAGCACTAAATATCTCTTAAACTAAAGTTAACAAAGTGGCCACAGGGCCTTAAACAAAAACAAAGTTCATTGCATTATCACATTAATTCAAAACAAGAGTCCAAATAAAGTTCTATTGGGGGAGGGTGTGGTGTCCTTCCCCTCACACTGCTCCAGCCCCTGCTTCCAAGTCAAGAGAGGGGCTGAGCAACAAAACCAACAGGGTGGGGTCCTTGGGCCTCCATGGCACTTCACCCCACCCACCATAGTCACAAGTCCATCATCCCCCTGGGTCCCAAACTGTGGGATGCAGCAAGAAAACACATTCAGTGCCACTGCTTTGCTGCACAGTCCTTATCTTGTCCTGTTTTTGAATTACAAACTCCTGGGTTCATTCTCCAACACAGGACAGCAACTCCTGGCTTCCCCACAGGTCTCAGTGCAGGGAGCTCACCATTCCTGCTCTCAGCTCAGTGAAATCAGCATGCAGGCCATTCTTCTCTCCTGCTCCATGGCTCCACAGAGTCACAGCTACCATAACTGGGTAACAAACAATTATCCCAGCCCCCATACTTTCCTTTTACTCTGCAGATCCCATCCCTGTTGCCATTTATAGCAGCAAGCACCCTAGCATCCTCAGGATGGCTGCCAACACAGGTTCTTAGACCTGCTTTTCTAAAGGAAAGCAACTCAAAATGGGTTAACAAGCTTACATTAATTAATCAAACATATATCATTTACCTAGTTCAGGGGAAAAAGGTCAGCACCCTGAACTTCAAAGTATATAGACAGAATTTACAAGATAGAGAAACAAACAGATAAAGCAGACAGGCCCCAAACTGCCCAACCATTATGTCAATACCAAATCACAGTTACCAGAGAGGGAAGCGTCAACATCTGGGTTTTCAAAGCCAGGGGGCTCTCAATGACTGCCCAGAGTTTTATCTGGTCAAATCACACAACACTTCTCAAAGTGAGCCCCAAAGCAAAGCTTCACATCAGGGGTTATATAGTCTTCTCTAGGTTCAGAAAATGTAACCACCCTCTTGACCCACTGCCCAATCACACAGCATCAAGGTGTGGGCATTCCTGAAAACTAAGCCTCCTGCCACAGGCTCCATGTGACCACATTCAGCCTATTAGGGGGTAGAGTATATTTTCAAATCCAGGAAGGTTCTCTGAGTCTCTGAAGCCCACCAAAAGGCCTAGGGGCAGGGAAGATCTTTAAATTTGCATTTCCATTACAAAGTTCTAGCTGATTCTATTGTTTGTTTTGATACCCAGTGTTTTTTGTGCAAAAGTGAGCAAAATAAGGGATGCAAAAAAAAAAAAATTGGATAAGTTTTTCTCAGGCCTGATGGCACATGCTTGTAAATGCTCTTCAGGAGGTTGAAGCTAATGGATACTCTGAGTTTAGAAATTCTGAGCTTCAATGGGTTAAGCCAATTGGAGGTCCACACTAAGTGAGATACAGGTAGCAGAATACCACAGCTAATAAGGGCCTGAGGTAGAATTTCATCTCAAATGGGCTGGCCATTTGCGTGTTGTGCTGGGACTGGAGGCCTCATAGCTGACCTGCTATGCCAGTGGCTTAATGTACCCAGAATACAGGACTTTTGATCTGTGCTGTGGCTAAGCCCCACCAATTGCTTGGACACTGCCTATAATCCCCTTTTACCCAAGTGAGAAAGACCTTTTTAGAAATCCTTCTAAGTTATCTTGGGCTGGAAAATTGTTTCACTCCACCTTTTTTGCAAATTGTCACCCCTGAATTCTTTTAGGAACCTGACAATTTTGTTGATGAAAGAAACTGGGGAGAGCTCAGGCAACTGCCACATTTCTCTTAGTCATCTTGGCTTCAATTAAGCATTTTTCAAATTTTAAAGTGTAAAATAAATACAAGATACTATTATTAACATCTCATTCTCATAAATTTCAATCATCAGGATAGAAATTATTCCATACAAAGTCAATTCTGCTTTAATTGCTTTATATTTAGTGTTCTTCAGATAATTGTGCATTACAATATAAGCTGGTCCTCAGTAAGTTCATTGAAATCTTCTTTTAAGCAACTCTCATGGGATGTGGATAGAGGGACACATGGGATGAGACAAGCATGATAGACATGGATATCAACCTGTTCTCATATGGATTTGATTTCTTCAGCTAGGTCTCTGATTTTTAAATATTTTTATTCCACATAGAAGAGTATAAACTATTCTGCATGATAACTGCAGCAGCAAGCACCCCAATATCCCCAGGGTAGCTGCCAATATAGGTTCTTAGATCTGCTTTTCAAAAGGAAAGCAACTCAAAATGGGTTAACAAGCTTACTTTAATCAAACAAACATATATTACCTAGTTCAGGGGGAAAAGGTCAGCACCCCGAACTTCAGAGTTACAGAACTTACAGATCAAAGACAGGCTTCCAAACTGTCCAAACATTATATCAATACCAAATCACAGTTAACAGAGAGGGAAGCATCAACATCTGGGTTTTCAAAGCCGGGGGGGCTCTCAACAACGGCTTCCCAGAGTCTCATCTGGTCAAATCACACAACACTTCTCAAAGTGAGCCCCAAAGCAAAGCCTCTCCTAAGGGTTTATATAGCCTTCTCCTGGCTCAGAGAATGTAACAACCTTCTGGACCCACTGCCCAATCACAAAGTATCAAGGTGTGGGCTTTCCTGAAAAACAAGCCTCCCACCACAGGCTCCAGGTGCACTTAAGCTAGGGGCAGGGAAGATCTTTAAATTTGCATTTCCATTACATAACATCAATTAAAATGGTTTTCTTCAACTTTTCTGAGTAATATTATGTTTAGGTGGTAGCGGAGAACTTTGTGATAATGCTCCAATTCCAGTAAAATCTTATTTATGAAATTTTCAAGAACATATTGGAAGTTTCCATTTTGATATAGGGACTTTTTCCCTCCTAATTTATGATGGAGGATGAATGCTGTTGCATAGTTTTGGCCAACTGACCATACTTTTCAAGGCCATGGGATCACAAGTTGCAAGTCTAAAATGACCTTTGAGACCATATAGTTTAATAGTTTCATTTTACAGATGAGAAAATTAAGACACAGAGAGGTCAAGTGATTGTGCTATGCCATGGGGTCATAGACGTAATAGAATTGGGATTTGAACCCATGTTCTCTGATTCCAAATATAGTGCTTTTTCAACAGCACAGTTCTGTACAACTACTATTATAGTATGGAGCAGGTTAGTTCTTTTCTTGGGACTTACTTTGATTTCGTTCTAATACAGCTCAATGTCCCTGGTCAGTATCCATTTCAAGTCATTTTTCTGTAGTATAATTATTTCTGATGCATGGATCTGATCATGTCAATCTTTTACTCAAAGTCCTTCAAAGACTCCATTAGTTGTACATCCATACACACACACACACACACACACACACACACACACACACACACACACCACAACAAAACTCATATATATGTCTAGCATTCAGAACTTTTTACAATCTGACTCAATCCTACCTTTCTAACCTTATCAGAAGTTTTCCATCTAATATGTTCAGGCTCCAGGTAGTTTCCATATCTCCATGTTGTTTTGTCTGTTTGTGTTTGTATCCTGCCCTGTTTTCTAACACCTAACTCAAATATCAGTCTCTGAAGAAGCTTTTTGTATTGCCAAAGCAATATTTACAGTGCCAAGGACAACTGTAAATATGCTGGCATAGTGCTCAATCAAAAATAAAACAGACTTTCTTTATAGAAGACAAAATCAAAACATTTATTCAGACACTAGAAAACCGAATCCAAAAACCAGAAAGTTAGAAAGAAGTTAATAAATCAAGTTAGGAAAGAAGTTAATACATCATAAAAGCACAGAAAACCACACCATCCTTTAGCCTTCCTATAAACCAACACTTACAAGCCTAGTTGTCTGCCTGGGTTCGTCTCTCGTCCATCTGTCTCTAACTTTTCTGACTCCCAGCTTCCTATGGACTCTACTTCACCCTTCAGCAAACTCTTCCCACCACAGGCTCCATGTGATTGCATTCAACTTATAGTGAAAAGGCAAGATCTTTAAGCAGGGAAGACTTTCAAATTCCCTTAGGCTTATTAAGGGGCAGGGAAGATCTTCAAATTCCCATTACCATTACATTTTTCTTGTCTGGTTCTTTGAACTGGAATTAATTTATCCCTCATGATACCTTATAGTACAAAAATTATCATGGCCTAATTTTATTTTAATTATACTTATATGTGTCTACTTCCTATTATGTGGTTGTAAGATTTTTCAAGGATGAAGAAACATTTATCCTTTTATCTCCTCTAGCTTTTAGCACTGTGCATTGTACATAGTAGGGGCCTAATGCATTTTGACCAAATAAATGAATGGATGAATAAATGAAATTGCATTTGCTAACTCTAATGTGTCTGTAGTTGAGTAAACACAGGTATAAAACACATTGAACAAATAAAATAACATCATTCTTATAAACGCTTTATTTTTTTTGGCTGTATTTCATTGAAGCAAGTCACAAATATGATTGGGTAATTCCCCTTTTCCTTGTCTGCTCAAACAAGTCAACATGCATTCTCAACAAACTCTGCTTTTCTTTACTTTAATAAATTGTGATGTAAATTAATACTGTAATTGTTATAAACATTAGATACGGTACAAAGAAAATATCTCCATAATATCTTTTTAGGGCCCTGAAAAATTAATCAACAGATTGCAGCCTACCACTTTGACAAGTGCATTAATCTCTAGGCAGCTTGTATATTGATATTGCAAACAATATATTTTCAAAATGTCTTTCCTTGACATTATAAAATTAATCTGCAAAAACATTCTTTTTGTTGCTGTTAAGCAAAGATGAAATAAAATGTTTTAATTGATTACCTGGACTGGCAAGCAGTGAGCAGGAAAATGTCTGCCACAGGGATCTCAAAATCTATCAACAAATTCTACATCTTGAGTCAAAAATATAATGCAGAATATAAAACGTATAATTGATTGCCGGCTAGCTACTGTTGTTCTGAAAATAAAATGGTCTTTAAAAGGTCTTCAACATCAGAGCCAAAATTAAAGTACAGACTTGAATGGATTGGAGATATGACATGAAGTCCATTAAGTTATTAGAGACTATTATATTGCTCTTGAAATAGTGTATGCACTTGCCTGGATTTCAATAATACCTTTCTGCTTTCTTGTCCTAAATAGCCTGTCCTTGGAGCAAGTGCTCATGATCCATTATCCTGCTGCATCATTGTTTAGGATTTTCAATATCATTTTATACCCTATGCAAATGGAAACTATAAACCAAATATGTCTCTTGTAATATATTTCCTTGCTATCATAAATTGATGCAAAATATTTAATTATTTTTGTTTGAGGTATTCTATCTATAAGAAAATATCTAAGCTCATCTTTAATGCTATATATCAAAGGGGGGTAAACATGTGTATCTTTCTTAGTGTGTTTCTAAAGCCAGTGGTTGGACTCTGTTTATGTATTTCTGTCTGTAAGTCTGTCTATCTATTTGACTGTCTATCTAAATATCTATTTGCCTATGTGCTTGTATCAGCTTGTGACTTCAATAGTACTGGAAACTTGGTGCAGACACTTCATCCAGTCATGTAGATCAAAACCTTGTCTACAGCTTATTGTGTAAATGACTTGCCTTGGGGCAATAAGCGGATAAATTCCTTGCCCATAGTCATGTGAGTTATTATGTCATGAGGTAACTTTGGGGTAGGCACTATGATCCAAGTTAAATTACCTCCATTATTTAGATGAAACAGTAGGCTAAGCAGGTTAAATGTCTTGTCTATGTTCTCAAGAATAATAAATGGTAGGGGCAGTTAGGTGGTACAGCAGATAGAACACCCACCTTGGAGTCAGAAGGACCTGAGTTGATATCCAGCTTCAAACACTTGACACTAGCTGTGTGACCTTGGGCAAGTCACTTAACCACAATTGTCTTACCTTCCCCCCTCGAAAAAAACAAAACAAAACAAAAAAGAATGATAAATAGTAGAAGCAGCATAAGAATGTAGGCAAGTTGACTCCTGGCCCAGTATTCTTTCCCCTGTATCACTTATTCATTGGTCACTGCTACTCAGAATCATAGATCATTACATTTGGAACTGGCAGTCTTATCATCCAGTGACCTTCTTTTACTGATAAAGAAACTGAAGTCAAGAGAATTAAAGGAACTTTACCAAAGACACATTAACAGGCTAGCAATGGAGCCAAAATTTGTTCTGATTTCACTTCACTCCTATTCCAATATTCTGCCATCCTGTTTATAAATAGCCATTTCCAGGCAGTTAGGTGACACACTGTATAGAGAATTGGAATTGAAGTGAGGTGACCTAAGTTCAAATATACTTTAAGAATAATCCTAGGGGCGGCTAGGTGGCGCAGTGAATAGAGTGCCGGCCCTGGAGTCAGAAGGATCTGAGTTCGGAGCCGGCCTCAGACACTTAATCCACACAAACAAAAACCTAGCCATGTAACCTTGGGCAAGTTACTTAACCCCAATTGCCCTAAAGGGGCGGCTAGGTGGTACAGTGAGTAAGAGCGCCTTGAGCAAGTTACTTAACCCCAATTGCTTTAAAAAAAAAAAAAAAGAATAATCCTAGACAGGTGACCCTGGGCAAGCCATTTGACCCATTTTTCTTATTTTCTTCATCTGTATAATGTAGCTTGTAATAAAACAAAACAAAACAAACAGCAACAACTAAAACAGAAAATCAAAACCTACCACCCTGGGTTGTTGTGAGGATGAAATGAAATACTAATGGTAAAAAGTAAAATGTAATTAGAAAATAAAATCATTATTGTAACAACCTTGCTCATAGTAAGCATTAAATACTATCATCACCACCACCACCACCACCACCACCACCACCACCTCCTTCTTCCTTCTTCTTCCTCTTCCTTCTCCTCTTTCTCCCTCTTCTGCCACTGTTTTGTCAGAGCATAGCGCTGCCAGCTTGAATGGCCAACTGTCCAGAGTCCGCGAATTTAGGGGAAACTGAAAGGAAGGGTTGGTTTTACGTGCCTGGACAAGAAAAAACAGCGTTCTTTTATTAGTGTTGTCTGATGTATGAAACTAACGCTCTATTTTTCTCTTCTTGTCTAGCCCCCTTCTATCTCATTCTCAATTATACTTTTATTCTCCCTGAGCTTTAATCTTAGTAGCATTTCACACTTCTGATCTGGGCCTTTATAACCTCACGTCTTCAGGAATCATTTTTTGCCTGCAATAACACATTGTATAGAGTATAGAAGGTAGACTTGGTGTAAAAAAGAACTGAGTCATAACCTAACATCTGACTACTACTAGCTGAATGACCCTGGGAAAGCATCTTAAATTCTGTGAGGCACATTTTCCTTTTCTGTACAATGAGTAAGTTGGATTTGAAGACCTCTAAGGTCCTTTCAGGATCTATTATGTGATAATATGTACTACATAGTTTTTCCTTTGCCAGATGGAGCCTTCTGGTTATGTTATTTTCCTGGTAGCTGGCTTCAGGAATCTTCCATCTACGAGCAAAAAAGATAACATATACAGTACATTTCAAAACTTAAAATGCTTCGTAAATGTCAGGATGATGATGATGATGATGATGATGATGATGATGACTATGATGACTTGATGTCAGCCCAAGTTCATCACAAATGCTGTCCTTCCATTGCTCCTTCCCACCAGAAAGAATCCATATATTTCACTGATTAGGAATCTCTTTTAGCTTTTATAGAAGATTCTTATAATTTAATAAATAATCAAGAGACTAGGTTAAATATCCTGTAACACAGTTGGTCTATATCATAGCCATTCCTTGTGTTGATGGCTCCAGAAGTTCTCTTTACTAGATAATTCTCATAATCTGACTGGACTGGCTTCTAGACTGATGTTTTTTGATTGCTTCATTGTAGTTTCTTCTATGGATCCATCTAGAATTGGATCTGTGAAATGACAGGAGCTCTTCCCTTTCTATAATGTAACAAGATAGATAAGTTTATTAGTAAGGTACCTTACTGAGAAAAGAAATACATCCCTCTGGTATTTATCAATTCAATTTAATTAAAAAAAAAACATTTATTTAATAGCTACCACATGGAAAGCAATGTTTTTGGCCATGAGTCACAGTCATGGTATAGGGGTAGTATAGTTTAAATTGGCATATTAAATGACTAAATTAGGATCTTATCTCACACACTTACAGGTAGTATTGTATGTTTTATTACCCTGGATAAATCATTTAAATTTTCTTTTTTTTTCAAATGCTTTATTAACTTCTGATTTACATCATTCATTTCTGCCAGATTTTGAGTTAAAAAATTTCTCCCCGGTTTTCCTCTACCAAAATAGTGGTCCCACAGGATATCCCCTCCTCCAATCTGCTCTCTCCCCTAACTTCCTCCATACCTCCTTTGACTTTTCCAGTAGGGCATGGTGGAACTCCATGCCCCAGTGCCTGTATATCTTATTTCCCAATTGAATTTAAAATGGTATTAATAATAGTATGTATGTATGTATATATATATATGTATGTGTATATATATATATGTATGTGTATATATATATATGTATGTGTATATATATATATGTATGTGTATATATATATATATATATATATATATATATATATATATATATATATATATAAACATTTGGTTTTAAAACTTTGAATTCCAGTTTCATTCTCTCCCTTCCTTGTCACCCACACTTACTGGGAAGATAAGCAATTCAAAATAGGTTTTACGTGTGTAGCTAAGGCAAAACATTACCATGGTAGATATATTGTAAAAGACAGATTATATTTCCCTCCCTCCTATCCCAACTCCCACTTGTTCTATTCTCTACTTTGATCCTGTCCCTTTTCAAAAGTGTGTGTTTCCATGTGTGTTTCCAAATCCCCCCCAGCCTGCCCTCCCTTCCATCATTCCCCCTCCCATCCCCTTCTTCCCTACTCTCCTGTAGGGTGAGATACCCTATTTAGTGTGTATATCATTCTATCCCTGAGCCAAATTCAATGAGAATAAGGTTGAGCAATTCCCTTGTGCCTTTCTATTCTTCCCCTCCATTGTAATCATTTTTCCTTGCCTCTTCTATGTGAAATAGTTTACCCCATTCTGTCTCTCCCCATCTCCTGCCGTGGGCTGCTCAGTGTCCAGCACTTAGCATGATTCGGAGACATGAATAAGAAATGACCAGGCCATGTGGGTAGCTCAAGGAAGAACCATGAACTCCATTTATTGATACTCAGGGAAAGGTTTTTATAGAGCAAAGAGACAAAGGATGGGAAGGAAGAGAAATCATTATCTTAGTCTGTTGTATCCTGGAAGTAGCATGGTAATAAGGCCTATTGTTTCCTAGGTGCCATAGAGTCTTGGGCAGTTATCTCTTATTTCAGTCAGTTACATCTGAAAGGATGCTCTTGAGAGCTGGCCTCAAAGCCTAATGGCCAAGGCTGCATCATCAAGAACATCTGCATAAGAACTGACTTCCTGCAAATGTTTTGGACAACTGAAGTTTTGGGGCAGAGCCTCTTAGCCTCAGAGCTCAAATACCATCATTATAAGTGTAACCCATATCAAAAGAACTCTGGAGCTGACTTAGTGAAAAGTGGCATCTCTAAGAGGTCTTTGTTGTTCAGGTCCACTGATATCAGGGTAATTATCTGAAGTCCTGGCTCAGGCCTCTTTGGCTCACCACATTCTCCTCTCATTATATTCCTCTCTCACCTTTTAATTTCACCTTTTAAGTATCATCCCTTCCTATTACATTGGTCCTGTGCCCTCTATCTATGTATACCTGTAAACATATATACACACATTCACATATGTATTCACACACCCATATACCCTCCTATAAATATATATATATATATGTACACATACACACATATACATACACACACGCATACACACACACACACACACACACACACACACACATATATATATATATATATATATATATAAATTTCTACTCCCTTCAACTATTTTCATACTGAGAAAAGTTTCATCAATTGTAATTATCGTTTTTCCATGTAGGAATGTTAATAGTTCAACTATGATAAGTTCCTTATGATTCCTTTTCCTTGTTTACCTTCTCATGCTTCTCTTGCTTCTTGTATCTGAATGTCAAATTTTCTATTCAATTCTGGTATTTTCATCAAGAATACTTGAAAGTCCTCTATTCCATTTTATGACCATATTTTCCTCTGAAACATGATACTCAGTTTTACTGGGTAGGTGATTCTTGGTTTTAATCCAAACTCCTTTGACCTCTGGAATAAATATTCCAGGCCCTTTGATCCCCAGTGTAGAAGCTGCCAGATCCTGTGTTATCCTGATTGTGTTTCTACAATATTGAAATTGTTTCTACCTGGCTGCTTGTAATATTCTCTCCTTGATCTGGGAATTTCAAAATCTGGCTATAATATTCTTTCAAACTCTATTTTTCCCGCTGGGTCTAAAACATCAGGGCAGTTTTCCTTGGGAATTTCTTGGAGGATGACTTCTATGTTCTTTCTTTGATTGTGGCTTTCAGTTAGTCCAATAATTTTAAAATTATCTCTCCTGGATCTATATTCTAGCTCAGTGGTTTTTCCCATGAGATACTTCACATTGCCTTCTACTCTTTCATTGTTTGGATCTGTTTAACAGCATCTTGATTTCTCATAAAGTCACTAGCTTCCATTTGCTCCAATCTAATTTTGAAAGAATGGTTGTCCTCAGTGAGCTTTTGAGATTCTTTTTCCATCTGGCAAATTCATCTTTTTAGGGCATTCTTCTCCTCATTGCCTTTTTGAGCCTCTTTTGCCACTTGAGTTAGTCTATTTTTAAGGTGTAATTTTCCTCAGTAAGGCTGTTGACTCTCATTTCATAATTTTCTTGCATCATTCTCATTTCTCTTCCCAATTTTTCCTCCACTTCTCTTATCTACTTCTTAAATTCCTCTATGGCCTGTAACCAGCTCATATTTTCCTTTGAAGCTTTTTGGGCAGGAGTTCTGACTTCACTGTCTTCCTTCTGTTCCATGATTTAATCCTTTTTGTCCCCAAAATAGGAGTCTAATGTTGGATTCTTCTGTTTGTTTTGCATCCTTTTGCTGGTCATTTTGCCACTCAATTACTTGACTTTTGGGCTTTTTGCCACAGTAGGATTCTGCCACCAGACAGAGGAGCTTCCATCCCAAATGCTGGGCTTTTCTCAGCTCCAGGAAGTATTAGTTGGCTGCCCTCTCTGAAGTCTCCACACACTCTGGCAAGCTGGTCATACACCCCTGGTTCTCCACCGTAGACTGCAATCCAGATGCAAGCAAGTTAAAGCAAGACTGATTATGCTAAGACTGGTTGCTTGGTCCCCCTACAGTCTGCAGGCCAGGAGCTGAAGCAGCCATGTGTGGCTATGGCTGCAGGGCCACAGCACCTCAGCCTCTTCTTGCCCTGGGGGCAAAAGTCGATGCACTCCCAACTATTAGATCCTAATTCCACACAGCAGTAACCTCTCACTTTGTCCTTAGCATCCATGTGTTGATAACTCTGGAAACAGACACAGCTGATCTGAACTCCCTCTAGCTGATGTTTGGCAAGGCCTGCCCTAGGGATAAAACCTCCAGTTCATGTGGGCCTGGGCTCAGCTGTGTTACTCCCTGCTGGGCTGCTGGGCTGTCCTCAGCAGGAGGTTAGCTTCTCTGTGTCATTTTGTGGATTCTGTTTCTCCAAATTTTATTCAGAGTCCCCTTTTACATTAATTGGGGAAGGTGGAAGTCAGAGCCCTGGGGAAGTCCTGTTTCTACTCTGCCATCTTGACTCCTCCCAATCATTTATTCTGTCAAAGTCTTTGTTTCTTCATCTGTAAAGTGTGTATAATGCATGTGAAATTCAATTAAAATATTTGTTGACTTCCTGTTATGTCCAAAGTACTATAGTAGACATTTAACATATAAGAAATTGCTCTACTCCTTAACAATTTTACATTCTTCAAGGTTATAGGACTGGTAGGAAGGCAACAACACCATGTATATGGATAACCAAACATACAACTTAAAAAATGTAGAAAGTAGCATTTATCGAAAGAAAGAACTTATATGTGAGTAGTATATAGGAAGTAATTGCATAGTTTTGCCTTAAAGGAAGCTGGAAATTTATTATTACAGAGATAAGGGGGGCATCACAAATTTAGGGAAGGGATGATGTAAGGGCATGTAGACAGAAGATGAATTATCATATATGGAAAATAGCAAAGCAGTTTGTGCAGGGATTTTAATAATTACAGAAGTCTACTTGGAACACAATTACACGTTTTAATTCATAAATTTAAAAGTTTAGAATTTGTTTATAAATTTAGACCAGACAGATTATTTCTTCAAATTCCCCCATTTTATAGATAAAGAAGAAAAAAGGTCAAGAACAGTTATTTTTCCATATTCACAAATGTAGATGATGTAACTAAGTTGGGACTTGAAGCATTGTCCCTTTAATTTCAGAATCTTATATGCCTTCTACTGTACCACAAATGACTCTCTTTTAAATGACCATCCATTTCTGATGATCCTATATGGCTGAATGTATTGGAATATGAAAATCTCAAATTAATTAAATTTAAACTTTGCAGATATGTGCAATATTCTACCTTTTGATAATCACATACCATTAGTAAGCTCCATCAATGTCTTATCTTCAGGAACTCTAGTTTCTGACCTGTGCTCAAAATGGAAAGACAAAGTCTAAAATAGGAGTTTTTAATCTTGCATCCAAGGATCTTCAGTGAGTACGTCAATAGATTTCAGGTGATCTGTGAACTTAGAAGGTAGGAAATTTTTATTTTAATATAATTATTTCCCCCTGTAGTCTTATATATTTTATTTTATTAATTTAAGAAGGGGTCTATATGCTTCATCAGAATTCCAGTGGTCCATGACACAAACTAGTTAAAAATCTCACTTTAATTCCAGATATCAATTTTGGTAATGACTATTTTGGTTCCAAATATTAACACCAAAATCAAAGAGTTGTGCCTGGAGCACAGTATGTGTTGAAAACATTCATTATATACAAATATACATATGTGCATATGTACAAAATAAAAAGATATCTTCTAATGTTATATTATCTATGTATATATTATATGTATTATGAAATATGTGTATATATCATATAGATATACATACACATATTAGAAAATGCATCATATCCACACCTAACAAGAAAGTAGTTCTGCCATACTCTTCTGATTCCATATTTAAGGTACTATTTTCACTTCTAGGTACCATATTTTAGGAATAACACCTACAAAGTGAAACTTGTTTAGAAGGCAGGTGCAAGGCTTGTTAAAGAACTAGAGAATATGGCATGTGAGAACTACTTGAAGGACCTGGGGATATTTAGTATCGAAGAAAAAGACTTTGAAGGGATATGAGTATAAGGTCATAGATTCCAAATTTGAAAGGATTATTAGAGTCCATCAAGACATCCCCCCCAACTTTATTTTATGCTGGGAAGCCCTAGGCACAGAGGTGTAAAATGACTTACAGAGGATTTATACAATAAAAATGTATCTATCGTAGGATTAGAACCTAGACCCTTCTGTCTCTGAATTCATTACCCTATACACATCATTTCAGGGAATGGCATGTGGAAGAGGGATTTGGCTTATTCTGTTTGAATCTAAGGTTCAAAATTCAGAGGTATGGGATAAGTTGTACAGAGATAGATATAGGCTGAATGTAATAGATCTTACTAACAATTAGAGCTATACAAGAGTTGCATGACTTGCCTCAGCACAAAAACATCTGCATGGGTCTTTTCATTTTATCTTCAGAACAGTATCATGAGGTATATAGCTCTCTAGTATCTTATTTTATAGATAGGGAAATTTATACTCAGAGGAGTTGAAGGCAGAGCCATCACTGCAATCAAGGTTACTAGTTACCTTCAAGCAGAAACTGGAAAATCACCTGTTTGTTTATAATGTAGCAGTTGTAGATTATCAGTCAAGTACAGGTTGAACAAAATGGCCCTTGTAGTCCCTTCCAAGTGTGATAAATGCTGAAGGTATCAATTGCCGTCTGGGAAAACATGAGTATTTTAAAGTGAGGATGAAAGAAACTGTCAGAACTCAAGGGTAGCACTAACAATAAATATAATTAATAAGCATTGAAAAAGTTTCTCTTCAAAATAGCCTCAGTCCTTTGTTATATCCTGTGCTCAATTCTTGCATTATAGCAGCTTGAATATAATTGGAACCACAGAACTATAGGTTTGAAGTCATTTATTGATATTGTGATGGAAAGTATGGGGCTGAAGCTGAGGTGAGGTGGAAAATGGTGAGAAGAAAGTAAGACTATGCTGTATAGTTCATCAGACCTTCCACAACTGACAGATGTTCCCTGGGTTTCATATTTATATAAAATCCTCCAGGCCACACACATTTTCCTGCCTAAAGCAAGGTTACACTAACATAGAAAGTGGTAAATTAGGGCCACACTCTCATGGAGCCATGTGCTTACCATGTACAGACTATGTTTAGAATGAGACTGAAGTGGGAGAATGGTTACTAGAACTCCTAGATATTATATCATTGATTGTACTGGACCAGTGAACTAAGGGTTGAGGTAAATTTAGGGCAAACATATTTCTCAGTTCTTTAAGGGAAAAGGCCCTGGCAGTTTTCCTAATCTGTTATCTTTTCTGCAGTCAGTTTATTTGAATGAACTGAAGCCTCAAGGTCAATGGCTGAGGATGTAGTGCTCCTAAGTCAAGCTGGAATTTTCTCATAACCTAGTCCTCTTCAAGCAATTTAACCCTTCAGATATTATATTTCTCCCTATGTCTTAGGCTTCCTAATTTATGCCTTATTGACATTATGTTATAGGAATGTAAATTTTTAAGATCTTCCCTGCCCCTAGGTTAAGTGCACCTGGAGTCTATGGTGAGAGGCTTGTTTTTCAGGAATGCCCACACCTTGGTGCTTTGTGATTGGACAGGGGGTCAAGAGGGTGGTTACATTCTCTGACCCAGGAGAAGGCTATATAATCCCTGATGTGAGACTTTGTTTTGGGGCTCACTTTGAGAAGTGTTGTGTGATTTGACCAGATGAGACTCTGGGTATCCATTGAGAGCCCCCCAGCTTTGAAAACCCAGATGTTGATGCTTCCCTCTCTGGTAACTGTGATTTGGTATGGATATAATGGTTGGACAGTTGGAGGCCTGTCTTCTTGAAATGTTTCTGTCTGTATACTCTCAAGGTCGGGGTGCTGACCTTTCCCCCCTGAACTAGGTAAACGATATGTTTTATTGATTAAAGCAAGATTGTTAATCCATTTTGAGTTGCTTTCCTTTGGAGAAGAAGATCTAAGAACCTGTGTTGGCAGCCACCCTTGGGACGCTAGGGTGCTTGCCGCTACACATTATAAATTCAGCAAGCTGTGACTGCTTATTTGGGAGTTTTTAAAGCTAATTCTCAGATTCTTGGTACTGTTGAGTTTTTTCATACTCAAAAAGATGGTAGATTGTGATATCATCATCATAATCATCAATAACTAGTATTTATATGGCACCTTAAGTTTTGCTAATTTCTCTACAAATTTTAATTTCACAACAACATAGAGGTGTTATTATCTTCATATAATAGATGAAGAAAGTAATTCAAGCAGAGGTTTTAATTTGTTTAGGGTTATACACCTACTAAGTTTCTAAGGCAGATTTGAACTCCAGCCTTATAGACTCATGGTCCACAAGGCTGCTCAGCTACTGCCCTTATTTTATGCTTTTGTAATGTTTTGTAATGGTTTTGAAATGTGTGATTAAAATATTTTAGTGTATTTTCTTTTTTTTTAAATTCTAGATCGAGTTATCATTTGAATCAATACTTGTGGCTTAAATATATTTTTCCCCCAAAGTTATTTCTAAAAGTTACCAGATAGGGGCAGCTAGGTGGAGCAGTGAATAGAGCCCAAGCCCTGGAGTCAGTATGACCTGATTTCAAATCCAGCCTCAGACACTTGATGCATTTACTAGCTGTGTGACCTTGGACAAGTCACTTACCCCCAATTGCTTTGCCTTCCCCCCTCCAAAAAAAAAAAAAGGAAAACAAAAAAGTTACCAGATGTTATTTATGCTAGACAGTGAGTGAAGGTACAATGTTCTATGCTCATACCTGTGCTGTTTAACAATGTTATCAATGACCCATATAAAGGCATGGATTATGCCTTCATCAAATTTGCAGCTAGCACTAAGAAGGGAAGGACAGTTAAGTTACTGCATGACAGAATCAGAATTCAGAAAGACCTTGACAGGCTAGTGCATTTGGCAGAATTTAATGCAATGAAATTCAATCAGTATAAATGTAATGTCTTACATTGGACTATGAAAAAATATTTTTTCAAAGTATAAGATGTTGGAGGCCTGGTTGGAAAGCAGCTTATTGAAAAAGAACAAAAAAGTCTATGGGTTTTAGGAAATGAACAGCTTAATATGAGTGAGCAGTGTGATATGATAACCAAGAGAAGTTAAGGTTATTCTAAGTTACATGAAGAGGAGTATAGGCTCAAGTATATAAAGAGACAATAATGCCACTTCTCTGCCTTCATCTGAATCCACCTGGAATATTGTGTTAATTTCTGTATGTCATAATTTAGTAAGAATATTGATAAGCTGTAGAGCTTCAAAAGATGGGAACTAGGAAGCTGAAGGACTGTGGGAACACACCATATGAAGATAGGTTGAGATGGATTAGATTTATTCTCTTTAACTAGAGAGTGGAGAACCAGGAGCAATGACTAGAAGTTACAAAGAGACAATTTTGTACTTTACATACAGAAAAATTTCCCAGCAATTAGACACGACCAAAAAAGAAAAAGGAAGTCTTATGTAGTGGAACAATCTCCATCCCTACGCTTCTTCAAGCACAGGCTATTTGATCAGATATATTATCATCAGAAGATGAGCCGTTCAGATCTGAAGGTGTTCTCTATACTACTAAGGAAGAATGGAAGACAACTACAAGTAGCTCCTGTGCTAATGAAGTGGTTGGGTCAAAACCAAAAGGAAGCTCAGCTGCGTATGCATCTGAAGCCAAGAGGAAAATTCAGCATTGTAAAGATTAATCCTGCATAGGAATCTGGAACATAAGATTTATGAACCAAGCTAATTTAGATATGGAATGGGTGAGTCTAATTCATGTGATCATTATATCATTCATACTGTAGGCACAACTCCCTTAGAAGAAATAAAGTAGACTTCATAGTCAATAAAAGGATGAGAAAAGTAGTACTGGGATACAATCTCAAAAACACCAGCATGAGATCTGTTTGAATTCAAGGCAAACCATTTACTACATGATTACAAATCTGGGCTCCAACCACTGATGCCACATAAGTCAAAGTTGATCAGTTCTAAGAAGACTTACAAAATATTCTAGAAATGACACTGAAAAAGATATCATATTCATCATAGAGGATTAGGATGCTAATGTTGGAAATCAAATGATAATTGGAATAATTGGCATGTTTGGCCTTAGAATTCAAAATGAAGTAGGGCAAAGACTACTAGAGTTTTGTTAAGATAAATCTCTGTTAAGATAATCTCTTAAGAAATCTGTTAAGAAATCTCTGTTAAATCTCTTAACAAAGATAAATCTTTGTTAAGATAAACATTCTTTTTCAGCAACAAAAAAGATTCACCAGGTGCCCAATATAGAAATCAGATTGATTACTTTGCAGATAAAGGTGAAGTTCTATACAGTCAGTTAAAATGTACAAAGGAATGTGACTCAAATTACGAACTTCTTATTGCAAAACTCAGATTTAAATTGTAAAAAAAAAAGGAAAATCATCAAACCGTATAGGTATGACCTAAATAATGTCACTTATGAATATGAGGTAGAAGTGAAAATACATTTAAGGGATTAAGTCTGATAGATAGAATGCTTGAAAAACTATGGACAGAGATTGGCAATATTGTGTAAGAGAAAGCAGCAAAAAATATCTCAAAGAATAAGAGCAAGAGAGCAAAATGCCTGTCTGATGTAGCTTCCCAAATAGCTGAGGGAAGAAGAAAAGCAAAAGAGAGAAGAAAAAGGGAAAGATATACCCAAATGAATGCAGCATTCCAGAGAACAGCACGGAGATATGGGAAGGTTTTCTTAAATGAGCAATGCTAAGAAATAGAAGAAAACAATAGAATGGGAAAAACAATAGATCTCTTCAAGAAAATGAGCAATATCAGGGAAAATTTCAGGCCAAAATGGACATGAAAAAAGACAAAAATGCCAGGGACTACAGAAGCAGAAAAGATTAAGGAAAGGTGACAAAAATACACAAGAAAAATCTTAACAACATTGAAACCTGCAACAGTGTGTTACTGATCTAGAGTCAGATATCCTAGCGAATGAAGTCAAGTGAGCCTTAAGAAGCATTACTAAAAATAAGTCTATTGGAAGAGATAGAATTCCATCTGGGATACTGAAGATCTTAAAAGATGATACTATTAAAATGAGGCAGTTTTTTGCTAGTGGCCATTGGATTGAAAAAGATAAGTTTATGTCCTAGTCCTAAATAGTAACAGTGCAAAGAGATGTTAAAATAACTGAATAATTATGTTCATTTCACATGTCAGCAAGTTTATGCTTAAGATTCTGCAAGCTAGGCTTCAGCATTACGTGAACTAAGAATTATCAGAAGAGCAGGATTTAAAAACAAACAAACAAAAAACAACAGAGGAACTAGAGACCAAATTGTCAACATCCACTGGATTATGGAAAAAAGCAAAAGAATTCCAGAAAAAAAATCTATTTCTGCACTATGGACTAAACTGAAGCCTTTGATTGTATGGACCACAATAAAATGCTATAAGCCCTCAAAGAAATGGGAGTACCAAGTTATCTTACTTGTCTGCTGACAAGTATGTGAGCCTCCTCACATGTATGTGAGCCAAGAAGCAACAGCTAGACTCAAACATCAAAACTGTGATTGGGGGGTGAAGTGAAGATGGTGGAGTGAAAACAGGACCTCTGTGTGGCTCTGGCTCCCACCACCTCCAATATCTGTAAAAAAAAAAAAATGACTCCAAACAAATTTTAGAGTTACAGAACCTACAAAATGACAGAAAGAAACAAATCTCCTGCTGAAGGCAGCCTGGCAGGCCGATAGGAAGGGTTTATCACACAGAGATGGGAGCCAAGTGTAGTCCCCCATGAGCCACATGGTTCTGGTTCCAGGGCAGCCCCTACCAGTGGCAGACAGAAGACTTCAGGAGAGTGAATCACCAGCAGCTATGGATGTTTCCAGACTTCTCAACTCATAAACACCAAACAAAAGGAAAAGTTCAGTAGGCACTCTTTTGGAACTGGGTGGAGAAGAGTGCTATCCTGCCCCTGCCCTCTAGCGTGAGAAGTGGCAGAGGTATGGTGGCTGCAGCTGCTTTCTTATGGCTGCTTCCAGAGCTCCTGGCCTGCAGACTGTAGGGGTCCACCAACCATTCAGAGGGTAAACTCTCTTCCTTTAACCTGCTTGGATCTAAATCACAGTCTTGGGTGGTGGTCCTGGGGTGTGTGGCCAGTGTGCCAGAGTTTGTGTGGGCTGCAGAGAGGGGATGCTCCTAATACCTCCAGCAGCTGCAAAAACCCCAGAGATTTGGGACATAGCTCTCTGCAATCTGGAAGCAAAGTTCTACCATGGCAATGAGCTCAAAAGTCAAGTAATTGGCTGGCAATATGAGCAAGCAGAGGAAACACAAACAGACCATAGAATCCTTTTGGGGGAACAAAAAAGATCAAAAGAATGGGAGGAAGACATCTAAGTCAGGACTCCTGCATCAAAAGTTTCCAAGAAAAATATGAACTGCTTACAGGCCATGGAGGAGATCAAGAAGGATTTTGAAAATCAGGTAAGAGAAGTGGAGGAAAAATTGAGAAGAGAAATGAGAAGGGTGCAAGAAAATCATGAAAAGAGAGTCAACAACCTGACTGAAGAAAATAACACCTTAAAAAATAGACTAACCCATACGGCAAAAGAGGCCCAAAAAGCCAATGAGGAGAAGAATACCTTAAAAAGTCAAATTTACCAGATGGAAAAGGAATTTCGAAAGCTCACTGAAGAAAACAATCCCTTCAAAATTAGATTGGAGCAGGTGGAAGCTAATGACTTAATGAGAAATCAAGATACTATTAAACAGATCCAAACAAATGAAAAAATAGAAGGCAATGTGAAATATCTCACTAGAAAAATCTGGAAAATAGATCTAGGAAAGATAATTTAAAAATTATTGGATTACCTGAAAGCCATAATTAAAAAAAGAGCCTAGGCAAAATTTTTCAAGAAATTATCAAGCACAATTGCCCTGATATACTAGAAACAGAAGGCAAAATATAAATGAAAAGAATTTACCAATCACCTTTTGAAAAAGATCCCCAAAAGAAAATGCTTTGGAATATTATAGCCAAATTCCAGAGCTCCCTGGTCAAAGAGAAAATACTGCAAGCAGTAAGGAAGAAAAACATTGAGTATTGTGGAAATGCAATTAGAATAACACAAGACCTAGCAGCTTCTTTTTTAAAATTTATCTTATTTTTTGTTCTTTATTAGTTTTTCTTACATTTAATTTAAAAGATTAATTTCCACAATTCCTTCAGTTTCAAATTTTCTCTTCCTTTGCCCTCCCCCCACTATGGCAGCATACAATCAAGTATAGTATCTGTAAATACTTTCACATTAGGCAGTATTCAGGTTATAAAGAAGGATTGCATCAAATGGAATGAACAATGGGAAAGAGGAAACAAAACCAACAAGAAAAAGAAAAAGAGCAGGTAGTTTGCTTCAGTCTGGGTTCAAACTCAATTGTTTCTCTGGATGTGAACATCTCTCTCCATCATGAGTCTTTTGGGCTTGACTTATGACTCTGGATTGCTGAGAAGAGTCCAATCTATCAAAGTTGGTTGTCACACATACGTTGTGTCTGTAATTGTACAAATTCCTCCTGGCTCTACTCTTCTCACTCAGCATCAGTTCATATAAGCCCTTTCAGGTAAATATGAAGTCTATCTGCTCCTCGTTTCTTATAGCACACCTAGCAGCTTCTACATTAAGGGATCAAAGGGCTTAGAATATGATATTCTGGAGGTCAAACAAGATAGGGAATTTCCTATCCAGCAAAATCTCCAAGAATCACCTACCATCAAAATTGAGTATAATGCTTCAGGGAAAAAAATATGGTCATTCAATGAAATAGAGGATTTTCAAGCATTCTTGATAAAAAAAAACAGAGCTGAACAGAAAATTTGACTTTGAAATACAAGAACGAAGAAGAATGAGAAGGAAAACAGGAAAATGAAATAAGGAACTCATTAAAGTTAAACTATTTACATTCCTATATGGAAAAACAATAATTATAACTCATAAGACTTTTCTCCATATGAGAATAGTTGAATGGAATAAATATGTGAGTATATATGTGTATATATGTGTGTGTGTGTGTGTGTGTGTGTCTGTCTGTCTGTCTGTCTGTGTATGTGAGTATGCATACACATATATGTATGTATAGCAGGGTATATGTGTGTATAAATATCTATGTGAGTGTGTGCATATGTATGTACATGTATACATAGACAGAGGGCACAGGATGAGTTGAATATGAATGGATGATGTCTAAAAAATAAAATTAAGGGTGAGAGAGGAATATATTGGGAGAAGGAGAAAGGAAGAGATAGATTAAGGTAAATTATTTTTTATAAAGAGGCAAGAGAAAACTGTTACAATGGAGGGGAAGAGCAGCAAAGTGAAAGAGAATGGGACAATTAGATTCTCATCAAATTTGGCCTAAGGCAGAAATAACATACACACTCAATTGGGTATCTTACCCTACAGGAAAATAGAGAGGAAGGGGACAAGACGGGGGATGATAGAAGGGAGGGAAGATTGGGGGAAAGGGTAGTTAGAAGAAAACACTTTGGAAAAGGGACAGGGTCAAAGGAGAAAATAGAATAAGTGGGGGTCAGGATAGGATTGAGGGAGTTTTAGTTAGTCTTTCACAATATAAATACTATGGAAATGTTTTGTCTAACTACACATGTTCAACCTAATGAGAATTGCTTATCTTCCCATTGGTTGGTTGAGGAAGGAAGAAGGGAAAAATCTGGAGCTCAAAGTTTTAAAAACAAATGTTAAAAAAAATGTTTTTTACATGCAACTGGGAAATGAGATATACAGGTGCTGGGGTACAGAAATCCATGTTGCCCTACTAGAAAGTTCAGCGGGGGTGGGGAATGAGGGAGGATATAGGAAAGAACAGATTGGGTGAAGGGATATTCAGTAGGCTTGCTATTTTGCGGCAGAGGTAAAGAAAAGATAGGGAGAAAAAGTTGTAACTCAAAATCTTGTGGAAATGAATGTTGAAAATTAAGAATAAATAAATAAATTGGAAAACAAACGAACTGATTGGTTTAAGACCAGATAAGGAGTATGGAAAAGCTGTATACCTGATTTATTTAATTTGTAGACAAAATACATCATGTGAAATATCTGACTGGATGAATCAAAATTTGGAATTAAGGCTTCCAGGAGGAATATCAACAATCTCATACATGAAGATGACTCCATTCTGATGGCAGAAAGTGAAGAAGAATTAAGAAGCCTCTTGATGAGGGTGAGAGAAGAGAGTGGAAAAGCTGGTTTGAAACTTAACATAAAAACAAACAAAAACACTAAGATCTTGGAACCTAGCCTCATTGCTTGCTGTGAAATAGAGAGAGAAGAAATGGACATAATGTCAGATTTTACATTCTTGTGCTCAGAAATCACTGTAGTCAGTGACTGAATCCATGAAATTAAATGATGCTTATTTCTTGGAAAGCTATGACAAATCAGTTAACACTTATAAAAATTTTAATTCAGACAATTTGCTGGAAATTCAGATTAATCTTAAATACTTTGACTACATAATAAGAAGACAGGTGTCATTGGAAAAGACTCTGGTGTTGGAAAAGATTGAAGGCAAAAGGAAATGGCGATGGCAGAAGGTGGATGGATGGTGTCATGGAAGCAGTGAACAAGAGCTTGGGCAGACTTTAAGAGACTGTGGAGGATAGAAGGGCCTGGATTGTTATGGATGTTTGTGTCATGAGGAATCAGGAATAACTAAACAACTGAACAACAACAATATTGGGAATGAGTTGGTTTAGGTGGCTGTTCCCTTCCAATTTGGGGTTCTGTGACATTACTGTAATATATACATTGTTTACCTACATTAATGATAAGCTTTGACCAAGAGATCACTCTTATTTAGGCTCTTTTATTTCAATATTTGGGGAATAGGCTTTAGAACAATCTATAAGAAATGACCTTAAGGAAAAGAATGCATGGCTCAAATTGACTTTTGAGAGAGGAAACTCCAAAACCTGTCACAGGATTAGCTAATGTTCATCAGTATACACCCACTAAATAGGATACAGTGTGGAGTTTGGAACCATGTTCCAAAGACACAGCAATAAATATGAAATAAATCACACCAGAAGCACTGCTCACATAGGGAAACTGTAAGAATTAAGATAATTATGATTTCTAGTGATGTGGTTCACTTATTGACATTATATATTTTTATGGTGATTGCCTGCCAGTCAGTCTCCTTATACTGGTGTACTCTTGGGACAGACAGGTATGAGAAAAATTGCGTATGTGACTGCTGAAAAATACTCTGATTTCCTGAGCACCTCCAGGATGATATTAGGAAATCTTTGGGGTAATCCGCCATCTCCAAGTCTGTGAAAAAGTATATCAAGGTAAATCAGAAAAAAATAGATAATTCATACTATATATATACACATATTTCAGGAGAAAGGATATTTTTAAAGATTATCTCTACTTCATATGATCATTTTAATATCTAAATTTTTCTCACAATAAATCTTCAAAACATAAAACAAACTTTAACTCCAACTTACATCTGTATGTCTTATGACTGAATATTAAAAAAAAAATCTAACAATTAACATCATTCACTTTCAGTGGGTTGCAGATAATAGAAAGGAAAACATAGCTTAGAACAAATTTTGAAGAGTAAAATTATAGAACATTTGAGCATAAATGCACCATGAATTTATTTAAGTATCTGGGTATACTTTCTTTTGAGGTAGTTGTTCCCTTCCAGACTATTTCTGAATTCATAGTTGGCGAGAAAATGTGATATTAGGAGGAGGAAGTGTGGGGATGATTGAGTGGCAGAGCTAGGGGCTAAATATATACATTTGTCATAAATCCAGGAATATCTAAATATGAACCTACCTATCATTTTCTCTTCTGATTTATGTAGGACACAAGAGGGTTCTTCTTTATTTTTGAGATGTTGGCAGAAACATGGGACAAAGACTCAGTCTTATTGCTCATTTTCTTCCATTGAATTCTGTCCTTTATCTCTTCTAGGTCCTTAATATTTTCTCAAGACTTAAAAAAACTTCTAAATAATTCTAGGAAAGAACTAATGTATCCCACATCATAAGCAGATTTGATTCAATACAATGAAACATTTATAAAATAGCTTATTTTCAAGGTACTGTTTAATTCCTCGGGAATTGTATTGAAATTAGACCTATATTCAAAACAATCAAAGATCTAGTGATGTAAACAAAATGTTCAAATTCCCCCAAAAGGAGGTAAATAATAGCAGCTAGATTGACAAATAAATTCACAAGTGTTTCCTCTAGTCTGTTACACAGATATCAATGGAGATCTACCAAAGTATTCTTCTTATCTTTATCTAGCTAACTCATCTCCAGGAGAATCCTTTTTGGGGGTTTTAAAGCCCTCTGTAACTTGACCACATCCTTCCTTTCTGGTTTTCTTACTTCCCTCCTTGCTATCTGTAATCCCTTAACATTGGCTTCCTTTCTGTTCCTTGCACAGAAAAGTTCATTGTTTGATTCTTGGCATTTTCACTGGCTGTCTCCGGTGCTTTGGATTCTCACCCTCCTCATCTCTCTTACAGCTTCCCTGGTTTCATTCAAGTTCCAGCTTAGTTTGTGCTTTTTATAAGAGGCCTTTTCTGTTCCCACTTAATATGAATAGTGCCTTACCTCTGTTGTTTTTTTTATCTCCAAATGTATCCTATAACTATGTTTATACATAGTTTTTTCTCCCTTTAGACTGCGAGCACATGGAGAGTAGGGGCTTTGTTCTTTTTTGCCTTCCTTTGTATCCAGAGCATTTAGCACAGTGACTGGCAATTAGTAGATGTTTAATAAATGGTTATCAACCTACTTCTACTGACCTATATTTAACAGCACCTAGGGATCAATGTTGCATTTATAAAAGCCTCTAGCTTTTCTCATCCTGAAGCTAAAAGAGCTGCACCTCTTGAGTGGATATTATCCCCAAGACCTAGCCTAGAAATCCAGACAAGACTAGGCTCTCCAAAAATGCTTTGCATCATAGAGACCAACATAGACAGATGAAAAGTAGCTGATGAGGAGAGCTGATGGGCTAATGGCATAATCTCTTTTTATGTATCATCAGTGATGTATATATTGATAAGTTTTATAGAATTATATGCAGGAAATTATATATCAATAGCTCTGAAGTTATTTGTAAGTAATATGAAGTTGTGTTTCTATTCTTCATAACTGTACTTATCTGCTATAAGACAATATAGTACCTGTAAGCAAATGAATGAATCTCAAGTGAGAATTCAAGGAAACAGTGTAGTTATTTTCTAACTACTGTGTATTTATTTATCATTTTCCATATGTTTTTGCTTCCAAAACCTGTTTGCAAAATTTAATTAGTCCTTGGATATTCATTTCATAATTTTTTCAAAAATAATTGCTTCTCATAATATCATTTATGAATGCTATTTAGAAGAATCCTTTATTTTTTTTTGTATTAAGGTATAAATTTGCTGTATGTTAAAATATTTCTGTGATATAGTTTCACACTACTTGGGGCAATCTTACAAATATCCATTCTCTCAGGCTGAGAAATGATTTATTTAGGTCAAATTTAAATGAATGCTAATTCTATTAATTTTCTACTTGTGATCCTTTTGAAGGAAGAGTGGGTTGGTTAAAAAAAAATGAGTTGGTTAATTTCTTTTAACTTATTTTTAAAGCCAATCTGAGATTTTAAAAGAAGTGTGCTTAGCATATCATCTGCTTCAATCTTACCCCCAGTAAAATGGACTATTTGAATAAGGAAAATAAAATAAAATGTGATATATTCATGGACTTGTGCATACACAAGTATGGAAAACTGATTTACTGAAAACAAAACAAACAGAAAGACATGTGTTGTACTAATGTATACTTCATTCACAGTACTTAACTGGTTAAGTGTATACATCCATACATATTGTATATATATATACACATACATATGCATGCTTGACTTTGTTTGAATTCAATTGTATTCCTTTGATTATCTTGTAATCAGTAAGACTAGAGAATCAGAATTCAGGTACAAATCAAGCCTCATTCAAGAGTAAAGGAAATTAGGATGAAGGGAATAATAAATTTACATTATTAGACAAGTAACATATGTTTCCAAATGCATTTTCTCAGTATGGAAGATATTCCATTTTTAAGTTGCTCCACACATTTGAATCATGTTGAAAAGAACTGGATTTGGAAACAATTAAGTTTCCTTATGATTATGTCCTAGTTGTATGACGTTTGTTTTCAACATTCACTTCCATAACTTTTATATTTTTTCCCCCTCCTTCCCCTCCTCGCTCACCAAAATGGCAGGCAATCTGATATAGGCTCTACATATACATAATTTTAAACATATTTTCACATTAGTCATGTTGTATAGAAGAATTAGAATGAATGGGAGGAACTGTGACAAAGAAAAATAAGACAAAACAAAACATAACATAGTTTGTTTCACTCTGCATTCAGACTCCATAGTTCTTTCCCTGATTGTGGACGGCATTTTCCAGTTGCATCATCTTTGAAAGGGGGCAGATAGGTGGCATAGTGGATAGACTGTTGGGCCTGAAATCAGAAAGACTCATATTTCTGAGTTCAAATCTGACCTCAAATATTTTACTAGCAAATTTGGCTTCTTTTTTAAAAAATTGTTTTTTTTATTTTTAGCTTACAAGATTCAATTCCATAGTTCCTTGAGCTTCAAATTTCCCTTCCCTCCCTCCCCCATCCCCCACGCTGGCATATAGTCCAGTATAGGATCTGCAAATACTTTAGCAATAGACATTAGTCATGTTACAAAGGCTGATTGTACTAGATGGAATGAATAATGGTAAAGAGGAAAGAAAACCAAACAATGAAAAGAGATCAAATAGTTTGCTTCCATCAGGATTCAAACTCAGTTCTTTCTAGTTATTTCACTGGATGTAGGCATCTCTCTCCATCATGAGTCTTTTGGGATTTACTTATATCACTGCATTGCTGAGAAGAGTCCAATCTGTCATAGTTGGTCATCACACATATGTTGTGTCTATGATAGTATACAATTTCTCCTGGTTCTACTCTTCTCACTCACCATCAGTTTGTATAAGCCTCTCCAGGTAAACATGAAAACCGTCTCCTCCTCGTTTCTTATAGCACAATAGTATTCCATTACATGCATATACCACAACTTGTTTAGCCATTCCCCAGTTGAAGGGCACCCCCTTAATTTCAAATTCTTTGCAACCACAAAAAGAGCTGCTTTAAATATTTTTGTACATATAGGTCTTCCTCCCCACTTCTATGATTTCTTTGGGATATAATCCTAGAACTGGTATTGCTGGGTAAAAGGGTATGAAATTGTTTATAGCCCTTTGGGCATAATTCTAGATTGCTCTCCAGAATGGTTGGATAAGTTCACAACTCCACCAACAATGAATTAGTGTTCCAATTTGCCCAGATCCTCTCCAGCATTTGTTATTTTCCCAGCAAGCACCCCGACATCCCCAGGGTGGCTGCCAACACAGGTTCTTAGATCTGCTTTTCTAAAGGAAAGCAACACAAAATGGGTTAAAAAGCTTACTTTAATCAATCAAACATAGATCATTTACCTAGTTCAGGGGAAAGAGGTCAGCACCCCGAACTTCAAAGTATACAGACAGGACTTACAAGATAGGGAAGCAAACAGATCAAGCAGACAGGCTTCCAAACTGTCCAACCACTATCAATACCAAATCACAGTTACCAGAGAGGGAAGCATCAACATCTTGGTTTTCAAAGCTGGGGGGTTCTCAACAGCTGCTCAGAGTCTCATCTGGTCAAATCACACAACACTTCTCTAAGTGAGCCCCAAAGCAAAGCCTCACATCAGGGATTATATAGCCTTCTCCTGGCTCAGAGAATGTAACAACCTTCTTGACCCACTGCCCAATCACAAAGTATCAATGTATGGGCATTCCTGAAAAACAAGCCTCCCACCACAGGCTCCAGGTGCCCTTTACCTAGGGGAAGGGAAGATCTTTAAATTTGCATTTCCATTACAGATGTGGTACCTAAGAGTTGTTTTGGTTTGCATTTTTCCAATCAATAGTGATTTAGAGCATTTCTTCAGATATCTTAATTTCTCTGAAAAGCGTCTGTTCATATCCTTTGACCATATATCAATTGGGGAATGACTTGTATTCTTACAGATTTGACTCAATTCTCTGTATATTTTAGAAATGAGTCCTTTATCAGAGAAATAAGTTGTAAAAATTGTCTCCCAATTTCCCACCCTTCCTCTTGATATTGGTTACACTGGCTTTGTTTGTACAGAAACTTTTCAATTTAATGTAATCAAAATTATCTATTTTGCATTTTATAATGCTCTCTAATTCTTGTTTGGTCATAAAGTCTTTCCCTCTCCACAAATCTGACAGTAAACTATTCCTTGCTTTCTCAGACTGCTTACACCTTTATACCTAGATAATGCACCCATTTAGACTTGATTTTGGTATATGGTGTTAGGTGATGGTCTATGCCCTGTTTCTGCCATACTATATTCCAGTTTTCCCAGCAATTTTTGTCAAATAGTGCATTCTTATTCCCAAAACTGGGGTTTTGGGTTTATTAAACGATAGATTACTATACTCATTAACTGCTGGATCTCGTGTGCCCAATCTATTCCACTGATCCACTACTCTACTCCTCAGCTAGTACCAAGCAGTTTTGATGACTGCTGCTGTATAATACAGATTCAAATCTGGTATAGCTAACCCATCTTCCCTAGCATTTCTTTTCATTAATTCCCTTGATATTCTAGACCATTTGTTCTTCCAGATAAATTTTGTTACTATTCAAATTTGTCTTTTTAAAGCATTCTTTTCCTCATTGGCTTTTTGGGCCTCTTTTTCCATTTGGGTTAGTCTATTTTTTTAAGGTGTTATTTTCTCCAGTCATGTTGTTGACTCTCTTTTCATGATTTTCTTGCATCGTTCTCATTTCTCTTCCCAATTTTTCCTCCATTTCTCTTACTTGATTTTCAAAATCCTTCTTGAGCTCCTCCATGGCCTGTAAACAATTCATATTTTTTCTTAGAGGCTTTTGATGCAAGAGTTCTGACTTGATTGTCTCCTTCTCGCTCCATGCCTTAATCCTTTTTGTCCCCACAAAAGGATTCTAGCATTCTAGTTTCCATTGCTCGTTCATATAGGCAGCCAATTACTTGACTTTTGAGTTGTTTACCATGGTAGAACTCTGCTTCCAGAATGGAGAGAGCTATGGCCCAAATCACTGGAACTTTGCAGCTGCTGGAGCTATTAGATGGGCACCCTCCCTACAGCCCTCACACTCTCTGGCTCACTGGTTGTTTTTTAAATGCAACTGGGAAATAAGATATACAGGTATAGAAACCAATCTTGTCCTACTAGAAATTAAGGGGGCTCAAGGGGGAGGATATAAGAGGGAACAGATTGAGGGAAGAGGTATTCAGTAGGCTTGCTATTTTAGGGTGGAGGTAGGGGAAAGACAGGGAGAGAAATAATTGTAACTCAAAATCTTGTGGAATTGAATGTTGAAAAGTAAAAATAAATAAATTAAAATATTGAAAAAGAGGAGTGATTTGCCCAAATTTCACACAGGAAGTAATTTTCAGAGGGAAGATTTGAACCCAGGTCCTTGCATTCCAAATCCTATCAAAGTACTGTATCTCCCCAAAAGAGTGGTCAGATTTTTTTTTTTGCCATTTGGAGGGCAGTTGGGTTTAAGTGACTTGGCCAAGGTCATGTGGCTAGTGTGTGTGTGTGTGTGTGTGTGTGTGTGTGTGTGTGTGTGTGTTAAGTGTCTGAGGCCAGATTTGGACTAAGGTCCTTCTGACTCCAGGTCAAGTGCTCTATTCACTGTGCCACTTAGCCACCCCTGAGTGGTCAGATTTTTAAAGTGACATCTGGGTGCCTAGGGAATTGTGGTCCTCCCTCATTCCTTACTCCCAATTACCCTGGAAGAGAGAGAGAAAACATCTCATGATGCAATTTGGGGCTGGGATATGAGATCTGGCAGTATGAGCAATGTTAAAATATACTTCATTAAAGACTTGTGGCTACCATTCTTTAGCTGTGTGACTATAGATAAGTCACTTTGTCACTGAGCCTCAGTTCCCAAGGGAAATAATAATATTTGTAATTATATATCTTATAATAGTATTACCTAAATCTGGAAGAACTCTATGAATTTGAGCTCTTATCCTTACTGAAAAGAATAAAGATTCCTCTTTCTGTAAAAGCCACAGAGTACTTTCCAACTTGCCTTCTGTAATGTGAATGTAAAGGGAATGTAAATTTAAGCTCTTTCCTGACCCTAGGACATTTGATAGGCTTAAGTGCACCTGGAGCCTATGGTGGGAGGTTTGTTTTTCAGGAGATACTTGTGATTGGGCAGTGTCAAGAAGGTTGTTACATTCTCTGAGCCAGGAGAAGGTTATATAATCCCTGATGTGAGGCTTTGCTTTGGAGCTCACTTCTAGTTTACATCATTCATATCCGCAAGGTTTTGAGTTACAAATTTTCTTCCCGTTTTTCCCTTACCCATCACCCAAAATCAGCGATACCACTGGATATCCCCTCCTCCAATCCATTCTTTCCCATATCTTCACCATCCCCCCTCCAACTTTCCAGTAGGGCATAATGGATCTCTATGCCCTATCTCTATATCTTATTTCCCAGTTACATGAAAAGTAATATTAATATATATATGTGTGTATATATATTTGATTTTAAAACTTTGAATTCCAGATTAATTCTTTTCCTCCCTTGCCCTTGTCACCCACCCTTACTCAGAAGATAAGCAATTCAATATAGGTTATACATGTGCAACTATGCAAACCATTTCCATAGTGGATATATTGTAAAAGACTGACTATATTTCCCTTCATCCTATGCTACCTTCCTCTTGTTCTATTCTTTACTTTGATCCTGTCCCTTCTCAGAAGAGGGTGCTTCCAGCTTCCCTTCCCCCAAGCCTGACCTCCCTTCCATCACCCCATCTCTCATCCCCTTTGCCACTACTATTCTGTACGGTGAGATGCCCTATTTAGTGTGTATGTAATTCCATCCCTAAGCTTAATTCAATGAGAATAAGGTTGACCCATTCCCTTTTGCCTTCCTGTTCTTCCCCTCCATTGTAACCATTTTCCCTTGCCTATTTTATATGGGATAGTTTACCCCATTAGGTCTCTCCCCATCTCCTCTCATTATATTCCTCTGTCACCTCTTAATTTCACATTTTAAGTATCATCCCTTCCTATTAAATTGGTCCTGTGCTCTCTATGTATACCTGTACACATATATTCACACTCACATATGTATTCATATGCACATATAGCATCCTATATAGACATATATACATTTCTATTCACTTCAACTATTCTCATGTTGAGAAAACTTTTGTATGTTATAATTATCATTTTTCCATGTAGGAATGTAAATAGTTCAACTTTGATAAGTTCCTTATGATTTCTTTTCCCTGATTACCTTTTCATGCTTCTCTTGCTTTTTGTATCTGAATGTCAAATTTTCTATTCAACTCTGGATTTTCCTGAAGAATGTTTGAAAGTCCTCTATTCCATTAAATGACCATATTTTCCCCTGAAACATGATACTCAGCTTTGCTGGGTATGTGATTCTTGGTTTTAATCCTAGGTTATTTTACCTCTGGAATATTGTATTCCAAGCCCTTCAATCCCTCGGTGTAGAAGCTACCAGATCCTGTGTTATCCTGATTGTGTTTCCACAATATTGAAATTGTTTCTTCCTGGCAGCTTGCAATATTTTCTTCTTGATCTGAGAATTCCAGAACCTGGTTGTAATATTCCTAGGAGTTTTCTTTTTAGGATCTTTTTTCAGGAGGTGATTGGTGGATTCTTTCAACCTCTATTTTGCCCTCTGGTTCTAAAACATCAGGGCAATTTTCCTTGAGAATTTCTTGGAGTATGATTTCTAGGTTCTTTATTTGATCATGGCTTTCAGGTAGTCCAATAATTTTTAATTTATCTGTCCTTGATCTATTTTCCAGATCAGTGGTTTTCCCAATGAGATATTTCACATTGCCTTCTATTTTTTCATTTGTTTGGATCTGTTAATATTATCTTGATTTCTCATAAATTCACTAACTTCCATTTGCTCCAGTCTAATTCTGAAGGAATGATGTTCTTCAGTGAGCTTTTGAGATTTTTTTTTCCATCTGGCAAATTTGGCTTTTTAAGGCATTCTTCTTCTCATTGGATTTTTGGGCTTCTATTCCTATCTGAGTTAGTCTATTTTTAAAAAATTAATTTATTAGTTTAGTTTCAGATAACAAGATTCAATTCCATAGTTCCTTGATTTTCAAATTTCCTTTACTTCCATCCCCCCTCCCTCCACAACAGCATATAGTCCAGTATAGGATATGAAAATACATTCATATTAGACATTAGTCCAATTACAAAGGTGTATTGTACTAGGTGGGATGAAAGATGGTAAAGAAGAAATAAAACCAAACAATGAAAAGAAAAAGAACAATTAGTTTGCTTCCATCAGGATTCAGGCTCAGTTCTTTCTAGTCATATCTCTGGATGTTGCATTCCTCTCTTTCTTGAGTCTTTCGGGATTGACTTATATCACTGCATTGCTGAAAAGAGTCCAGTCTGTCATAGTTGATCATCACACATATGATGTGTCTGTGATTGTATACAGATTTCTTCTGATTCTACCCTTCTTGCTCAGCATCAGTTTGTATAAGTCCCTCCAGGTAAATATGAAATCTGTCATCTCCTCATTTCTTATAGCACAATAATATTCCATTACATTCATATACCACAACTTGTTTAGCCATTCCCCAATTGATGGGCACCCCTTTAGTTTCCAATTCTTTGCAACCACAAAAAGGGCTGCTATAAATATTTTTGTACATATGGGTCTTTCTCCCACTTCTATGACCTCTTTGAGATATAACCCTAGAAGTGGTATTGTTGGGTCAAAGGGTATGAAATTATTAATAGTCCTTTGGGCATAATTCCAGATTGCTCTCCAGAATGGTTGGATAAGTTCACAACTCCACCAGCAATGTATTAGTGTTCCAATTTGTCCACATCCTCTCCAGCATTTGTCACTTTCTTGTTTTGTCATCTTAGCCAATCTGACTGGAGAGATGTGGTATCTCAGAGTTGTTTTGATTTGCATTTCTCTAATCAATAGTGATTTAGAGCATTTCTTCATATGCTTATAGATATCTATAATTTCTTTCTCTGAAAACTGCCTGTTCATATCCTTTGCCCATTTATCAATTGGGGAATGACTTGTATTCCTATAGATTTGACTCAATTCTCTATAAATTTTAGAAATGAGTCCTTTATCAGAGACATAAGTTGTAAAAATTCTTTCTCAATTTCCCACCTCCCTCTTGATCTTGGTTACATTGGCTTTGTTTGTACAGAAGCTTTTCAATTTAATGTAATCAAAATTATCCATTTTGCATTTTATAATGCTCTCTAATTCTTGTTTGGTCCTAAAGTCTTCCCCTCTCCACAAATCTGTCAGGTAAACCATTCCTTGCTTTCCCAAATTGCTTACAGTATCATCCTTTACACCTAGATCATGCACCCATTTAGACTTGATTTTGGTATATGGTGTTAGATAATGATCTATGCCCAATTTCTGCCATACTGTATTCCAGTTTTCCCAGCAGTTTTTGTCAAATAGTGCATTCTTATCCCCAAAACTGGGGTCTTTGTGTTTATCGAACAATAGATTACTATATTCATTAACTGCTGGGTCTAGTCTATTTTTTAAGGTGTCATTTTTTCAGTCAGGTTTTTGACTCTCATTTCATAATTTACTTACATTGTTCTCATTTCTCTTCCTAGTTTTTCCTCCACTTCTCTCATGATTTTCAAAATCCTTTTTTAAGCTCCTCTATGGCCTGTAACCAGCTCATATTTTTCTCGGAAGCTTTTGGTGCAGGAGTTCTGACTTCTATGTCTTCCTCCTGTTCCACAGAGACTTTTGTCCCCCAAATAGTAGTGTAATGTTGGATTGTTGTGCTTGCTTTGCTTCCCTTGTTTTCTCATGTTGACACTCAACTACTTGACTTTTGAGATTTTTGTCTCAGTAGGACCCTGCTATGAGACAGGAGAGCTTTATCCCTAATGCTGGGGTTTTCTCAGTTGCTGGAACTGTTAGTTGGGTGCCCTCTCTTAAGCCTCAACATGTTGTAGCAGGCTGTTCACATATTCCAGGACCTCCACCCTAGACCATAATCCAGATCTAAGCAGGTTAGAGCAAGAGTGATTACCCCTCAGACTGGATGCTTGCTCCTCCTATGATCTGCAAGCCAGGAGTTGAATCTGCCATGTCATGGCTGCTTGGTCATGGCACATCAGCAGTTTCTCCCTTCATGGTATAAAGGACAGACCACACTCCCAAACTGCTGGATCCCAAAGTCCACACTGCACTGACTCTCACTTTTCCCATAGCATCTATGTGTTGATAATTCTGGAAACCACCATAGCTTCTGGTGATCTGAAATCCCTCCATCAGGTGGCTACTCCAGCTTCCCTGAGGCTAAAACCTTGGTATTGCTTGGGTCTGGGCTCAGCTCCCAGATTGCTGTACTGGCTGTTTCCGGCCAGCCTGCTGGGCTGTCCTCTGCAGAAAGTTAGGTCTGTTTCATTTTGTGGATTCTGTAGCTCTGAAGTTTGTTCAGAGTCACCTTTTATATGAATTGGAAGAGGTGGTAACTGCAGCCCCATAGAAGTCCTGTTTCTACTCCACCATCTTGACTCAACCCTGCCCTCTCTTATTTTCTCTCAATACACCTTTTAAGCTGAAAACTTACAGGCCTAATCATGGCAGTTTTCCAATTTCCTCTGAATTTTAAGGGTTTTTTTGTATCTATTTTGTATGAAAGTAGGGACATATAATAAATATTACCTCTTATATTCCTAAGATTTTCTTTATGTTTTGTTATATCATCCCTTGTGAATACCGCCCCCCCCCCGCCCCCAGCACAGGGATTGACTAGAGTATTACAATCCAAAATTATCTGACACATATTTTACATTTTCAAAACATTTTTATGTATCATGTGAAACAACCCTATAACTTTCAGGGCACTATTAACCTAATTTATGAGACCCTACTGACGTATTTACCTTTAATTGCCAGCCATAGTGAGTCAGTTAACAAGCATTATTTAATGCCTACCACATGTTAGGCACCATGCAAAGCAATGAGAATAAACAAAAAAACAAAAAGAGTGCCCCTTCAGCCCCACCCCAAAGAACTTACAGAATAGAAGGAGTGTGGTGAAGGTGTCCTTATTTGGACATAGTGGAGAAAAACTTCAAGGGAATCAAGATCAAAGTCTAGAGAGTCATGAAATAGTAAGCATAGCAGAACTATGTCTTTGCTTAAAATGGAGATTCTGGGAGGAACTGACTGATTGGAGGATAAGTTGCCAAGAAATTACACATATGGTAGTATTTTTATCATAGGTCATCTTTCATTCCTCTTATTTAATTCTAAAACAGGCAAGGACAAAGCTGAAGAGAAAGAAGGAAAGTTGGACTTAAAATATGTAGATACAATTTTCTTTGCTGAAACAGAATGAGACCAAACCTCTGTTGTAGCTCCTAAATTATCACTCTAGCATCTTCCAGCAAACTCATAAATCTTCTATTACTCTAACTAAGAATGTAAGTAGCCTAGGTAAAGTACTGATGAAGAGAGATAAAGATTGTTGAGAGTATGAATGAATCAGAATTGATCCATTATTGACCTCAGGGAGTGATAAATAGTTGTCTCTTACTTTAAACAATAAAATTGGAGAGTGTTAGGCATGAAGGAAACCAGAATGTGCATGGCAGAAAGAGTCCTTGATTTGGTGTCAGAGAATCTGATTTCACTTGGGCACATCATGTTCCTCTCTGGGCCTTTGTTTCATAACAATAAAATGAAAGGGTTTGATTAGACAGTGTCCAAGGCAATGTCCAGTTAGAGATGTGTTGCTTCAAGTAAACATCTCTTAAAACCCATTTCTTAAAATGTTGTCTTTTTATAGATAAGAAAACTGAGGCTACAGTGATCGATTTAAAATTCAGCAGAACCATATATTTTTGAGTAGGGCAAGTGGATTTGCTAGACTATGCATGTTTATGATGATTTTATTCTCTGCTTTATTTATTTGTTTATTCATTCACTCATTTGTTTATATATCTATTCATCTGTTCATTGTGTGGTACACTGGGAAGGACAGATTATATATGCATGTAAAAACAGACACATTTATTTAAATAAAACTGAGGTCAAAAAAAGGTTATGTGTTTTTCTCAGTCACACAGTTTACTTCATCCTTTAGTTAACCATATCTATTCAGAAAATAAATCATTACACTCTATATTACTTTAACAAATACTGAATGAAGATAATAGCTTTAATTTCCTTGTGAAACTGAGTGATATTCTTCAAGTTCAAAACTGCCTCTACTATTTACTGGGGTTTATGTGTCAAAGATGCTTCATGGGAGAAAAACTTAAAACAAAAAACCTACACCCCCTCTGCCACCCCACTCTGTGTGTGTGTGTGTGTGTGTGTGTGTGTGTGTGTGTGTGTTATAGAAAAGGAATAAAATGGAAATATCAGGAAAGGAAATTTGCCAACATGTTTGGATCTAATATCTAAAGGTCAGTAAATCAACAACTTGTGATTTCATCAAAAGAAGAATTCCTTCCACTGAAAAAGACCATTATTCTTCCATAACTTGTACATGGTCTTAAAGAGATACCTAAGGATACTGAGATGGTGAAATGGTCACCAGTATCAGAAGCATTATTTGCTCCCAGGTTCCATTTCCAAGGCTATATCCACTATAGTATGCTGACAATAAAACATTACATTTTTTCCATACATTTATGAAATTTTGTCCAATGATGGTGGGGAGGCATTCATTATATGGTTGAATATGGGAAATACTACATGTAAAATGTTCTCTGTCACTAACAGGAAAGAAGAAACCATAAGTTGAAATCCTATGACATCATGAAGAATCTCATAGTCTTACAAATAAGATTGGATATATTTTGGAATACAGCTGTTCAATGCAGTAGACTCTGTTGTTTTTGTAATTTGAAATGTTGCAACATCTGATTTTTTAAAGTATTTTTAACATGTCAAATTCATAAGTTGTGTTAACCCCATACATTTTACTTAATGAAGCATTCCTGAGAAATGTAATGGGGGAAAATAAGACAAGAGTTTTCATTTTCACAAAGATGTGATTATGCTACAAATATTTCATACTTGTGAAATGAAATAATTTTTATTTTTTTCCTCAAGAATATGTCATAGAACAATTGCACGAGCTGGTAGGGACTGTTGAAGTTGCCTGGTTCAAACTGTTGAGGCCCAGAAAGGGGAACTGACTAATCTAAAATCACACAGATAGTTAGGAGCCCAGGTACGATTTGAACACAGGCCATCAGTGTTCATTAAAAAAAAAAAAAAAAACATGGCTCATTCCACCATCACAAGTGGTTTTTTTTTTAACTTCATCTTTTAATTCATTTTAAATCAACAAAAAACATCATTTCCATAAAGAACATGAAACAAAAGGTTGATTACATATGAAACCTCAAATCACTATTGCATAAAGCTTGCTTTTCTATCTTTTAAAAAGTATGTAATAAATTCAATTTGTTACAATCAAAGCTGTTCAACTTCTATGTTTCCTTCTGAACATCCTTCTTTACTCATTTTTTTCTTTTCCTTTCAAATGTTTCAATGGCCCTCTTTCCTTCTTTTTTTGTCAACTTATCCTTCCATTGGCTGGTGTAGGGGGAAAGAGAAGAAAAATTTGTGTAACAAGCAAAACAAATCCATACAAAACAAGAATAGGCAAAACAAATTCACAGTCTCACCATGTTTCCAAAATATATGTTTGGCTCTTGATCTTGAGACCACTTCTTTTTGAGGACTGGAGTAAATTGTTTCTTCATTGATTTTCTGGAGTTGTGTTTGTTCATTGAATTTATTAGAGTTCTTAATTCTTTCAAAATAGTTTTTTTTTATAATATTCCTATCATTGTTATAATAAAATGTGTGTCTGGGGCGGCTAGGTGGCGCAGTGAGTAAGAGCACTGGCTGTGGAGTTGGGATGACCCAGGATCGAATCCGGCCTCAGAAAATGAGCACCCACACACAAATAATGACTAGCCATGTAACCTTGAGCAAGTTACTTAACCCCAATTGCTCAAAAAAACCCAAAACAAATAAAATGTGTGTCTGCTCACTTCACTCAGCATCAATTTACACAAGTCTTCCTAGCTCTCAGAAATTATCCCTTTTGTCACTAGAAAATAATACTCATTTTTAAAAAATTTATCAGAATAGACTAGTTATATAGCATACAGAAGGAAAATAATACTCATTTTTAAAAAATTTATCAGAATAGACTAGTTATATAGCATATAGAAGGAAATGAACTATGGTATTAGCATAGTATTTGATAAACAGAGTGACTAACAATATGGATGAAGACTCATTATTCTATAAAACCTATAAAATAATTCAACTGTAGTCTAGCAGAAATTAGATTTATAATATCACACATAGTAGCATAAGTATCAAATGCTTTCATGTTGTTAATGTTAAATCAAAAAGCATAAATAAATTAGAGAAGTGAGAAAGAAACTACCTTATATACTTATGGATGAGGAGAGAGGAAAGTTATGACAAAACCATGAAAAGAGGCTCACAGAAGATAAAAGGAACAATTTTAATTATATTAAACTTAGAAGATTTTATGTAAACAAAATAAAAGCAGTAAGATTTTGAAGGGATGAAGTTAACTAGAAAAAATATTTGCAGTAAATTTCTGCTAAAATTCTGTTATGTAAGATATACGGGAAAGAGATTCAAATATATTAGAATCAATTCTTTTTCCCAAGAGATAAATGATAGGACAATCTCAAAGGAATTCCAGCCATTAACCTCATCTAAAAAAGTCCAAATAATTATTAATTAAAATTTTTTAAAATTAAATTAAATATGAGACAATGGTATGTTGTGACTTATCCAACAGTTTTGCTCTTCAGAACTTTATCAAAAAACATCTAGAATATTGCATTCAATTCTAAGTACCAAATTTTAGGAAAGTCAATAGACAAACTGGATCACATTCAGCAGATAGTGACCAAGTGGTTGAAAAATCTTAATAGCCCACCATAGGAGGATTAGTTGAAGGGAATGAGGATGTTTAATTTGAAGGAGAAGAAGAAGGAGAAGAAGAAGAAAGAGGAGGAGGAGGAGGAGACAACTTTAAGAAGTCTTTGTAGCAGTTTTAAAGTAGTTGAAATGCTATCTTAAGAGAAACTGATTTAGGATTATTCTACCTGGCCCAGGAGATCAGTTAGATGCAGTACCATGAGTGGAGCAGAAGAGTCAGATTTAGATCTGATATCTGAAAAATGTTCCCAAGAATCTAATTTGTAGGAAAGTAGAATGGGCTCCATAGAGACATTCACTAGTTGGATGTCTATAGGTCAAGTACTGCAATGGGAATGTTATTCAGGTACAAGTTGGAAGAGATGGTCTCAAACTCCTTCCAGTTATAAGTTTCTGATTCCAAATTGACAACTTATCATCACAGCCACTAAAATCAATGGCTGTAGTAGAATTGCTAAAGAATTGAGAAGGATATAATACAAAGAAATATTTTTCCTTGATTTTGATTAAATTAGGCTAATTGAAAAGGGTGGGTGATAAGCTTACAGTGGTCACAAAATAAATTTTAATCAATTTTAATATGTAATATAATAGGGAAGGGATTACAAATAAACTTTGGCATAAAGAAGATTGTTTTAAGAATATCATTGTCACTATTTTCCTACAGCTAATAAATATTATCTGATATATTTAGATGTTTCATTTGTATCCTGGTGCCTGGAATAATGCCTGGCTTATAGTAGATAATTAATAAATATTGTTGAATAGAAGAATGAATATCAATTCTTGGTGAAGCCATGCTGGGTCAAAATTTTCCTTGTGAGAAACAATTTGGATTATTCCTTTTATGCTATAAAGAAATAACATGGCACACTAGATATGTGGCTAGCCATAGAGTTGGGAAGATTTCATCTTAAGTCCATTCTCTGATAAATATGAGCTGCATGACTGTGAGAATGTCAACTGACCTCTCAGTGATCCAGAAGTACAGAGATAATTATAACTCTGTTTATGTCTTATCTTTCTGCTATAGTGCTATGTACTCGAGAGGTAAGTGTTTGTTATCTAAACTTTGTTTCTCTCCCAGGACCTAGCACACACGATTGTGAAACTAGTAAACATTCATAAAGGGCTGTTTCTTATAGCACTTCTTTATAGCAATTTAACAGCTTTAAAATAAAATCAGAACTTACTTTTTTATGTGACATATTTCATCTCTGTCTTTATACCTCTCTCCCACAGACAGTGAAATTACTTATAAGAATATCTTCTTTTTGCATTTATATAAGCCATTTTCTGATATCCTGTTCGAAGCTGTTTCACCTTATCTCAATTTCTCCATATACACCTTAATCTTTTAAAAATAACAAATAACAAATAGTCCTCAGTGATCCTGTTTTTTAGATTCCATCAGATCCCTGTAACAAATTTTAGGTTACCTGTGTTACTATACTGTTCTCTGACAGCAATACTGCATTGAGTCCTTGGAATGAATACTAACTCTATTACTCTAAATTCTTCTTTTTATATCTTCCACCTTTCTGAAGTTTATTTCAATCAATTTTCTTGTACATATCCAACATTCCTAGTCTACCTTTTTAAAGTCTAATTTTAGCCTTAACATTCTTGTTTCCCAGAGTAAAGATTTCTGAATTTCTTGCTGAAAACAAATAAACAACAAATCTGTAGAAATTATAGAGAGGGCAAAATAAAACTTTAGAAGCTCACAATTGATTATATTTTCATTGTACATGTCTCTGTAGGAAATATAGAAAGATGCCCTATTACATTCTCAGTTAATAACTTTTTTTCTCGGTATTATAGCCAGGTATTTTTCCCCACCTGCTAAAATGAGAAAATATAGCTTGAGGATGGAAGTAGAGATATTGTTTAAAATAATAAAGGTTTAATGGAATACTGTACTGGCAAAGGAATGAGATCATATCACTGCTTCAAGGTTTGCCATTCCTCTTGTACTTCAGAAGTGATCAGTAAGATTCTCCTGCCTTGACCCTGAAAAGGGAAAAAAAAGATTAAAAAATACATTGGGGCCATTTCTTAATGTGATCATCAATGTCAGTTTATTTTAATTAATTATGCCCTGGTGACAATTTATTTTTTAACAGCGTTTATGAAAATATCTATTATCTTTTCCATTTAAAGCTTATATAAGAATGGAAATAAGGGACAAGAGTTCTCTATTACTCTTTGAAAAGGAAGGGTTCAGTTTGAAGGAATACCTGGTTTTACACACACACATACACACATACGCACACACTGAAAGTCTTTAGATACCTCCCAGCTCATACTCAGATATTTAGATTAGCTGCTATTTCAATAAATTACATATGATGAGATGCTGCCCCACCCAGGTCCTGGACAATAATTTATCTTAATGCCCTGTTGCTATATGAAATCACCAAATCTTGCAACTTTCTTTCATGGGGACTTTATAGCATTTGAAACAGGGAAAAAATATATAGAATGATGTAGAGACCACCCCCCCCCCATACCCTTTTCCCATTTTAAAGATGAGTTAATTGAGGCTTATATAGTTAGTGATTTAATCAAATTCACAGGTTAGTAATTGACAGATCTTGGAATTGAGCCAAGTACTTTGACTACAGATTCTTCATTTATCTAATAAGATCATTTTATAAGGCTGCCTCTTTGGTATAGTAGTTCACAGAGTTGAACTAGAAAGGATGTCAGAGTCCATCATGACTAACCATGTGTAACCATTAAAAAGAGTTGCTTTCAGTCTATACCTATGATTTCATTGGTGTGGAAATTCCATTTACAAACGAGCAACTTCCCTGTAATTGCTAGCCTTAGAAAGTTACTTGAATAAGAATTCCTTCAATAATACCTATTGAATATACATTTATCTTCTCTCTTCTAAGTATTCCTTCCTATAGGCCAAGTATCACAAATTTCATCAATTGATCCACATATGTCATTTTCTTAAAAACTTTTACCATCCTGATCACACTCTTGCAGACATGCTTCATCTTGACAAAATGTTTACTAGAATGCAGTGTCCAGACCTGGAAATAATTAAGTGAAGAAAAGAACTCTTTAAAAAGAAGAATTAGCCAAATGGAAAAAAGAGCTACAAAATCTCACTGAAGAAAAGTAATTCCTTAAAAATTTGAATTGGAAAAGTGGAAGCTAATGACTCCATGGGCCATAAAGAAACGATAAAGCTAAGTCAAAAGAAGAAAACAAAGAAGAACATATAAAGTAATGGAAAGGAACTGAACTGGAAAACATAGGGAGACAATTTAAGAATTATTGGACTGCCTGAAAACCATGGTCAATGAAAGAGCATAAACATATTTCAGGATATTTCATTATATTTCAATGTTACATTATCAAAGAAAACTATCCTTATATCTTGGATTCAGAGAGTAAATTCGAAATTGAAAGAATCACCTTCTGAAAGTGATCCCCAAATCAAAACTACCAGGAATATTATAACCAAAATCCAGAGCTTTCTTGTCAAGGAGAAAGTATTACAAGCATCCAGAAGGAAACAATTCAAATAGCATGGAGTCATAGGCAGGATCACACAAGATTTAGCAACTTCTAAATTAAAGTTGCAGAGAGCTTGGGTATGACATTCCAGACGGCAAAAGATCTGGGGTTACAAAAAGAGAAACATATCCAGCAAAACTAAGCATAATCCTTCAGGGGGGAAGGTATATTCAATGCAAATCAAGTATTCTCAAAGATGAGAGCTGAATAGAAAATTTGACAATTAAACACAAGATTCAAGAGAGAGATAAAATGGCAAACATGAAAGAATAATCACAAGAGACTCAATAGGGTCCAATGTTGTACATTCCAAAATGTTAAGATGATACATGTAACTCCTAAGAACTTTATCATTTTTAGGGCAGTTAAAAGAAATCTCTATAGACAGAGGGCATGAGTGTGAGTCAATTATGTTGTAATGATCTCTAAAAAATGAGTGGGTGAGAAGGAGTACACTGGGAAAGTGGATAAGGGAAAACTAGAATGGGGAAAGTTTTCTAACATGAAAGTGGCACATACGGAAGAATTTTTATAGTGCAGGGGGAAAAGGTAGGTTGAACTTTAACCCCACTTTCATTGGAATTGCTTCAAAGATGAAAGAATACACACACACACACACATCTATATATCTATACACACATGCACACAGTCAACTGGGTATCAATCAATAGGGAAAGAAAAGGAGGATGTGATAAAAAAATGTGCGTAGGGGGGAAATGATAAAAGGAGGGAAGGTTAAGGGTGACAGTGGTCAGAAGCAAAAAAAAGACCTTACTTTTGAGAAAAGAGAGAAAAAAGAGAGAAAGATATACTGAAGAAGTTTGGAGGGAAATACATAGCTAGTAATCATAATTATAAATATGAATTGGATGTGCTTACCACAAAACAGAAGCAGATAGCAGAATGGATTAGAAACGAGAATCCAGCAATGTGTTGTTTACAGAGACACTCTTTAAATAGAAAGAAACACATAGAGTTAAAGGGCTAAAGCCAAATCTATTATGCTTCAGTCACAGTAAAAGAGAAAGGAGTAGAAATCATTATCTCAGACAAAGCAGAAACAAAAATAGACCTAATTAAAAGGAATAATCAGGGAAAGTACATTTTGATAAATGTACCATAGACAATGAAGTAATATCAAACACATTTTACAGTGAGTTTATCTGATAAAGGCCTCATTTCTTACCTATATTGGGGGCTGAGACAAATTTATAGAGATGAGAACCATTTCCCAATTGATAATGGTCAAAGGACACGAACAGGAAGTATTTACAAGAAGTCATAGCTATCCATTGTATGAAAAAAAAATGCTCTCAATCACTACTGATTAGTGAAATGTAAAGTAAAACAATTCTTAGGTTCCACTTCATACCTATGAGAAATGAAAAATGGTGACAGGGGTGAGGCAAAACGAGCACACTCCTAATCTTTTGGTTGAATTGTTAACTGGTCCAACATTTCAGGAGAATAATTTTGTAAATACGTCCAAAGGACCATGAAACTATGCATACCCGTTTGCACAGCAATACCCCTACTAGATTTGTATCCCAAATAGATAAAGGGAAAATGACTTATGTGTCAAAAATATTTATTCTTTTTTTGGTGGCAAAGATTTGGATTCTGAGGGCATGCTCATCATTTGAGGAAGGAATGATTGATCAAGTTGTGTCATATGATTGTGATAGCATACTATTGTGTTAAAAGAAAAGACATGGTGGGGTGTTTTCTAGGGGAAAAAATGTGTGGCAAGACTCCTATGAAAGGATGCAATCTGAAGTGAGAAGAACTGAGAGATCACTGTGCATAGTAACAGCAATGTTATATGGTCATTTGTGACTTTTATTTTGTATCAATACATGGATACAAGACAATTCCAAATGACTTCTGATGGACAAAAATACTACCCACCTACAGAGAAAGAACTAATGAACTCAGATTACAAATTAAGTACTATTTTGCTGTTTTTTTTTTTTTGCTGTTTTTGTGACATATCTATAATGGCAATATTTTGCATGATTTCACATGTATAATTCATAGCATTTTAATTGCCTTCTCAGTGGATGAAGGAGAGGTGAAAAGGAAGGAGAGAATTTGGAATTCAAAATAAAAAAAAGAAAAGTATATTGAAAATAAATAAATAATAAATTGAAAGTAACCACTACCACCACCACCAACAAAACAAAATACAAAATTTGCCAATACATCAAATGAGACTGATAGGTTTGTACTCAGAAGCCCTCATTTTTATGAAGGTGAGAAGGAGGTGTATTTTCTCATCTTTTTTTCATCACCCAGCTTGATCATCATACTATTAAAGCATTCAAATTTTCCATTTACATTGCTTCAGTAATGTGTACATTATATCCTTAGTTCAGTTTACTTCACTTTAAATAAGTTCATATATACACACTTTGATTATACTTTTAATATTTATATAGTTAATAACAGGGTTTTATTCCATTATACTCACAATTTTTAGTCATTCCTCAATTGATTGGTATCTATTTGTTTTTTTTTTATATTTAAAAAAAATTTTTTTTTTTAAAAGCAATTGGGGTTAAGTAACTTGCTCAAGGTTACACGGCTAGTCATTATTTATGCGTGGGTGCTCATTTTATGAGGCCGGATCTGATCTCGGGTCATCCAAACTCCGAGGCCGGCACTCTTACTCACTGCGCCACCTAGCCGCCCCTTTAGGGCAATTGGGGTTAAGTAACTTGCCCAAGGTTACACGGCTAGGTTTTTGTTTGTATGGATTAAGTGTCGGAGGCCGGCTCCGAACTCAGGTCCTTCTGATTCCAGGGCCGGAGCTCTATTCACTGCGCCACCTAGCCGCCCCGGTATCTATTTGTTTTTGACAATAGCTTCCTTTTGAACTAAGACTCTTCACTATCTTCTGAATCATATTCAGTTTTATTTATACACATTTTCATTCAATAAGTTAGAGGGGTGAAAAATTTCAAATTGAATGACAGACCAATGATATAACCATTGCTCATCATAATACTGTATTTTTAAATGATAATTAATTGAATATATATGTATATTCTTTATTTTATATTTTATATGTTCTCTATTTCTTACTAGGACTTCAAAAAATACATATATTTTCAATCCTGAAAGTGGTCCTCCATTTTTCCTTTCTTTTGGTTTTTTTTTGTTTTTTTTTAAACAAATACTTTATTAACTTCTGTTTTACATCATTCATTTCCGCCAGATTTTGAATTACAATCCTTTCCCCCCAATTATTCCCCTACCCAACCTCCCAGAATAGTGGTCCCACAAGATATCGCTTCCTCCAATCTGCTCTCTCCCATACCTTCTCCCATACCCCCATCGACTTTTCCATTAGAGGAAGGTGAGTCTTTGTGTCCCAATGCCTGCACATCTTATCTCCCTATTACAAGCAAAAGAGTATTAATAATAGTATTTATATATATCTGAAACATTTAATGTTACAACCTCGAATTTCAGATCCATTTCCTTCCTCCCTTGTCACCCATTCCCTCTTGGGAGATAAGTAATTCAGTATTTGTTGTACATGTCTAGCTATGCAAAACATTATCATAGTAGATATATTGTACAAGACTGCTTATAATTCCCTCCCACTCATCCCACCCCCGACCTGGTCCATTCCCTACATGATCCTGTCCCTCTTCTATAGTGGGTACTTCCAACCTCCCCTCCCCCCAAGGATGCCCTCCCATCCATCATCCCTCCTCTCATCCCCTTCCCCCTATTCTGCTGCAGGTTGAGATATCCCATTTAGTATGTATGTCATTCTCTCCCTGAACCAAATTCAATGGGAATGTGGATTTGCCTTTTTTTTCCCTTCCTATTCTCCCCCTCCCTTGCAACCACTTCCCCTTGCTTCTTCTACATGAGATAGTTTACCCTACCCTGTCTCTCCCCCATCTCCTCTTGCCACTTTCCTCTCTCACCTCATAATTTCATCCCTTGAGTATTCTCCCTTCCCAACAAATTCAACCTATGCCCTCTATCCATATATAACTGTAACCATATACACACACATTCACATATGTGTTCATATGACCACACCCCCTTCTTCCATTATTTTCATAGTGAGAAAGATATCATCAGTCACAGTTACTGCTTTTCCATATAGGAATGTAAATAGTTCAACTTTGATAAGTTCCTTTTAATTTCTTTTCCCTGATTACCTTCTCAGGCCTCTCTTACTTCTTGTATCTGGGTGTCAAATTTTCTATTCAATTCTGGTTTTTTCCTCAAGAATGCTTGAAAGTCCTCTATTCCACTGAATGACCATATTTTCCCCTGAAACAAAATACTCAGTTTTGCTGGGTAGGTGACCCTTGGGTTCAGTCCTAGCTTTTTTGCCCTCTGGAATATCATATTCCATGCCCTTCAATCCCTCAGTGTAGAAGCTGCCAGGTCCTGGGCTATTCTGATTGGGTTTCCACAATATTGAAATTGTTTCTTCCTGGCTGCTTGTAGTATTTTCTCCTTGATTTGGGGATTCTGGAACCTGGCTATAATATTCCTGGGAGTTTTCTTTTGGGGATCTTTTTTCAAGAGGTGATTGGCGGATTCTTTCAACCTCTATTTTGCCCTCTGGATCTAAAACATCAGGGCAGTTTTCCTTGAGAATTTCTTGAAGGGTGATTTCTAGGTTCTTTCTTTGATCATGGCTTTCAGGTAGTCCAATAATTTTTAAATTGTCTCTCCTGGATCTATTTTCCAGGTCAGTGGTTTTTCACATGAGATATTTCACATTGCCTTCTACTCTTTCTTTTGTTTGGATCTGTTTAGTAGCATCTTGATTTCTCATAAAGTCATTAGCTTCAATTTGCTTCAGTCTAACTCTGAAGGAATGAATCTCCTCAGTGAACTTTTGAGATTCTTTTTCCATCTGGCCAATTCGACTTTTTAAGGCATTCTTCTCCTCATTGCCCTTTTGAGCCTCCTTTGCCATTTGAGTTAGTCTATTTTTTAAGGTGTTGTTTTCCTCAGTCAGGCTGTTGACCCTCATTTCATACTTTTCCTGCATCCTTCTCATTTCTTTCCAATTTTTCCTCCACTTCTCTTATTTGATTTTTAAAGTCCTTCTTAAGGTCCTCTATGGCCTGCAACCCGCTCATGTTTTCCCCTGGGGCTTTTGGAGCAGGACTTCTAACCTCACAGTCCTTTTCCCGCTCTATGCCCCCAAAATAGGAGTCTAGGGTTGCATTTTTCTGTTTCCTTTGCCTTGGCATGTTACCACTTAATTGCTTGACTTTTGGGCTTGTTGCCACACTATGGCTTTAAGGCCAGCTAGAGGAATTTTCGTCCCGAACGTGTGGGGGGCAACTTCCGTTTCTGGCAAGGTGTAAACCCACCCACGACTTCCACCCCAGATCACAATCCAGATCCAGGGAGGTTAAAGCAAGAGCGATTACCCCCCAAGACTGATCGCTGGATCTCCCTACAATT